>PVHT020004944.1:20092507-20145978 GCA_004024745.2 Catagonus wagneri
GTTCCCAGGCTAGGAGTCTAATCGGAGCTGTAGCCGCCGGCCTGCACCACAGCCACAGCAACGCCAGATCTGAGCTGTGTTTGCGACCAACACCACAGCTCACAGCCACGCTGGATCCTTAACCCGCTGAGCGAGGCCAGGGATGGAATCTGAGTCCTCATGGATACTAATCAGATTCATTTCCACTGCGCCGCGACAGCAGCTCCACTACTCCGGTTCTTAACCCCCTGAGCCGCAACAGGAACTCCTCAGACGCTAGTTCTCGAGCAAGTAAAATCCTGGTTCCAGAGGGAGCTGTGAGAAGGGTCACCCTAGGGACCATTTTTGTTCCCCAACTTCTGATGAGCGCCCGAGTGAAGCCGCTTCCTGCCCACTGCCCTCTGCCTCTAAGTGCCCAGGATTTTCCGCAGAACAGAGGACACAGGCTATGCTGCGCGGCACGTCTGGTCACACCTGGTCTGGCTGCACCCGTGGGGAGCTGATGACTCCCGCTTTCCTATCTCCATTTCAGAAGCAGAACCGTGTGCTACAACCACAAAGCATCTCTTCATCCGGGACGACAACCCCATTGACCCCGGAGTAAAATACACACTTTGAGCAAGAAAGAGGCATTCACCTTCTGTTCATTTCAAAAGCGCCTACTCTATGCTTGGCTCTGCGCCAGACACTGAGAAAGCCAAGGTGAATGAAATACGGTCCTTTTCCTCCCGGGGCTCCAACACACCACGCCAGACTTCTCCGAAGTGAAAAGATGAAAGACATTTCTCTTCTCTAGTGCAGAATCCACACACTCGGCTTTGCCACCAACAGGCAAAGTACAATACCCGGGAGAGCCAGGCCTTGACCCTGCAGCTCCAGGCTCTGAGAAATCAGAGACGTGCGTGGTCCATTCCAACATCTGAGACCCAGGGAGAGAAAGCCTAAAGTCGAGACAAGTTACCGCCGCCTCCTGGGACTCACAACTACCGTAAACTCCTAAAGTCAGGGACAGAACACATCAAAATCATTCCTCAGGCCGGGAATGGGCGCTGTCAAAGAAATCTGTGTCAAGAGAGTTTTAGTCATGGCACAACGGAAACGGATTCAATTAGTATCCATGAGGATGTGGGTTCAATCCCTGGCCTCGCTCAGTGGCTTAAGGATCCAGTGTCGCCATGAGCTGTGGTGTAGACCGCAGAGGCAGCTCGGATCGCACATTGCTGTGGCGTAGGTCGGCAGCTGTAGCTCTCATTCAGCCCCTAGCCTGGGAACTTCTGTATGCCTCCAGTTAGGCCCTGAAAAGTGAAAAAGAAAAAAGAAAAGAAAAGAAAGAAAGAAAGAAAGGGAAGAAAATTCTTTGTTGAGAGTGAATGAATGAATGAGAAAAAAATAAAGGCACTAAAGTTAATGGTGGGTTAAAGTCTCAGGCGAGTCCAATAGTTTGTAGGTTGTTCCTCACTCCTAAACTCTAACATCTGTGGTTCTGGATGCGACCACTGAAACTTGGTGGGCTGAGGGTCTGCGCCAAAGGCAGACAGGTTCAGTGTTAGGAGAATGCGCTCAATGGTAGAGATTGGAAATCGAGAACAAATCAGTCCATTTAGTTCAGGATTAGTGTTTGCACCCTCAGGTGTCAGCTGAGCATTGATTATTCATTAGATAATGCAACTGCACTCGATAAAAGGCACAGCAAGAACCCTGGATGGTTTTCTATAGCAGAGTTTGGCTATTTGTACCCTTTGGGCCTGTGGGCTCCGTGAGAAACTAAATGTAATTTCTCAGGGAGAATGCCCGGGCACAGATTTTTAGGATAGCTATTAAAGTGGCCTCGATACATCCTTCTTTTCTCATGCTTTCCATTAAATTTCAGTAACGGCCTCTAAGTTAGATTCCAAGAACCAGATTCAAGGCTGCAGGCTCCAGGATGGCCAAGGGGTGAGAGGCAGGTTACCAGGAGGCCTCTCAAGCAATAAATTAATTCTCGGAAAGCTGAGGCTAGAGGCCCCCAGAGGACAACCCCTGACCCCCCACCCCCACCCCACGCAAGAATCTGCAAAGGCCACCTCCCAGCTGTTGCCTGATGTTTCTTCTTTTCCGATGGGCTGGTGAATACCCTCGTTCCTCTGCATCTCAAAGCAGCACCAGGAACCTGGTTATAAAGCAACATCGTATGGAAATGACAATTTTGCAACATCGTATGGAAATGACAATTTTACACACAAAGCTGATGTGTGCACTTCTGCCATTTCTTAGGCGCAGGCAAAACTAACAGGGTGTCAACACTGCAAACCCAACTCTTTGAAACACAGTACCTGTTCTAACTCTGTTCAAATGTCTGAAATGATGGTTGGCACGATCTTCATGCTGCCGATTCCAGAAAGCTCCTATCAACTCTTTTGCAGATGTTTTCAGTCCCCAGGATTTCCAGAAAGAACGGGACTTTTCTTTGAACAGGCTGCCAGCTGCTCTGAGCAGAGCAGGTGCAGACTTTTTAAATGCCATATGTACTCGCATACTCTCCCAGCTTCCCCACCTCCCCTGTCACAATTTTTTTTTGTCTTTTTGCCTTATCTAGGGCCGCACCCGCAGCATATGGAGGTTCCCAGGCTAGAGGTCTAACAGGAGCTGTAGCTGCCGGCCTTCGCCACAGCCACAGCAACGCGGGATCCGAGCCGCGTCTGCAACCTACACCACAGCTCACGGCAACGCCGGATCCTTAACCCGCTGAGCAAGGCCAGGGATCGAACCTGCATCCTCATGGTTCCTAGTCGGATTCGTTAACCACTGAGCCACGACGGGAACTCCCCTGTCACAATTTTGAGGAGGGGTTGTTTGGGTTGTTTTATATTTTCTTCTACACCGCTCTCCCCAAGACTGCTAATGGTCCAGAGCAACAGTTATAAAAACAAGGACAAGCATTAAGACTGTGATGTGAACATCAAAGGGGATTTTCAACACTTTCTATGTGAAATGCTATCTGTGTGTTGAGAATCCAAGACAGGAAGATTCACCAAGGCCATTTTGGAGAAGGCAAGAGGAAAGCTGGTCCGCTTCATGGGACTAGTGGGTGAAAAATGACCCTGTCTGTAGCTTTCTGTGTTCCCCTTAGAATAACTGAGGCAGGAGTTCCCTGGTGGCTCAGGGGGTTAGGGATCTGGCATTGACGCTGCTGCGGGCCTGGGAGCTTCCACATGATCCACGGCCCGGGAATTTTCACATGGCACAGGCAAGGCAAAAAAAAATAAAATAAAATAAAAAATAACTGAGGCAGGGAGCTGGGTGGAGTATTTCCTTATGTGTTCTTGTCATTCTCACCATCCTGCCAGCACATGAGATTTTTCCATTTTGTACAGGAATAAAAATAAAATCATCGCTGGGTCCCACCTATCCGATACAAGCCAAGAATAGCAACTAGAAGAATAAACAGCTCCAACGTCTAGCGCTTTGCTCTTTCAGGTAGAATCCTATTACATGTAAAAGTATCCTTTGAAATTCTGATTAGCCAGAAGCCTTTGAAAGCAAAGACGGTTTATGCAGCAGCCCAGCTAAAGCAAAATTCTCTTGCCTTCTGACAGCTCCCCGCTTTCTGACCCTCCACCCTCTAGAAGCCTCTGGTCAGCCTCCTGCCTGCACAAGCAGACACTTTGGAGCTCCCTGAGGTCCAAGCCCCCTCCTCATGGGCATGTGATGTTGGGGGCAAAGGGCAGAATGGACCACGTTAGGAAAACTGTTATGCAGATGGAGCTAAGAGAACAGAAAGCAGGTGGATCTCCACACAGCCCAAGGGACCTTCATTTATTCATTCAACATGCAACAAATGACGGAGCATCTACCGCTCACCAGGTACTCAGGAAGGCTGCCGAGGGTATGACGGTAAGAGAAACAGATATGGCCTCTGCCCTCCAGAAACTCACAGTCTGATGGGTGAGATGGGAATGACCACGTGATCCCACAAACCTGAAGCACAGCTGCTGAGGTCAGTCCTATAAAGCGGGATTCACGGGGTCCTGCGAGTAGGTGCTGAGGGCTTTGACCAAGCCGCAGAAGGCTTCCAGACGGAGCTGTGATCCCAGAGATGAACCCAAAGCAAGGAAACCAGGAAGACTTTCACAATGGACGTTGTCCTTGTCCACAGCGCAATTCAACCTGTCCAGATGCCAGGCGTTTGACCCCGTTGCCTCACTTAACGTAAGATCTGAAGCGTGGGAGGCTGCTGGGGTCTCAGCTGTTATTTCATATTTTCTCAGCCTTTGCTCTGGGTGAGCCACGTTATGAACATAATTACACTCGTTCCTCACAGCTTCCTTGACATCTTAGTAGCACTGGTATCTGCCAACCAAAACAAGCGAGGGATTAGATTGTGTCATGGTCCGTGCACTCGGGGTGGAAAAAGAATTTTCCAACATAGCGAGGTGGAGAGAAAGCAGAGTTTATTGAGATAAGAGATGCTGCCAGCACAGTAGAATGACTTTCTGATGATTAGGGGAGCCGACCCCCAGCACAGTGGTCTCGTCTGTTTTTATAGCCCAGGGAGAGGAGAGGTTTTACCATACACCTGCTGACCTGCTGACTGGTTGGGGAAAGAGGGGGTCTTAGGATACACTTGCTGGTTGGTAGGCACCCTAAAGGGGCGGGGCAAGGAGTGGGCCACATACCTTTCCTAATAGGCGGCAGGAAGGAGTAGGCCAGGTTGCCCAAGCTGGGGGAGGGATGGAGTTCCCATCGTGGCTCAGTGGTTAACGTATCCGACTAGCATCCATGAGGACGCAGGTTCAATCCCTGGGCTCGCTCAGTGGGTTAAGGATATGGCGTTGCCATGAGCTGTGGTGTATGTCACAGACATAGCTCGGACCTGGCGTTGCTGTGGCTGTGGCACAGGCCAGCAGCTACAGCTCCAATTTGACCCCTAGCCTGGGAACTTCCATATGCCACTGGTGCAGCCCTAAAAAGAAAAAGAAAAGGAAGAAAGAAGGAAAAAGAAAAGAAAACTGAGTCATGGGAAGAATGACTAAAGGGTGCCACAGGCTCACCCAATACTATTGATTCTAGGGACAACTTCTGACAGATCCAAACACTCCCCCCACAAAAAAAATTGCTAAAATTGGGAGCACTTGCATTTATATCTTGTAATTCTCATTAGCATGCATCCGAGCATGTTCCTGTGTGTAGAGCTGGCAGAGAGGAGGAATGCTAAACCCTGCCACCCCCCAGGGCCTGTCAGTTACGTGTACCATAAGTCAATCACACGGACTTTCACTGTGTGTCCCTCACCACCTGATGGGTCTCACAAAAATCAACCCAAAGTTTTATCTGTGGTCACGGTTTAATCAAGACGGATGCAAAACTCCAGAGGTATGCAGAGTATAGAGAGAGCACCCTCCTGGAAAACGCGTGCCTCATTCCTAGTTAGAGTTTTAATTTCATATTCTTCCATGGTCTTCTACTCTGGTGAGTTGGTTTTAACCACACATGAAGATGTGTTAGTCAAGATTAGGCTCATTTGCAACTGACAGTCACTTGAGCAAGATAGAACTTTATTTCTCTAGATAAATGAAATCCAGAGAGCTCACAGGGTAGCTCGGTGAAAACTAGGGACTCAGGCTCCTTCAAGCTTATTTCTCTGTCATCCTCAGTACGTGACTTCCACTTCATGGTCCAATATGGCTGCTCTCACGCCAGTCATCACATATGCATCCTAGGTGGGATGGGCAAACTCATTGGCCCACAAGCCAAATCCAACCCTCCACCTTTTTTTTCATAAATAAGATCTTGGAACACAGCCGTACCCATCTGTTTACGTATGGTCTGTGGCTGCTCTCAAAGTTGAACAACAGAATCGGGTAGTTGCAACAGAGATCATAAGGCCAAGGGGCTGAAAACACTATTTGGTCCTTTACAGAAGTAGTTTGCTCACTCCTATTCAGAACAGAAAAAGAAAGGATAACTGAAGTCACAGCCATGCAGGCCATTTCTGAAAAACACATAGGATATTTCTGCTCCTATCCCAATGGCAGAACTTAGTGTCAGCGCCATATATAGCCACAGGAAGGCTGGGAAATGTAGTCTTGGTTCTAAGTGGCCACGTGCCCTGCTCAGACTTCGGAGTTGTATTGTTGAGGCAGAAGAGGAGAAAGGACATGAGAATTTGACTCTCCTTGCAGGGGTATGTTTTGTGCCTTGGACTCAGGACTTGGCCTTCTTGGCCCCCACCCCAGGTCCACAGGCTGATCCTGACCCCTGGGTGTTAACTCTCAGACAAGGGAGAAGGTGTGGGAAAGAGACCAGCATGTAGTTTAGCCCCTGGCAGAGCCGCCCAGCAGGTGCTGAGCCAAAGCCTGTTTCTGCTGGACTTTACGAAGGGCCTCCGCTCTGAGGCAGGTGACCCAGACACAGATGCTAACATCAGCCACAAGGGAGGAACAATTTTAAAAAGGAAAGGAGTTCCCGCTGTGGCTCGGGGCTAATGAACCCAACTAGTATCCACGAGGTTGTGGGTTTGATCCCCGGCCCCGCTCAGTGTTGACCAAGTGTTGCCCTGAGCTGTACCTTACAGATGTGGCTCAGATCTGGTGCTGCTGTGGCTGTGGCGCAGGCCAGCAGCTGCAACTCCTATTCAACCCCTGGCCTGGGAACTTCCATATACTGCGGGTGCAGCCTTCAATAAATAAATAAATAGAGAAGGAGTTCCTGTTACGGCTCAGCAGGTTAAGAACACAACATAGTCGGAGAGGATTCAGGTTCAATCCCTGGCCTTGCTCAGTGGGCAGTGGGTTAAGGATTTGGTGTTTCGGTGTTGCCAAAAGCTGCAGCATAGATCACTGATGCAGTTCAGATCTGGCGTTGCTGTGGCATAGGTCAGTGCCTGTAGCTCCAGTTCGCCCCCTACCCCTAGAACTTCCATATACGGCAGGTGCAGCCATAAAAAGAAAGGGAAGAAAAAGAAAAAAGGAGACTAGCTGAGACAGAGGTAGAGATAGAGAATTAGAGATGCAAGAGAGACACCTGGAGAAAGCTTTAAGGCGGGTATGAAACTGTTCACAAATACATGCCTAAAAGATATGTTTTCTTCATGGAATTCAGCTCTAAAACATCATCCTGCTGAATGTTTCAGAAATTCACTGTAATCAGTATTGACTCTCCAGGTTCAAGCAAAAGTCCCAGTGGCTTCTGCAGTGCTCCCTCCCATCAACGGGTCACGCCAGCTACACTGGGGCACCGTTTGGTCCCTTCAGGAGACTGGGAGACTCAGAGAGCCAGTCTCCCTTGACCTTCCAAGAGCCTGGTCACCTGTATCTTTGCCCACAGAAGGAGAACTCCAAACACACTCCCATTCACACTTGCAAAAGCTACCTCGTTCTCCTTCCTGTCTGGCTCTTCAAGTAGCTTCTATTTTCTTCCCAGTAAAAAAAACAAAAACGAAAAAAAAAAAAAACACTTCATAATCAAGGAAATCCCAAGAGCTTTACTATCTGTTGGAATGGGAAGCAGTAACACAAGGAGGAGTTCCCGTTACAGTTTCGCAGGTTAAGAACTTGACTAGGATCCATGAGAATGCGGGTTCCATGCCTGGCCTCACTCAGTGGGTTAAGGATCCGGCGTCGCCACCAGCTGCAGCGTAGACGGCGGATGCGGCTCAGATGTGGCGTGGCTGTGGCTGTGGTGGAGGCTGGAGGCTATAGCTCCGATTCGACTTCTAGCCTGGGAACCTCCATATGCTGACAGGTCAGCCCTAAAAAGACAAAAAGAAAAAAAAAAGAGTCAAACATAATACTTCACCTGGAGATGGAGATGGCCAGGTTTCGCATCTGTTAATACCGGCCAAGTTTAACATCTACGTATCTCGCCTATCCGGCAGCCCATTTGCCTGTCTCTGTGGCCCCTCTGAAGTCTCAACCCCAGGCTGTGTGTCCTCCTGTTGGGGGGTCCCTCGGGAGGGAGGAACGGTGGACTGACTGGGAGGTTTAGGCGAGGAGGACGTCTTGAGCGCCCCCTGGAGGCACATCTGCAAAAGGCCTTGAATTTGCTCTGATAACAACCAGACTTCAATGTAAGCCTACCCTAAAGCAATCATTTGCGTTAAGGTCCTTGCTGTCAGCAGAGATGGATGATTGCTAAGTAGTAAATGTCCAGACACCATGGATGAATGGAACTGGATTCTAACCTGTGGAGAGTTCCTCAGAGTGGGATTAGGCAGAGTTAACTGTTCAACCCATACACAGGAGGACAAACCAGGCCCACTGTTAAAACACTAAAATTTGTTTGATAAAAATCCTCTGCAGTGAACTCGCAAGGGCTACCCTAGCCCTTAGCCAGCGATCTCAGCTTCCCAGAATCCAGCAATTAGAGAGTCGTTGACTGCTCAGCAGGAAGCCTGTAGATCCAGCAGTGTCTATTCTGATTTTTCAGAGCCCACACCATACTGGTTACTGAATCTTTTTAAATTACTCTGGATGAGAATGCTTTGAAGAGGGAGACAGACAGGTAAGGAGAAGTTCACCATGCACGGTTGTGCAGGTTGTTCACTGCACAAGTTCTCCTGCCTGAGCGAGCCACTGGGATTTGAATTTCAGCCTGTGCTCTGCTTGCCAGGCCATGTGTAGCCATAAGACTGCAACTATCCAAAGAAAAGAGAACCTTTTTCTAATGTAGGGTTCTGTGTGTTCTAGCAGCTGGCTCATTTCGGAAGCTGTTTTAATCACTCAGGCCTGAGTGGAAGAGGCCTGACCTAAGTTGGGGGCCATCGGCTGGGAAGTCGGAAGTAGACGCAAGAGAATTTTGGAGCAGAATCTAACCCTTTAAAAACCTGATGGTTAGGAGTTCCCATCATGGCGCAGCAGAAACAACTCCAACTAGGAACCATGAGGTTGCGGGTTCGATACCTGGCCTCACTTGGTGGGTTGGGGATCCGGTGTTGTCGCGAGCTGTGGTGTGGGTCACAGATGTGGCCCAGATCCCGCGTTGCTGTGGCTGTGGTGTAGGCCAGCAGCTGTAGCTCCGATTAG
Organism: Catagonus wagneri; assembly: GCA_004024745.2. NCBI lineage: Eukaryota > Metazoa > Chordata > Mammalia > Artiodactyla > Tayassuidae > Catagonus > Catagonus wagneri. The sequence continues at coordinate 20,101,489 of PVHT020004944.1, forward strand.
ATCCCTAGCCTGGGAACCTCCATATGCTGCAGGTGCATCCCTAAAAAGCAAAATAATAATAATAATAATAATAATAATAATAATAATACAATAAAATAAAATTTTAAAAGGTGATGGTTAGGAGATCCCCCTGTGGTGCAGTGGGTTAAAAATCCTACTGCAGTGGCTTGGGTCACTGCATAGTCGTGGGTTCAATCCCTGGCCTGGCACAGTGGATTAAAGGAACTGGGGTTCCTTCAGCTGTGGCTCAATATTAATCCCTGGCCCAAGAACTTCCATATGCCACCTGTGCGCCCATAAAAATAAACAAACAAACAAACAAAAATGAAAAGCTGATAGTTAGAGGCATGAGGGAGCAGGAATATGTAAACTTGACCTCTAACTAGGGGACTGAAAGACAATACACTCCCGAAAGAGAGAATGATAGCACAAAAAGAACCCGTTGGAGAAGGGATGAGAGGAATTTTGTTTCCTGCCTGCTGCCCTCAGGGAAATTATAGATGGATGTCCAAACAGGATGTTTAACTGACAGGCGAAGAGTAAAGCTCAGGAGAGGGGCCAGAGCTGGCAATGGAAAAGCTGAGTCCTGCACACTTAATAACGTTGAAAAGGAGTTCCCGTTGCGGTGCAGCAGAAATGAATCCGAATAGTATCCATGGGGATGTGGGTTCGATCCCTGGCCTCGCTCAATGGGTTAAGGATCCAGCGTTGTCGCCGGCAAGGCTCGGATCTCGAGTTGCTGTGGCTGTGGTGTAGACCCCTCAGCTGTAGCTCTGATTCGACCCCTTAGCCTGGGAACCTCCAAATGCCTCGGGTGCACTGCTACAAAGCAAAATAAATAAATAAAAATTAAAAAAATAAAAACATTGAAGAGCCTCTGGGGAAGGAGAGAGGGGACAAAGAGCAGATGGTGGGCCCTGGGGAGTGAGACGGTGATGAAGTAGGGGTGTCACTCCATGCGCTGGAAAGTGCACCGTTAGAATTGCATTTCAATGTTCCCTTGCTGTGAACCAGCTGGGAGCCCTTGTAGACATTATTTCTCTAAGGCATTTCTATTGTGGCTCAGTGGGTTAAGAATCTGACTAGTATCCATGAGGACGCAGGTTCGATCCCTGGCCTTGCTCAGTGGGTTAAAGGATCTGGCGATGCCGTGAGTTGGGTATAGGTCACAGATCCGGCTCGGATCTGGCGTTACTCTGGCTGTGGTGTAGGCCAGCAGCTACAGCTCCAATTCAGTCCCTAGCCTGGGAACTTCCATATGCCACACATGCAGCCCTAAAAAGAAAAAAAAGAAAAAAAAAGGAAATTCTCCGAGCCTGTTTCTTTGAAAGTCGTCATAATAATAACTACTTTACCGACCAGAGGAATTAAATAGGTGAACTGCCTAGCACAAATGTGGCAAGAATCAAGTATTCAACACTGTCATAATTATTAGAATTATGATTGCTATTATTATCAGCAGAGGGCTGTCCTCAAAGTCTTGGGAATACCTACAGAGCAGGACAGGACGCACACAGAGCCAGCCAGGATATATTAAAAGGATACAGGATTGGGAGTTCCTGTCGTGATTCAGTGGAAATGAATCCGACTAGGAACCATGAGATTGTGGGTTCGATCCCTGGCCTCGCTCAGTGGGTTAAGGATCCGGCGTTGCCGTGAGCTGTGGTGTAGGTAGCAGACGTGGCTCAGATCCCCCGTTGCTGTGGCTGTGGCGAAGGCCGGCAGCTACAGCTCCTGTTAGACCCCTAGCCTGGGAACCTCCATATGCCACGGGCGCGGCCCTAAAAATGACAAAAGACAAAAAAAAAAAAAGGAAAGATGCTGATGATGAGGGCAAGATGCTGGAACTGCTTTGAGCAGCCTGGAGTTGAGAAGGGGTGAACGGAAGGCAGCCAGCCTTGCCTTGGGGAGCTGGAATCCCTCTGGATTTCCTTCGAATCTCTCAGGGAAGAGGAGCTAAATATTTCCAGATGTGGAAGCTGGACCAGGCAGAAGAGTCAGCAACTTCCAGACTGAAACTAAGGCATGGTATCTGTGGCATTTCAACTTCCTGTAGCACTATCCAGGGTCCGGCCGCCTCCTGTCTTGTCCTGAGCAGAAATGAGAGGTCATGTTTGGGCTGAATCTCAGACACTGAGTCTGCCTTGACCCCCTCTCCCAATTCGCGCTCACTGAAATTAACCAGGAGTCTCCTGCATCTGTGCAGGTGGCAAGAAGTTGAGACTGTGCCCCTGGTACAAATGAAGGACATCTATTTCATTCATTCATTCATGCATGCATTCCAGCACATTTTAATGGTGACTTCTTTATGCCAGACACTGAAGTTAAAGCAGAAAACAACCTCTACTCTAAAGCATGTCCACCCTCTAGCTCCTCCCACGCCCAGCTGAGCAGATGTTTTTTTTGTTTTTTGCCTTATCTAGGGCCGCACCTGCGGCATATGGAGGTTCCCAGGCTAGGGGTCTAACAGGTGTTGTAGCCGCCGGCCTTCGCCACAGCCACAGCAACGCGGGATCCGAGCCGTGTCTGCAACCTACACCACAGCTCACGGCAACGCCGGATCCTTAACCTACTGAGCGAGGCCAGGGATCGAACCCACAACCTCATGGTTCCTAGTCGGATTCGTTAACCACTGCGCCACGACGGGAACTCCTGAGCAGACCTTTCTACCTGCCTTCCCTTCACCTGTCCCCATCTCTTCAGTCAAAAGCACTACTTAGGCATCTCCATCAGCATTAGGGCTGAACGTATTTGACGCTCGACTCTCGGTAAAGGGCTTCAGTGTTCTTTCTCTCGTGGCGTCCTCACCTCAACTCCGAGATAGGTGGGAATTACCCGTTCCTTTTAACGAATTCGGAAACGGGACGTTTAGACCAGGATACCAGCAACTGTGTCTCCTCAAATTCTCTAAATTCTGTATTAAAATCATGTGTTGTTTTGTGTGTTAACTTACATTGTGCCATCTTCATAACAACAACAACAACAAAAAGACGCATCATATTACATTCATCTCCAACAAGAGATATTTTCTTCTCTGGGTCTTTTGGATATTGGTGATTATTGATTGATTATTTGCGAAGTACACAGTGGCAATTAATCCAACCCTATGCTTATTCCCAAATCCAAAGCTTGGCTTAAAATAGCCCCTCTTTCTCACAAAGAGTTCCCTGAACCATCTCCTCCCCTTCTTAACTGAGTTCCTAGAATCTTTTCTCCTGGGCATTTATCTCTAAATTTATCAGTATTTATCGCTGACCACATTACACTCAGGTTGCGAAATGATTTAGCTGCCCTTTCCACTAGCCATAATGTCCTAGAGGGCAAGAGTTTACACCCCAGCACCTCACACTGTGGATGTAGCTACAATAATGAACTAAATTCTCCTGCTTCAATTCTTCCTAAAGAATGTTCATGATCCTTTCTCTATGGCTTACCCTGCCCCCCATGTCCCCCCAAAATCATTTATTCTCCAGGCTTCACAGAGTATCAACCTTCATACTCATGTTGTTCCTTTTTCTTTTTAGGGCCACACCTGCAGCATATGGAAGTTCCCAGGCCAGTAGTAGAATCGGACCTACAGCAGCAGGCTTATGCCACAGCCACAGCAAGGCCAGATCCAAGCCATATCTGCAATCTACACCACAGCTCATGGCAAGCCAGATCCATAACCCAGTGAGTGGAGCCAGAGATCCAACCTGCGTCCTCATGAATGCTAGTCAGGTTCTTAACCCACTGAGTCACAACGGGAGCTCTGTTCTCTGTATTTGTTGGGCTGCCTAGGGAACTTGTGTCCACGTGATTGTAAACCCTTAAAAGGCAGATGGTTTAATCCAACTGTAAAGCCCTCGGCAGAGCATAGTTCCGCACTCTGGAGGTTGCTTAGTAAAATGTTTCTGATCCTGCTCGGCAGTGGATGATGGTTAAAAGTAAAAGCCATTAGGACTGTGATTAATGAAGATACTTTATGCAAGTTTTCCCCAAGCACAAACATGAGGACATGTAATCCAATGACCAGTGCTCAATGTGTCACTCTTGGGGGATTTTCTCACTAATTAGTCTGAATCTGTAATTTAGTCTATACTTTAAGGAATGTGTCACCCGAGAACACTTCTAATTTTCTGAACTTCCTTAAATTTAGAGGTGCACATGCCCTTGAACGGCATTTTTCCCAACTGCTATTTTCCTGCCAAAAAAAAAAAAAGGAGCTCCCACTGTGGCCCACTGGAAATAAACCTGACTAGTATCCACGAGGATGTGGGCTTGATCCCTGGTCTTGCTCAGTGGGTTAAGGGTCTGGCACTGCCATGAGCTCTGGTGTAGGTCTCAGAATCAGCATGGATCCCAAGTCTCTGTGACTGTGGTGTAGGCCAGCAGCCGCAGCTCCAATCCAACCCATAGCCTGGGAGCTTCCATATGCAGTGGGGTCTGGCCCTAAAAAGACAAAAATGAAAGTAATGATTTGTCCAAGACCTAAGAAGGGGAGGCAAGCTCAGAGCCTGAACCCTGGCACTCAGCCTGTCCGAAGGTTTTGTCTGGCTCTCCTGCTGTCCCCTCAAGCCTGCCTTCTAAATAACCAGGCAGAATGAGTTTTCTGCTACAATAAAGGGGCTTGGAAATGAATGAAGAAATGTAAGCGAAAGTGAAGTATGGCATATCTGGGTAGAAATTTTAAGAAACAGTGCACGGTTTACTGCCTTCCCTCTTCCTTCTGCCATGTCAAGGTAAAAGTTCCAGATGGTGGCTTCTCCATCAGTCTGGGTCCCCAAGAAAAGACAGCATCCGGTGCATCCCCCAGTCCGACTGTGGTGGATGTACAGAGTAAGCAAGAGATATGCTTGTTGTTTTAAGTCAGTAAGATTTGGGGGGCTGTTTGTTGCTGAAGCGTAACTTAGCCCACCCTGATCCAATTCGCCTAATTTAAGGAATCCCTTTCCCCCGGCTTCAACAAGTTGTACTTTGCTGTTGTCCCTGAATTTCTTGACTTCTGAGAGCAGCTTTTCTGATTCCTAGAGATTCCAAGGCTCCTTATCATCAGAATCCCCCTCCAAAAATAGGCTACTCACAACAGTCCGCTCCTGGAAAAAGCCACTCCACTCCTCCTTTTTCAGAAGTCCGGCAAAAGCCCCCACCGGGGTCTGATGGAGAGGTGTATAATCCATCACACATCCTATATTGTTTCTTCCTCCCAGCTCCCAGCCCTGAGGGATGCAGGAGGCCCGGCAGGGCCCCCTGGCCACTGAGGGAACAGGAGTCACCCAGTCTCCATGTTCTGACAGCCTGTCACATTATTTGGCCCTGTGGGAGTTTTGATCCCTCCATCCACCCCTCTTCTCGGTCCTCCGAGGCCAGAGACCTCTATACAAGGCTCCCCAGGCAAACCAAAGCAAGATTGATGCCCTCCAAACAGACGGCCGGGGCCGGGAGGGCCCTCGGTTCAATGCAAGGAGCAACCCATTCTTTTTCCATCTCGGGTTCCCACACTGAATGCCAAACGGGAGCTCAGGGCTGGGGCAGCCGGAATTCAACCTTCATTCATCCCAGAACACAAACGATCTGCCACGCTTCCCTCATCAGCCTGGCACTCTCGCCTCGCCTACTTGTAAGCTCTCTGAATCGCCCCAGTCCTCCTTAGATTAACACGTGTGTCACACTGGTGTTGGGACAGAGGATCTGGAATCAAGAAAGGATTCCAAAAGTTGGGGGTGGGGGTGCGGTTAGGCATTTACACATTGGCCACTGAGTACCCCACCTTCTAACCCCACTCTCTCTCTTTTTTTTTTTTTTTTGCCTTTTTGCATTTTAGGGCCGCACCGAGGGCATGTGGAGGGTCCCAGGCTAGGGGTCTAACGGGAGCTGTAGCCTCCAGCCGACGCCACAGCCACAGCAACGCGGGATCCGAGTCGCGTCTGCGACCTACACCACAGCTCACGGCAACACCGGATCCTTAATCCACTGAGCAAGGCCAGGGATCGAACCCACAACCTCATGGCTCCTAGTCGGATTTGTTAACCACTGCGCCACGACGGGAACTCCTTAACCCCATTCTCCACGACAATCCTCTCTCCCTGTTAAAGCTAGTGATGTTTGAGGATGATGGCTATTTGCCTCCCAGTTCCCAGCAGGTAAAAGCCCCAGAGGGTTTTTTTTTTGGGGGGGGGGCTAGTTATAAGGACTGTCAAGCAATGCATAGAAGAATGATTTCATCTGAATTCCCTGAGAGATTTCATAAACCAAAGCACCTCTGAAGGACAAAAGACAACTGGAAAATTACCTGAAAATAAATGCTTCTAAAGTGTTCCAGAAAGCACCCAGGGTGATGGGAACTGGGAGGCCACTAACTAATCCATCAGCTTATTTTTTTATTTTTTTTTATCTCACATCTAGATTTTTTTTTTTTTCCCCAAGGCCTCAGCCTGTCACCATGCAGTTTATCAGCTGTCACACCGTCTCAATTCTGGGTGACATGAGATCAATGGCGTAAAACTGCTCTCAGATCTGCGGAGAAATTTATAACACCAAGCTCTGCTGTACTCTGCTGGGCCCCGGTCCCAGGGCTCTGAGGGTGAGGCGGCCTTGCAGACTTCATTTGCATTTCAAAAGTGGATTCTGACCCACTTGGAGCAGGACAGTTCAAGCCATCAGATGCAAAGGAAGGCCTGAGTCAGAAGTCTGGGGCACTTACACTCAACCAGCAATGACGTCAGGGGCGGGGGCAGGGGGGGGAGGCTAGTCAATGATTAAGATTCTCTCTGCCTTGAAAAGGCTCTAGCTGCCTGCTTTAATTTCTTTTGAATCATGTGGGATTTGGTAATACCAAACCCCCAAATTTGCAGCAACAGGTTTTAGACTCTGAAGGCAATTAGCCTATCCCATTTATCTAACTGCAGAGCTCTTGGGCATGGTTTGAGCAGAGATTTTGGGGGGGGGGATTTTTGCTTCTCACAAAGCGTTCCTCTGCTTTTCTACGACCCGCCCCCCGCCCCCCCCATGAATCTGCCTGGCCACTAACCAGCTAGTCGCTGCTCCCCAACGACAAGGGCAACTTGCACCTTCCTTCCAGATCAAAGTCCACTTGTATAGGTTTTTTGGTTTTCTTTTTTTCTTTTTATAGCCGCACCTGCAGCAGATGGAAGTTCACAGGCGAAGGGTCAAATCAGAGCTACAGCTGCCGGCCTGTAGAGTCACAGCCACAGCCATGCAAGATCCGAGCCACGTCTGCGACCTACAGCACAGCTCACGGCAACGCTGGATCCTTAACCCACTGATCGAGGCCAGGGATCGAACCTGCAACCTCATGGTTCCTAGTCGGATTCATTAACCACTGAGCCACAGCGGGAACTCCCGGTTTAGGTTTTTTAACTACAACTCCTTTTCCTCCTCTTTTCACTCTAGTAAGCTCACTGATGTCAGGGGTGACACCCTCCAACAGCTCCCCATTGCCTTAAGGATAAAACTAAATTTCCCTAACGTGGTGTCTGAAGCACCTGCATGCTTCTTGGCCTTCTTCACCCCTCTGCTGCTTCCCCAGCCCCTCACGGTGCCCTGCACCCCAGCCCTCAGACCTTGATGCCACTGAGCTTGCTGTTCCTTCTGCAAGAAGAGTCCCACTCACCTCCATCCCTCTCTCGCGCCTTCTAGACCTTAGCTCTGCTCATCCTTCAAAATTCAGCTCAAGGAATTTCCTTGTGTAGCATCAGGTTAAGGATCCGGCATGGCCACTGCAGCAGCTCAGGTTAATGCTGTGCACAGGTTCCATCCCTGGCCCCGGGAAACTTCCAGCAACTCTGATCTTTTAACCCAGTGTGCCAGGCGGGGATCCGACCTCAGTCCTGGCTCTTCAGAGACAAGGCCCATCCCACTGGGCCAACAGTAGGAACTCCGGGTATTCTTCTGCGCGAGAGATGTGTCGCATCTTTCCATTTACTTACGTCAGTATGGGTCATTTGCTGGGGTTTTTTTTGTCTTTTTGCCTTATCTAGAGCCGCACCCGCGGCATATGGAGGTTCCCAGGCTAGGGGTCTAACAGGAGCTGTAGCCGCCGGCCTACGCCACAGCCACAGCAACGTGGGATCCGAGCCACGTCTGCAACCTACACCACAGCTCACGGCAACGCCGGATCCTTAACCCACTGAGCAAGGCCAGGGATCAAACCCGCAACCCCTTGGTTCCTAGTCGGATTCATTAACCACTGAGCCACGAAGGGAACTCCTACTTGCTGGTTTTTAAATCTCTGTTTCCGCAGCACACACCACAGAGTCTGGCGCTTGGTAAGTTCTCAGGAGTGTTTATTGAGAGCACGAGTGTGTATGAAATGATGTGTGTCCCCTCAAAATGTACAACTTGAAAGTTGAGAGTTATGTTTTACTTGGCAGATGAAACTGAGGACTTAAGCCCAGGACACCGCATCTCAGACAACTCTTTAGGAATAGAGCTAGAGGGGTGGGGGACCAGGACATACAGTATCCTGTGCTTTCTCAACCTGAGTCTCCTCGGGTTGCACTGTAGGTGGGTGACTGCGGTGACTGGCGGTTTGATGGTGGGCATTATGTTTCTATCCTGAGCTCCCCCTTGGGGACACCATAAGGTGATGGTTTGATGGTTGCAACATCCCTTGTTTACTGATATGGCAGGCAATAGTTCTCATTTGTGAAGGGAACGCAGGGTCAAACGTTTTTTACACATCAGCTCCTTGTAAGTCACAGGTCACCTTGGGACCCCCAGGCGATCCTTTGGAATATTCCTGCCCCTCCAGAATTATGGGTCCCTGGCTTTTAAACATTTATATCTGCAGGTGGTTTCAATCATGATACCCGGTTTTTGTGGAAATGAGTGGTTAAAAAAAAAAAAGTCTACTGAAAACTCTTTTGCCATCATTTGATCTCAACCAGAAAGGCAAGGTACCATAAGATTTTGAAGTGACACGAGGACTTGAAAGTTACCTGAACTGTCACAGGACCATTTTCTCCTTCCTTTGGGTACTATACACCTACCACTATGTCTATTATTATTTCCAGAAAGGGTTTTGGGAAAGTGAGAAGGAATCAGAAGGACAATTGTAACCAGAGCCATGCGGACAGGAAATTCGGGGGTGTTTTCCCTTTCCTTCCTTCTTTCTTTCTATCTTTCTTTCTTTCTCTCTGAACAAATCCCTCACCTATAAAATAAGAGCTTTAAATTATATGGCTTGGAGTTCCCGTCGTGGCTCAGTGGTTAACGAATCCGACTAGGAACCATGAGGTTGCAGGTTCGATCCCTGGCCTTGCTCAGTGGATTAAGGATCCGGCGTTGCCGTGAGATGTGGTGTAGGTTGCAGACGCGGCTCGGATCCCGTGTTGCTGTGGCTGTGGCGAAGGCCGGCGGCTACAGCTCCTGTTAGACCCCTAGCCTGGGAACCTCCACATGCCACGGGTGTGGCCCTAAAATGACAAAAAGCAAAAATAAATAAATAAATAAATAAATTATATGGCTTTTGATGTTTTTTTCTTGTGCCTTAAGAGGAAAAGATAAGTACCATGTGTTCAGGGCTTCCTAATCACCTACTACTGTATTATCTTACACAGTCCTCAAAACAGCCTTACAAAGTACTATTATTATCCCCATTTTGCAGAGGAAGCACATAAGATACAGAGAGACCAAGTAACCTGCCCAGGGTCACACAGCAAATCAGTAGCAATGTTCAGATTTGAACCTAAGCAGTACGATTTGAGAGACAGCAATCCCAACAGCCAGGTTTTGTTTCTTTTCATGTTGTATTCTAGGGCATCCTAACACACAGAACACACCAAAGGATGTGTGGCCCGGGACCTGGAAATGGTCCAGGGTGTGTGAGCATCTGGCATGAGGACCAATTCAAAATCAAAGTTTAAACAACAGTTAAATTCACCCTCCAACTCTTCGTATGACCGCTGAGTTTGAATCAGAGCTGTGGAGGATGCTTCTTGGTGGTTTGGTATTAAAGTTTCAAAGTCACTAGGCCAATGCTGAGAGACAGTCAAGGAGTGGAGGGATCTTTCTCCAAAATCTGAAGTCAGCGGTTGGAGTATAGAAACTGTTTGGTTGTGTTTCTAGAGAGCAAACCCCAGTAAAAGCCAGTGATTTAGTAATTCTAACAGATTTCTATAAACTGCCCTTTACACTTGACAAGAATGAATTGGCTGCCCCCAAAGAGCTTCGTCTGTTCTCTGCTTGGCCGAGCACTTGCTGCAAACTTCCCTAGAAGGTTTATCCAGTGGAGTGAGTCTGTTGGAGGAAAAATGATGGGCCAGGCTTTATTTTTTTTCTTTTAAGTTAAAAGGTTAAAACCTAACCCCTGTCCCCCTCCATCCTCAGAATTACACTTTCCAGCCAAGTCTAGTTCCTTTCCCTGGTAGATATAATCCTAATTAAAAATAAATTACATGCTGTATAGAACTCGAAATGGAAAAGATAATCCTATTACATATGAGAATATATCCTGACTTTCTTTCCCGCTAGACTGTGGCAGATAGCAGATCAGGCTGAGCCCCCCCATTGTCGCCGCTTTGAAAACTTTCCTGGAGCCCTAATCCGTCACGTGACGCCCGTGTCAATCTCGGGGTCCGCACGCGAGTTTTACAATGCGGGCATTAGGCTCGGTAACAGAAACCCAGCTTTGCGGAGGCCGCGACATTTGCATGCCAAGAAAACGCCGGCCATTGTGGGGGCCGTGTTTGTTCTCGGGATTGCCAGGCAGTTGCCGGCGAAGTTGCTAAGACCCAGAAAAAGGGGCTCCTTTGAGCTGGCCCCGGCCTTTGGTATGATAACAAGTCGATTAGAGCGGCTTTGTGGGGCCGGATCAGCTCCAGGGGAGGGCGGGCGGCGATCCCTTCCCCCTCTTCTTCCAGCGCCACCTCCCCGGACCTTTCGCTTCCCCGGGGGGGAGTCGCTGTAGCCGCTGATGCGCTATTTTAAATCGTATTTCCATAATCTGGAGGCTGCAAGGCGGTGGGGCCCAGGAGCTCTTTCTGCTCGCGTGCCTTCACACCCCTACGGCGGGCTAGGAAAGGCCTCCGCGCGCCGGCAGTGGCAATTGCTCGTCGCCCGGCTCCCTTGCCCAGGGCTCCGGGCTCCGGGCTTGCCGGTGCCGCCGGTATCGCCGCCACTTCCGAGCAGCAGAGGAGCTGGCAGCCGACAAGATGCTTCGGGCTAGTAGACGCACCACACTACTGCACCTACGTCTCGGCTTTTGTCTGCTCCCCTACGTCCCCCACCTCACCACCTGCACGCCTTTGTTTATTTCAGTCTCGAGAATGATCATAACGACATGGAAGCTCTTTGAGTAAAAATATGAGGTAGTTGCCATTCTCCCGCCAAGCCAAAAACTCAGATTTAAACAGCGCGCGGCTGGGCTCTCGCGGTCCAGCCCGGAACTGAGAGGGGCCGCTGGGGCGCAGCGGGCGCAAGCGTGGGTAGGGGCTCCCGGCCACTCGCGGGGCTCTGGGCAAGTGTCTACTCACGGGAACAGCTGAAGACATCCTTTCCCTGGCCCCACTGCCGTCACCATCCGTCCCCCATCCCAGCCTTTCGGCTCATCCACAGCACAGCAGCACCCGCGCTGATCTGATCTGAACTCTAGCTGCATCAGGGAGGCCGCTGTCCGACGACCAAATTCAGAATCTCTTCGCTTCCGGGCGGACCCGGGAAGGGGTTGCGAAGCAAGGGCAGGATCCTGGGGCCGCCAGAGGTCAGCAGCCGACCCCGAGCCCGGGTGGGAGTGTTGAGGGCCCGGATAGAAGACAGAAAGTTCTTTTGGTCGCGCGTACCCTCTGAGAAATGTCTCTCCGACACACACACACACACACACACACACACACACACAGAGAGAGAGAGAGAGAGAGAGAGAGAGAGAGAGAGAGAGAGAGAAACAGAGAGAGAGAGAGAGAGAGGGCTATTAAATGGCAGTTGGGAGGAGGAAAAAGTAGACGAGAAAACTGGTAATTGGGCTCCTGTAGGTGGCGTCGCCCTTTCCACGTTCCTGCTCGGCTGCAATGCCTGGCCTTCTTGCTTTTAGCGTTACCAGGCCAGCAAGGTGGAGCAAGCAGAACAAGGAACCGAGAGGCACGATAGCTCTGAAGAAGCCCCCAACCACCCACCTTCCAGCGCACCCCATCCCCACCCCCCACCCCCGCAGTCTCATAAGAGCTTTTACTTATAGATGGCTGGGGCTGCATTTCGCGCTCTCTCGCCCTCTCTCTGGCAACTCCAGAGTTCCTCGGTCACCCTCTCCCATCTCCACTGGCCACCAGCTCCCTCCTGGCCTCCTTACTTTAGGAGGACTCCCACTTCCCTTCTGAAAAGATCCCAGAACACATTCCCTCGGGTTTGAGGGAAAGGAAAACACAGATAGGATGCTGACAGCAGGATTGTAAGCAGGATTCAGAAGCACGTTTACAGTCCCTTATCAAATCTATCATCTAAAAAAAAATTCTCTCCGTGGGCAACTTTTGTTTTTACTTCTCCTCCGTGTGTATGTGTGCAGAGCCTGTTCAATAAAGCTCTTCGGTAAGAATCGGTGAGAATTAGTCTTGCTGGAGCTTGGAGCCCCATCTCTCTGGTATTCAGGGGTTCTGGAGGATACCTGTGGGGGCAGGGCAAAGGCTGGCCAGCCCGAGGACCCACCCAGCCCGGAGTTGGCAATGCCGCCGAAGCTCCACACTTTCGTAGGCAGATGGTTAAGTTCTCCCAGGTTCGTGCCAGGTTTCAACGTCATGCTGTGATTTTGTTCTTCTGGAACTGGATGAGTGTTGCTTCCCAGAGCGGCCCTATTAGAACCGAAAGAAAATCCTCTAAATAGGCGGAACAAGGCATCAGGAGGGAATGTCCTCTAAATGCACTTTAATATGAGCCGGGTATTGTGTGGCATTCAGCGCCCATCACCGTTTAGCAGGAGAGTTATGGCAGTGATTGGGGATGAATAGAGGAACATAATGGATACATGTGGCGTTTGCTCATTATATTCAAGTTAGCCCAACTCCGCCGTGGAAACTGTTCAACTTTCTCTCCCCCTAGCTTGTCACAGTTAAATAATACAGACATTGGGGCCTCCAATGGGATCGCCTGCCACGCCATTCTATTTCCACTACTAACGAGGGCTTCATAAGCCTTTGATACAGTCTGATCTTTGAAACCTTTCCAAATCTCCTCAAGCTTATGCTAAATCCTATTTGGAACTTTTTTTTTCCTTGCCTGCTAGCGCCCAGGGCTTAAGAAAGCCATTGGGACAGTGACATGCATACTAACGCGTCGCAGGGCCCTTTTCTGAAGGGGAAGTGGCGGTTCTGATCACCCGGGCTCACATGAGCACAACACAATTGCGTACACAAATTTGAATAAAATCAATTTTGCCTTATCCTTCGGACTCCTAAATCGAGAGGCTATTTCCGAGCACCGTGGGAAGCTGGGGAAGAAGGCGAATTGAGCCTCACCATGCAGAGTTAAGTCTGTGGAGAAGGGGCCGCGAGCGGCTTGAAAGCCTCTGAGGTGCAAAATTCAGAGAGCAGGCGTGGAGTCCCGAGTCACTGGGGCGAAATCCCAGTATGATTGGTCTCAGTTCAAGCGCCCGGCACCGGAGGGGCACAATTAACAAAACCATCCGCTCCTTTAACCCCGGCGACCTGTGCTGAGCGCTGAGCGCTACAAGCTGAGAGCTGACAAGAAAGGAGGGGGGGGAGCAAAAGGAGTTAAAGAAACAAAGGAAAGATTCCCTAATTTTCCTTTTTTGTTTTCCCTACTAAGCCTTGCCACATTAAAGGGACTGTCAGAGGCTGGCGTAGGAGCGGCGCGAGGGCTAGGCCGCCATTGGCTGCCCAGTTCGAGTGATTTGCATATCGGCGGCTATAAAAGCAGAGGCAGGCGCGTGGCGGCGCAGCTCCAGCGAGAAGAAGGGCGGGAGACTTGCGGGTTGTGGGCGGGTCGACGAGTCCTCAGAGCCCGCCGGAACCTCCAAGCTGCAGCCAGCAGACTTCTCCCGCACGGGGCTTGCAAAGAGCGTGCTCTCGGGGGCCTGAGACTCACGCCTGGACCTGCAAACCAAAGAGGAATCACTCCTTCAGCCTTTTGGAACAGCGCTTGGGGCTGGCGGCATGAGTCCAGAGAGGCGCGGGGGCAGCCCCTGCCTTTTCCCCTTGCAGCTCTTCAGCCTCTGCTGGGTGCTTTCCGTGGCCCAGAGCAAGACAGTAAGATACAGCACCTTCGAGGAGGATGCCCCCGGCACGGTCATCGGGACCCTGGCTGAAGACCTACATATGAAAGTGTCCGGGGACACGAGCTTCCGCCTGATGAAGCAGTTCAATAGCTCTCTGATCCGGGTGCGCGAGGGCGATGGGCAGCTGACCGTCGGAGACGCGGGCCTGGACCGCGAGCGGCTGTGCGGCCAGGCCCCGCAGTGCGTGCTGGCCTTCGACGTGGTCAGCTTCTCGCAGGAGCAGTTCCGGCTGGTGCACGTGGAGGTGGAGGTGAGGGATGTCAACGACCATGCGCCGCGCTTCCCCCGGGCCCAGATCCCTGTGGAAGTGTCCGAGGGCGCGGCCGTGGGCACGCGCATACCCCTGGAGGTGCCGGTGGACGAGGACGTGGGTGCCAATGGGCTGCAGAGCGTGCGCCTGGCCGAGCCGCACAGCCCTTTCCGCGTGGAGCTGCAGACGCGCGCGGACGGTGCCCAGTGCGCTGACCTGGTGCTGCTGCAGGAGCTGGACCGCGAGAGCCAGGCCTCCTACAGCCTGGAGCTGGTGGCCCAGGACGGAGGCCGCCCGCCGCGCTCCGCCACGGCAGCCCTCAGTGTGCGCGTGCTGGACGCCAACGACCACAGTCCCGCCTTCCCGCAGGGTGCCGTGGCCGAGGTGGAGCTGGCGGAGGACGCGCCCGTGGGCTCGCTGCTGCTCGACCTGGACGCGGCGGACCCCGACGAGGGGCCCAATGGCGATGTGGTGTTCGCTTTCGGCGCCCGCACCCCGCCCGAGGCGCGCCGCCTCTTCCGCCTCGACCCGCGCTCAGGCCGCCTCACCCTGGCCGGGCCCGTGGACTATGAGCGCCAGGACACTTATGAACTGGACGTGCGGGCGCAGGACCGCGGCCCCGGGCCCCGCGCCGCCACCTGTAAGGTTATCGTGCGCATCCGCGACGTCAATGACAACGCGCCGGACATCGCCATCACCCCGCTGGCCGCCCCGGGCGGGCCTGCCGCCTCGCCCTTCGCCGCCGCCGCCGCCGCCGCCGCCGCTCTGGGTGGGGTAGACGCGACCTCGTCGACTGGGCCCGGGACGCCGGAGGCCGGAGCCATCTCGCTGGTGCCGGAGGGGGCGGCGCGCGAGAGCCTGGTGGCGCTGGTCAGCACCTCGGACAGGGACTCGGGCGCCAACGGGCAGGTGCGTTGCGCCCTCTACGGGCACGAGCACTTCCGGCTGCAGCCGGCCTACGCTGGCAGCTACCTGGTGGTGACCGCCGCGTCCCTGGACCGCGAGCGCATCGCCGAGTACAACCTGACGCTGGTGGCCGAGGACCGCGGCGCGCCCCCGCTGCGTACCGTGCGGCCCTACACCGTGCGCGTGAGCGACGAGAATGACAACGCGCCGCTTTTCACGAGGCCGGTCTACGAGGTGTCGGTGCGTGAGAATAACCCACCCGGGGCCTACTTGGCCACAGTGGCCGCCAGGGACCCTGACCTGGGCCGCAACGGCCAGGTCACCTATCGGCTGCTCGAGGCCGAGGTGGGCCGTGCGGGGGACGCCGTGTCCACCTACGTCTCGGTGGACCCGGCTACTGGGGCCATATACGCGCTGCGCAGCTTCGACTATGAGACCCTTCGCCAACTCGACGTGCGCATCCAGGCTAGCGACGGCGGCTCCCCTCAACTCTCCAGCAGTGCCCTGGTGCAGGTACGGGTACTGGACCAGAACGACCACGCACCGATCCTGGTGCACCCGGCACCGGCCAACGGCTCCCTGGAGGTGGCCGTCCCCGGGCGTACGGCAAGGGACACAGCCGTGGCGCGCGTGCAGGCCCGGGACGCAGACGAGGGCGCTAACGGGGAGCTGGCGTTCGATCTGCTACAGCAGGAGCCCCGAGAAGCCTTCGCCATCGGCCGCCGCACGGGGGAGATCGTGCTCACCGGCGACCTCTCACAGGAGCCGCCAGGCCGAGTGTTCCGGGCGCTGCTGGTCATATCCGACGGCGGCCGCCCCCCGCTCTCCACCACCGCCACTGTCAGCTTCGTGGTGACAGCAGGCGGCGGGCGCGGCCTGGTGTCACCCGCCAGTGGAGGGAACCCAGAACGCTCTCGTCCGCCCGGCTCTCGGCTCGCGGCGTCTGGGCCGACGCTACAATGGGACACGCCGCTGATCGTCATCATTGTGCTGGCCGGGAGCTGCACGCTGCTGCTGGCCGCCATCATTGCCATCGCCACCACCTGCAACCGCCGAAAGAAGGAGGTGCGCAAAGGGGGGCCCCGCCGGGAAGAGCTGCCCGGGGCGGCGGGCGGCGGAGCCTCGGCTCCCGGCTCCCCGGAGGAGGCCGCCCGGGGAGCCGGGCCCAGGGCCAACATGTTCGACGTGCTCACCTTCCCTGGCAGCGGCAAAGCCCCCTTTGGCAGCCCCGCGGCCGACGCGCCCCCGCCCGCGGTCGCCGCGGCCGAAGTGCTGGGCTCAGAGGGCGGCAGCGCCACCGGGGAAAGCTCCTGTCACTTGGAGGGGCAGCAGCGGCTCCGCGGCGCGCACGCCGAGGTGAGGCCTTCCTTCGGCTGGGCGCCCCCTCGGTGCTCCGCGGACAGTCTGGGGGAAGGGACTGGAGGGGTGTGGGTGTGCGTGAGAGGGAGAGGCCTAACCTGTCAAACTTGTTTTGTTTCTTGTCCTACCCTCACCCTGTTCCCCCTCCCGCTTCCTCCTTTCCCCGCTGCAGCCCTACGGCGCCTCCCCCGGCTTCGGGAAGGAGCCGGCGCCCCCTGTGGCTGTCTGGAAAGGCCATTCCTTCAACACTATCTCCGGCCGAGAAGGGGAGAAGTTCAGCGGCAAAGACAGCGGCAAAGGCGACAGTGATTTCAACGACAGCGATTCCGACGTCAGTGGGGACGCTCTGAAGAAGGATCTGATCAGTCACATGCAGAGTGGTGAGGACTCGTCCCCCCGCCACATTCAGCGCCCCTCTTCTCCGTCCCCTTCTCAGTCTTCCGATCTCAGATCCCCGCCCTCTTCCCCCACTTCTTGCCGTCCCTGAGTTCCCTGGCCTGCCCCCAAATAGCGAATTTCAAACTGCCAAGTCGAGGCAGCTCCACCAGCTGAAGAAACCTGACTCCTGTCCTGTTAGGTTGGAGGCAGTGGTGACTGATTCTAAAGATTTGATCTAAGGAGGAATTCTGCTTATCTTTTTTTTTTTTTTGCTTCCAGTCGGAGAAGCTGAGCCAGCTTCTGTATAGGAAGCAGCGTTCCCATTTCAAATCTGGAGTCAGGGCGGTCATCTTCTCCTCCCGTACTTTCTTTTTCGGCGGCCCTGACCCCGTCTAACACTTTGAAGACGGAGGGAGAGTGTGTGTCGTCTTAGGAATCACCACGCCCTGTCTCTTTCTCTTTTTTTTAGGACTGTGGGCGTGCACCGCGGAGTGTAAGATCCTGGGCCACTCGGACCGCTGCTGGAGCCCCTCCTGCGGGGGAGGGCCCAGCGCCCATGCCTCGACTCACCCACCAGCCCAGATGTCCACCTTCTGTAAGAGCACGTCCCTGCCCCGGGATCCTGTGCGCAGGGACAGTTACTACCAGGCCCAGCTGCCCAAGACAGCGGGGCTGCAGAGCGTCTACGAGAAAGTGCTGCACAGAGACTATGATCGGACAGTCACCCTGCTCTCCCCTCCACGTCCAGGGAGGCTCCCAGATTTGCAGGAGATTGGGGTACCCCTCTATCAATCCCCCCCTGGCAGGTACCTGTCCCCAAAGAAGGAAGCCAGTGACAATGTGTAGTCCCACGCTGCATGTCTTCACACATATACAGGTCACTCCGAGAAGCCCCTAAGTTATTGACCGGTTTCAGTGTTGTATATAGAAATATGCAAGATGTGCCTTAAAATGAAGTTGTTGGAAGCTATTTCCAATCACATTGGTACTGTTTGGTATTTGCAAACAAAAATGTAGTTAATGTAATTTTTATGAAATGTGTGCAGTATTTAATTTTTCTTATCATGCTATTGACTTTAATTTCACTTGCGGCTTGCCATTTTCTTAGTGTTTTTAACCTGTACATTTGTGTAATGTAATGTTTGTATATAATGAAATTTTGTTATATTTTTATATAATAAAAAGCTAAAGTGGAAGTTATTGCCAAAGGAACTGTCTGTAAGACAAAAACAAAAAACAAAAAAAAACCATGTTGGAATTACTTAATGGAAATTTATCTTTTACCTGAAACAACCTAGTGTTTGAGAAGTTTTGCCTTGCCAAGTATAACTTGTATATCTTGAGTCTGTGGTGGATTTCAAGTTCAATGTTATTTAATTACATTTGGTTTTCTGTAAACCATGTCACTTATAAGCACAGTAATAAAGGATCTGTCATGTGTTTGAAGAATCTGCTAATTGCTTTTTGTGAAGTTGCCTACAGTCAGGCATTCACAAATAATCAGAGTACCAGCATTAAACCTCCTTTTGAGTGTTAATTATTTGGGCATTATTAATGTTCACAGAAACATTAAACCTGTGGGATTTCAAGCACTGGAGTCTCATCCAAGTATTAAAAAATATTTGTTGCTTTTGTAAAACATATGCATCTTACACACATATCAGGCAATCTATAAAATTCCTGCCCTCATTTATTAGCTCAGTAAATATTTATGGAGCATCTACCAAAAAAGCAGAGGAAAGCTAAGTTTGGGCTGTTCATTCACTGGTTAAACATCTGTAAAGATTTTACAAACTTCAGTATCTCCCCTAGGAGCTGGGGTTAAAGGTTAGGAAGACATAGCCCCAAGAAGCACTTAGCATAAATGTTAAGGATTTTAATATCAAAGACTCAAACATATGGGTGAAAAGACCTGGTACTTGGGGTGTGCTTTCAAATATTCTGGAGGAAAACATGAGGCTATATGAAATGAGACTGAAAAAATATCGATCCTTGTTGTTGCTAGCAGAGGGGAGTAAGTTATCTATTTGTGTGTTTGTGTTTGAAAGTGTACATAATGGAGGTTTAAAAAAAAAAAAAACACCAAAAGACTTATACTCGGAGTTCCCACTGTGGCGCAGAAGGATCTGGTGGCATCTCTGCAGTGCCAGGACACAGTCTGATCCCCAGCCCTGCACAGTGGGTGGTACAGTGAGTTAAAGGATCTGGTTTTGCCGAAGCTGCAGTGTAGCTGCAGTGTAGTCACAACTGTGGCTGAAATCTGACCCCTGGCCCAGGAACTCCATATGCCTTGCAGCGAAGCTAAAAAGGAAGAAAAAAGACATACCTATATATTATACTCTATGCATATTTTATTTGAAATTAATAATAATGAGCCAACATTTTCTGAACAAGCTTTTATATGAGCAGAGCTCCTTACAAAGGACTCTGCATGAATTATCTCACTTAATTCTCAAACAACCACCATGAGATGGGAACTACCGTTATCTCCATTTTACAGATAGGAGTTCCAGATGTGGTACAGCAGAAGTGAATCCAGCTAGGAACCATGAGGTTGCGGGTTCGATCCCTGGCCTCACTCAGTGGGCTAAGGATCCAGCGTTGTCTGTGAGCTGTGGTGTAGGTCGCAGACCCGGCTCAGATCTGGCGTTGCTGTGGCTGTGGCCTAAGCCGGCAGGTGTAGCTCCAATTCGACCCCTAACCTGGGAAACTTTATATGCAGCGGGTGCAGCCCTAAAAAGGAAAAAACAAATGTCCATTTTACAGATAAAGAAACTGGGGCACAGAGAGTTTAGGTAAAATGCCCAAAGTCACACAGCTCATAAGAGGCCAGGATGAAAGTTAACCCAGATTATTCAAGGCAAGAAAATAAAACGAAGCAATGAAAACTTGCCTTTTTTTTTTTAACTTGAAGGAAACAGAGTTAGGTGGAAAAATCCCAATGTGTTGCCTGTACTGCCTGATTATTGTTTAGTGCTTTATATTTGTGGAGTGCCTGTGTTCCTTTATTACTAATTAGAGTGCGAGGCACTGTAATGAATACAGGGGCCCTCAAAGCTGCCTGTTGAAGTCATAACTGAAAGCAGTGGTGCCTCCAAGCTGAAGAGCAAGGCGGACACACACAAGTGCTTTGCCACCCGTGGCCCGTGCAGAGTTCAGCGTTCCTGCAGGCGGCTGGGCTGAACATGCGTGTGGGGAGTTGAGACAGCTCAGACAGACCTCAGGTTCCAGGAAAAAATGTTGGATGTGGTCAGGTTACGAGACAGCTCCAGGACCATGAGGACTAGCCTCCTGCCCCCACCCCAGGGCAGAGAAATTTCCAGATAGACCTAACATTCTAATATGTAAAGCTTCATTCTGGAGCCAGATCCATCAGATGCAGAGCAGAAAGATGAATAAGCCGCACCCTGCAAGCACCAGATCTCTGGATATCTTTGCTGGCTCTTGTCCTTCAAAAGTAAAATAATATCAGGAGTTCCCGTCATGACTCAGTGGTAACAAACCCGACTAGTATCCATGAGGACTCGGGTTCGATCCCTGGGCTCACTCAGTGGGTTAAGGATCCCACATTTCCCTAAGCTGTGATGGAGGTTGAAGATATGGCTCAGATCCTGCGTTGCTGTTGCTGTGATATAGGCTGGAAGCGGCAGCTCTGATTAGACCCCTAGCCCGGGGACCTCCATATGCCCTAAAAAGCAAAAGAAAAAAAAAGATAAAATAATATCACTGTCATTATTTTATTTTGTGTGGTACAAACAAATTTCATTACCCCCCAAATTCAGTTTTCAGCATTACTATGATTTCACTGTCCTTTCCCTTAGAGAAATGACCATTAAAAGGCTTTATTTCACTTGGAACTTAAAAAAAGAAAAAAAATCAAAACATAATTCAGTCTTTAAAATTAAGCCAAAAAAAAAAAGAGGGAAAGAGGTTCATCTAAGAGTCAGCCACCACGGGAACTCTCAGAGAAACAGGAGCTAGATAAAATGTTTTCTGGGGTTTTGGTTTTTTTTTTTTTCCCTTTCGTTTTCGACTGCATCCATGGCATACTGAATCCCTGTTCTGCAGCTTCAGCAAGGCTGGATCCTTAACCCAGGCTGGGGATCGAACCCTCGTTACCGCAGAGACAACACCGGAACCCACAGCAGAAACTCCTGCTTTTCTTGTGAAATATTTCTTCTCAAGCATATTTTTAGGAAAATATATTGCTGTATTAAATTCAATGAGATAATGCACATGCAGAATTCTATACGCAGGGCCACGCCTGGCCTACAGTAATACCCACTGCACTCTGTCTTCCTCTGTCCTGACCTTCCCTTCCAGCCAGCCTCTGCTGTAACTGTCAGGGCAGCCCCACCCACTAAGGAAGATGAAACAGACTCAGGATTTCTGGCTTTCTTCTGACTCTGGTTTGTTCTCTCTCTGCTTCTTCCTCTTTCACTGTATAGCCTCATACACAGTCAATACCTCATAAGCAAGTATGGCTAAAGTGAACGTTGCCAACTCGCGAGCCCTAGGGATTTGGGAGGGTGCCCCAAACTTGTCTCTGGAGGTGAAGATCTACAACCCTGGGGCATCTTTGCAGTGAGCACTGGGACACGGAGAGGCACTCGGGGCAGTGGGAGGTGACCTTGAAAGAGAAAACTCAAGCCAGACTTCACCTATTTCACTTTTTTAAGTCTGGCCCCATTGACTTGGATGTCCTACACTTCCTATAATAAAATATCCATCAAAGAAACCACTTTAGAAAATGAAAATGTAAGTGGTTTCAACATCTATTGAAAAATGCATTCTGAAATAGAGCAAAAACAGGATGCAAGTCTCCAGATACAAATATGCATGCGCACAGAGAGAACAAAATATGTATATGTATAATCAAGATGAGTTCCCTGCCACAATTAGCAAAATATCTGGTTTGTCTCACTTGGCAAACATAAACTTTTATCATCTAAAAAAATCCATTTTAGAAAACAAGCATATTCACTTTGAGTACTGAACTCAGTAACAACAGGATAATTGGAACGCTGTAAGTTTTGAAGACAAACTGAAGCAAAATAATATAGTACTCAACGGGGCACTGTGCTTTGCAACAACTCAGAAGGGCTTTGAAAATGCTGTCTCGTTTTCAATAGCTATGCAATAACTCAAGAGAGTATTTATTATTCCCTTTCTTCAGAGGGAAATAATCTGCAGTGGAATTCACCAACAGGTTCAAAGTCACCTAATATGAGAACAGCAGGCGGCAAGAGACAACGAGCTGTTTTTTTAAAAGCCATCACTTAAACCACCAGATTAAATGTGCTTTTGTAGCAGGGAGAAAAAAATCATCAGTCATTATCAGCGTGCAAGATTTGCTCCCACGAAACTTGTTTAAGAAATTTCAACATGTCAAAGTGAAGACTGCATGGTTTCATGCGGAATTAGGAAAATTCCATTTGCCAACCCAGTATGACAGCTGGCTAGATCTCAGACACCTTGGACTCCGACATGTCCAAATCAAAATCATCCTCCCTTCCTCCCAGATCGTTACCCTAAAACTAACCCTCGGGCGATTGTTTTAAACTCGTACAATAGGACTGCGGTTTTCAGATCAAGCCCAAGATACTAAAGTCATTTTAAGATGCCATCAGATTTCTTACTTCCACTCCCCAAAATCTGTTGATTCCATGTCTAACTGTTGTTTAATTGTCCCTTCAAGCCACTGTAGCAGGTAGGATGCTCCGTGAATGTCCCCGCCACTGTCCTCTGCGTTCACTTCAGCTGCAGTGGACGCTTCTAGTTGCCCCGGGCAGAGTGTCTGTCTCGAGCTTGTGCCTCTGCAGCTTGAGACCTGCAGAGGGCTTGGCTCCCCGGCGCTGGGGCCACGGAAGCTCCTTCAGCCTGCGCACAGAGCGGTCTGGAAGAACCGGGGCTTTAAGATCAGCAGAGGCAACCCTCAAGCCATTACGGACAGGCATTGATAGATAAATAAATACCCCAGCGTCCCCAACCCTTGAAGCGACAACTTGGAGCTGTGTTCTACACCGTTTCTCGGAAGCTCTCCAGTGGATATGAGCCCCAGTTGCCCAGAGCAGCAACCTTCTCAGTCAGATCCCCTTCGATGGCCGTCCCCCTGCCCTGCCTCACTTCCCCCACTCAGTCACTTGTGCTTCCTGGGATCAGCTCCCGAATGAACTTCTGGCACCCCAAGTCTTGTTCCAGTGCCTGCTTCTAGTTGGGGTTATCCAGATCAGGACGGCTGCGTCAGGACGAGAACAAGGACACAGGGTTTTAGGGAGAACTGCCTTGGAGAGACCGCACCAAGGCACTATACGGCTAATCCTCCCAACCACACGAGGTAAGTACTCATTATGGGGAAAACGAGACTTGGGGAGGTATAGTAACTTGTTATAGATCACACAGCTCTACTAAGAGGAACTGGGATTTTCAAAAGATCTTTTGATATAGAATAAGGCAGGGAGTCGCCGTCGTGGCTCAGCGGCTAACGAATCCAACTAGGAACCATGAGGTTGCAGGTTCGATTCCTGGCCTCGCTCAGTGGGTTAAGGATCCGGCGTTGCTGTGAGCTGTGGTGTAGGTCGCAGACGCAGCTCGGATCCTGTGTTGCTGTGGCTGAGGCGAAGGCCAGCAGCTACAGCTCCTGTTAGACCCCTAGCCTGGGAACCTCCATATGCTGCAGGTGCGGCCCTAGATAAGGCAAAAGACAGAAAAAAAAAAAAGCACTTGCTGAATGGAATGATTCACTGAGCCAAGCACAAAAGGTCATGGTTACACATCACAGCCAAGAGACTCTGCATCAACAAGTCAACAGCTTTCCCCGCAAGGGGTCTGTGCTAAATATGTCCCTAGCACTGGAATCAGAGGAGACCGAGAGATTCAGCGTCTTATCTACACAGCTAGTTTCACGCGTGCTTAGAGTATGAAGAAGCTGCACCAGCCCCGACCACGTGGAAGTCATCCTAGCTACAGAAGAGGAAGCCCCTCCTACCTTCCAGTCTCAGAGCAGCGCTATCTCTTCACACCTAACTCCAGAGATTTCCAGAAGTGTGTAGGTACCATGCATCTAGAGATTTGATGTAGTCTTAGGTCATTACCTGCAGCCCAAATATGTCCGATAATTGTCAGAGCCCCACTTTGTTCCAGGCAAACACGGCCAACCGTAGAGTTGATGGAAGAATCCAGTTGTTTACTGTGCTGAATGTTGGACATTGTCTCGTGTCTCACTGAGCCTGTCTAGTTTGCCAGATGGTCGCCCTTTCTGTTCTAGGCAAGTAGCTGTTGGAGGGCTGAGGATCTGCTCCTGAGGAAATGTCACCAGATCATCAGAGGAAGGGCTGAGCTGTTGGTGGCCATAGATGAGTGAGGGGGGATGGAATCTCAGTTTTATTCAGCAGTTGACTTTCTCCCATCACTTAACCTCCTGGTGATTCATTCTGCTCCTTGGCCAAAAGCCCTTATATCACCGGCCTCACTGGAAGGCTGAGAACAAACTCATGATGATTCCGAAGTACAGCAAGAAGACTAAGCCCTGGGTCAGCCATCTTCTTGCACTAAAGAAATTCAACATCCCCTCTGTCCTTCGTGTTTCTTTCTGTGCAAGTGGTGAAGCATCTCCCAGGCTATGTCTACACACCAAAGATAGTAAAACAAACAAACAAAACAAAAAATGCATTCCACTACTTATCTATATATTTTGAGGTACTCATAAGGGACTCAAGTGTCTTCATAAATCCTTCGGTTCGCTTTACTTAGTGGATGGTCTTAATTTTCTGAGAGGCACAGGCTGAGATGGGGATTCTCGTGAAAATCATTTATTGAGAAAGTGCTCTTGGAAGAGGACAGAAGCCAGCAGAGATGGCAAGGGAAAAAAGCTCAACACAGCAGTGGTCTTAGCGTCAACCTGGCCTCACCTGATCTCTGGAGCACCAATTGGTCCTCTCTGGAGGTAACGGGCCAGCCTTTCATATCCCATGTCAGTCGTTGGCTTCTGGTTAGGAGAGTGGGTACATTTCATTGCCTCGAATGGCAGGGAAGCAGCAGTTAAGCTGAGGGCAGCTCTCACGAGAAGGGGCCTATCACGAGCCTTCAGCAGCCAGGAGGGTAGCTAGGAAGGAGTGCTACCTGGATGCATGTGGGTGGGTCACCAAGAGCGTCCCCTCCATTTGTGAATTTCAAATCGGAATTACCCAGGAAGAATTTTTTTTTTTTTTTTTTTTTGCTTCTTAGGGCCTCACTCACATAGGGAGGGTCCCAGACTAGGGGTCAAATCAGAGCTTCAGCCACCGGCCTACACCACAGCTCACAGCAACGCCAGATCCTTAACCCACTGACCGAGGCCAGGAATCGAACCGGAAACCTCATGGTTCCTAGTTGGATCTATTTCCCCTGTGCCTTGAGCGGAACTCCCCAGGAGGACTTGCTAAAACAGAGTACTGGGCTGCATCCCAGAAGTATCTGATCCAACAGCTTTCGGATAAGGATCCTATAGTTTGCATTTCTAACATGTCCCCATTTCTAATACGTTCTAATGCTGCTGGACCAAGGACCGTCCTGCAGAGCTTATAGAAACGATGCACTGTTGAGCCGAGACAAACCTTCTAACCTACTGTGTGACTGTCAAGTTTTACCCAAGAGAATCTCAGCTGTAGGATATAATCGACAACCAGCATCTGCAGAATGTTTAACCCTACGATTGATTGTCACAAGCAGAAAGGGCAGGCGTACCACTCCTTTAGAGAGGAGGTAAAATAGTGACTGTGGAGGCTGGATTTAAAAAGGCAGGGCCCTGTGTCTTCTACTAAGCCGTCATCCACACCACATTCCGTGCCTCCATCCTCCCCACCCCCCTCCTCATTGCACGCAGGTGAGGGGCGGAGCGAAAGGGGACATGAAGAAATCGGCTGATGTCCCCAGGCTGCTCACAGATGGTTGGGCTCCCTGCTCGGTGTTCTGTGCAGCTCTGTCAGGGAGCCAGACCAAATGTCCAAAGAGGAAGTCTTAGGATGTATGCGCCAGCCGGGAGTAGGGGGGGATACTCAACGCAATAATGCTTCGTGAAGATTTGGCAAACAATCGCTAATGATGCAAGATGCTCAAAACTAAGACGGGCTACCTCAGGAGGTGGTAATTCCTTGTCGATGGAAACTTTTCAAGCGAGGGCATGAAAATCAGCTGATGGATTGAGGCGGGTCGGGGGTCTGGACTGGGGATTGGATCAGGTAGCCTTTTAAGTGTCATTTGCTTATTTATTTATTTATTTATTTATTTATTTATGTCTTATCTAGGGCCGCACCCGCGGCATGTGGAGGTTCCCAGGCTAGGGGTCTAACAGGAGCTGTAGCCGCCGGCCTTCGCCACAGTCACAGCCACACGGGATCCGAGCCGCGTCTGCAGCCTACACTACAGCTCACGGTAACGCCAGATCCTTAACCCACTGAGCAAGGCCAGGGATCGAACCCGCAGCCTCATGGTTCCTAGTCGGATTCGTTCACCACTGAGCCACGAAGGGAACTCCTTTAGTGTCCTTCTAAAGCTGTTTGTTTTTAGTTTATGCAAATTCCTGGTGATGCCCTTTCTTCCACTCTCCAGGTGTTCTTAGCATTCTGTCCTGCTCTACCTGATCCTCAAATAATAGAAAGGTGAGCGTTCTAGATTTTTTTCTTTTTAGGGCTGCCCCTGCGGTATATGGAAGTTCCAAGGCTAGGGGTCCAATCGGAGCTACAGCTGCCGGCCTACGCCACAGCCACAGCCACGCCAGATGTTTAACCCACTGAACAAGGCCAAGGATTGCGTCCTCGCAGACACCGTTTCTGGTTCTTAACCTGCTGAGCCACAGCGGGAACTCCGTGTGCTCTAGTTTTTATTCCAGTTGGCTTGTAAGAGCCCCTACATTCCTTCCTGTTATCTGAGAAGGGCCAGAGTAATTCCTGCTTTCCTGGTTGGAAGCTTAGCTGATCTGGGAAGCTAGGTCTGTTATTTTTCTCCTCGTATGGTACGAAGTCCAAGTTTCATCCCCGCGAAGTTGCTTTTAATTTGTTGTATTTTCGAAGCCACTTTCTAGACTAGACACGTGGCCCCATCTTCCAGAGAGCAAAACCGAGCAGAGATTATCAAAGCAGGTGTCTTCCCAGCACTTTGCTTAGTCCTACACCTCACCGCTCTCTTTATTGTCTGTTAGGTGGGGATATTTATTCCAGATAAATCTCCAGGCATATGTTCATTTTAAATCATTTAAGAATTGAGTCACTGGTTGTTGTGTTGGCCGACCTCCTGCATTCACTCATCCCGGACCCATGTTCTAGAATACAAAAGCCATGGTGATTCATTTCCGCTCTTCGGCTTCACTAACCAGAGAAGCCCATTGCTCTTGCCATGCGCTGAGTGATATAACGGAAATTTCTGGGCTGAGGCATTCGATTCAGAGGCAGCAAAAAAAAAAAAAAGAAAGTGTATTGTCAGGCAATCTGATTTACTGGAACTCTAGAGATTGGTGGGGGGTGGG
This sequence comes from Catagonus wagneri, assembly GCA_004024745.2. Taxonomy (NCBI): domain Eukaryota; kingdom Metazoa; phylum Chordata; class Mammalia; order Artiodactyla; family Tayassuidae; genus Catagonus; species Catagonus wagneri. The sequence goes on from PVHT020004944.1 coordinate 20,129,104, forward strand.
GTGCAAAGAGCCAGACTGGGTTGTTTGTGCTCTCTCACTCCTGAGTGTGGACCCAGACAACTGCCAATGCACTTGACTAAGTCATCTGCGTGGTCATTGCTAGGTTCTCGTAACTCCAGCCAGACCAGGAGGAATGAAGATGCCTGGGCAGTGCAGGGACAACCAGTTTGTAAAAGGCATCATAATCCCCATGAAATGCAACCAGATCTAGAAAATTATGGTGCCCACAACTCTCTCAAAAAGTCCCCTGTGTGTGGTTGGCATATTGGGATCCGTGGTGAGGGGTGGGTGGGGATGGGGCGAGATCAGCTGCTCACCTGCCTTCTAAGGAGTGTCTGTGCATTAATTATGCTGCCTTTTGTTTGCTGAACGGACTGGCAAGTTTGGAGAGAACAGAGTGGCTGAGAGAAAGAGAGGGTAATTGTCCTTTCCTGCCTTCTCCTCAGGACCGTTCTTCAAAATAAATGTGAAATGAATATTTAAATGATAAAGGCTTCGGGGAACCTAAATCTTGTTTGCAATGTTTTATGTCTTTTACTGAAATAGATCTACAATGAATATGACAAAAGATGAACATTTGTCAATTTTGGTTGGTGAGGCACAGGTTTTTTTATTTTCTATTTTTAATTCTCTCAACTAAAACAAAAAAGTAGAGCTTTGAAGAATCCCTCTATTCATTAGCTTTTCCAGGGCATCCGTGTAAGTTGCAGACGCAGCTCAGATCCAAGTTGCTGTGGCTGTGGCGTAGGCCGGCGGCCGCAGCTCCAATTTGACCCCTAGCCTGGGACCTTCCATATGCCACAGGCGTGGCTGTAGAAAAACTAAAGACATTTTAAAAAATAAAAAAAAAAAATTTAAAAAGAAATGACAAACAAATTGAAGGGAATAAACCAAATGTATGAAATAACAGCTAGAACAGATGACAGTAGCTAATTAAGTGCTAAATTAACATGAAACCAGATTGCACCTTTTTTTGAAAACTTCTCTTCAATGATTCAGAAAATACTTTAGGGTCTATCATGCCTCTGGGTCGTAATTAAGAGCAGTAATTATTATTGCACTCCTGGTGTCAGAGAACTCTGAGTTAAACTCTCAGTTTGGCAAAGCTTTTTTCCTCCACTGGTGATCCTGGCTTGGGTGCTTAATCTCCCCCACACCCACCATAAAAGTGCTTTTTTTCAGGTTGTTTCTCTGTGTTACTATCAGCCACCAGCCCCGCACTCAGGGAAGCTTTCTCTGTGCACTTTGGAATGTCCATTTCTCTGGGAGCCTGGGCTATTTTTCTTGCATGCGCATTGTGCATTTTGGGTCTGGCCAGGTCTCCTTTCTGGTTTTCTGTTCGTTCATTTGTTTGTTTTTGTCTTTTTCGGGCTGTACCTGTGACATATGGAAGTTCCCAGGCTAGCTGTTGAATCGCAGCTGTAGCTGTCAGCAGCATCTTCAACTTACACCCCAACTCATGGCAACACCAGATCCCTAACCCACTGATCAAGGCCAGGGATCGAACCTGCATCTTCATGGATGCTGGTTGGGTTCCTTACCACTGAACCACAACAGGAATGCCGCTCCTTTCTGTTTTGATCTAGAGACATTCAAAGCCAAGTTTGTGGTCTTCTTGGTACATGTTTCTGTTTTGACCTCACTCTCAGCTTCTTTTTTTAATTTTTTTTAGGACCGCACACACAGCATAATTGGCTAGGGGTCCAATTGGAGCTACAGGGGTCGGCCACAGCCTCAGCCACAGCAACATCAAATCCAAGCCTTGCGTGCAACCTACATCACAGCTCATGGCAACGCCGGATCCTTAACCCACTGAGCAAGGCTGGGGATTGAACCCGCAACCTCATAGTTACTAGTCAGATTCGTTTCCACTGTGCCACGACGGGAACTCCTCAGCTTCTTTTTAAGCTATTTCCTGTCTTCCTTTTTTCCTTGTTGTTATTTTGCTATCTTATAGTTATCCCTGAAAAGTGTTTTGAATCTATTTTATTAGGGCCACGCCCACAGCATATGGAGGTTCCCAGGCTAGAGCTCTGATTGGAGCTACAGCTGCCGGCCTTTGCCACAGCCACAGCAACGCGGGATCCAAGCCTCGTCTGTGACTTACACCACAGCTCTTAGCAACGCCAGATCCTTAACCCACTGAGCGAGGTCAGGGATTGAACCCGCATCCTCATGGATACTAGTCAGTTTCCACTACCGTTTCCACTGTGCCACAAAGGGAACTCTGAAAACTGTTTTAAATCTTTTGCTGGTGGGCTGTAAGTCACTGCCGTGATCTGCCACCAACTAGCAACATGGCATGAGCAAGATGCCACCTCCAGCGTGTCTTCTAAATTCATGTATGATTCTTAGTGGCAGACAATGGAGAATAAGGGCAGAGAATCTGATTCAGGGCAAAGCTTACAAACTGAAATGCACGCTAAAGAAGTATTTGCTGGTGTCCTTCTCAGTTGTAGCCAAGGAACAGATATCTGGAAAAGGGTGCAAAGAGTAGAAAGTGAAAACGTCACTGTGGCCACACTTTCCTCTTGTCCTTGCCTGTACCAAGGACATTTTCCTAACTTGTTGAGCATCTGCTGTGTTCAAGGCAGGATGCCAGGAGCAGGGATGGGGAACCAAATTAGATAAGATCTGGTCCCTTCGTTGGCAACTTAAGGGAGACAAGACTCTTAGGAAGAGAACACAAGGCGGGGAGCGGTGAGAAAGGGAAGAAATGCCAAGTGAGAGCTGCTTAAAGGGCCAGAAATTTCCGTCGTGGCTCAGCGGTCATGAACCCGATTAGGATCCACGAGGATGTGGGAACCCTCGCTTGGTGGGTTAAGGATCCGGAGTCGCCATGAGCTGCGGTGTAAGTCACAGATGCGGCTCGGATCCCGAGTTGCCGTGTCTGTGACACAGGCCAGCAGCTCCGATTCAACCCCTAGCCTGGGAACTTCCATAGGACAAGGGTTGCGGCCCTAAAAAGCATTTAAAAAGGGGGGGGGGGGCAGAGTTCCTTTAGCATCTTGGGAGCCAAAGCGTGGCCAGCCTTGACCAGAAGAGCTGTGCTGAGGGCCAGGGCCCCTCCGTGTCTGCCCCATGGTGACAGCAGAAGCGGATCCCCTAGAGGAAAAAGCAGTCAAGTGGCTACAGGTGTCAGGCTAAGAAGAATAACTTCACACGTGAGTTAACTTGTCTTCCCAGGCTCCGCCAAGTTCATGTGCCAGATGGTACTTGCCTCCCCACATCTGATTTACTGTAGGGCAGACCAGCTGTGCCTCAGCCCAGGGCAGCCCCACATCTGGCAGCCAGTTGGTAAAAATCTCTGCATATGACACTCGTGCCCTCAGAGCATATTCCCCAGGGCAATTCTCTATCCGTCAACGTTTTTTAATATGTTCTTCTCTTCTTGGCTTATTTCTAGGACTACGTTGAACGTCTGTCAGCAACAGCTCTGCTCAAGCACCTTTCTGTTGAGTAAAGGCTCTCGCTGGGATATGTAAATAATGCTGCGGCCGTATTCTGTAGAGAAAATGCTCATGGGTGGAGTTTCCGCTGTGGCACAGTGGGTTAAGAATCCAACTGCAGGAATTCCCACTGCGGCGCAATGGGCTCGGTGGGGTCTCTGCAGCACCAGGATGCAGGTTTGATCCCCAGCCAGGCACAGTGGGTTAAAGGATTTTGTGTGGCCACACCTGTGGTGAACCTGACTAGTATCCGTGAGGACACAGGTTCGATCCCTGACCTCGCTTAGTGGGTTAAGGATCTGGCGTTGCTGTGAGCTGTGGTGTAGGTGGCAGATGTGGCTCGGATCTGGCGTTGCTGTGAGCTGTGGTGTAGGTGGCAGATGTGGCTCGGATCTGGCGTTGCTGTGGCTGTGGTGTAGGCCGGCAGCTACAGCTCCAATTCGACCCCTAGCCTGGGAACCTCCATAACTGCTGGTGCAGCCCTAAAAAAGACCAAAAACAAAAAAAAGATAGTTTGCAGTTTCAATGTTAGATTACAATAGTTTTCTGTGACATCGTATCTGTGTGAAGCTAGGTTTTTGGCTGTTTATGAATAAAAAAAAAAAGATGGAGTTGTCTTATGGCTCAGAGGATTAAGGATCTGGCATTGTCATTGCAGCAGCTCAGACTGATACTGTGGCGCAGGTTCGATCCCTGGCCTGGGAACTACATGCCGAGGACATGGCCAAAAACAAACAAAGGAAAAAATGCTGTGTGAAAATCAGCCTGAAATGGGGACAGAGGATGGTGATAAGGATTGAGAAGCTGTGCAGTGCCCATTGGAAGCACACATCCAATTTAGTAAGAGATTGCAGTTATTTGTCAATGGAATTAAAAATATTTTCCTTTCAATGTCATATATCTTCCTCGAATGGCTAAGTTGTCGAGACATAAAGACATTAAATTATTTGGGAAGTTCCCATTGTGGCTCAGTGAGCGGCAAGGAACTTGACCAATATCCATGAGGATTTGGGTTCGATCCCTGGCCTCGCTCAGTGGGTTAAGGATCCTGCATTGCCATGAGTTGTGCTGTAAGTCGCAGAGGCAGCTCAGATCTGGCATTGCCCTGGCTGTGGTATAGGCCGGCGACTACAGCTCCAATTCGACCCCTAGCCTGGGAACTTCCATATGCCACAAGAGCGGCCCTGAAAAAAAAAAAGCAAAAAAAAAGTATTTGGACCAAACTATCCAATAAACAGAAATCTTAAATATGTCTTTTGGCCTAGAGGCATGGTGAAAAAAAATTTTGTAATGCTAAGGGCAACATGGAACCGGGAAAGTTTGCAAACCTGCACAATAAATTTAAGAACAAAAAGCCAGCAAACTTAGGAATGACTGAGCAGGAAGAGTAAAAGCTGGAGCCCTTGTAGGTAACCCTGACTTGCTGCTCCCGTGTCCTCTGAATACCTCCGCCCCCGCTTTTTAGTTAGGTGAGATATTTATTTTTTTAATGATTTTTGTTTTTCATTATAGCTGGTTTACAGTGTTCTGTTAATTTTCTACTATACAGCAAAGTGGCCCAGCCACACATACATATATACATTCTTTTTCTCACATTATCCTCCATCAGACTCCTTCATAAGTGACTAGACAGAGTTTCCAGGGCCACACAGCAGGATCTTGGTGCTTATCCATTCCGAAGGCAATAGTTTGCATCTATTAACCCCAGACTCCCAGTCCGTCCCACTCCCTCCCCCTCGGCAACCACAAGTCTGTTCTCCAAGTCCAGGAGTTTCTTTTCTTAGGTGAGATATTTAAATGCCAATGAGGAATGTTTCCTTTGAGTACCTTTTCTATGCATGTGTATGCAAATAGTGGTAGCTGGTATGTGCAACTTAAATGTAGCAGTTTTGTAACTTGTTTTTTTTTTTTCCTTTTTGCTACCTTTGGGAGCAGGACCTGACTGATGGGAGCAGACTGGCCTATAAAAGGGCAAGTCAGTACACTGAAAACCCAATAAAAAATTAAAAAAATTTTTTAAACATTTTGTTCTCTTTTTATACTCTCATTTTTGCTCTCACATGTCTTAGAGGTTTTTGAAATGACTGCTCACTATTGCATTGTGTAAATATACTATTCCACTAGTGATGGATAGTCAGAGGATATACATTTTTTTTTTTTTTTTTTTTTTTGGCCACAACCAAGGCATGCAGAAGTTTCCAGGTCAAGGACTGAACTTGAGCCACAGCATAACAACACTGGGTCCTTAACTGACTGACCCACGAAGGAACGCCCTCATATCCAGTCTTTAAGGTAAGCATCATTTCACTAAATATCCTCATAAATGTCTCTTGTGCAACATACCAGTATTTCTGCAGCATAGATGCCTTAGTGATGATTTAAAAGGTGTGCCAATTTTATGTTTTGAAAATTACCAATAGGCTGTACCAATTCACTCTCACATCAACACGGTCTACCAGTTTCCCATGCCCTCATTCAAAAGGTCATGGAGATTGACTTCTCAGAAAATAAGAAGGAGTTTCTGTTGTAGTTCGGCAGGTTAAAAACCCAGCTAGTATCCAGGAGGATGCAGGTTCAATCCCTGGGCCTTGCTCAGAGAGTTAAGGATCCAGCATTGCTGCAAGCTGTGGCATAGGTCTCCAGATACGGCTTGGATCTGGCATGGCTATGGCTGTGGCCCACAGCTGCAGCTTCAATTCGACCCCTAGCCCAGGAACTTCCATATGCCACAGGTGTGAACCTAAAAAGCAAAAATAATAATAATTATAATAAAAAAAAATAAACCCAAGCAAATTGCTTCCACTGATGGGTTTAGGGATGGGTCGGGGACCCATTTCTGGGCTAGTCAAACACAAAGAGAAATCTGCCTGAGGACACTTCTGGAAAGATTTCCTCATTCCTAAAATTGTCACAAGAAAAAGAAGTCTCCCCTCTTCCTTTGAAACTGATCAGAAGTAGACATGGCACATGGAACTGTCTCAACCCTTTTGCCACCATGAGAAGGACAATCTTAGGAAAATTTTGGCAGAGTAGAGAGAAAGAACCGGGGTTCCTGGTGTTATTAAAACCACTGAAGTGGGAGCTCCCCGCCGTGGCTCAGTGGAAATGAACCTGACTAGTATCCATGAAGACACAGGTTCCATCCCTGGCCTTGCTCAGTGGGTTCAGGATCTGGCTTTGCTGTGCCTGTGGTGTAGGCCGGCAGCTACAACTCCGATTTGACACCTGGCCTGGGAACTTCCATATGCCATGGTTGTGGCCCTAAAAAGACAAAAAAAAAAGCACAAAAAAAAAACCACCGAAGTTACCCCACGTGGAGCTGGCTTTTGTTTATGTTAGATAAAAATTCACTAACTTCTCAAGGCAGTTGAAGACATGCCTTTGTGTTATTTGCAGTCAAAAGCTTCCATGTGCCATTAGTGAGAAGTTTCCATTTTTTCAAATTTTTGTCAGTCCTATTGTGGGTAAAAATTGACATCACATTCTTATTTTAATTTGCATTTTCCTTTCGTTAATAATGTTGAGTATTTTTCCCACGCACAGTGGCCCTTTATATTCTATTGTGAATTGCCTATTCATACCCCTTGTCTAGTTTTCTGTGTAGTTTTCTGTTGATTTATGAGTTAAGTATTACGTATATGAATCTTTGTACATTCATAGCTTGCAAACATCTCCTTCCAGAGAGAATTTTTTTTTTTAAAATGTAGTCAAACCCACCAATGTTTTCTTTTCTAATTTGTTGGTCTATGTCTTATACAAGAAAGCCTTCCCATTTCAACGTGATTAAAAAAAAAAATCATCCTGTAAAATTTTCTTTCAATATTTTAAAGTTGGACTTTATGATTAGCTCTTTAATACATCATAATTTCTTTTTTGTGATGCTGTAAGATTGAAATCTTACTTTACATTCGAAAATGAATAGGTAGTTGTCTCAAGCCTTTTTTAACATCATCCCTCCTCCCCCGCCCCTGAACTGAACTGCTGTCTTTATCATAAACTGAAGTTCTGTAAATGGACTTATCTATTCCCAGTGACTGTTTTTTGTATTACTATTATTTGTCTATTTTTACACCAACACCACACTATTTTAATTATTGTATTTTGGGGGCATATTCTTATGTGTGGTAGGGCAAGTCAATTTTTACTTCTTAGAGTATTCTCGTGCTTCTGTCTTCCCATATTCATTTTATTTTATTTTATTTTATTATTTTTAGGATCACACCCACAGCCTATGGAGGTTCCCAGGCTAGGGATCGAATTGCAACTGCAGCTGCCAGCTTATACCCCAACCACAGCAACACCAGATCCAAACCGTGTCTGTAACCAATACCACAGGTCACAGCAACGCCGGATCCTTAGCCTACTGAGCAAGGCCAGGGATAGAAACCACATCCTCAAGGATACTGGTTGGGTTTGTTACCACTGAGCCACAACAGGAACTCCCAACCATATTCACTTTAGAATAAATTTATCCAACCCTGGACTTTTATTTGGATTGTACTGACTTTGTAGCCTGATTCGGGGCGAATTGTCAGCTTTACAATGTTGAGTTATTCCACTCAGTGTGTCTCTCCTTTAGTTTAGGGCTTGTTTTGTTTTATTTTATAGTGTTCTCAGGAGTTCCTGTCATGGCCCAGTGGAAACGAATCCGACTAGGAACCATGAGGCTGAGGGTTCGATCCCTGGCCTCGCTCAGTGGGTTAAGGATCTGAGGTTGCCATGAGCTGTGGTGTAGGTTGCAGACGTGGCTCGGATCCCGCGTTGCTGTGGCTCTGGCATAGGCTGGCAACTGTAGCTCCAATTCAGCCCCTAGCCTGGGAAACTCCATATGCCACAGGTGCAGCCCTAAAAAGCAAAAAAAAAAATAAAAAAATATATAATGTTCTCAGTTTTATATGACAGTTTATTTTCATTATCTGTCTTGCCTATTTCTGGGTTAAGTTTATTATATCAGTATTCTACGGGAATTTTACTGGGTTTGCTGCTGTTTTGAATGTGATTTGCATCTTTTATCCTTTTCATTTTTAATTGGTTATTATTACGCTAGTATATAAAAAAGCTGTTCATTTTGTGCAGGTTAATTTTGTATCTGGTCACCTGACTTCCCTTCTCGGTTCAATTGATTGGCTTATTCTTCCCAGCTAGAAGGTCATATAAGATGTTGCTCTTGATTTACTTTAATTCATTTGCCCTTGAATTTTTTAATCCGATATTAATATTACTGTATTTTCCCTCTGTGTCAGCCTTTTCCTTGGAAATATTTTCCCATCCCTTTATTTTCAACCTTAGTGGGTATCCATGTGGTATGTATGAATTGTGTTTGACTTAAATCCAGTTTTTAAGCTGGATTTAAAAAAAAAAAACGAACCTTAGGAGTTCCCATTGTGGCTTAGCGGGTCAAGAACCCCACTAGCGTCCGTGAGGATTTGGGTTCAATTCCTGGCCCTGCTCAGTGGGTTAAAGATCCAGCATTGCTCTGAGCTGTGGTGAAAGTCACAGATGAGGCTTGGATCCTGTGTTGCTGTGGCTGTGGTGTAGGTTGACAGCTGAAACTCTGATTGGATCCCTAGCCAGGAACTTCCATATCCCAAGGATAGGGTCCTAAAAAGCAAAAAAAAAAAAAAAAAGGGAGGAGGAAAATCTGATTTTCCCTTCCTTGCAGGGGCACATTACAGAAACTGAATTCAAACTAGCTTCAGTCAAGTAGGAAATTGACTCAAACCTAGGATGTCCGGAGGTGAAGCTGGCTTCAAGCGTGGCTGAATCCAGGGGCCCAGAAAGTCTCATCAGAGTCCTTTCCTGTGTCTTTTGGCTCCATTTGTTTGCACTTCTTTCTGTAAATTGGGTTCATCCTGTACTACTGGGAGGGACTGCTTCTATGCAAGAAAGATAGCTACCCACGGCAGCCAACATCCCTGCGGTCACATAACCCAAAAGAGAGAACAGTTCTCCATTAAGCCATGCGGAAAAGCTAGGAGGGGACTCTGACCAAGACTTCTGAGTCACTGGCCATCCTGAGCTAATCGCACTGGTCAGGAAATGGGATCCTCTAAAGTGTCAGGTCTGGGTCCCTTGGTTGTGGGCCTCTCCCTGTGGCCTGGGTTTAACGGGGGGTGAAACCAGGAGTTTCCACTGTGTCTCAGTGGTGATGAACCTGACAAGTAACCATGAGGATGTGGGTTCGATCCCCGGCCTCACTCAGTGGGTTAAGGATCTGGCGTTGCAGTGAGCTGTGACCTAGGCCAGCAGCTGTAGCTCTGATTCAGCCCCTAGCCTGGGAACCCCCATATGCTGTAGGTGCAGCTCTTAAAAAAAAAAAGAAAGAGAAATTATACCTACTAGTGTCCACTCTAGTGGATAAAATTTCTCTTCCCTCTGGAAACTTTCCAGATTTTCTTTTATCCTTGGATTCTGTTCATTTCATCAAGATTTTCTGGTGCGGATTTTTTATTTTTTTTTTTTACATTCGTTCTACTGGCTTTCAGTGGCTCCTTGAAAAGAAATGGGTTGTTTGTTTCCAGATGAAAAGCTCTCTGGGGCCTTGGCTGAAGACACTCGCCCTATTCATAGATTCAGGTGGAAAGTTGTGAACGACAAGGGTAGTGACCCACTAGGTCCTTTTATTTTTTAAGTCAAGCATGTCTGTGTTTCAGTTACATTCTAATTTTAAGAGATAGCTATGTTTTGGGAGTTCCCTGGTGGCTCAGTCGGTTGAGGATCCAACTTTGTCACAGCCATAGTGTGGGTTCGATCCCTGGCCCAGGAACTTGCTGTGGGTGTGGCCAAAAAAGAGATAGATATACTTTTATTTATTTAGCTTCTTTTTCTTCTTTCTTTTTTAAGGCCATACCTGATAAATACGGAAGTTCCCAGCCTAGGGGACCAATCGGAGCTACAGCTGCTGGCCTACGCCACAGCCACAGCAACGCGGGACCCAAGCCGCGTCTGCGACCCTACACCACAGCTCACAGCACTGCTGGATCCTCTGAGCAAAGCCAGGGATCGAACCCCCCATCCTCATGGGTACTAGCTGGTTTTGTTTCCCCTGTGCCACAGTGGGAATTCCAATATACTTTTAAATCAACATAGATACTTATTGTCGAAGTTTGTGGAGATCTAAATCAGGGGCAAAATGGAGTAAAATCATCCACAATTCTATTACTAGACATTATTGCTTGTCATGATTTAGGTACAAAATTAGATGCTTCTTGTCTCTCTTTAGCTTGAGAAAATATTTCCTCCATTATTTCCTTCTTTCCTATGTAAGTCTCTGTTCTCTGACTCTGGAATTCCTGCTCAGTTGGTGTTTGAAGCCTCCCTGGACTGATCCTTTTTGTCTTTTAACTTTTCCCTGTGTTTCTCTCTCTGTATTTTTGCTCTAAATTCTGACAGATTTCTGAGCCTTATCCTCCAGATCACTAATTTCTCCTATGCTATTGCTCAACCCCTTGACTGAATTTTCCATTTCATATTTTTAAAAGAAGTTTTTTTACTGAGGCATAGTTGATGTTCCATTTCATATTTTTAACTTTCTAGAATTATTTCTTGCTCTCCTGGTCTTGCTTTTCACAGCAACCTATTTTTGTTATTGCTTTAACGAGGGCACTTCCCTCACAGCTTTTGTTTTTTTCCTAACTTCTCTTCTGTTTCCTGAATTGCCCCCTTTTTCCTCCAAGATCAGCAGTTCTTTTTAATGTTGGTACTTCTCTTTCATGCTGTTGGTTTTCCTCAAATATCTGATACTTGCTGATTGTGCCTTCTTATTTTGATCCTTGTGGGTCGCTGGCAAGTGTTTGATTCTACAATCTTTTTGAGGGGCGTGGGTCTTTTTTAGGGTTGTATATGGAAGTTCCCAGGCAAGGGGTCGAATCAGAGCTGCATCTGTGACCTACAACCACAACCATAGCAACGCCGAATCCTGAACCCCCTGATCAAGGCCAGGGATCAAACCCGTGTCTCATGGATACTAGTCAGGTTCATTACTGCTGAGTCACCACGGGAACTCCAGATTCTATCATCATTTTTGATTGGTTTCCCCAAAGGCCTTTCCCCCCTGTAAGAGTTCTTTGTGAAGAGGACACCCCAAAAAGGAAGCTTGAGCGTAGGGCAGCAGGCTGGCTGGGGACCCCTCCCCAGTGGCCAGAGTGAGAAAGATTTCACTCTTGCAATGAAGAACTTGAGTGATTCCCCTCCTGGGAAGAGTGTCTTTCCTTCTTCTTTCTCCTTTGTATCTCTTATGGATTCTAGAACTTTCTAGAGATCATCTTTTGTTTTCCTTTTTTTTTAATTACTTAATGAATTGTATTACATTTAAAGGTGTATAAAAATCATCAGAGGTCAACTTGATTATTTCACTGCCAGGCCCTTCAATCACCTGAGAAGCACCCCCTACACGTGGAGTACATTCTTCTCCTGTGTTTGGGGCGTTTTTTTGGGGGGGAGGGAGGGTTGTATAAATTATCTCAATTTTTTTTCCATTGCTTAATGAATTTTGTTACAATTATAGGTGTACAAAAATCATCACAACTCAATTTGATAGCATTTCTGTCCCAAACCCTCAGTGTCAATATTTTATTTAGACAATATTAAAAGTTATTACAAGATAATGGCTATAATTCCTTGTGCTATATAATACATCCTTGCTGCTTATCTATTTCATATGAAGTAGTTTGTAGCTGGGAATCCAGTTCCGCTAATTTGCCCCCTTCTTCCTTCTCTCCTTTGGTAACCACAAGTTTGTTCTCTATACCTGTGAGTCTCTTTCTTTTTATCATATGCATTCCTTTGTATTATTTTTTTAGATTTCAAATATGTGATATCATTTAGTATTTGTCTTTCTCTGCCTTTTTTTCATTGAGCATAATATTCTCTAGGTCCATTCACATTGCTGCAAAAAGAGACAAATTTTCATTCTTTTTAGTGTGTTTTATGTATTATATATGTACACATCTTTATTCATCTGTCTGTTGATGGACACAGGCTGTTTCTTTCTCTTTGGCTATTGTGAGTAGTGCTGCTATGATCATTAGGGCACATATATCCTTTCGAAGCAGTGTTTTCATTTTTTCTGTACATACATCCGGGAGTGGAATCCAGCCCAGATCTTGCCAGTCTCATATGGTAGTTATCCCTCTCTCTCTCTTCCTTTTTTTTTTTTTTTTAACTTTGCTTTTTAGGGCCACACCTGCAGCATATGGAGGTTCCCAGGCTAGGGGTCAAATCAGAGCTGCCGCTGCCAGCCTACACCACAGCCACAGCAATAAGGGATCCAAGCCACATCTGCAACATATACCGCAGCTCACAGCAGCACTGGATCCTTAACCCACTGAGCAAGATCAGAGATCCAATCTGCATGGATACTAGTCGGGTTCATAACCCGCTGAGCCACAATGAGAACTCCCTATTTTTATTTTTTGAAGGAACCTCCATACTGTTTTTCTTAGTGGTTGCACCAATACACATTCCCGCCAGCAATCTGCAAGGGCCCCTTATCAGTTATATCAATAGCATCCCCTCCTGTGTTTTTTAGCCAGACTTGCTGTATGTGAGACCTGTCACCTGCCCTCATGGTCTGAAGGCCATTCTCCACTCAGTTTCTAACAATAGTGCCAGGACCCTCTTCCTGCGTATTACATTTGCTGGAGCTGAGCTCAGGGTTTCCCTCATTTTGGTCTTACCTGGCAATAGTTTTCTACTAAGTGGGTTTAGACTGTGGTTTTCTTGGCTCTTTCCAATCCCGTCCATTTCAGGAATTCCTCTCAATTTCTGGGGCGAGGGAACTGGTAAGAAAGAAAAGTAACCTCCCATATTCTGACCTCCCTCCCTAAATCTGTTCCAAAGTATCCACTGCACAACTCTTTTTTTGTACTGAACTCGCCAAGGCACACTGAAAAAGGGCCAGTTTGCAAGAATTTGATTTGTATACACAAGGTATGGGAACAAAGTTTTTATTGCTTTTAACATGCAAGGAGTGTCAAACACTATGCGAGTCATTTTCTATGCATTTTCTCATTTAAATGTAATTCTCATTAAAAAGTCAGTGTGAGTCAGAGATGAAGGCAAAATGGGGAAGATGAAGAAACCAATGACACACAGAGCAGTTGTGTAACTTGCCCACACTTATACAACTAAGTAACAAAGACAAGCCCCAAACCCAGATCTTGCCAGTCTCCAGACCCAAGAAAACCAAATACCATATATAATACCTCCAAGCAAATGCCTGGATTACTATATGGCAACATAATTCTGCCCTCTTGAGTATTGAATTCAATGACTTACTCATTGAAATAAGTGAGCTGATGTGTATCTGCTATACTATAATTTTTTGCAATAGAAATTTAATGTCTACAAAAGAAGACCTTCCAATTCTCAATTATCTGACGTGGAGGGAAGCTGGAACATGTAGAGTGTTGGGAATTCAAAGCAAATGAAGTTCTTGTGTCCGCAGGGACTGCATCTTTGAGTGCATACTCTCCTCTCTTGCTGAAAATATTTTTTAGCACTTTCTTTCACCACCTTTTCATAATTAGTTCCTTCAAACTCGACTAAGAAGCCAACCTCTGCGGAGTTCCCATTTAAGCTCAGCAGTAATGAACCTGACTAATACCCCATGAGGATGCGGGTTCCATCCCTGGCTTGCTCAGTGGGTTAAGGATCCAGCATTGCCATGAGCTGTGGTGTAGGTCGCAGACACAGCTCAGATCCTGTGTTGCTGTGGCTGTGACGTAGGCTGGTGGCTACAACTCCAATTCAGCCTCTAGCCTGGGAACCTCCATATGTCACAGGTGCAGCCCTAAAAAGAAGAAGAAGAAGGAGAAGTCAACCTCTGAGAGCAGTCCTCCTGCAACTGCCTCTAAAATAGCTTCCCCTCCACTTCAACCCATCTTCCCTTAACTCAACACTGTGTTTCTCCTCTTAACACAACTTGTAATTATTTTGTTTACTTGTTTCAGTTTTTCGTTTTGTATGTGCATGTGGTTGATTTTTGTTTTGCTTTTTTTTTTTTTTAAATTTGCCTTGCCCAGTAAATTGCAGGCTTCAGGAGACAAACCTATGTTTCTTACATCAGCCGCTATCTGTTAAACTATTAGTTATCTGTTAAACTATTAGTTAAAGCATTGTTGTTATTAAGAAATAAAGTGGAGTAATTTGTCCTAAGCCACCAAGCAGTGCTATGGCTATGTTTAGGAACATAAGAGAGATGGCAAAGCCAGGAACCTAGAAAATCTATAAAACCATGTCGTAAACAATCAAGAGTTAAATATAGCTTGGGTGCCCATTTCTCTACCCTCCGTACCTGCTCTTCCCCGCCAAATCTGAGCGTGATGGCCCCTCTGAGACCCAGCCAAAGATTCTTAGTCTAAAAGTGGTCACCTGGGGAAGGGGGGGGGAGAAAATGGGACGGACAGGGAATTTCAGGTTAGTAGATGAAAATTAATACATTTAGAACAGATAAGCAATGAGGTCCTACCGTGCAGCACAGGGACCTATATCCAATCTCTTGGGACAGAACTTCATGGAAGATGATGTAAGAAAGTGAGGATGTATATGACTGGGTCACGACATCGTACAGCAGAAAGTGGCACAACATTGTAAATCAACTATACGTTAATGAAAAAGAAAGAAAGGAGAAAAAAAAGAAAGGAAGGAAGAGAGGGAGGGAAGGAAGAGAAAAACAGTGGTCACCTGAGTGAACCATGCTGATTCGACCAATTTGGTCATATGACCATCTTTTTTTTTTTAATTTTTTTCTACTATAGTTTCTGCTGTACAGCAAATTGACCCAGTCATACATAGGTATACATAAATAGAATGTATACATATGTATTCTTTGTCTCACATTATCCTCCATTATGTTCCATCACAAGGGACTAGATACAGTTCCCTGTGCTATACAGCAGGATCTCATTGCTTCTCCACTCCAAATGCAATAGTTTGCTTCTACTAACCCCAGACTCCCAGGCCATCCCACTCCCTCCCCCTCCCCCTCGGCAACCAGAAGTCTGTTCTCCAAGGTCATGAGTTTTGTTTCTTTTCTGTAGATAGGTTCGTCTGTGCTGTCTATTAGATTCCAGATATCAAATGACCATCTATGGGCCAATCTGAAGGTCAAGCAGAGTCCCTTATTTTGGGAATTTGGATTTGGGACCCTGGGATTCTTTTTTTTTTTTTTTTGGCATTTTGAAAAATTTTATATGGAGTACAGTTGACTTACAATTTTGTGTCAGTTTCAAGTGTACAATAAAGTGATTCAGTTCTGCATATACATATGTTTGCTCCTTCTCAGATTCCCTTTTTTTGTTTGTTTTTTTAGGGAAGCACCTGCGGCATATGGAGGTCTCATTGGAGCTGCGGCCGCTGGCCTACACCACAGCCACAGCAACGTGGGATCCAAGCTGCATCTGCAACCTACACCGCAGCTTACAGCAACGCCAGATCCTTAACCCACTGAGCGATGCCAGGGATCGAACCCACAACCTCATGGTTCCTAGTCGGATTCGTTTCCACTGCGCCATGACGGGAACTCCTCTTTCTCAGATTCTTTTCCCATACAGGTTAATACAGAATATTGAGTGGAGTCCCCTGTGTTCTAAAGTAGGACCTGTGGGTTCTTGACAAGCCAGGGAAGTGGCAGATAGGCTTGGGGCACGTGTGAGCTAAGAAAGCCAGTCAACGGAGAAGAGAAAAGGGAAGCAGAGAACCAGAGGCCCTGCAGGGAAGCTGATGTGACTCCTGGTGACTTTTCACTTCCTGTACTCAACCCTCCCCGACCCCCAACCCCAGAGCCCCACTGCCGTCTTTGCTCCTGGTCTCCGTGAAACAAATCTTCCTTTTTGCCTAAGTCAGCTTCAGCAAATTGCAACCAAATGGTCCCTAATGAAGACAAATATAAAGTGGCTGTTATTCCTCACTTTCTGCATGTGCGTGTGTTTGTAGGGAGGGGCCGTTTAACCTCATCCCAAAGGCCTCCCTTTTCACCATATGGATACATTAAAACCCTTACAATTGGAGTTCCTGGCGTGGCGCAGCAGAAACGAATCCGACTAGGAACCATAAGGTTGCAGGTTCGATCCCTGGCCTTGCTCAGTGGGTTAAGGATCCGGCGTTGCTGTGAGCTGTGATGCAGGTCACAGACGCGGCTCAGATCCTGCGTTGTTGTGGCTGTGGTGTAGGCCAGCAGCTGTAGCTCCGATTAGACCCCTAGCCTGGGAACCTCCATGTGCTCTGTGTGCAGCCCTAAAAAGCTAAAAAACAAAACAAAACAAAACAAAACGAAAAAACTTACAATCAGACTCTATCTTAGACACAAAAAAACATAAGCTCTAGGGTACGATTTCTGAGACTCGCCAAAGTTCCTTTGTCCTCTCCCCAAATCCCTCCACTGTTTTTTGTTTGTTTTTGTTTTTTATTGTCTTTTGTTTGTTCA
>PVHT020004944.1:20146078-20247084 GCA_004024745.2 Catagonus wagneri
TTTTTTTTTTTTTTTTTTGGTCTTTTGCCTTATTTGGGCTGCACCCGCAGCATATGGAGGTTCCCAGGCTAGGGGTCTAACAGGAGCTGTAGCTGCCGCCCTTCGCCACAGCCACAGCAACGCGGGATTCGAGCCACGTCTGCAACCTACACCACAGTTCACGGCAACACCAGATCCTTAACCCACTGAGCAAGGCCAGGGATCGAACCCGCAACCTCACGGCTCCTAGTCGGATTCGTTAACCACTGAGCCACGACGGGAACTCCCTGCAGTTGGATTCTTAACCCACTGTGCCACAGCAGGAACGCCTCCTTCCCACTCTTAAAACGGCACCATGGCAGGTTAAACCTTGTCTCCTTGCAAACCTGTGTTACACCCACGATCCAACGGGTTCCTCATCAGCAGAGACTGGCTTGTTCATCTTGAAGTCTCTGTGAGCTTTACGACCGCCTGGAAGTAGATCCTGGCGCGTCCTCCTGCTGGAGTAATGAATCAAGCGGGAAAATGTGGGCAGGAGGGGACGGTGGGAGCACCCCACTCAGACGCCTTCAGTCTCCCCATTTTGAGCTGGGTTAGTGCCCATCGCAGGCGAGCTGTCAGAGCACAGTTACAAAGAACTGCAAAATCCTAAACTACCTGACAGCCTCTCCTTCCGTCTGTGCCATTTCCATTTACTTTTACAAGCGTTCCTGCCCCCTAGCCAGATGCATTAAAAGGTGTAGATATTCTAGGGGACTTAAGGGCAGACAGGGGAATCAAAGAAAGACAGAGTTGCCAGGCAGAAAAGGCGGGGTCATCAGAATCCCTCTCCTGATTTCTGGTTCCCACCCTTGCTCTCTTTCCTAAGTGTTATTGCCGTCCTGACATTCTCTAAATTATGGTTTGAAAGGAGCTGGGGCAGACGAACTCGCGGCTGCAGATGTAAGATCTGAAAAAACGAATTTCCTTTCTTTCTTTGGGAAAAAAAACAAAAAAAAACTGCCGTAGAATAAATACAACTGAGGGACTGTTGGTGCGCGCCCAGTGACTGCAACAAGCAGAGGCATGGTTTTCATATCCATTTTCATGAGCCTGGAGGTTAGCCTCCCAATGGTACCCAACAGGATTCACAGCATCTTCTCAAAGCACTTCAATAATGAGCTGTCCGACAG
The DNA here is from genome assembly GCA_004024745.2 of Catagonus wagneri. Classification (NCBI taxonomy): domain Eukaryota; kingdom Metazoa; phylum Chordata; class Mammalia; order Artiodactyla; family Tayassuidae; genus Catagonus; species Catagonus wagneri. The sequence goes on from PVHT020004944.1 coordinate 20,147,230, forward strand.
AGTTCCCGTCGTGGCGCATTGGTTAATGAATCCGACTAGGAACCATGAGGTTGCGGGTTCGATCCCTGGCTTTGCTCAGCGGGTTAACGATCCGGCGTTGCCGTGAGCTGTGGTGTAGGTCGCAGACACAGCCCGGACACTGTGTTGCTGTGGCTGTGGTGTAGGTCAGTAGCTACAGTTGGACCCCCTAGCCTCCTGGGAACCTCCACATGCCGCGGGTGCAGCCCTAAAATGACAAAAGGCAAAAAAATAAATAAATAAAATAATAGTGAGCTGCCATCGTCTGTGCAAACCGCCCTGTGAGAAGGGGGAAGGGTTGGCGCTTCCATTTACACCTGGGAAGAGGGAGGGCTGGGAAAAGGAACTCTCCCAAGGGCAAGGCAAACCCATGGCAAGGCTCAAGCTCCAAGCGCCCTTCCCTTGGGCCCCTGAGCCAGCTTCCTACTTGAAATGAAACGCCTTTGGGCAATTAATTCTCAGATTCTAATATGGGGTAGAATGGTGAGAGAAATTTCCCCAAATGGAGATGGACCTAAAGCATACATTACACAGCATCCACGCACACAACAAGTTTAAAATATTTTTTCACGTGGTTCGTGGACAGAGGTTTTGAGAAAAATCATGGCCGTGTCAGGAAGAGTGTTCTTCCTAATGGACACGAGTGGAACATGATCCCACGGGGATATAGGACCCAAGAGGTGTATTCTGTGTGCTATTCTTGGTCTAGCATGGGATGCGAGTCTAATTGGAACTGTTTTGATGGCACATCTAGAATTTTCCAACGGATAACCCATTGACTAATTGGCCCCTTGAGTCAGCAAATGGTGGCTATTTTGATAATCGAGTTTTTCTTTTGGTAACAACTTTTTACTCCATCCAATCCAACATACATTTCTGGACAAAGAATAATGCTGGTTATTGGTCAAGGCAAGGAAGGAGAAAGGAGAAAGAGAAATAATAGGTAGTCTGTTGCCTCCCAGAATATAAAGTCCATTTGTATAAATAACTACCTTAATTATAAGGCAAATGGAATTAGATGCTATCAAAAAAGTCAACAGAAGGCAGAGGAAGAAATAATGAATATTATAACAGTTTGGCAAGGGGCAGAAAAGGGAAATTATTGGGCTTCGTAAAGGAGAGAGCATTTGAGCTGGGCCATGAAGAATGAATGAAAATTCAATAGATGAAGATGAAAAGGGCACCCTAGACAGAGAGAACAGCAAAGCCAGAACATAGATGGAAGTAGAAGGACAAAGCATGCGTAACTCGGAAGTAAGTGCTGGAATCAAGTTGTAAAGACCTTGAATTGAGTTCTGCAGGCAGTGCGGCGCCACCCAGTGTTTTAAAGTTAAGGAGTCAAGAGCTTCCCTGCAGCCTGAAACAACTGGATTACTTCTAATGAAGAAATATACTCTCTTATTTAAACCACTGTACTGGGGGGGCCTCTTTGTTACGATGGCTTAGCCCATACTCTGACTCATAACAATGCCCTCGCTTTGCAAATGAGGAGCCTGAAGCTTAAGAGAAGCCAAGGGCCTTCACTCGCGTCACGTTAGCAATCTGCGGCAGAACAAGGACCAGGCAAGAAATGTTAAGCTGGGATATTCCACCGCTTCAAAACATGTTATGAAGATAATGGTGAAGATGATGATGAAGAAGATAATGATTGGATGGTGTTAGTGATGATGATGGTAAGATGATGATGCTGATGAAGAAGATAATGATTGGATGGTGTTAGTGATGATGATGGTAAGATGATGATGACGATGATGATGATGATGAAGATAATGACTGGATGGTGTTAGTGATGATGGTAAGATGATGATGATGATGGCGAAGATGATTGGGTTGGTGCTAGGGATGATGATGACAGTGATGGTGATGATGACGATGAACATGATTTGATGGTGTTAGCGATGATTTGATGGTAATATGATGGTGGTGGGAGCAGTGGTGGTGATATACAGCCTCTTTGTTTTTGGTAAACTGGTCTTTAGCGCTTTTTTTCGTATCTCCTATTTTTCACATTTTTCTATTTTTTAGTGTAAAGTCACAGAGCAGCTTATCGATGTAACCACATTCATCAGTTATCTATGGGTGATAACTTCTCTGAAACTCAATTTGCAAAGTTGTTTCCCAGACTAACAGTATCTTACAGCGTCGTCTAAAAGTAACCTCAGAAAGACAGAACAACTCGTTAAAAGTCACTGATGTCCACGGGGTTTAAAGATGCAAGGTGCTCATTTGGAGAATGAGAAAGCAATGCACACTGGCTCTTGCTGTCCGGGTCTGTCACACTCTGTGTAATGTGGGATGACTCAGGTTGCCAGAGCCCAACATTAATTAACATGCTTATTCTGTGGTGGAACTTCCATTCTAACAAATTAAATGTTTAAATAGGCAGTGCAAACATTTAGATCGGAGTCAAAATTGTTTGCAGTCTGCCAGTTTAGGCATTTAATTTATTATAATCCTTTCCATTATACATGCCTTGCAAGTCATTTTTTTGTGCTGAAAAATATCATTAGTGTTTTAACCGATGATATTGAATCCACAGACTATCAGAATGTGATGCAAGAACTAATTTAGGCTGTAATCAAGGGCAATAAATGAGAAATGAGGTAAGAAACGAATCTTCATCTGTCCTGACTTCCCCATTTGGCCAGGTGGTAACAGTGACAGGTGCCAATGCCGGGCCCGAGTTTTGTCCCATAAATCTCTGCTTTTGTAGAGAGATGTGACAAGAAGATGAGACAAGGATCTTGCAAGGCTCTCAGACATTTCATTGAGAGCCCTTTCGTGATCCTGACTTCTCACTTCCCCACAGCTATTTTTTCAGAATATTGAATTTTGCTAGCTTTCAACAGCTTCCCCTTTCCTGGGGCAAAAAAAAAAAGTGAAAATGCACTGGAAAGAAAAACGCTAACAAAGCTCCACCGAAGCCATGCTGACTGCACTGATAAAGACCTCAAGCAAGGAACCAAGATGCTACAGAAGCTACAGGGACCAGCGATCAGAGCAGTGACCCCCCCCCCGAGGCTCCAGGTGACCACCAGGTGGCAGTAAAGGTCTTCCTGCAGCCCCACCCCCACCCCAGCTGACCCCCGCCTCCTCCCCACCAGCTCCCAGGGGAACAGATTGGCAGATGCACCCCTATCTAAAGAGCTGTCAGTTTTACAATTTTTTTGTTGTTTTTTAAATCAAGATACCTTTCTGTTTGGTTGTGAACCTTTCTGTTTGGTTGTGAATAACATGGTTGGAAACGTGGGAAATGGCTGGAAACTCCCTCAAATAGCTCTTGCTGGATGAAAATGGAGCACTGTGTTGGGACCAAGAGGAAAGCATCCAAGAGCGGTAGATGCCTATCAGGCAGACTCATTAAATCTAAGTGTCCTCATCCTCTGGTGGGGGGGGCCCGTTTTCACGCCCCCCCTCCCCAAGTTTCTTCCAGTGACCTTCCCAGAGGCAGAGGAGAATGGATCCAATTCATGGAGCGAGGGGGGGGGTTGTCAGGAGACAGCCAACAAACATTGCCGTGTGCGAATCAAGGTCACCAGAAACTAGAAACCCTGCATTCTCTCCCTCTCTGGCTCTTCAGTCTTCTGGGTCCTGCTGGGAACTCTTTCAAGGTCTTTCACAAAGCATTCCACTCTGTTTACACCTGGAGATCGAATCATCTAAGCATCAAGCTGGGTCAGGCTTTGTAATGAAGCTACATCTACTCCAGAACTGGCTGGCGGAGGAAGGGAGGAGAGAGTGGAATTCAGCCAGTCTTTTATGTCTAGAAACAATCGACTCAGATGGGTGCAGCTCTGTTTGTTTTTCCAAAGAGTTCGGGTTGTTTAGACACACGGGAGTGTTTACTCCCCAGAGCGGCTCCAGGAACAACCCCAGATCTGTACCATGAGGATGAATGCCTGTCTATCTTCACCTGCTTACTACGGTTTAAGTGCTGGGAGGGTGAACTGAGAAATTAAAGACAAAAAAAATCATTTCTCATTGAACATTTATGCTGAGGTGTTTTAATGTCTAAGGGTTGTCAAGAAATCATCAGCCTTTTAAAAACCACTTTTAGCAGTTCCTGTTGTGACTCAGCGGGTTAAGAACCCAACTAGTATCCATGAGGATGTGGGTTCAACACCTGGCCTCGATCCCCGGGTTAAGGATCCAGCGTTGCTGTAAGGTGCAGTGTGGGTCGCAGATGCGGCTCGGATCTGGTGTTGCTGTGGCTGTGGTGTAGGCTGGTAGCTGCAGCTCCAATTCGACCTTTAACCTGGGAACTTGCATATGCCGCAGGTGTGGCCCTACAAAAGAAAAAAAAAGCACTTTAAAAATTTAATCATGATAATAACTAGCATTAATCCTTACTTTGTGGCAAGCAGTGTGTTCAACACTTGATAAGTATTGTCTCATCAAGTTTCATCACAGCCTTAGGGAGTGACTGTTGTGGCGCAGCAGAAACAAATCCAACCGGTATCCATGAGGATGCAGTTTTGATCCCTGGCTTCGTTCAGTGGGTCGGGGATCCAGTGTCGCCATGAGCTGTTGTCTAGTTCACAGATGGAGCTCGGATCTGGTGTTGCTGTGGCTGTGGTGTAGGCCGGTAGCTGCAGCTCCGATTCAACCCCTAGCCTGGGAACGTCCATAAGCCGAGGGTGCAGCCCTAAAAAGACAAAAAAGAAAGAAAGACATTTAAAAATTTTCATTACAACCCCTTGCAGAGAAGCAACTGATGTTTCCTCCATCTTTTTTTTTTTTGTCTTTTTGCCTTTTATCTAGAGCCGCACCCGCGGCATATGGAGGTTCCCAGGCTAGGGGTCTAACAGGAGCTGTAGCTGCCAGCCTACACCACAGCCACAGCAACGCAGGATCCGAGCCGCGTCTGCAACCTACACCACAGCTCACGGCAACGCCAGATCCTTAACCCACTGAGCAAGGCCAGGGATCGAACCCGCAACCTCATGGTTCCTAGTCGGATTCGTTAACCACTGAACCACGACAGGAACTCCAGAGACCGACTCATTAAACTTTGCAGTGGGAAGCCCAGAATCTTACGGTGGACAGGGCACCAAGGGTCCCTTCGAGTAGCTCTCAGTGCCAGTTATATGAGAAAGGGCTGCTGGACCCCAGCTTTGCTTCCACTTTGCCACTGAAGGAAATTCCACACTCTGCCTTAGCCCATTCAGGATGTTATAACCAAGTACTACCCTTATGAACAATAAGCACTTATTTCTCACAGTTCTGGAGGTTGGGAAGTTCAAGATCGTGGTGCCAGAAGATTTGATGTCTGGCAAAGGCCCTCTTCCCCTGGCAAACTGCAAACTTCTCACTGTGTTCTTACGTGGCAGAAAGCGGGAGATCTCTGGGGTCTCTTTCATAAGGGCACTGATTCCATTCGTGAGGGCCCCACCCTTATGATCTAATCACTTCCCAATGGCTGGTAGCTGCAGGTACCTTCACCCCAGGCATAGAATTTCAACACATGAATTTGGAGGGAAACACAAACATTCAAACCATAGGACACTCCGGTGGCCTTGGCTATCGTTTAAATTTTCTTTCCTCTTGTCCTAATGTTCAGTGGCCACAAAGAACCAGCAACTCTCACATTCTTTCTGATATTGAACTTGAGGACTATCAAGAAAATATACAAACGTGGTGTCTAGAGTTCGTCCAGTACTGCCTTCTGGCTCCAGACAGAGATCGTATAACCACAAATGAACTAGTAAGTCACAAAATATTAAGGATGACTGCCATATTTTCTGAACACTGGTTAGTGTTGAAAGAATTTTACTTGTATTAACACAGGGAGAGTCTGAGGAATAGAGAGGTGAAGAAAGTTTTCTAAAACCTTACAAATGGAGAGTGGGAAGCTGGGCTGAGAATGCACTGAATTTGATTTGTTAAATCCCTGCTCCATCTCCCCGGACTGGGCTGATGCAAGGAAGGCAGAGGAAGGCACCTGAAAGAGTAGAATCACAGGCAAAAGGCCAAAATGGGAGATGGCCCAGGGCTGGGAAAATTGGCAGTGTTTCTTTTTTAATTAGGCTTTTTTTTTTTTAGGGCCACAGCCAGGCTAGGGGTCAAATTGGAGTTGTAGCTGCTGGCCTACACCACAGCCACAGCAATGCCAGATCCTTAACCCACTGAACGAGGCCAGGGATCGAACCTGCGTCCTCATGCATACTAGTCGGATTCGTTACCGCTGAGCCACAATAGCAAATCCCAGCAGTGATTTCTTTAAGTGCGTCCTCTCACTTGCCTGGGCCTCAATGTCCTCATCCTCAAAATTCCCTAAGGATCCTTGTTTAGCTCTAGAACTTTTAACTGCAGGATTTTTAACTCTAGAAATTGGGTTCAAAGAGGAGAGCAGAGTTGAAATACAAAAAAGAGGTAGGAATGTAGCAAGTGAGGAAACCAAGGGAGCTGTTGGGGCCATAGTTTTCCTGTCCTTTTGCAGGAATTCTGTGCCAACCAGGAAGTTTTTCTTCCATTCTCCACATTATGCATTCAGCATTAGACCTCCCTTTTTTATCTTCAGCATGTTAGTATTACACATTTATATTTTGGCAGTTATCTCTTCTATTAACCCGGGCACCCTGCAAAATGACTTGTCATTAATAACGTGAACTGGCTTTTTTAGTTTAGACAGAAAGGAAGATACGGAATTGAAGGAAGCGTGTTATCTGATGCATTTTCAAAGAGATTTGTTTGGAGAGAGCGCTTGTTAGAAATACCTAAGCAGAGAGCAACGCATCTTTGACAAAATATATATTAGAAATCTTGCCCAGAGGATTTTTCAGGATTAAAGGCTACCAGCATGCATTGCTTCCAGTTTTCTGACAAAATTTTTGCAGCAACCCTATTTGAATCTTAGAATCATATATGCCGACGCCCAGATCACAAAAGCTGTTCCTATCTGCTGTGTATTGAAGGGTGTGTTTGTTTAGGGAGGTAATTTGGCTTTACTCTTATAATTTTTTTTTTTTGTCTTTTTGCCTTTATCTAGGGCCACACCCGCGGCATGTGGAGGTTCCCAGGCTAGGGGTCTAACAGGAGCTGTAGCTGCCGGCCTTCGCCACAGCCACAGCAACGCGGGATCAGAGCCGCGTCTGCAACCTATACCACAGCTCACGGCAACGCTGGATCTTTAACCCACTGAGCAAGGGCAGGGATCGAACCTGCAACCTCATGGTTCCTAGTCGGATTCATTAACCACTGAGCCACAACGGGAACTCCTACTCTTTAATTTTTTAATGTGTTTTGTTGGTTTGTTTTTCTTTGTTCAGCCACACTCTGGGCATATGGAAGTTCCTGGGCCAAGGATAGAATCTGAGCAGCATAGATTGCAGCTGCAGCAATGCCAGATCCTTAACCAACTGAGCTGGGCTGGGGGTCAAACGAGCAATGCCAGACAAGCTAGATTATGAACCCACTGTGCCACCACGGGAATGCCCTACTCTTTACTTGCTTATCTTTTTTTTTTTTGCCTTTTTGTCATTTTAGGGCCGCACCTGAAGCATGTGGAGGTTCCCAGGCTAGGGGTCTAATCAGAGCTGTAACTGCTGGCCTACACCACAGCCACAGCAACGCGGGATCCGATCCACATCTGCGGCCTACACCACAGCTCACAGCAACACCGGATCCTTAACCCACTGAGTGAGGCCAGGGATCGAACCCGCAACCTCATGAATCCTAGTCGGATTCGTTAACCGCTGTGCCACGATGGGAACTCCTACTTGCTTACTTTTATAAAGAGGCACAGAGCTTTAGAATTGAGCGAGACCAGATAGATTACTCCCAATCCCCTTGTTTTACCGGTGAGTAACAGGGCTCCAGGAGCAAGAGTGTTTCCAGGTCATGCAACAAAATGCAAAGGCAGGACCCAGAGCAGCTGCTTGGCTTCCAGTCCCTCACTTCCTTCATCCCACCAGCAAAAGGACAGAACCAGAAAAAAAGGAGCAGCGGAGGATAATGTCACTAGTTGTCATCACAGAGCCGAGAGATGGAGGGTCTACGATGCTTGTCAGAGCCCCCAAAAGGGTCAGTAGATCCCATGTGGGGGAGTTCTGAAGACCAAACGGAGCAGCTGGGGAAGGCGGAACTGCTATCTGACACCCCAGGGGCAGAGACCTAGCCTGCTGACCCACGTGGGAACAGAGACTTAAAAGGAACATGTATCTTATTGCAAAGCTGCCAGGCCCTTGACCAGCCACGCTGTGGGGAAAGGATGTGCTGTGGGGTCCTGGGAACCTTGAGTTGTGAACCCTAGCTCTGCCTCTCGCTGCCTGTGACCTTGGGCCTTCATTTCCCTTCGTCCCTCTGAGCCTCAGTGCCCCCTTCTGCAAATTAAGCCGTCCTTGTGTGCTGCTGCGAATGTGTCCATTTTCAGACGTGGCTTACCTTTGTAAGTTTTTGTGATGCAGCCAGCCACACAGCCAGCCAACCATGATTTGGCTTCCTTCCAAAGACACGATGGGTGAATTCCAACTCATGGAAACGAGGCTGGCTGCGGATACCTACAGCGGTGGCCACAGATTATACAGTGTTGGCCTGAACCGCCGGCCCCAAGCTTTCCATCCCACCAACCAGTTGCTCGGCCTGTGTTTGCTGAAGTTAATTCAAACACCATCCCAGCCAGGGAAAAACACTGCTGCTATTGTAAGGGAAGCTGGGGACTGGCAGAAAGAATGCATTCAACAGCCCTGACCGGTGGCTGTGCTCTGGCCTGCACAGAGAGCCAGCTGTCCCCCCGCCGCGGGCTCGAAGGAGCCCGCCACGCCTTTGGGTCTGGGAGCAGACAAAACACTGCTGGCTGCCCTTCCTGAAGGCATAGCCCTCCCAGACCCTGCTGATAGGTCAGGTTTCCACGGAGAATCCCCGGAAGGCAGCCCAAGGCCTTTTCAGGACCCATCTGCTATTAATGTGACCGTGTCAACATATCAGCTCCTGAAACCAAGAGACCTCAACTGCAGAGCCTGTCTGGAGGCAAAGAGAGGGGAAGAAGAAAAAAAAAAGGCAAAGAGAAGATAAAGCCCAGATGAAAAGCCCAGAAATTTCACAGACTAGGTAACCCCAGGGCTGTTGTGTTAAGGGAGAAACCCGGCGTATTAAAAATGTTAAGAGTTGGGACTTCCCGCTGTGGCTCAGTGGTAACAAACCTGACTAGGAACCATGAGGTCGCGGGTTCGATCCCTGGCCTCACTCAGTGGGTTAAGGATCTGGCGTTGCTGTGAGCTGTGGTGTAGGCCGCAGATGTGGCTCGGATCTGGCATTGCCATGGCATAGGCCGGCAGGTATGATTCGACCCCTAGCCTGGGAACTTCCATATGCTGCAGGGGCAGCCCTAAAAACCAAAATAAAATAGAATAAAATAAAAAGTTGAGTTTATTTGAGCAAAATTGATTCCAGTCCAATCCAATAATTTCCATCTAGCAGATATAAAGGGGCTCTGAGGAGCTGGACAAAATGAAAGACTTTTAAAAGCAAAAGGGAGCAGGGCGAAGAAGTTACACCAGGCAAAAACGTGGCTTCGTTGTGGCCAGCTCACTCTCCTATAGGGAATGGTGGGGGCGGGGTCTGTCAGGCAGATGACTTCATGGCACTGACCAGGTGATTCCTTACTGACTGGTTTAAGATTCTATTTCTGGGAAAGGCTGAAACTATAATCAAGTTAAGTCTTAGATTTTGTCAGGGTGTGCTTAGCCTCAGTGACTCCATTTTGGAGGCGGTTGTCTTGTTTTTAACATTTTTCATGGAAATATCATTGACCCTGTGGTGAAAACCTGTGGTCCAGTCACTAAAGAAACAGACCCTTTCATTGGTTCACCTCCCTGAGCCTGGTTTTTCTCATACAAAAAAGGCTAGCCCTCAACTCTAAAATCTCTTGGTTATCTTTCAGCTCTAATACCAGCAGTTTCCATGCTGCAAAGTAGAGAAAAACGTATCAAGAGTAAGTAACTAACAATTCAGTTTGAAATATTAATTGTGCTTTTCTGTTGGTGACTCTTTTATTTATTTATGTGTGTGTGTGTGTGTGTGTGTGTGTGTGTGTGTGTGTGGCTGTGCCCATGGCATGTGGAAGCTCCTGGGCCAGAGATAGACCCTGTGCCACAGCAGCAACCAGAGTCACAGCAGTGACAACGCCAGATCCTTAACCTACTGAGCCACCAGGGAACTCCTGCTTAGGCTGTTTCTTTTCTTTTCTTCTTTGTCTTTTGTTTCTTTAGAACCACAGCCACAGCACATGGAAGTGCCCAGACTAGGGGTGGAATTAGAGCTACACCACAGCCACAGCAACGCCAGATCCAAGCTGCACCTGCGACCTACACCACAGCTCACAGCAAAGCCAGATCCATAACCCACTGAGCGAGGCCAGGGATTGAACCCATATCCTCGTGGATACCAATCGGATTTGTTAACCACTGAGCCAAGATGGGAACTCCAAGGTTAGGCCGTTTCTCAATTTGAATGTTGGTTTTACATAAGTGTGATGAGTTTGTGAAAGTCCATCAAAGTAGCTACTCACACCATGTGTACTTTTTTTTATAAGCACAGTATATTTCCTAAGAGGAAACCAAAGGTCCAACGTGGTATCACTTGTGCGAAAGCCCATGATACCAAAGCTAGACTTAATAGCCGACTTCACCAGAGATGTAATCTTAATCAACCCAACTTAATTCCAGTTTGGAATTTTCTGCACCAAAGAGGTATCTGTCCTACATGGATCCTCTCTATTCCCTGCCACCCCCACCAAGGAGAAGAAGAGGCAACCTTATCCTAATTTATTAAATATACAGCAGAGTGATTCAGTATATATATATATATATATATATATATATATATATGTTTTTATATATTTGTATATGTATACACACACACACATATATAATGAATCATATATGTGTGTATATATATATAGAATTTTTTTCAGATTTTTTCCCTTATAAATTATTACAAAATATTGAGTGGAGTTCCCTACGCTAAACTGTAGGTTCTTGTTGTTTATCTAGTAGTGTGTGCCTGTTAATCCTAAACTCCTAATTTATCCCTTCCCCCACGTTACTTCCACTTTACGACTTTCCTCTTGCCTAGGGTGTCGAACCCTCAGAATCCAAGTCAGCAGATGCAGAAGACAGAAGAGAGAAGCACGCTCCACTCTCAAATGCCTTAACTGAGAACTAGTCACGTGGTCCCATCTAGTGGCAAAGGGGCTTGGGAAATGTAGTCCCTGGCTGGGCAGCTGGCTAGTCTGTGGTATTGAAGGGACAGCACAAATTTTGACGGGCTCTCTCTACCCCATCCGACCACTAAATGTATTCCCTGAACCATCGCTTTTTATCATCATGCCTTTAATTATGCCATTGCTCCTGCCTAGAGAGCCCCCTCCCCTCCCATAAATCCTCCTCTTACTGGCAAATTCCTACCCATTTCTGGAGCTCGTTCAAAGGTCTTTCCTTGACCTTGGCTCCACTTGTCTTCCCTGTGCCTATAAAACTTTGGATAGTGACCAGTCAAAATCTTGTGTCTGTTTCCAACCAGAAGGGAAGCCCCAAATGGCCAGAGTGTGCCCGGAGCTTTGTTTGATAAACAGGAAAGAGGGAAGGAGAGAGGGAGGGGGTGGAAGAGAGAAATGGAAAGAACAGTGGCATATGAAGGAATATTTTAGAAGGGAGGAGACCCCTCCAATCTGTTTCTCTGTAATTAACAAGGGCAAAGGGTTTTTTAATAAGAGTTTTACTCCCTCAGGAGCCCAGGAGTTAAACATATGCCACTGTAGTCAATTTCTGCTCTCATCCATTTTTTTCTGAGTGTTTTTTTATAGATGGCCTTTAGCAACATGCAAATGAGCACCCCTTCGTTATTTCAATCTCATGACTGATATTAATATAGCAAACAATTATTGAAGCTCCATATCTGGAAGATGCCTGGGTTATTGTTTGGGTCTGAATATGTCGTCAGCCTGAACTTGATGGTATATGATTTGAAAGGACATAATTAAAATTAGGCATTAAACAAAAGTCCGGACCAGATTTCCTGCTACAAAATGAAATTTTCAAAATGCAATCTCACAATCCTTTTATTCATCTTCCTTTTTTTTTTTTTTTTGCTTTTTATAGGGCCACAGCCAAGGCATATGGAAGTTCCCAGGAGGTCAAATCAGAGCTACTGCTGCCAGCCACAGCCACAGCCACAGCAACGCAGGATCCGAGCAGCATCTGTGACCTATACCACAGCTCACGGCAACGCTGAATCTTTAACCCAGTGAGCGGGGCCAGGGATCAAACCCGGCTCCTCATGGATACTAGTCGGATTCGTTTCTGCTTCGCCACAACAGGAACTTCCCCTTTATTGGTATTCTTGAGATAAAATATTATGCCCAGAGAGGGATGTCAGTCTTTCTTCCCCATGCACGAGAAGATGCACCTGACTTCCGTGCAGGCTCTGGACAAGCCTCTCCCACCTCAGCGCAGAGCGACACAGGACTTGGCTGCTCCAACCCATCCCCCGGAATCTTTGTTCCTGCTCAGGAGTGTACATAGCTCAAGCAGGGTTCGAACCCAGAACCACAGAGCGAGCGCTTGTCGGGGCTTGTGCTGAGTCAAAAATGGAGTTCCCGTCGCGGCTCAGCGGTTAACGAATCCGACTAGGAACCATGAGGTTGCAAGTTTGATCCCTGGCCTTGCTCAGTGGGTTAATGATCCGGCGTTGCCGTGAGCTGTGGTGTAGGTTGCAGATGCGGCTCGGATCCCGTGTTGCTGTGGCTGCAGTGTAGGCCAGCAGCTGTAGCTCCATTTGATCCCTAGCCTGGGAACCTCCATATGCCGCGGGTGCAGCCCTGAAGGATTCCACTCGGATCAGACAGACAAATTAAGACATGGCCTTGAACCTGACTACTCCTGGCCTTATTTTCCTGTCTTTACAAAGGAGCTGAAGTTCCCACTGTGGATCGGTGGGTTAAGAACCTGAGATAGTGTCCGTGAGGATGCAGGTTCAATCCCTGGTCTTGCTCGGTGGGTTGAGGATCCCGCGTTGCCGTGAGCTGCGGTGTAGGTCGCAGACGTGGCTCAGATCCAGCATTGCTGTGGCTGTGGCGTAGCCCACAGCTGCAGCTCTGATTCAACCCCTGGCCCAGGAACTTCCATATGCCACGGATATGGCTGTAAAAAGAAAATAAATATAAAATAAAATAAAAATTAATTAAATTTAAAAATGAAACACTAAATAAAATAAAATAAAATAAAATAAAATAAAAGGAGCTAACGATATCATTCTTTCCCAGACTGTGTATTTACATTAAGCCAGGAGAGACCAGGGGAGATTGAAAGCTTGGAGATGCCCTTCCAAATGGGGGAGCTGCGCCCCCCTCACTCCCCCTAGGGTGTTCTTTGTGGCATCTCCCTCACTGCTCATCCACACAAAAAAGGACCCATTCAGAAGAGCTGCCATAAGAGCCTCACTTGATTAATGTCCCCCAGAACTGACAGTGGCTCTGGGTCTGGCCGGGGTATCATGTGTCACGCAGGGTATGGATGGTGGCCATGTCCTCAATGCCTGACCTCTCATTTCACATCTTGTCCCGATTTTGAGCAGAGCCATCCCCCCCAAAAAAGTCAGTTTTGTCTGATGCTTGATGCCTTGTTTTCGGCAGCTTTTCTTCCCAAGAAGTGCTGGCTTCATTGATAAGTGTTGCTAGCTCTTTATCTACATCATTTTAGAATAGGTTGCCAAGGCAACAGGATTCAGAAATGATTCTCATTACTGTACATTCCCCCGACAAATGAGTGTCTGCATTTACGTGGCCTCAGTCAGTATTAGCCCCCCCACTCCCCACCTTGAACTGGAACGCCAGCACTGAAAGTTTGCAGCACACAATTCAACGTGTAATTACATATTGTCTCCTAATAATTATACATTGTCTTAGTGAACAATACAGATGTGGGCACCCATGCCAGCCCACATTAACACCTTCCCAAGAACACCCTCCCTCCAATGGGCAGATAATACGTACTTTCAGATGCCATAAAGTAACGCCAGATATTCATAAGAGCGTATTTATAGACCAGACCTACACTCTGATTCTTGAACACTGCCTCAGTTTCCATTAAGTGAAACCCTCTGATTCCAAATTTTTTAAAGGTGTTTTGTATTTTATTGGTTGATTGATTGATTGATTGTCTTTTTTTTCTCTTTTAGGGCCACACCCACGGCATATGTAAGCTCCCAGGCTAGGGGCTGAATCGGAGCTGTAGCCGCCGGCCCACACCACAGCCACAGCAACACGGGATCCGCAGTAATGCCAGATCCAAGCTGCATCTGAGACCTACACCACGGCTCACGGCAACGCCAGATCTTTTAACCCACTGAGCGGGTTAAAACCCACATCCTTAGGGATATTAGTCGGGTTTGTTACCCCTGAGCCACGACGGTAACTCCCTGTTTGTTTTTTAAGTTTTCTTGAAGCATAGTTAATGTATAACGTCATGATCATTTCTGCTGTACAGCAAAGTGACCCAGTCATACATAAACACATATCCATTCTCTTTTTTTTTTTTCTTTTGTCTTTTTGCCTTATCTAGGGCCGCACCCGCAGCATATGGAGGTTCCCAGGCTAGGGGTCTAACAGGAGCTGTAGCCGCCGGCCTTTGCCACAGCCACAGCAATGCGGGAGCCGAGCCGCGTCTGCGACCTACACCACAGCTCATGGCAACGCCGGATCCTTAACCCACTGAGCGATGCCAGGGATTGAACCTGCAACCTCATGGTTCCTAGTCAGATTCGTTAACCACTGAGCCATGACAGGAACTCCTATCCATTCTCTTTCATGTACTTTCCCTGCATAAATAACTGAGTGGATTTCTTCCATGCTATACAGCAGGTCCCATTGCGGGCCAAAGTGTTATTGGTCTGTTTTACCCATCGGTTTCCTTAGAAGGAAATACCGTTAGCCTCGGTGTAGCCAGGGTTTGACAAAGACCTAGGGAGCCAGCTCAGTCTGGGATGGATTCTTACATACTACCTAAAAGCGCGGAATGGGAGCCATCACCAGACCCGCCATGGAGGCTTCATCTGGGTTGCGTGTCTGCTCTGGACTTGGGGCTAAGAAATCCACACTAGCATCTTAGAATCAATCGTCCCACTAAGTTTTTCCCCTCCCCCTGGGCTATGAAGGAAATTCATGGTGACAGCAGAACTGAAAAGGGAAAAACAAAAAAAATTTTAAAAAATCATTTAAAATCCCTCCGTGAATTACAACATCCCCTTTTCCTCCCCTCCAAAACAAGCTGTGAAGGAGGTAATCAGACTACAGAAGCTCTAGGGTTGTGAGCACCGAGATGCATTTTCAAAGAATTAGTGGCTCCGGGTCATTTTAATCAAGTTGCATGTCAGCTTGCAAATTTGCCAAATTAGCCGTAGCTAGAGGAGAGCACGAGGCTGTTCTTCCTTCCTGAAGAATAAAAACAGATTGTTGTGACATGTTCTCAGTCATCATGACAGATGGGAGCCGCTGTTTGTGGTACGAGTCAGAAAACAAAGCAATCTTTTTTTTTTTTCCCCTTCAAAATCGTAGCACTTGATTGATTTCAGTTGAGATGTGGGCATCTCCCCATTTGGCAGCGATGCCGATGAAGTCCACAAAAAATCTCCAATGCGCCAATGCAGACACAAAGGCTGTTCACAAAAGAGGTTGATTTTCACCAGCAAAGGAAGCCTTGGGGTCTTGAGGACGAGTCTTAGGGACACTTGGTTTGGGTGCCCCTCAGACGTCACTCCCTTGAAAAGAAAGGAGGGCACTGAAGACTGGAGGGTTAACATTGCCCGTCCTGGGCCCCTCTCTGCTTCTGAAGCAGGAATACGCCCGAGAAAACAAGTTCAGCCAACCTGAGTGAGGCTGGCTCTGGGCATCGAACCGCCGGATCACCACTCAGCCAGGGCTCTGAGCATCTGCTGACCCGGCCACTCCAAGGCTGATCCCGCATCACACCTAGTCAGTACGGCTGGGGCACAGATGACTGGCTTTCATAAACCAGACGGCAAGGGTTTAGAACTATCATCCATCACCGTCAACCAGGGAACAACAGAGTTTAATTAAGACTGCGGTTCCAGGAGTTCCCGTCGCGTGGCGCAGTGGTTAACGAATCCGACTAGGAACCATGAGATTGCGGGTTCGATCCCTGACCTTGCTCAGTGGGTTAAGGATCCGGCGTTGCCGTGAGCTGTGGTGCAGGTTGCAGACGTGGTTCAGATCCCACGTTGCTGTGGCTGTGGCGAAGGCCGGTGGCTACAGCTCCTGTTAGACCCCTAGCCTGGGAACCTCCATATGCCACGAGAATAGGCAAAGAGACCAAAAAAAAAGAACCATCCAGAGAACATGACGTGAGAGTTCTCATTGTGGCTCAGCAGGTTAAGAACCTGACACAGTGTCCATGAGGATTCAGGTTCGAGCCCTGGCCTCACTCAGTGGGTTAAGGTTTCAGCGTTGCTGCAAGCTGCCATGTAGGACGCAGATGCAGCTCAGATCTGGCATTGCTGTGGCCATGACATAGGCTGGCAGCTGCAGGTCCAATTCAGCCCCTAGCCTGGGAACCTCCATATGCCACAGGTGTGGCCCTAAAAAGATAAAACAAACAAACGAAAAGAACATTATGTGTATTTTTTTCAGTTAATCCTCACCACAAACATAGGAGCTCTGTTTTTATTATTTTCCTCATTTTGTGGATGAGAAAACCGAGGCAGAGGCAGGTTCTCAGCATAAACAGGCTGACTCGGCGTTTATCCTGCCTCATCGTGGTAACTGTGCTTAGGATACAGATACAGGAGACAGCTCGGCTTTGCCCACACAGTCCTTGTGAGGTGTTGGAAGCCTTCCCAGGCGGAAAGATTCCTGGAGTTGTTTGAAATAGAGGTCCAGAACTTGGAAAATAGGTCAAAACTAGAGAGGAATGCAGCTTTTGAAGGCCACCCACCCACAGGGCTTGGAGACATGACTAGTTGTTTTGTTTTTTTTTTTTAAGTATAGTTGATTCATAACATTGTGCCAACTTCTGCTGTACAGCGAAGTGACCCAGGCATGCATATATATATATATATATATATATATATATATATATATATATATATACACATTCTTTTTCTCATACTATCTTCTGTCGTGTTCTATCCCCAGAGACTGGTAGAGTCTCCTATGCTGCACAGTAGGACCTTGCTGTTTATCCTCTCTAAATGTAATAGTTTGCATCTACTAACCCCAAACTCCCCGTCCATTCCCGTCCCTCCCCCCTCCTCCGTGACAACCACAAGTCTGTCCTCTATGTCTGTGAGTCTGTTTCTGTTTTGTAGATAGGTTCACTCATGCCGTATTTTAGATTCCACATATAAGTGATATCATATGGTGTTTGCCTTTCTCATTCTGACTAACTTCACTTACTATGGGAATCTCTGGTTGCATCCATGTTGCTGCAAATGGCGTTAATTCATCCTTTTCTATGGCTGAGTAGTATTCCATTGTATATATGTATATCTTCTTAATTCATTCATCTGTTGATGGACATTTAGGTTGTTTCCTTGTCTTGGCTATTGTGAATAGTGCTGCAATGAACATAAGGGTGCATGTATCTTGACCTACAGTTTTGTCTGGCTATATGTCCAGGAGTGGGATTGCTGGATCATATAAGAGTCTCATTTTAGTTTTCTGAGGAACTTCCATACCATTTTTCATAGTAGTTGTACCAATTAAGACATGACTTTTGAATGAGAAACAAAACCAGTCAGAAGCATGGAGAGAGTTCAGAGTTGAATATCGTGGAGCCCCTTGGAGGAAAGACTTTCAAGGAAGGTGGGTTGTCAAGAGCGTATATGTTTGCAGGACACTCAGTGGTGAGTGTGAGGCAGCCTGACCGTCAGAGGGTCGCCACTGACCTTCAGGATTGCCATTTGAGCAGAATCTAGGGGAGGTAGCTGTTGAGGGTTTGAGGGGCCCCAGGGGTGAGTAAGCAGTGGTGACTGGTTAAGACAGGGCCAGTAGAGAGAAAGACAGACAATTCAGCCTACAGGAAGAATCCCAGGTCCAGGCCAAAGGAATGGCATCAGATGCTGGCTGGGTGGAAGAGAAACGTGGAGGGCAGGTGACAAGCTAGAGATATATAGGAGTAGACGGAGATGACCAGAGGTCATTCCAACGAGTCACAATCTTCTCAGGCAAATCAAAGCCAAGTCCATCTGCTGAGCTGGGATGGAGCGAGGAGTTCCTGGAGAAAAGAGAGTATGTCTTCAAACACTCCGGACAGAACAGAAATGGAAGGTGCCAGAGGAAAGTTTTAGCGTGCAATGGTGAGAACAGGATGAAGAATCAAAGTGAGCTCGGTGGGAGAATACATGCATGAAAACCCCCAAAAAATCAGCGGTGGAAAATACTGCCCCCGCCCCCATGCACCTTTCAATCCAGTTTCCTAATGGCCAATAAGATAAGCCGTGCACCGGCCGCTCGCTCCTCGGGGCTCAAGCCGGGGACTCAAGCCTTAATGAGTCACCTGCTCGATATTTTCCACTCCAGGCCTTTGCCTTTCTGGGACCTCAGTCCACTCAGCTGCAAAATTGACTTACGGGATCATGTCAATCGCCCGACGCCGCAGAGCAGAGGCGAAGAGTCCGGTTTCTGCAGGTGAACAAACTGCCGGAAAGGAAACGAGCAATGATTTCCCAGGGAGTCTCTCCCGCAATGTCGTTATACTGTCAGCTTCTGACAGCAAAACAATTTCAGCGGAGACTCTGGAGTACCCGGAGAAGTGCCTGAGCCTTATTAAAACGATGTCAGTGAGGGCTCCGTTTCACTCACGCACATCAACAGCGCAGGGTGGGGGAGATCAGTCGCTCCAACAAACCACCGCGACGCCCAGACCCCCAGCACCACCGCCACCTCGCCCCCGACCATCGTGATGCATTTGACCCCTGGTGTCCCCCACGACCGACGCCTTCGGGAATTTCACCTGGAAATTGATCAACCTCAGAGTCAGCCAGCCCGGAAGGGGGCGCTCTCAGATTTAGCTCCAAACGCCAGTATTTGTGTATCCGTGAAGCTCTCGAATTTCCCGCACGTTCTTTCTAGGCTGCAGATCGCGGAACGTGGTGCCTGCGGGTCAGGTGCCTTCTCTGGAAGACCTTTCTCGGTGGCCTCCGTACATGCTTTGCCTGTATTATCTCATGTTATCCTCATGAGCATCGCATGAGGTTGGCGTCATTCCCCCCATTTTTCCGGATGGGGAGACTGAAGCTCAAGGAGAAGGCCAGTGGGGTGAGGGACCGAACCGATGTCTGGCATGGCTCCAAAGTGCCTGCTCATGACCCTACGCTCTGCAATCACGTGGACGTGGCGGGGGACGGGCTGTAACCTAGCGCCCAGGCTGGATCCACTTACCAGGCAGGCAGTACTCTACCTTCTTGGCTCCAGGGACTCTGCAGCCACACCCAGGTGAGAACCAGAGGCAGATGCTGTGTAGAATCTGTAAGATCCCCTTGCACCTTCTAGCGGGAGAAGGGAAAGCCATATTGTAGTAGTGGGTCCCGGCCCTAGGGCCAGGGTGTCCGCCAGCTCCTGGCTTCTCACGTGGGCACCAGAGCTGTCTGCGCTCTCCCGGGCACGCGCCTCCCACCCCCACGCCCCGGCCCGTGTCATCAAGGAAGACTTGGAGCAGCCTGAGCAGACCTGGAGTCTGAGCAAGAGCAGGTGGCAGAGTAACTTTCCCGGTATCCCGGGACGGCTCTGAGCAGCCCCAACCAGCTGGGCCCGGGTTCGATGCCCTCCGGTCCCTGGCACACGTGTTCCCTGTGTTTATAAGGACAGCCCTCCAGGGGTGCTGCCTCGGGGCCGGGCACCCGTGTCCCCAGTCTTTTTGGCAAGCAAGAGAGAGGGGAAAACCGCAGGCAGTGACACTTTACAGCATAGTCCCACGTAATCTTCCCGGCAGCCAGGGGGGGCTGTTATAACCCCCATATTAAGGCTCGGAGAAGTGGGGTCAAGTGATAGAGCCAGGATTTAATCTGTCAATTCTCTGACTCCAAAGTCTGGGGCCCCAGGCCCCCATTCTAATCCTCCACCATGGACCTGCCAGAAAGAAGAAGGCATTTCTCTTCTGTAAATTCAAGCAGGCGTGGGTAGCGACTGTAGTTCTCCCCTTAGCTCCATCTGAAGCAGATGCAGGCGCTTCAAGCTCACTGCTTCATAGCACTTCATTCTGCACACTTTAGGCACTGCCCGCCGTGTGCCAGGCTCTGTGCTGGGGGCTGGGGCAGGGGTGCCTGGAGGGCTTTTTCCTGCTCTCCCATCCCTTGGTGGGGTTGAAGGAGCCTCCCTGGAGCCCGGATCAAAGGTGCCATGGCTGTGGATGGTACCCTGCAGACGGGTTATCTCTAGACAACCTCTCCCAGGGACCACGCCGTGGGTGCCCCGCTGGGAGGGCTGGTGAGCCGCGGGAGCCGTCGAGCACCCAGCACCTTGTCAAAAGCCTTCCCTGAAGCCCGGCGCCT
The DNA here is from genome assembly GCA_004024745.2 of Catagonus wagneri. NCBI lineage: Eukaryota > Metazoa > Chordata > Mammalia > Artiodactyla > Tayassuidae > Catagonus > Catagonus wagneri. The sequence goes on from PVHT020004944.1 coordinate 20,167,750, forward strand.
GCAGGTTAGAAAAACAAACCAACAGGTGAAATGAACATTACAGCAGCCACCTGCCGAGGCTCTTAATCTGTCGCTTAAAATGTAGAGCTTTCAGCTATAATTGAACATCCTAGCGAGACTATTACGAAGAGGAGGAGGAGGAGGTGTTGAAGTTGTGGTTTAAGAGGGCGGAGAAAACTGAATTTGCCTTCAAAACTAGTCAATACCAATGCCTTTGTGTTCGAGGAAAGGGAGGGCTGGACGGGTGGCTGCAGAGGAAAACAAGACATCCACGGCACTTAAGAGGCGGCTGAGTCACTGCCCGGGCTGCCAGGATTCTGTGCGCGTCCAGGGGAGAGCCGAGAGCCCCCGAGACTAGAAAAGTACCCCTGCATCTTGCAAAACTTGAAAAGATGCCGGGGAGATGGCTACGAGCAAATTACTGAAAGGAAAAAGAAAGAAAAGGAGGGAAGGTGGGGAGGAAGGAAATTCTGTGTCTTCGGGGCACTGCACGTTGAAACAGCGGTGAGGAGTTCCCGTCATGGCTCAGGGGAGATGAGTCTGACCAGCAACCATGAGGACTCAGGTTCGATCCCTGGCCTTGCTCAGTGGGTTAAGGATCCGGCGTTGCCGTGAGCTGTGGTGTAGGTTGCAGACGCGGCTCGGATCCCCAGTGACTGTGGCTGTGGGGTAGGCCGGCGGCTACAGCCCCGATTCAACCCCTAGCCTGGAAACCTCCATATGCCGCGGGTGCGACCCTAAAAAGTAGGTAAGTAAATAATTACATAATAAATAAATAAATAATAAAATAAATAAGTAAAGCAAACAGTGAGATACCTTGAATGGCCAAAATCCGGATCACTGAAAACGCTAAATGCCGGTGAAGATGCGGAAAAACAGAAACTCTCACTCGCTGCTGGGGCGGATATAAAACGGCACAGCCACCTTGGAAGACAGCTTGGTGGTCTCTTAACAAACTGAACATATTGTTACCATGCAGTTCAGCAGTGGTGCTCCTGGGCATTTACCCAGAGGAGTTGAAAACTTCTGTCTGATCATAGATGTTTGGAGCAGCTGTATTCATAATTGCCAAAATTTGGAAGCAGCCAAAATGGATAAACGGAGTATGTGGCCCATCCTGACAGTGGGATTCACACCTGTGGCATATGGAGGATCCCAGGCTAGGGGTCCAATCAGAGCTGCAGCTGCCGGTCTACACCACAGCCACAGCAACGCGGGATCCGAGCCGCCTCTGTGACCTACACCACAGTTCACGGCAATGCCATGTCCTTAACCCACTGAGCAAGGCCAGGGATTGAACCCGAGTCCTCACGGATGCTAGTCAGGTTCGTTAGAGTTGAGCCACTACAGGAACTCCCAGACAATGGAATTTTAATCAGTGCTGAATGAAAGGAGCTCTCAAGCCCTGAAAGGCATCAAGGAACCTTAAGGGCGTAATCCTAACTGAAAGAAGCCAATCTGAAATGGCTACATGCTGTATGATTCCACCTGTACGACATTCTGGAAAAGCCAAATTATAGAGACCGTTAAAAGAGTTACTGGGAGTTCCCTCTGCGGGACAGTGGATTAAGGATCTGGTGTTGCTCCAGCTGTGGTATAGGTCGCAGCTGCCGCTCGGATTCAGTCCCTGGCCTGTGAACTACTATATAACATGAGCGCAGCCAAAAAGGAAAACAAACCGAAACAACAACAACAACAAAATATTAGGGACTAAATGGAAGGGAAGTAATGAGTAGGCAGTGAAATCACTCTATCTGATAGCATAACGATGTTGTTACACATTTGTCCAAACCTATAGAGGGTACAACACCAAGAGTGAAGGCTAAGGAGTTCCCTTCATGGCTCAGTGGTTAACGAATCCGACTAAGAACCATGAGGTTGGGGGTTCGATCCCTGACTTTGCTCAGTGGGTTAAGGATCCGGCGTTGCCGTGAGCTGTGGTGTAGGTCGCAGACGCGGCTCGGATCCCGCATTGCTGTGGCTGTGGTGTAGGCGGGCAGCTACAGCTCCTGTTAGACCCCTAGCCTGGGAACCTCCATATGCCGCGGGTACGGCCCTAGATAAGGCAAAAAAAAAAAAAAAAGAAGAAGAAGTTGAGTGGAACTCATTTTTCTGTCACTGTCTTCAGGAAGGATCAAACAGCCTTGTACTTTGCCCGCATCGAAGCTTTTCCGAGGAGCACCAGGCAAGAGCCACTTTCCTGCACACCTGGAGTCACTGCCTTTCAAGTGACCAGATCAAATCTTGAAACTCTTCAAGAACCATGGTCAAGGCTGGAGGACACATGGCCTCTTTCGCGAGCAGCTCAGAACACAGCCTCCAGTTCTCGAGACAGAAATACAATGGTCGGTGGCTTGTACACAATTCACATCTTTTTTTGTTTGTTTGTTTTCTCTTTAGGGCCGCACCTGCGGCATAGGGAAGTTCCCAGGCTAGGGGTTGAATCAGAGCTGCAGCTGCTGGGCTACACCACAGTCACAGCAACGGGGGATCCAAACCACGTCTGTGACCTACACCACAGCTCACCGCAACACCGGATCCTTAATCCACTGAGCAAGGCCAGGGATGGAACTGGCTTCCTCGTAGATACTAGTCGGGTTCTTAAGCCACCGAGCCACAAGGGGAACTCCCATAATTCAAATCTTAATTTGCACCTGCTGTTACCCTCCAGTCATCAGGGGATGAGACTTTCTGGGGGAGTGAATGGGCCTTGAAATTCAGGCTTACCTCTTAAAGCACCGAATCATAAAAATTAAACAAGGAGAGTGGCTGTATTGCGTATGTTTGTGCTGAAATAAACAGAGCACATTGCCTACTTGAAGTTTTATGATTCGGGTCATCATCTTGAATGCGGATTACATTGTCATAGTTGTAATGGCTATGCGGTAGGTAATAAAAAGTTAAAAGCAGCAGTGATTTCTGCCTGTCTAGCTGATACTTTCATGTAAACAACTTGATTTCTGAGGCATTGAATGTTCTTAAGTTCTTTTCTCTATGTTTTCTTCAGGTTCATCAGGGTTCAAGAAGGAAGTGTTAAAAAAGGCATGACACGGGAGTTCCCTTCGTGGCTCAGTGGTTAACGAATCTGACTAAGAACCACGAGGTTGCGGGTTCGATCCCTGGTCTTGCTCAGTGGGTTAAGGATCCGGCGTTGCCGTGAGCTGTGGTGAAGGTTGCAGACGCGGCTCGGATCCCGTGTTGCTGTGGCTGTGGTGTAGGCCGGCGGCTACAGCTCCTGTTAGACCCCTAGCCAGGGAACCTCCACATGCCGTGGGTGCGGCTCTAAATAAAGGCAAAAAGACAAAAAAAAAAAAAAAGGCATGACACGGGGAGGGAGCTCCATTACAGAGATTTGAAACTGTGTTGGTAATTAATTCCTGGCATCATTCTCATCAAGGGGACCTGAAGAAATGTTCTTTTATATAATGATGTTGGTAGCCGAGGAATGGAAGTTTTATGTATCGGTTAGGATTCTTTGGCGCAAGCAACAGAAAGCAACACTGAGCAACTTGAGCCAGAAAGAGCATGTGTTGGAAAGAATTCTTAGTGGGTGCTAGTGCTGAAGTTGTTGTTGAACAAGCTGGCCCCAGGAAGGACTGAATCAGGCCTGGTCTGGTCAACTCTTAAGACGTGGACGTTCCCTGACTCCTTCTAGTCGCTTCCAGAGCCTGTGCATCTCCTCTCAGGTGGCCGGTCCTAGGAGGAGATGACCTGATTGATTCATTTGAAGGCATGGGTTTATCCCAGTGGGAAAGCGGCTAGAATCTTGAAATTGGCAGCCCCGTAGAAGCCACAGATGGAATGCTCTGGTCGCCTAGAAGTTAAGGATTTGGTGTTGTCACTGCTGTGGCTCAGCTTTGATCCCTGGCCCAGGAACTTCCTCATGCCGTGGGTGAGGCCAAAAAACGAGCAACAGTGAAACACAGAGGACTTCCCATTGTGACTCAGGCATTACAAACCTGACGAATATCCATGAGGATGTGGGTTCAAAACTCCGCTCAGTGGGTTAAGGATCCATTGTTGCTATGAGCTCTGTGTAGGTTGCAGACATGGTTCGGATCCCGCATTGTGGTGGCTGTGGCTTAGACTGGCAGCTGTAGCTCCGATTCGACCCCTAGTCTGGGAACTTCCATATGCCGCAGGTGCAGTCCTAAAAAGACAAAAAAAAAAAAAAAAAAAAGAATGAAGAAGGGGCACTCCCCCCAAAGGAGAGTGGACAAAACCAGAGATCCACTGGAGACAGCCTCACCAACCCGATCTATACATAGTCACATTCCCTAAGCTCTAGTTACTCCTGGTTTCACGAGTGTGGATTTCTGTTTCGAGTGTGGATTCCTGCTTCTGCCGGCTCTCCCCTAGAGGCTGCAGTAGGCAGAATGCACCCCACCCCACCCCTGCCATGCCCTAACCCCCAGAGTTTGTGAATGGCAGACTTTGCCAATGTGAATAAAATAAGAGATTGTAAAATATAGAGATTAGCTTGGATTACCCAGGTGGGGCTAATGTCATCACAGGAATCAGAGGCATGTAGCGGAAGGAGGAGTTGGAGACTCTGAGCGTGGCTGGGGACTCCATATCCTGTGGTTGCAGGGGGACCACATGGAAAATCTGAGAAGGCATTCAAGCAGCCTCTAGTAAGTCTCTCTTGTAAAGATCAGCCTCTGGCTGACAGCCAACAAGAGCACAGGGACCTCAGTCCTACAACCACAAGGATCTTAATTTAGCCAACAACCCGAATGAGCCTAAAAGTGTGCTCATACCCAGAACTTCCAAAAAGAAGCTTGCTGGCCCCATGTTTCAACATTTTGAAGCTCTGAGCAGAGGACCTCCTTGAGCCACATAGTTATCCAAACTCTTGATCTACAGAACTGCCCAATAATGAATTTGTGTTGTTTTAAGCCACTGAATATGTGGTTGTTTATTCTGGCAGCAATAAAAAAATTAATACAGAGATCATGCAGCTGTCTCATCTACCACAGCATCGGTACCCATATCTGACACTTTTCTTGATGGCTATCCGGAGGTTTAAGCTCTCTGAGTTTAATCAACCTGGCCATGGCTCTCCTTCTGCATCTTCAGCAATAACAACAGCAAAAACAGATGGACAGCTACAAGTGTAATAAAATTCATTGAGTAATAAAAAAAAAACAAGCAACCAAAAAAGTATTTATTGAGGGGAGGGGAAGGGAGTGGGATGGACTGGGAGTTTGGGGTTAGTAGATGCAAACTATTACAAGTAGAATGAATAAGCAACGAGGTGCTGCTGTACAGCATAGGGAACTATATCCAGTCTTTTGGGATAGAACATGATGGAAGAAAACATGAGAAAAAAATATATATATGGTCACTGGGTCACTTTGCTGTACAGCAGAAATTGGTACAACACTGTAAATCAACTATACTCTAATTTAAAAAATTGTTTAAAGATAATGACTCAGACTTTGGAAAACCTTTGGTTTCCAAATAAGACAATCTGGGGGTGGGGGGATGCACTGAGGGTTTGGGATGGAAGTGCTATCAAATTGAGTTGTGATGCTTTTTGTACACCTATAATTGTCATAAAATTCCTTAAGTAATGAAAAAAAATAAAAAATTGTTTAATTATTTATTGAGTACCTATCATGTGTTAGGTACTTTATAGCCATTACAGCATTTAATCGTTGCCTTCTCCCCTCCCCCCCAAAAATTCTTTTTTTACAGATTGAAATATTCTGCATATCCCTGCAGCCTATGGGGACAGTATAACACTTACTTCACCAGGCTTTTCTAAAGATTAAGTAAGATTCGGGGAAGTTATGTAACTCACCGAAATTTACACAGATAATAAAGGAGAGAGCTTGGATTAGAACCCTGTTTGGTCTGACCCAAACCCATGTTCTTTCTACCCTATTCAACCACCATTGTGAATGCATCCAAGACAACAGGTTTTAGGTAAACTGATAGCTGGCATCGCTTCACGGCCTCCAGATTCCCAGTGTCTCAGATACAAGGGGGCAGCGGGGTAAGTGCTGGACCACGAGTCGCCAGGCCAGGTCTCCATCCTTCTATAGATCCTCCACCTATAGATCTGCGTGGGGCGAAGGAACACGTCAAAAGCTGAAGTCAGGTCTTGATTCTTCCAGTGTTTCCTCTCGTGGGTCTCCCAACCCACGCAGAGTTTCCCCGTCCAGAAACCCGTGGAGGATTCTCTCAGCCTCTTCATGGCCCCGCTGCATTTCCAGGCCTTTCCCCCACTCTGTTTCTGGCAGGGCCACCGCTCGCTCCAACCAAGGACGAAATCTTGAACTTATAGCAAAATCAGAGGTTTTCCTTGTTCGTCCCCAAGGGAGTCCTCCACTTTGGGCCAACAAAAACACAGGTACACACACGCACTCGCGCGCATGCAAATCCCAAATGGAATCTGTCCTTTCTGGAAGAAAAATTGCTCATTTTCATGACCAGCCCTGCCCTTTCTGTTTTTTTGTATTTTTGCCTTTTCTAGGGCCGCACCCGCGGCATATGGAGGCTCCCAGGCTAGGGGTCTAACAGGAGCTGTAGCCGCCAGCCGTGTACACCACAGCCACAGCAACGCTGGATCCGAGCCGCATGTGCGACCTACACCACAGCTCACGGCAACACCGGATCCTTAACCCACCGAGGGAGGCCAGGGATCGAACCCGCAACCTCATGGTTTCTAATCGGATTCGTTAACCACTGAGCCACGATGGGAACTCCAAGTCCTGCCCTTTTTAAAAGCACAGTTCTGGCCAGTCTAGCCGGCTGAAGAGTCTGGAAGCAGCTCCAGGCCAGGAGGCCATGGTTCCTGCTGTGTTTCTCTCAATCTCCCGCTGTTTTTCAAGATTAAAAGCTTCTCAATTTATTCTCTGCTTTGGGTCAGTTTACAGTGCTTCGAAATGGTTGTTGTGGACAGTTTTTTTCCAGTTTTATGCCTCTTTCGGAGCCTACACTGCCATCCTGAGAAGACCCTCCCAGAAGCTTCTCTCAAGACGCTGCCTTGGAGGTCCCAGGAGAGGCCAGCAGCATGGGTTCCGTCTTGACCACGTGTCCTTTTGCTCAGACCAGGAGCAGCCCCAAAACTTCTCCCAGAGGCAGAGGTCTCTGGCCCTTCAGAATCGTCTCCGGGGACTCTTTCTCTTCTCACCTTTGCCAGCTGTGCCCTGGGACAGGCAAAGCAGAGTCAGCATTTTTCTCAGCTTGAATCTCTTTCTGTCATGGGCACTATTATCCAATCTCAGAAAACCTGCAGGTCTGGCTGCCGAAGCTTTAGCGGTGACTTGCCACTCTGTGTTTTTCACTGCAGTTAATGAACCCTAACTGCCCCCAAATACTTTGGCTCTCAAACTATTGGGGCCAGCCTTCCCAACTGGGTATCGAGTGACCTTGAATTTATAGGAAAGAACAAGAAAGAGCTGTGTGTGTGTGTGTGTGTGTGTGTGTGTGTGTGTGTGTGTTTTCCTACTCGAGGTTGATTCCTGGTGGCTGAGAACTTAGCCTTGGACCATTTTTAGAGAGAGGACCAGGATATTTTGGCTGCTGCTTTCTCTTTTTTGTTACATGATCCCTATCTTAGGATCCTTCTTTTGGAACTCTCAGAAAATAAAGGAAAACAGCAGCTTCCTGCAACCCCCATGGCCATGGACGTGAAAATCATCTATTGAGGTGGTAGTTACTGCAAAGTGTTCATGAATCTAAATGCCATGCAATCATTACTTGTAGTCTGAATAAATAATGTGGCTCCAACCACTTTTCAAAAGCCTGAACATCTTTGTAAAATGCCAGTATGTTTACAGTAGCTGCTATTATTGTACATTTTCTCTGACATTGGATAGCTCTATACATAGTCTACAGCTTCTGTACCAAGCAAGACACAGACGCTGTGAATCTGTAGATTCAGCTTCTGCTTTGAGATCTGCCATTGACTGGCTAAAATATCTTGGGCTTTTCGCTTCATTTTCTTGGACCTCCATGTCTTCATCTATAAAACGCTAGCACAAACTATGTCAAAGAGCCCTGCAGGCTCAGCCATCCTTTGACTCAACACATTGTAATTCTAGGCAATTTGCACACGTCTTCCCGCTCATAAACCCCAAAATGGCTACAGGCCTTTTACAGATAATTGTATTTCCCAGCTAAGCTCCAGCCTCTTCATTTGGCTACTGATCATTAAATTAAAAAAAAAAAAAAACAGTCACAAGTGGCTGACAGCATCAGGGTTCAGTCTGAGGAACACACGTAGTCTCGTCTGTCTTAAAAACTACCACCATTTACTAAGCACTCCATGTGTGCCAGGCACACTGATAAGCCCTTTCTTCCTTCCTTCCTTCCTTCCTTCCTTCTCTCTCTCTCCCTCTTTCTTTTTAAAAGCATACGGAAGTTCCCAGGCTAGGGATCAAATCAGAGCTGCAGCTAGGGCCTACGTCACTGCAATGGCAACATGAGATTTGAGCCGCATCTGTGACTTATGCTGCAACTTGAGGCAATGCTGGATCCTTAACCCACTGAGTGAGGCCAGGGGTCGAACCCATACCCTCATGGATACTATGTGGGGTTCTTAACCCGCTGAACCACAGGGAAATCCTGATAGGCACTTTCTGTGTATTAAATTATTTGATCCACAAGACAATCCTATGGGGTATCCTGTTACTTATTCCCCTTTATAGGTAATGAAACCCATACCCTTTTCTGGTCCAAGTCTGCATCATCTTTTTATCCTTTATATCATCTACCCCTTCCAGAGAAATCAGGAATGTATTTGTTCTTAGAATATAAATCATAAACACATAAGCCATCACCGTGTGGGTCTCCATCCTGAAACACAGCAAGATTCAAGGAAGAAAATAAAAGGCTCATTTAGCTATACCATTTAATATTTCCTTCTCTGAGACAAATGTTTAATGTCTGTGTAATTATCCTTAACTCTCACTGGGAGCAGGGAAGATTTCAATAATTCAAAGTTTGCCGCTCCTTTTACTTAATTTTAAGAGGAGAATACGTAAAACAGTGGGGAAGGCTTAAACTGGACCAGTTTTTGGCAGCTACTGGCCTGCAAAGATGAGCGAACTCATGCCTCTGCATCTAAGTCCATCAACCCCATCCATAACTGTCTCACCAATACCCAAGCCAAAGAATGCTGGGCTCACCCTATGCACCCTAAATTAGAGCAAATATAAGCAAACAGTGATAACACAGGGTTACACAGGATTGCACAGGGTTGATGACAATGCCATGAAAAGCCATCCTCCGTATAGAATTCTTACATATATAATAATCGCATGACTATAGATTGGTGCAACTTTTTGGAAAGCAGCCTGACAAAACCAAACATCGGTTCCCAGCAAGGCCATTCCTGATAATATATCAAAGGAAACAGGAAGAGTCATCCATGCAAACGTTCATTGCAGCATTAGCTACAATAGCAAAATATTACGGAGCCACCATAAAACACACACCCGAAAATAGTTTTTTCCCCATTTATTGAACAGCTCCTCTGTGTCAAGCACTTTGCCGGACCAAGGTGAATATGCATCTAATAAACGCTAGTATACACCTGTTTTTGGCTCCCCCGTGTATGACGGGCTGGGAAGACTGAGAACTGCGTGGCATCCGGGATCCTGGCTCTGAGTTGCCTTCTGCCAAGGAGGTGTGTTTGCATGCGATTTGGAAGGCAAAAGACAGGCAAGAGGACTTCTTATTCTCCCTCCAGCACCAATAATGGAACATGGGCTTTGGGAAACGTGAGTCTTTTGCAGAAGCCCTCCAAACTCTTACCAACGATCTACTGAGCTGTTGTGGGGCCGCTGGGACCAAGCAGCATTTTCTCACAGTTTTCTAGCCACTGCCCTGAGCAGTATTTCCTGATTCTCTGAAAGCCAATAGTGAACCTGAAAGTCAAGTAAAATTCCTTCCCCACATCCACACACACCCCTGCTTTGCTTTTCATTCTTCCAGCCTCGGCTTTTTAAGCCCCTAATTCCCTGTGTTAAGTCCTTCCCTGATTCAGATCTCTAGAGGACTATATATTTTCCTTGATCCATAACTTACTGCAGAGAAACGACAACCTAGAACAGCACTGCCCAGCAGAAAAATAATATAACAGACCCACGTAATTTGAATTTTTCTAGTAGCCATATTCAAAAGGTAAAAATAATTAATTTAATTTAATTTAACCCAACATATCCACAATGTTATCATGTCAACATGTAATCAGTACGAAAATCCAAATTAGATCATTTACTTTGTGTACTAGGTCTTCAGGCTACAGTGTGTATTTTATATGCAAACACTTCTCAGCTCAGAACAGGCACATTTCAAGCACATAATAGCTAGCCACGACCAGTGGTTCTCCTACTTTATTTTTTTATTTTTAGGGCCGCATCTGCAACATATGGGAAGTTCCCAGGCTAGGGGTCAAATCGGAGCTACAGCTGCCAGCCTACACCACAGCCACAGCAACGCAGGATGAGCCATGTCTGTGACCTACACTACAGCTCACGGCAACGCCAGATCCTTAACCCACTGAGCGAAGCCAGGGGTCGAACTCGTGTCCTCATGGATACTAGTCAGGTTCATTACTGCTGAGGCACCACAGGAACTCCCTCTCCTACTTTATAATGTATATCTATATAAGATACTAGCGTATATAATAGCAGATTATTGTGCTGCTATTTGCATGAATTTGGGGCTCGGCAGGGGACCATGTTTCTGCTACTCAGCTTGGCTTATCTCCCCACCTGGTTCATCGGGTGTCTGTCAGATGAGGTTCGGTTCTCACCCAGGTTGAATCTCGAAAGCCCACCTTTTGGGTGGGGAAGAATGGAGACTCCATAAGCACCCTCAAAACGGCTTGAGAAATTTCATCAGACAGGAGGGGGCCCGGACCAGGATGCTGGGAGGGGTCTGCCTTGAACTCAGAATGCGGCAGTTCCCATGCGACGTGGCTCCCTGCTGAGACAGCAGACACACTGGCCTCAGTGCCTCCATCACTTTCCCTGGGAACGGGTGGTGTGGTGAGACAGTCAGCAAGACTTTTTTTTGGAGAGATGCTGAGCTGGCCGCATCAGCCCAGAACGAGAAGCTTATTTATAGGCTTATCCAACAGCGTGAGCGATAGAAACTCAGCTATGGAGACCGGATCTTGCCAACAGTGAATCAAGAGGGGGTAAGAATGATGTCAGGATGGATTCCTCGAGGAACCAAGGTCAAATTAAGCCAGGATGAACGCGTGTAGGCTGTGGCCTCCAAGAACACATGGTGACCAGCTCCCAGAAACAGGTTAGAAGTCAGAGTGAGTGTGGACGGAGTGATGGTGTACCCACCCTCTCAGGCTAGGTCGGGCTATGGACTTTGGCTGCAGGTGCATTTCTGCCGGCTGCCTTTGTATTGTTTCAGCCTAAAAGACCTGTGCACAGTTTGACGCATCATAATAGTAACCAATAGGGAGTTCCCATCATGGTTCAGCTGTAATGAATCCAACTAGTATCCAAGAGGACGCGGGTTTGATTGCTGACCTCGATCAGAGGGTTAAGGATCCAGCCTTGCCATGAGATACGGTGTAGGTCGCAGACTCAGCCTGGATCCCACGTTGCTGTGACTGTGTGGTATTGGCCATGGTTGCAGCTCCAATTCGATCAGATTCAGTTCCTAGCCTGGGAACTTCCATATGCCATGGGTATGGCCCTAAAAAAACAATAATAATAATAGCAACAACAACAAATAGCTTATTTGTGAGTTCCTTTTTTAAAACGTTTTTTAATAGCTGCACCCCCAGCCTATGGAAGCTCCCAAGCCAGGGACTGAATCTAATCCACAGTTGAGACCTGCATCACAGCTGCAACAAAACAGGGTACGGAAACAGCAGAGGTCAAACCCACATCTCTGCAGCAACCCTAGTCGCTGCAGTTGGATTTTTAACCCTCTGCACCCCAGCAGGAGCTTCTTATTCATGAGTTCTTTCTACACAGCAGGGACTGTGCCAAGAACTTTGCACACATAATCCTGATTTATCCTTCCAGAAACCCTATAAGGAAAGCACTATTATTATTCCCATTTTAGAGGTAAGAAAAACAAGGCACCCAGAACCTTACTTAGCAACAGTCCAATCGGCAATTCAAACCCAAAAACTTGAATCTGGGAGTTTCCGTCATGGCTCAGTGGAAACGAATCTGACTAGCGGCCAATGAGGACGCAGGTTCGATCCCTGGTGTCGCTCAGTGGGTTAAGGATCCAGGGTTGCCGTGAGCTGTGGTGTAGGTCAAAGACGTAACTGGGATCCCACACTGCTGTGGCTGAGATATAGGCTGGTGGCTACAGCTCTGATTTGACCCCTAGCCTGGGAACCTCCATATGCCGCAGGTGTGGCCCTAAAAAGATTCCCCCCCCAAAAAAAAACTTGAATCTGGAGCCTCGAACCTAATCGTTATGCTGTACTGCTACAAGTTTTGCTGACTTGAACTGGAAGAGGAAAAACTTAAAGACGGGGAGGTAAATTGCCAAAGCCCCATTTTGCAAAATTCACAAATATGGTTGTTCAGGTTAGACCTGGGCAGGGGACAGCGAGAAGCAACAGGAAGGACCCTATCAGCTGGGACTGTGCCCCCACCCCCATCTCCCTCCCACACGTTCAAGAAATGACAGTCCGAGTCCACAGCGACCTGGGCTGGGGGCGGAGGCTGCAGACGCTTTCTGAGAAAAGAGAATCCTTCTGAGGCAGGAGAAAGTGCCGTTGCCATGGCGACCGCAAAAACTTGGCCCAGTCCTCGGGGCGCCATGGCTGAGTTTTCCGAAAATAAATAAATAAATATCAAATAAAATAAGAAAAACAATCGGCGTCTATCTCAGCCACAGCGGCCACGCACAAAAGGGACAGTGTCTCGGGCAGGGTTCAAAGTCTAAACAGATGAACCGCCAAGGCCCGAAAGCTCGGGGCCGAGGCGGAGAGCCTTTTCATAGACGGCGGGACCGTGGGGCCCGGGCTCAGCACGGATCTGCCGGGGAGCTGCCAGGATAAGCACAGCGCGCCCCTCGCTCGGATGGGGACCACGGGCCCCCTGCAGTCGGATCCTCACAATGCTGCCTTTTTCCCCACGAGCCAACTCTCATTTCTTTCCCCAACCAAGCAAAGCCTTGGCAAGCCCTGGGGAGGCTCCCCATTCAGCCTCCCTCCGTTCCGCCTGCAGCTCAGAATAGTCCCAGAAGCCTCCAGTTGTAATAGAAGCCGTTGGGATTCCTCTTTTATTCTATAAGAATTCGGGCCCAGTGTGGGCAGTCCAGAAGCCACCGCCCTGTCCCCAGTGGTACCTGCTCATCGCCTCCACGCCCTCTGCCAGCACCGAATCCACGTGCGGGAACGGTGCTCTCAAGTCCTGTGACCAGGATCCCCACTGCAGGAGCCTGACCCAACACTGCCACCATGTCATCCCAGGTCACGGCCACCACCCAGAAACTGGATTAAACCAGGTCCTGCTTTAACATCAGGGACCCCTGCAAGGAGGTGCCAGCAAAAGTAATCACTGCCTAGAGTGGAAAACAAAAACAAAATAACAAGGAGTTCCTGCCATGGTGCAGCAGAAATGAATCCGACTAGGAGCCATGAGGCTGTGGGTTCGATCCCTGGCCTGGCTCAGTGGGTTGAGGATCCGGCGTTGCCGTGAGCTGTGGTGTAGGTCGCAGACGCGGCTCGGATCCTGCGTTGCTGTGGCTGTGGTGAAGGCCGGTGGCTACAGCTCCTGTTAGACCCCTAGCCTGGGAACCTCCATATGTTGTGGGTGCAGCCCTAAAAAGACAAAAGACAAAAAAAATTAAAATATAATAATAATTTTTAAAAAGTCTACTCAAATCCTAGAGCTTCCTGTACCTTAGAAGGGGTCCAAAAGAGTGACGCCATCTAGTCAGAACCTGTTGACAATAGGTTCCATCATCCTTTATTTTATTTTATTTTATTTTGGCGTTTTCTAGGGCCATACCCACGGCATGTGGAGGTTCCCAGGCTAGGGGTCTAACAGGAGCTGTAGCCGCCGGCCAACGTCACAGCCACAGCAACGCAGGATCTGAGCCGCGTCTGCAACCTACACTACAGCTCACGGCCACGCCGGATCCTCAACCCACTGAGCAAGGCCAGGGATCGAACCCGCAACCATGGTTCCTAGTCGGATTCGTTAACCGCTGCACCACAACAGGGACTCCCTAGTCATCCTCTATTTTTACCTTTCTATTTTGGCCAGTGTGGAAATTATTCAAGCAGTCACCGGAATTTCAAATAGGTGAAAGAAAACTATTCGTCCCATTTTGGAATCCCAGGAGGTTAAACTATTTTTGTTTGTCTGCACTCAATTGCTGTTGCATTTTTACCTCTCTGAGCACTTTGACTATTGCCTTTCATCTAAGTTTAAGCACATGAGAAGAGCCGGCGTAGTGGGCATTGTGACTCCGCTTTCATAAAAGAAATGCAGATGACATAATCAAGGTCAGGACTACAGCAGAATCTTTGTGAGTCAAGGGCTCAGTCCAGCTTTCCAGAATATCATTTGTATCCAGCAGGGCTCATGTCCTGAGCTGAACCGAGGCCTGAGCGGATTAGAGAGATGGGTTTCATTTCATAACTAGTAACAGAGATTACCTCCAGGAAGGGAAACTGGGTGACTCCAGCCCAGGCTAAAAGGCAGACTTTCTTTTGACTGCCTTTGAATTGTGTACCATATGCATGCACCAACTAGTCAGAAAATAACTAACATTTCATTTTAAATGTTAGCTTAAATGTAATTTAAAATTTAAATGCATTTTAAACTTCATTTCATAAATCATTGTTCGCCTGCCCCCAAATTAATGGAGTTGAAACATCCGTGGTGAATATTGCGCTGCTGAAGTCTGGCTAGAGCCGTGTCTGGAAGGGCCCACGGCCAAGCGCAAAGGGACTAGACCGGGACAGGAGAGCCTGGACCCAGAGTGGCCCTCCTACCCCTAAAAGGTACACAGTTCAGTGGAAATAAAATAACCAGCTCTCGATTATCCGTGTCAGTGAAGGAAAGTCCTGTGGTAGGTAGTTTAAAGTTAAGTGCAAATTAAAAGTTACATTTAATTTTTTTTTTTCTCTAGGGCCGCACATGCAGCATACAGAAGTTCTCAGGCTAGGGTTCGAATCGGAGCTGCAGCTTCTGGCCTACACCACAGCCACGGCAACGCAGGATACATACAAGCCCATCTTCGACCTACTCCCCACCTCACAGCAGTGCCGGATGCTTAACCCACTGAGGGAAGCCAGGGATCAAACCCACATCCTCATGGATACTAGTCGGGCTCATTGCCACAGAGCCATGATGGGAACTCCTATATTTAATTTATATTCAGCGTTGGAACGTGTTTGTACACTTTGGAATATGGATCTGTTTCATTCTATGAGCTTAAAACATTGCAAACTAAAAAAAAAAACCTCAAAACAATGAAGTATTGGGTCACTCTCTATATTTTCCCTTTGTATTCATCGGCATGGTTTTGGGTACAGGAAACAGAAGTCCTAACCGAGACCAACCTGGACAAGGAGGAAATTTACTGTCTTAAAAAACTGGGAGACCATAGGTCAGGGTCTCAGGGTTTATTAATCACGTTACCTAATGAAAATTCATGTGCCTGATGCAAAGCGAGGCCAAACAAACTGAAACACTGGCATTTGGAGTAAAAGTTTATTGCAGGGCCATGCAAGGAGATTGGTGGCTTGCGGTCAGAAAACCCCAAACTCCTCAAAGGGTTTCAGCAAACCCTGTTTTTGTGACTGTCGTTCTTTTTTAGGGTCACACCTGCAGCATATGGAAGTTCCCAGGCTAGGAGTCAAACTGGAGATGTATTTGCTGGGCTACGCTGCAGCAACACTGGATCCAGATCGCATCCTCATGGACACTGGTTGAGGCCTAACCCGCTGAGCCACAAGGGGAACCCCAGCAAAGCCCTTTTTGAGAGCAGGGTGTAGTTAGATGTTGCAAACTTTGTGGGGTCAGAATCCTTTGTTCTTGCAGTTGTCCACGTAGGTCAGGTCACGATGCTCCTGTAAACTTTCAATAAGACAAATGTTAGGGAGTTCCCATCATGGCTCAGTGGTTAACGAATCCAACTAGGAACCATGAGGCTGCGGGTTCGATCCCTGGCCTCGCTCAGTGGGTTAAGGATCCGGCGTTGCCGTGAGCTGTGGTGTAGGTTGCAGACGCGGCTCGGATCCCACGTTGCTGTGGTTGTGGCGTCGGCCGGCGGCTACAGCTCCGATTAAACCCCTAGCCTGGGAACCTCCATATGCTGCAGGTGCAGCCCTAGAAAAAGACAAAAAAAGGAGACAAATGTTATTCTCTGTTCTGCAACTTTATACCTCTATATGAATGGACTCAAAGATCAGAGCCCAGAGAACAGCTGCCCTGTATATTTCAGGCTATTGGCAACATTCTTTTACAAAAGGTACAGAGCCAGCATGATGAAGCATAGGCAACAGAACAGATGTAATATGGAGTGAGAACAAATCTAATACGAGGTCAGATTTGTTCCTCCCTATTACAGCCAAGGTGCCACCTCCGATCTGCTGTTCTCCGTGCCAGCTTCCTCCTCGGGCTGGCGGCAAGATGGTGGTGGGACTTCCAGACGTCTCCAGACTTGACCAGGTCAAGGGGAAAATGTGGAACCATCTTTCCATAGGACAAAGAAGCCTCTCCCAGCATGTCTCCAGCCCTACGCCAACCCCGGAGGTGGCTGTGGGGCTCATTTCATCACGTGCCGTTCTGTCACTAGCAGGAGAGTAGGATCGTTGCAATGGGTTCAGACTAATCAAAGGGAGAAGAATGGGTGCTGGCCTGTCAAATACAACATGCATCGCAAGCACCATGGTTCCCTTCAAGAAGTCCCATTCCTGTAGCTGCTTCATGAGAGGCAGCTCAGGGGTGTAGACAGAGGTTTTTGAGTAACACTGATTATCAGTTTACACAGAGATGCCTCCTTTTGGGTTTACCCCTGGGGACGAGTGATGAGAAGCTAACCATGTATTTTAGCGTCAAGTTCCTTCTACCTCTGTGCGATATGTGATAAATAAAGATAACACTCACATCACTAAGAGATAACTTAGATTGAGTGAGTGGGAGTTCATGAAGCCATTAAAAGCAAGAGTCGCCGCGAAGGAACACACAAAAGCAGCCAGCCCATGTTCAAGGTGAATGTGTCTATTAAGATGGGTATCGTGTTCATTACTGTCATTTCCAGAAGTCTCCCTGAGCCAAAGGTATTTTTCAAGGCTAATGAAATGTGTCCGATGAAGTCTGGAGGATACAGGTGTCAGGGAACAGTCTGGTTGACTCAAAGACTGCCCGTGCAGAGGTCTCGCCCTTGGCTTCTGCACTCTCCCCAGCAGCTCAGAAGTGGACACTTGGGGAGTGTTCGCATTAAAGGCATACAGTCCCACGGGAGAAGGGACGGATTAATGTCACTAGCTTGTTGCGATAATAACCACCATTGCTGCACAAAGCCCCGGTTGGAGGTTAAGAAGAGAATCTCCTACAAGCAATTTACAAGGAGCAGCTAAGAAGTAAAACGCAGTGTCAGATGGGCCTCTGAAAACCCAGTGTGGGAATCTGTTCGCTTTTTTTTTTTTTTTTCTGGAAAGAAACAGAAGGTACAGCCAGTGGCTACATTTATTTTTGGAGCAGGGAGCAGGGGAAAGAAGAGGAATATATAGAAAAAGACGTAGACATATGGATGGATCTGATTCAACCCTGGATTCAACCCAGCATGTCAGTGTTAAGAAGGGCCATATACTCATGACCTTGACATCAGAGCCACATAGTTTGGTCTCGCTTTTTTTTTTTTTCTTAATTTCATTTTATTTTTTGGTCTTTTTAGGGCTGTACCCATGGCATGTGGAGGTTCCCAGGCTAGGGGTCAAATTGGAGCTATAGCTGCAGTCCTACACCACAGCCACAGCAATGCTGGTTCCAAGCCAAGTCTGTGACCTACGCAGCAAGTCACGGCAATGATGGGTCCCCAGCCCACTGAGTGAGGCCAGGGATCAAACCCGCATCCTCAAGGATACTAGTCAGGTTTGTTAACCGCTGAGCCATGACAGGAACTCCTGGTCTCGCTTTTTAATAGCAAAGAGCAAGAAAGGCTGGGACGGGCTCATTCTGGAATCAAAAACTGAAAAATGCAAAAGCCTGATTCATCTTACAGCTTACACAGCCATCCTTCACTTTGGAGTAGCACCTCTCAAGATTTAATGTTGTATGAATCACCTGGGGACCTTGTTCACATGCAGATGCTGACTCAGAAGACGTGAGGGTGGAGGAGTTCCCGTCGTGGCTCAGTGGTTAACGAATCTGACTAGGAACTATGAGATTGCGGGTTCGATCCCTGGCCTTGCTCAGTGGGTTAAGGATCCTGCGTTGCCGTGAGCTGTGGTGTAGGTCTCAGACACGGCTCGGATCCCACGTGGCTGTGGCGTTGTCCGGTGGCTACAGTCCCTATTAGACCCCTAGCCTGGGAACCTCCATATGCCGTGAGTGCAAAAAAAAAAAGGAAGCCATGGGATGAGGCCCAAGACTACGATTTAAGCAGCCAGTTTCAAAGTCTCTATGACAGAGGCTGAGGTTTACTGATTAATGGCAGGTATTGTTTTAATGCAGCATTAAGATTTATAAGTGTTAAGACAAGAAATATTTTTTTTTTATTTTTTATTTTTTGCTTTTTAGGGCCACACCTTCGGCATACGGAAGTTCCCAGGGCAGGGTTCGAATCAAGCTGTAGCTGCCGGCCTACACCACAGCCACAGCAGCTCGGGATCCGAGCCACGTCTATGTCTGACCCCACAGCTCCCAGCAATGTCGGATCCTTAACTCATTGATTAAGGCCAGGGATTGATCCCACATCCTCATGGTTACTAGTCAGATTTGTTTTCACTTTTCCACAATGGGATCTCGCGACAAGAAGAATTATTTTTAAAAGTCAGATAACATGGATTAATAACCAGAGTATATAGGAGTTCCCGTTGTGGCACAGTGGAAACGAATCCAACTAGGAACCATGAGGTTACGGGTTCAATCCCTGGCCTCGCTCAGTGGGTTAAGGATCCAGTGTTGCCGTGAGCTGTGGTGTAGATCACAGACTCAGCTCAGATCCAGCCTTGCTGTGGCTGTGGCGTAGGCCGGCGGCTACAACTCCGACTGGACCCCTAGCCTGGGAACCTCCATATGCCGCGGGTGCGGCCCTAAAAAAAAAAAAAAACCTGGAAAAGGGGGAGAATTTGATTTCTAAAGTTACGACATGATTAGATTCAAATGTACAATTTTCAACAACAAAAAAATCAAAACGCATGCAAAGAAACATAACTATATGGCTCATTCAGAGGAAAAAAAATCAACAGAAATTATTCTTGAATCAGGCCTGATGACAGATCTGCTAAGCGAAGGTGTGAAAACAATTGCCTTAAAAGTGCTCAAAGAACTAAAGGAAGATGTTAAGAGAATCAAGAACATGATATATGAATAAAATGAAAACATCAATAATAAGGGGAAAACTGAAAAGAAGGAAGAAATTCTGAAGCTGAATAACACAATAATTGAAAAGAAAAATTCGCTAGAATGAACAATCTGATAAGAAAATTATAAAAACAATTCCATTTACAATAGCATCAAAAATAATAAAACAGCCAGGAATTAACCAAGGAGGTGAAAGATTTGTACAGTGAAAACTTCAAAGTATTGCTGAAAGAGTATTGCTGAAATTAAAGAGGACATAAGTAAATGGAAATACATTCCACAGTCACGAATTGGAAAATTTGATATTGTTAAAATGTCAGTACTACCCAAAGCGATCTGAAGATTCAGTGCAGTCACTGACAAAATCCCAATGACTCATTTTTTGAAGAATTAGAAAAATTTATTCTAAAACTCACATGGAATCTCAGGGACACTAAATAGCCAAAACATCTTGAAAAAGAACTAAAAGGCACACTTCCTGATTTCAAAAGTTACTACAAAGCTGCAGGAATCAGAGCAGTGTGATACTAGCATACAGACAGACTTATAGACCAAAGGACTAGAATAAGAGCCTAGAAATATGTGGTCAAATGATTTTTGACAGAGTGCCAAAATCTTTCATTGGGGAAGGAAAGTCTTTCCAGCAAATGGGGCTGGGAACACTGGGTATCCTCAGGCAAAAGATTGAAATTGGACCCTTATTTTACACCGTATTTAAAAAATTAACTCAAAATGGATCAGAGACCTAGAAATAAGATCTAAAACAATAAAGTTACTCAAAGAAAGCATAAGACAAAATCTTCATAATACTGGATTTGGCAAGGATGTCTTAGATATGACATCAAAGGCTCAAGTAACAAAAGAATGTAAATAAATTAGACTTCACGATATTTTTAAAATTTTGCTCAAAAAAAATAAATAAAATTTTGCTCATCCAAAGACACTATCAACAGAGTAAAAAAGTCAATGGGAGAAAATATTTACAAATCTCTGATAAGAGGTTCATATCTAAAATATTTAGTGAACTCCCAAAACTCAACAACAGAAAAACCAAACCACATGATTCAAAAGTGGACAAAGGACTCAAATTTCTCCAAAAAAGACGTATGAGTGGCCAAAAGGCATAAGAAAGGATACTCAACATCACTAATGTTAGGCAAATTCAAATCAAAACTGCAATGGGATAACACCTCACACTTTCTAGGCTAGCTAATATTAAAAAAAAAACAAAACAGAAAACAATAAGTGTTGACAAGGATGTAAAGAAATTGGAACACTAGTGCACTGTTGGTGGGCATGTAAAATGGTACAGGAGTTCCCATTGTGGCTCAGTGGGTTAAGGACCCAACATTGTCACTGTGAGGATGCAGGTTCCATTCCTGGCCTTGCTCAGTGGGTTAAGAGTCCAGCGTTGCCGCAAGCTATGGCATAGGTCAAAGGTGCAGCCCAGATCCAATATTGCCATGGCTGTCGTGTAGGCTTCAGCTGCAGCTCCAATTCAACCCCTAGCCTGGGAACTTCCATACGTCACAGGTGCAGCCATAAAAAGGAAATAAGTAAATACATACATAAATATATAAATAAAATAAAATGATACAGCTGCTGTGGAAAATAGCATGACAGTTCCTCAAAAAATTAAAAAAAAAATTAACTTCTGATCCAACAATTCCACTTCTGGGTCTATACCCAAAAGAATTGAAAGCAGGAATATGAAAACGTATTTGTACATCCATGTTCACAGCAGCATTATTCAAAAGAGCTAAAATGTGGAAGCACCCCAAATGTCCATCAGTGGATGAACAGATAAGCAACCTGTAGTATATATTTAGAGTAGAATATTATTTAGCCCCCAAAAAGGAAAATCTTCAATATGCTTGAGGACATAGAGCCTTGAGGACACTATGCTAAGTGAAATAAACCAGTTACAAAAAGACAAAAACTGTGCGATTCCTCTTATATGAGGTACATAGAGTAGTCAAATGCATAGAGACAGAAAGTAAGACGGTAGCTGCCAGGAGCTAGAGGGGTGCGGACTGGGGAATTAGGGTCCAATGTGTACAGAGTTTCCGTTTGGGAAGATGGAAAAGTTCTGGAGATGGATGATGATAACCGGGCACAACAATGGAAATGTACTGAAGGCCACAGAGCTATACAATTAAAAGTCGTTAAAATGATAAATGTTTTGTTGTATCCATTTTACCGGGGACTAGGGGGGAGTCAGCCTGATTTCCTATATGAAGACGATAAGACAAAAGATGACTATAAGTGACAAACCAGAGGAGGCACAGCTGGCTGGTGATGGAGCTAAATGGAACACTGGGACCTAGCTCCCAATTCCATGGCTTTTTTGACCTTGGAACTTTGACTTCGCTGATTGGGAAGAAGCAAAATTGTGTAGTGAGGCGAGAAGAGAAAACTTAGATACCAAGCATAATTCTGCTATGACTGGCTATGAGATTTTAGACCCAATCCCTGTCCCTCCTGGGATTAGTCCTCTCATCAGTAAAATGGAGAGACTGCTGATATTCTCATCGGGAAAATGAAGAGAGGGTCTCCCTAAATATTTTGCCTGGAATACTGGTCTCAATAGATGCCTGTAGGGGAGAAATACGGTTGTGTAGTCAAGTATTTGGAAAATGCTGCAGACCGAATCTCCGTCTTGGATAGTCACAAAATACATTAGCATGTTAAAGGCTCTGGAAAATTCTGTAGTAAAGAAATCTGTTCCTTTTTTTCTTTATCCCGCTATTTTACTTTTGGTTCCCGAAGCAGATGCTGAGACAAGGATTTGAGTGTAAGCGGCTGATCTGGGAAGGGAAAGGAAATAAGCTAAGGAATGTGAGAAGCAAGACATGGAAGGGAGGAGTTCCCGTTGTGGCGCAGCAGAAACAAATCCAACTCATATTCATGGGGACGAGGGTTCGATCCCTGGCCCCGCTCGGTGGGTTAAGGATCCGGCGTTGCCGTGAGCTGTGGTGTAGGTTGCGGACGTGGCTCGGATCCCGTGTTGCTGTGGCTGAAGCTCCCATTTGACCCCTAGCCTGGGACCTTCCAAATGCCGTGGGTTGGTCCTAAAAGGGGGAAAAAAAAGGCAGGGAAGGGAAGGCAGCCTTGAAGGATGCAGGATGAAGATAGCTGCCACCTCAGGGCATCTTGATGTCAGTCCCACTGGGAAAAGTGCAGGAGGTGGGGTAGGGCAGACCTCAACTCTCACCTGAAATTTTTTTTTGGTCTTTTTGCCTTTTTTTAGGGCCGCACCTGTGGCATATGGAGGTTCCCAGGCTAGGGGTCTAACAGGAGCTGTAGCCGCCGGCCTTCGCCACAGCCACAGCAACGTGGGATCCGAGCCGCGTCTGCAGCCTACACCACAGCTCACGGCAACGCCAGATCCTTAACCCACTGAGCAAGGCCAGGGATCGAACCCTCAACCTCATGGTTCCTAGTCGGATTCGTTAACCACTGAGCCACGACGGGAACTCCTCACCTGAAATTATAAAGGACTGCTTGGGGTTGGTGTTACGCTCCTGGGAGCTCTGGCACCTTGTAGAAGGACAGGCCAGCCCTCCATGGCTTCAGGAAGAGTCTTAGACAATGAGATACAGACACGGGTTGTTGGGAGTCAGCCCCTTGCCCTGAATCAGGGCGTCAGCCGCATTTGCTATAGCCAGCATTTCCCAGATTTACTTGACCCATAGAGCACCTCCTCCCTTATTTCCTAACATCTAAAAATTACCCTGCAGAGCTTTGCCAAATTCGATGACCTCTCTGATCCCATCTGTTTCTCATATTCTTCCATACTCGGATTTAGGTTACTTAAAAAATTGGGAGTTCCCTGGTGGCTCAGTGGGTTAAGGATCCAGCGTTGTCACTGCGGGGGCTTGTGTTGCTGCTGTGATACAGGTTCAGTCCCTGGCCCAGGAATTTCTACATGCTGCAGGTGTGGTGGATAATAATAGTAATAATTAATAATAATAATAATAATAATAAACTTTTGGTGCCTGTTCATTGCTGAATTAGCATCTGGTCCTAAGTCTTGACCCTCCTCTCGGGTGTTAGGCAAGGTGACAGACTTGGAAAGACAGACTCTGCCCAGGCTTGGTGGGTGGGAAATCTGAGAGACGGGTTCTGTGCCCCCAGCCCCATCGTCCCTCAGATGCATGGCTGTCTGTGTCTCAGGCTTTGCTCCAAAGGGAACTGGAGAAAAGAGGCAATTGCATCTCCCATCACACACATCCTTTGAAATGGAGAGGTCTTGTCTGGGTCCCAAATTTGCACTTTTTTTTGTCTTTTTTTAAGGCTACATGTGCAGCATATGGAAATTCCCAGGCTAGGGGTTGAATGGGAGCTGCAGCTGCCAGCCTACACCACAGCCACAGCAACACAGGATCCGAGCCACGTCTGTGAACTACACCTCAGCTCACGGCAACACCGGATCCTTAACCCACTGAGCGAGGCCAGGGATCGAATCTGTGTCCTCATGGGTACTAGTCATATTCCTTACCACTGAGCCATGATAGGAACTCCCCAAGTTTGCAAATTTGATTTCCCCCCCAGTAGCAAACCAGAACTATTTGTTCGTGTTTACAAAGAGAACTCTTCTCTGGGACTGGGGAAAATGAGAAGGCAGAGATCAGTCGCTCGGGTCTAAGAGCATAGCTGTTTGTATCAAAGAAAAGAAAGAAGGGACTTCCCGCTGCGGCACAGTGGGTTAAGAACCTGACTGCAGCCGTTCACGTTGCTATGGAGGCGCAGGTTCCATCCCCCACCGAGTGCTGTGGGTGACAGGGATCCAGCGTTGCTGTAGCTGTGGCTTGGATTCAATCCCTGGCCCGGGAGCTTCTATATGCTGCAGGTGTGGCCATCAAAGAAAAGAGAAAAAAAAGAAAAAGAAAAAGAAGGACAAATCCTTAACCAAGAAACTTGGCCAACGCCTCCAGACAAATGGGCTGTTTTGAATGAAGCATCGTAATGAACAGTCGGCCCATCCAACACCACTGTCAGCATTCAAGCCCACAGCCACACAGCTCGGAGGCTTGCCTTGAGTAGAGAAAAAATTACACTGGCCTTGGTTCAAGCCTCCTCACTCTCTTTAGCTGACAAGTCTTGAAAAGAAATCAAGAACCAGAAGGAATTAGAGGTTTGCCAGTATTTCCTTCACGGAGGCTTTCTCATCCCAAAGTTCTGTTTTCTCCCTGCACGGAGCCATCAGTGACTGTCTGATTATACGCACACCTGGACTGTGTTTACAACAGGCGACTATAAATTATCCTGCAAATCGTATTAACACTATGAATACCTTTAAGGTTGTTCATGCGAGACAAGCAATGGGCCTGTCGCTCAACACCAAACGGCGACGTGCGATCAGTTCAGCTGGTTCAGCCAAAAGCCCTGGTGCTGTGCCGAGGAGACAGCAGATCAGGTGCCGCGGAACTGCTATTTCTGCGGCCAAATTGGGTCATTTAATGCGTTGCAACCTCATGCAAAAATGACCGGCACAAACCCTGGGTTCGAGGACTTGGCAATTCAGCAGGAAAGCGTAACATGTTCAACAAGCATTCTAAATGCAATAGTTTGCATCTACCAACTCCAAACGCCCCGTCAATCTTACTCCCTCCCCACTCCCCCCGGCAGCCCCAAGTCTGCTCTGCATGGGCCTGATCTACTTCTGTTTTGTAGATTGGATCATTTGTGCCATGTTTTAGATTCCACATATAAGTGATATTATATGGTAGTTGTCTTTCTCTTTCTGACTTACTTTACTTGGTATGAGAATCTCTAGTTGCATCCATGTTGCTGCAAATGGCACTATTTTGTCCTTTTTAATGGCTGAGTAATATTCCATTGAATGAATAAGCAATGGGGTCCTACTGTACAGCACAGGGAACTATGTCCAATCTGTTAGGTTAGAACATGATGGAAGATAGTATGAAAAAAAGAATGTATATACATATGTATGACTGGGTCACTTTGCTGTATAGCAGAAATTGAAAGAATATTGTAGGTCAACTACATGTTGATAAAATTAAAAAAAAAAAAAAACATGTTAAGGAGTTCCCGTTATGGCCCAGCAGAAAAGAATCTCACAAGGAAGCATGAGCTTGCAAGTTTGATCCCTGGCCTTGCTCAGTGGGTTAAGGATCTGGCGTTGCCGTGAGCTGTTGTCTAGTTCATAGAACTGGCTCAGATCTTGCGTTGCTGTGGCTGTGGTGTAGGCCTGCAGTTGTAGCTCTGATTCAACTCCTAGCTTGGGAACTTCCATATGCCGCAGCCCTAAAAAGAAAAAAAAAGAAACAGTTGCTGAGGAACTAAGGAACTGACAGGGGACCTGGAGCAATTGCCCTAAAGAAGTAGAGTTTTTGCCTTTTATTAAAAAAAAAAAAATCAAATATCACACAAATATTGAAAAAAGAAAAAGTCCCCCATAGTCTTACCCTCCAAAGAGAATTCATGTCACCAATAGTTTAGTGCAGTCTAGACTGTGCCTATGCTTTTATTTCAATCTTTATTATTTAAGTAAATTTGTTCTTAGGGTTCCTTGGCGACCTAGCGGTTAAGGAGAGTGGCTGTGGCTCAGGTCACTGCTGTGACTTGGGTTCAGTCCTTGGTCTGGGAATCTGTGCATGCCATAAAAGAAAGAAAGAAAGAAAGAAAGAAAGAAAGAAAGAAAGAAGGAAGGAAAGAAAATTTGCTTTATAACCCCCAACTATTGTAAAAACAACAGTTTTACAATGTGTTTTTCTTTCACTTAACCATATACCTTAAACATTTTTCTGTTATGTATCGATCTCATTTTTTTCAATCTGTGCATAATATTCCGTTGGGGGGGGTGTCATAATTTATTTCACACTCCCCTACAAATGGACTTTTTGGGTTGTTTGCACTTCTTGACATTTCAAACAAAGGTGCCGTGAACATCCTTGAACTTAGATCTTTGAATCCTAATATGTCTTTGTCTAGTTTAAAATCCTAAAAGTGGAATCGCTAGATCAAAGGATACAAACATTTGACACCCAACAAACATCGTCAGAATAGAGGAAATAAAATTTAAGTTGGCCTTGAAGATCAGGAGAGAAAGGGGGAATGGGATTTTCAGACTTACGTTTCGAGAGAGGAGGTATTGATATAAGAGGAAGCAGCAAGCTGCCACCAGCCACCTACAATTTGAGGTAGTGGCCGTTGAGGACTGAAATGCCATTTGGGGGTTGATTGTATTTGGAAGGGCCAGGCAGCCACAGCTCTTCACTGCCTCTCATTTCTATCCCTGCCTTGTTTCCTCAAACCCACACTTGCCACTGTTGTGAGTAACTGGACTGTGATCATAACTGAGGTCAGTGGACGTGGAGAGGTGACAGATGCTTCATTTCATCCATCAGCTTGACTGGGATAAGGGAAGTCCACATGGCTGGTAAAATACTGCCTCTGGGTGTGTCTGCGTGGGTGTCTCCAGGAGCAATTGGCCTTTGAATTGGCAGGCAGATTGCCTTCTCCACGGCAAATGGACCATCATCCAGTCCGCTGAGGGCTTCCTTCTTCAAGACAATGGAGGGAGGGAGAATTCACTCTCCCCCTTGAGCTGAGACATCCACTTCTCCTGCCCTTGAACGTGAGACATCAGCCCTCCTGGTTCACCGGGCATTCAGACTCAGATTGGGGCTCTCAGGCCTTTGGACTTGAACTTTGGTTTCTTGGTTCTCCAGCTTGCAGAAAGCAGACTGCGGGGGAGTTCCCATTGTGGCTCAGCGGTAATGAACCCAACTATTATCCAGGAGGATGAGGGCTCAATCCCTGGCCTTGCGTAGTGGGTTAAGGATCCAGCATTGCCATGAGCTCTGGCGTAGGTTGCAGACGCATCTCAGATCCTCTGTTGCCGTGGCTGTACCTCCGATTAGACTCCTAGCCTGGGAGCTTCATATGCCGCAGGTGCAGCTCTAAAATGAGAAAGAAAGAAAGTGAAGAAAGGAAGGAAGGAGAGAGAGAGAGAGAGAGAGAGAGAGAGAGAGAGAGAGAGAAAGGGAGAAAGAAAGAAAAGAAGGAAAGAAAGAAAAGGAAAGGAGAGAGGAAGGGAGGGAAAGAGGAAGTGAGGAAGACAGAAAGAAAGAACGAACAAACAAACATACAAACAAACAAAACAAATTGTAGGAATTCTCAGCCTTCATCATCCCGTGAGCCCATTCCTATAAAAAGTCTCTTCTGCCTCTGCCATGTTGGTTCTGTTGCTCTGGACAAGGCCGATGAACCCATGAGAGGCAGGCAACGGTGAAGGGTTAACAGAGATGATGCAAGCTTTCCTGGCCCCCTCCTTTCGCCTAGGACGGTACCCTGGGCTTCCCTTAAATGTGAAGGGAGAGAAGTTATTAAGAGCGGAGGGAGTGGCCCTCAGGTGCACAGAATTTGAAAGACAACCGGTGCAGAGCAGGCATCCTTGCTATGGAAAATGAGCCCCGGGTATACAAAGTGTTCCAAAGGGCACGTGGGCAGAGAAGGTTCAGAGGGAATCAAGTCTCATGTCTTCCATCTGGAGCCAGATATCCTGGATGGAGGTTTTCCTTCTCTACCTTGCCTTTCACAAGCACGCAGCTCCCAATTTTAGCTATTATTCTATGCTTGCTGGTAACTGCTCCCTAAGTGCATGTATTTCCTCTCTCTCTCCTTCTTTTTAGGGCCGCACCCACGGCACCCACGGCATATGGAGGTTCCCAGGCTAGGAGTCGAATTGGAGCTACAGCCGCTGGCCTACACCACAGGCACAGCAACGCCAGGTCCGAGCCGCATCTGTGATCTACACCACAGCTCTGGGCAACACCGGATTGTTAACCCATGGAGCGAGGCCAGGGATCGAACCGGCAACCTCGTGGATCCTAAGTCGGATTCATTAACTGCTGTGCCACGACGGGAACTCCTGCATGTTATTTTCTATGTTGGGGCATGATTTTGCCTGGAGGAGAGTCTTGCAAGGTTGCCGCGGGGAGAACGAGAAAAGGATACACTCTTAAACCTCCAGAAACCGGGAGGGGTTTTCTGACATCCTGGGTGTGGTGAAAAATAGCCAGGTGGGTTTTTTTTTTTTACACTCCATCTGAACAATGTATCAGATGGGATCCCAAGCCCACAGGCGCTGTACTCTGTGATCCACGGGAAGGTATCAAAGATGATTTTTTTTTTTTTTTAGCGTCTTGCTTAGGCTACTTTGTGCCCAGAGAAAAACGCTCCCATATTCGGGGAAATCTCATTTTTCTTAAAAAGGCAATTTTAGCAGCTAAATATTTGAAGATGGTGAAATATTTATAGATTTCCCAGCGTTAAATATTCAGGTTACCTCTGGTAGGCAGCGGTTTCCAACCCTCCGTCCTAGCATCACAGATTCAAGCTCATCACCTGCTTCTTTAGTTATTCTTTTTTAGCCCTTTCAAGTCATCTGATTGCCCCGGCAACCAGGACGTCTTTATCAACCCCTGTTAATAAAAAGGCTTGGCTTCCAGGCCTCCGTGCCCAAAGCCAGAATTTGTCCAGAACTATCACCCCTTCGTCCTTCACACCGCCCGCCCTTTTGCTTCCACTGTCACCATCAGCATCACCCATCTCCAGCTCTCTGCTGTTTGTTTCTTCTGAAGCTCCTTGTCTCCGCTCCGAAAAAGGAAGGAACAGGCTGCGCTACGGGTCTGCTTCCTGTGCAGAAGCAGGGGGCGTAATTAGGGACTCGGGATTGCTCTGTAAGTCTTGTGGTTTGGGTCAAAAGTAATAGGATTGAGATTCGGCACCCACTTTAACCACCTCGTATGATCACGTCTGACCCCGACCTGGATATGTCCCTCCCCACCTCCTTCATCCTGCTCCTTACTCATCCTCCCATCCTTTTTGAAAAGTTATAGTTGGAGTTCCCATCATGGTTCAGTGGTTAACGAATCCGACTAGGAACCATGAGGTTGCAGGTTCGATCCCTGGCCTTGCTCAGTGGGTTAAGGATCCGGCATTGCTGTGAGCTGTGGTGTAGGTCACAGACGTGGCTCAGGTCTGGCATTGGCATTGGCCAGTGGCTACAGCTCTGATTAGACCCCTAGCCTGGGAACCTCCATATGTGGCGAGTGCAGCCCTAAAAGGCAAAAAAAAAAAAAAAAAAAAAGATCGGATAAGCAATGAGGTCCTACTGTACAGCACAGGGAACTGTATCCAGTCTCTTGAGACAGACTATGAAGGAAGATTATATGAGTAAAAGAATGTATATCTGTGTATGACTGGGTCACTACGCTGTACAGCAGGAATGGACTCAACAGTGTAAATCAACTCTACTCTAATAAAAAATAAATTTAATAAAAATAAAAATATACTTCCAATTGGGTTACTATCGTGGCTTACTGGAAACAAGTCTGACTAGTATCCATGAGGATGAAGATTTGATCCCTGACGTCGCTTGGTGGGTTAAGGATGTGGCGTTGCTGTGAACTGTGGTATAGGTCGCAGATACAGCTGGGTGTTGGCGTGGCTGTGGCTGTGGCACAGGCTAGCGGCTACAGCTCTGATTTGACCCCTAGCCTGGGAACCTCCATATGCCTCGGGTGCAGCCCTGAAAAAGAAAAAGACTACACACGCACACATACACACACATATTTCCAAGAAAAATGAGTTGCGAAGTAAAAAAAAAAAAATCTCCCAGGAGTTTCCTAGTGGCTCAGTGCGGTGAGGATCTGGCATTGTCACTGCTGTGACTCTGGTCACTGCTGTGGCTCAGATTCAGTCCCTAGCCCAGGAACTTCCGCGTGCCATAGACCCCCCGCAGAAGTTATCATCTCCGAGAGAGAAACAAGGATGAGATGCAACTAAGCCCTGCACAGCACCCAGAGCTGTTGAATCCAAATCCTTGAGGTCCCTGAGACTACCCCGATTCCTTCAACGTCCCCTTCCATTCTGCAAACCCATGTCCTTCCAATAAGCCCCTTTGGGGAATAAACTGATTTGAGCTGTAATAACCAAAGAACACAGGTGCCAGACCTTCCTAGTGGCACCGGCAGACAATCCCCAGGGGCCTCGATTTTATTTTCCCACAAAACAATAAGGCCCCTCAGAGATGCATCACCTGCTAGGAACGCACAGATGGGTAAGAGGCTTAAGCACCAGCATCCGCAGACATTTTTCCAGGACCTTCTTGATTTGCTCTCCAAAGAGGGCGCTCACCACAAATCATGACAGCTGTAATAAAAGAGGAACAAAAGACATGCCGTGCTGGTTCAGAATAGGAAGAGTGGCATCTACCTGCGGGGACTGGAAAGGCTTGGTGAAGAAGCAGCCGTGTCAGCCATGCCCTGAAGGATACCTAGAAAGTTCCAGCAGGCGAAGAGCATGGGAGAAGCATTCCAGCCGGAGGACTCGGAAAAGCAACTAAGTGCAGGACAAGCTTCCGGAACAGTGAGTACCCAGTCTGGCAGAGATGTCGGGTGTGGGAATGGCAGTTGTGAAAGAAAACGCAGGAAGGGACGATTCAGTGTGAGGGCCTGTCTCACAGGGGGTCACGAGCATCCTCTTAATTCAAGAGACAATTTAATAGACATCACACCGTGTTTCTGAGCCAGGAAATGACGTGGTCTGAGCCACAGTTTCAAAAGATTAATCTGGCAGCAGTATGTGGAATAATGTCAAAGGCAGAGAGAACGGGGGCAGAGATGCTAGTAAAAAAAAAAATGCAGATGCAATCATCTTAGCGGGAGATAATGAGGAATTAAACTAAGAGGGGAGAAACGGGAAAGGAGCCATTGATGGGCGAGAGAGAGACACCACAGAGGGAGAAAATGGACCGGATTTGACATTGAGGATGAAATCCGTCACAAATGTATGTATCATTTTTATTTGGTGTTGCTTAGGGTACTCAAGATTTTATTTGGTGTTGCTTAGGCAAGTGAGGAGTTCCTGTCGTGGCTCAGTGGAAATGTATCTGAGTAGCAAGCGTGAGGACACAGGTTCGATCCCTGGCCTCGCTCACTGGGTTAAGGATCCGGCGTTGCCGTGACCAGTGGTGTAGGTCACAGATGTGGCTCAGATCTGGCGTTACTGTGGCTGTGGTGCCGACCGGCAGCTCCGATTCAGCCCCTAGCCTGGGAACCTCCATATGCCGTTGGTATGGCCCTAAGAAGACAAAAAAAAAAAAAAAAGAGAGAGAGAGAGAGAGATTTTCAGACCAACTGTCACTGACGCTAAGAAGAAAATCAGATTTTATCGCCCCTTAAAGCAGGTTGTTGCAGAGTTGTGTTGTGCTTCAGCGGGTTAAGAACTTGACATAACATCCGTGAGAATGCAGGTTCGATCCCTGGCCTTGCTCAGTGTGTTAAGGATCCAGCATTGCTTCAGGGAACAGTCACAGATGCGGCTCAGATCCATTGTTGCTGTGACTGTGATAAAGGTCAGCAGCTGCAGTTCCAATTCAACCCCTAGCCTGGGGAACTTCCATATGCCACAGGTTTGGGGGGAAAAGAAAAGCAAGTTGTTGGAAACCAGGACCCCAAGTTCAAGGGATTGAGCCACAAGGGAAATGTGACCAAGGTAGGAACGACCAGGACCAGTGGCCAACTTAGTGCGATGCCTGGACAACATCAGGCTCCCCCAACACCTGCCTCAGTGGATCACCTCTTTGAGTACCAGAGCTACCTCCGCATTCAGGGTCCCAGCGAGGCTGGGTTGCTCTTGGAGATAGAACTGCATCAGAGCCTGGGAACAGGTCCAGGGCTCAGGGCAGGGACAGAGTGTAAGCCTTAGGGCTGCCTGTCTGTCACCCTGAACTGCCATCACCCAGCACGGAGCCTGGCACGTAGCAGGTGCCTAGTAAATGGATCCAGTAATTGAATGAATGAATGAATGATTTCTAGAATATCCAAGCTTCCTTTGGAGGCCCCAGCAATGCCACCCTGCTCACCCCTGCCACCAGCACTGTAGCAGCCCCCCCACCATGCACGCCCCCTTCCTCCCTGAAGCTCCGCCCCACCCCCTAGAAAATCTGAGCTCTTCAGGCTTCCGGCTTGCGGTGCAGCCTGAGAGGTGGCAGAGCACATGACCTGGGCTCCAGGGGGCGAGAAGAGGCAGGTGGCAAGTAAGCAGGCAGGGGACAGGTTCCTCATAGACACGCATCCAACACTCCACCAACCGAGAAGTTCATAAGGCTGGTTCTCTCAAGAGCAGGCAGAGGGACGGAATACATTAAATAATCATTTTTTAATTTCGGTCAGTAAAGCATTTGGGAACAGCAGCAACAGGCATGAACCACTCTCACCACAACCAAATAACACTGGAGGCGCCCACCACAGTGACTGCCCGTGCTTCAGCACTTGTTTCCTTCCTCATCGTCTCTCTCTTGCTTCCAGCCATGATTTGATGAATCTCTGTGCCAGGAGAAAAAAAGAAAACTTATTAAAATTATGCTGTCAAACTGTTGTAATTTTACTTCGTCTTGCTTTCAGCTGTTGTTGCTTTTTTTTGTTTTGTTTTGTTTTTAATGTTCCTTCCCCCCGCCCCGAGAGCTTTAAGCTTGGAAACAACACCTGCCTCGGGTCCTTCTGCTCCTTTCTTGTGCAAATAGAAGCGCCTCCTATATATTGGGGTCTGCAAAGGTCCAGAGAGAGAAATCTCTTGTTATTCCCCCATCCTCTGACTACATATGGGGTGTCATTACTGTATTGAGAGGCGTTTGGGGATTGAGAAATTACAGGGATCGGAATTCTGCCACGTGCAACCCCAGGTGTGCGTCTGTGTGTGTGTGTGTGTGTATAAATATAAATATATATATATTTAAATAGAGTACGCTAGCAAAAAACCAAAAAAGCCTTGACCTCTACTGGGTTGTGGCCGTGTCAATGACCTTGGTCCCACAGATGAGCTGAGTGGAAGAAATGCGAGTTGATCCTACTCGATCCTGGACAGTGGAGGTGCGGGGACTACCAGTCCCCATCAGGTGACAGGGGCCCATTATCAAGAGGGGATGGCGTCTTCCTTGGAGATGATATGGCCACCGGTGAGCCTCAGATTCCATGAAACTAAAACTACAAAGGTAGAATCAGCCTCAAGAATGAGCTGGTGGGAGTTCCCTGGTGGCTGAGCCGGTTAAGGCTCTGGCATTGTCACTGCTGTGGCGCAGGTTCGATCCCCGGGCTGGCAGCTTCCACATGCCGCAGGTGCAGTCAAAAGAAAAGAAAAAAAAATGAGCTGGCAAAAGCAGCTCTGGGAAATCATGCCAGTGGATGCCAGGGAAAGAAACAAAAGGTCTGGGGGCCCAGCAAGCAGTCGCAGCCCAACTAGTTGATGGCAGCAACTAGTGTGGAATTAAGTTAAGGAATCTGCAAACTCTGATCACATGCATCTCCTCAACTCTGGAGCTGCAGTGTCGATTGGTTGGGATCTGGTTTTCCGTGCATTTCCTAATAAGATTCCTTTGGGGACAGTCCAGCCTCGCCTCAGCTAGATGAAGGAATGAAAGGATGCTGGTCCAAGGCACCAACAGAGATCAGGCCACTCGGAGGAGCGATGGCCGTGGCAGCAGCTCAGATGGAAGCAGGCGAGGTGGGTAGGAGAAAAAAGGAACCGTGAGAGGTCAGAGCCCCCTGCCTCCGGGGTGCTCCCTCTCAGCCCCTCAGCTCCCTGAGCATCTAACCTTCACTGTCCCCGCTGAAGAACATGTGGTCTGGAGACTGGGGAGAGAAGAGTCTGTTCTGAGCAGCTCTTCACATTCAGACAGATGGGGCTCAAGGACTTAGCCACACTTGGCTGAGTGACTTTGGATGTGATGCTGACTATCTCCAAGCCTCAATGTTTTCATTTACTCCAAAGGGGATAACAGTAGTACCTACCTCGTGGTGGGTTGTTGCTGGAATTAAAGGAGATAAATTACACGAAAACTGAGTGGGATTTTATGACTCAGAGAGCCCATCACCCCCACCTCCTCTGGAAAAAGCCTTCCTCCTCTTTCAGGGAGCAACCCTCTCCCCCACCTCCACCATGGCGTCCACATGGGAATTGCTGTCTTATTACATGACCTTGACCACAGGGACTGACCAAGAGGTAGTCTCCCCTCCCTCGAAGTTACGCCAGGAACAGGAGCTGCCCCATAACTGCAGTCCTCGGTCCAGGGATGGGTTGCGTCCTGAGCAAGTCACTGGGACTCTTCAAAAAGGGTGTGGATATTGAAGCCCCTGGCTCCAGTCACCCCATCCTTACTTGGTTTATCCATATGTTAATTTGTCTTTGAAGGTTTTTTTTTCTTGTCTTTTTAGGGCCGCACCCAAGGCATATGGAGGTTACCAGGTTAGGGGTCAAATCGGAGCTGTAGCCCCCGGCCTACATCACAGCCACAGCGACGCCAGATCCAAGCCACATCTGCGACCTACACCACAGCTCATGGCAACACCGGATCCTTAACCCACCGAGCCAGGCCAGGGATCAAATCTGCGTCCTCGTGGACACTAGTCAGATTCGTTTCCACTGAGCCACAAGGAAAACTCCCATATGCTCATCTGAATGTGTCTGTGTCCCCTGCCACCCAAAGTATCCTGTATAAGCCAGGAGTGGAAGTGTTTAAAGTGACAGACCCTAAACTATGTCTGGTCACTTGTGATGGACCATGATAATGTGAGAAAAAAGAATGTATACATTTTCTGTGACTGGGTCACCTTGCTGTGCCACAGAAAACTGACAGAACCCTGTAAATCAGCTATAATGGAAAAAATAAAAATCATTATAAAGCAAAAAAATTAAAAAAAAAATAAAGTGACAGACCCTAAAACGTGGAACCGGTTGAGTTAAGGTCAGTACAGTAGTTGTAACATATGTTGGCAAAAAAAAAAAAAAAAATTTCTTTTTAGGGCCACACCTGCAGCACATGGTTAAATCAGAGCTGCATCTGCCGGCCTACGCCCCAGCCACAGCAACGCCATATCCAAGCTACATCTGGGACCTACACCACAGCTCGCAGCAACCCCAGATCCTCAACCCACTGAGCAAGACCAGGGATCAAGCGCGCATCCTCATGGATACTAGTCAGGGTCTTAACCAGCTGAGCCACAGCGGAAATTTCCTGTCTGCAAATTCTTGACACGCCTTCCATCAAGAGGTGGGATCTGTCCCCTCACCCCGCCCCCACTACCTGGAAGAACAGAAAGCGGTGGGAATGAGCATGAAGTTGGGATGAAAGAGCCGCAGAGCTTCTGACAGTTTTTTTTCTAGGACACCTGCTCTGGGAGGCTTCGGCTGCCGTGTAGGGGGCTCAGATCCGCGAGGCTGCCGGATGGAGAGACCACGAAGACAGGGTTACCCAAGGAACCCCAAAAGTTCCAGCCCCGGTGGTCTGACTCTTCTCAGTGCAGGTAACCCTTGTTGGAATGAAGACGCCTTTGAGGGGACCCCGGCCCCAGCCCCTGAGACGGTGCATCAGAACGGCTTCACTGAGCCCAGTCAGCCCCCAGAATTATGAGCAATATAAGCAATTGTTATTCTTTCCATCACTGTTTGGGGGTGGTTTGTTGCCTGGCAACAGAGAACCAGAAGAGCGAAAGGGAGGCAGTTGGGATCCCTGCCTGCATTCTCCCTTCTGTAAGAATCAGCTCAGCTGTTTGTTCACCGATTACCTGCCGTGTCCGGGACTTAGCTGCTGAGACTAGGGCCTTGGGGACTTGCGTTAAGTTGAGAAAGACGAGATGTTCATACAGTCTGTAAATTGCTGGACTGACGATGCTGCATCCGGAGCTGATGCAAAGGGATGGACGTCACCGAAGATGCGGAGTTGTGGAAAGGGATAGAGAAGTTGGACATGACTTTGGAATATTTCCAAAGGCTGAGGAAATAAGCGTGTGTGGCGTTTGGGACAGTAATTGCATTGCATTATTATGAGGTATGTGTGCGCACCCACGCCCGGGTACTGAATAGCCAAGCGTGTGGACTGTGATGGATCTATTATTCTCTTTGCCCAGCACGTCTCCCTTCTAAGAACAACCTTCTCTGTCTCCTTCTTTAGAAAAATCAACCCTCCCCTCCTCCTTCACCCTAAAGCCTGAAGCTGCCATCATCATCTTTTTTTTTTGTCTTTTTGCCTTATCTAGGGCCGCACCCGCGGCATATGGAGGTTCCCAGGCTAGGGGTCGAATTGGAGCTGTACCCGCTGGCCTACACCACAGCCACAGCAACGCGGGATCCGAGCCGCGCCTGGGACCTACACCACAGCTCACGGCAACTCCGGATCCTCAACCCACTGAGTGAGGCCAGGGATCGAACCCTCAACCTCATGGTTCCTAGTCGGATTCGTTAACCACTGAGCCACGAAGGGGACTCCCATCATCATCTTAACAGTACCATCCTCACTATCGCGGCTGATCATGAGGTGAAAACTTGGCCCAAACTAACCAGCCCAGTCGTCCCCCAGCACTGTTCGTACTTGAATCAGGATGAGAACAGTAGAACTGGAACGAGAGAGCCCCCCTTTCTAGACTAGAATCTGTAAGGGTTCAGTGGAAATCGTTCTAGCCTCACAAAGAAGGATATCAACACCAAGAAGAGAATTAATGAGAGATCGGGGAAGCCTGTCTGGTGATTGAATCCCCACTTTTTCCACCATTTATTGGTTTCAGCCCAAAAATTCTTTTTTTTTTTTTTTTAGGGTTGCACCTGTGGCATATGGGAGTTCCCAGGCTAGGGGTGGAATTGAAGCGGTAGCTGCTGGCCTATACCACAGCCACAGCAACACTGGATCCAAGCCACCTCTGCAAACTACACTGCAGCTCATGCAACACCAGATCCATAATTCAATGAATGAGGCCAGGGATCGAACCTCCATCCTCATGGATAGTGATCAGGTTCGTTACCACTGAGCCACAATGCAAACTCCAAAAATTCTTGGCCAAAGCTCTTAGATTGTAATTGGCCACCAATAGAATCTTTAACTCAGTTCCAGCAACACAGAAAGCAGCCAATAACTGTTTTTCACACTTAGATGTTCCCCACTGCTATGCTTCTTAACAAGAAGGAGAGAAGTCAACTGCGAATGAGAAAATTGCTCAAAGCCACACTCCGCTAGGCCTCGGCAAGCTACAAAGTCAGCTCACTTCATCACCCTGCTGGGAACCCTTAAAATGTAGGGACTCCCAGATGCCACGCCAGTTGCCTGTAGGAGAATCCTTGGTTGGGGCCTGGGTGTCTGGATATTGTTAAAATTTCTTGGGTGGGAGTTCCCATTGTGGCTCAGCGGGTTAAGAATCCAACTAGTATCCATGAAGATGCATGTTCCATCCCTGGCCTCGCCCAGGGGGTTAAGGATCTGGCATTGCCACAAGCTTCAGCACAGGTCACAGATATGACCTGGATCCCATGATGCTGTGGCCGTGGCTGTGGTGCAGGCCGGCACTTGCACCTCGATTTGACCCCTAGCCTGGGAATATCCAGATGCCACAGCTGCAGCCCTAAAAAAGGGGGGAAAAAAGGAAAAAATTCCATGGTTGGACTTCTGATTATGTAAAGATAGGTGTTTATCTTCAGTTCCTCCAACCATCTGATATATTGACAGTAAAAAAAATTAAAGAGCTTGGAGTTCCCATCCTGGCTCAGCAGTAATGAACAGAGCTAGTATCCATGAGGACACGGGACTCAATCCCTAGCCTCACTCAGTGGGTTAAGGATCTGGTGTTGCCATGACCTGTGGTGTAGGTCACAAATAGGGCTCAGATCCAGTGCTGCTGTGGCTGTGGTGTAGGCCGACAGCTGCAGCTCTGATTCAACCCCTAGCCTGGGAACCTCCAACATGCCATGGGTGCAGCCCTAAAAAGATAAAAAAAAAAGAGAGAGAGAGAGAGAGAGAGAGAGAGAAAAGAATTAAGGAGCTAAACATATACAAAAGAAACTTAAAAAAAAAAACACACACAAAAGAGACAACAGATGAGGAAAGTCAATGAGATTCTATAGCTTGACAACTCTATGCAGAGTCAAAAGAGAAAGCTGAATCTAAGTGCTCTCTGGAGAAGGCAACCAGAGGCAAGCCTATTGTATCCCAGGACCACGGACCCCAGGAAGGCTCAGGAGTCGATAACACCAGGTCCCCCTGGAGGCAGAGGTACATAGTGGAGCTGTGAAGAAGAGGATGACAGACAGGAAGCCAGTGTAAGCAGGAGCTGGCGCCCCAGCTGCCTGCCCCATCCATGCAGCCAGGCAACAGCTCTTCCGCTCCGGGGAGCATGATGTTTGCGAGGACAAGATAAGGTGCATCTAAGACAAGGAGAATGAAAGCAAGCTCTGCAGCTGGAGTGGATAAGCAGTGAGGTCCTGCTGTACAGCACAGGGACTGTATCCAGTCTCTCGTGATGGAACACGATAGAGGGTACTATGAGAAAAACAATATATAGGAGTTCCCGTTGTGGCTTAGCGGTAATGAACCCGATCATTATCCATGATGGATGTGGGTCCCTGGCCTCGATCAGTGGGTTAAGGATCCGGCGTTGCTATGAGCTGTGGTGTAGGTCACAGAGGCAGCTCAGATCTGGCGTTGCTGTGGCTGTGGCGTAGGCCGGCAGCTACAGCTCCCATTCAGTCCCTAGCCTGGGAACTTCCATGTACCCTGGGTGCGGCTCTGAAAAAGCAAAAACAAAAAAAAAAAACAAAAACAAAAAACACCAGGTGACTATTCATCTTCTCTTTACAAAGCTTACATTCCCAGGGAAAACATGGGAATAATACAATAGCAGTTCTTACTGAAGACTTTATGCCAGCTACTTGCTATGTTTTCTATTCCTTATATCTCAGTTAACCTTCATGGCAATTCTGTGAAGCAGAAATTCTTCTTTTTCACACTCGCAGATGAAAAAAACCAAGACTCAGAGAGGATAAGTAACTTTGGGAGCTGTGATCCAACCCAAGACTATCTGTCCTCCTAACAATTATGCACTTCTGCCTCTTGTCGTTAATGTCTGTTGTGTTTGTGTAAGTACACACGGACACACACACACACACATTTTCACCCCCGACTTTGAGTGGGTTTTATTATTGTGTTTAAATTCTTCACTCTCCCAATTCCGTGTTACTGTTCCCAGATTCTTATTTATTTATTTATTTATTTATTTATTTATTTATCTATTGTCTTTTTAGGGACACACCCAAGGCATATGGAGGTTCCCAGGCTAAGGGTTGAATCAAAGCTGCAGGCGCCAGCCTACACCACAGCCACAGCAACTCAGGATCCAAGCCTCATCTTCGACCTGC
This sequence comes from Catagonus wagneri, assembly GCA_004024745.2. Taxonomy (NCBI): domain Eukaryota; kingdom Metazoa; phylum Chordata; class Mammalia; order Artiodactyla; family Tayassuidae; genus Catagonus; species Catagonus wagneri. The sequence continues at coordinate 20,207,451 of PVHT020004944.1, forward strand.
ACCACAGCTCACTGCAATGCCAGATCCTTAACCCACTGAGTGGGGTCAGGGATCGAACCTGTGTCTTGATGGATACTAGTCAGTTTCATGTCCATGAAGCCACAACCGAAACTCCTCTTTTTTTTTTTTATTGAAGTACTGTTAATTTATAATGTTGTGTTATTTTCAAATGTACAGCAAAGCGATTCTCGATATATACATTTTTTCTTTTTCAGATTCTTTTCCACTATAGGTCATTACAAGATATTCAATAGTTCCCTGTGCTTTACAGTAGGTCCTTGTTGTTTACCTCTCATACATATAGTACTGTGTGTCTGGGGTTTTTTCTCCTTGCTTTTAGGGCCACACCTGCAGCATATGGAAGTTCCCAGGCTAGGGGCTGAATAGGAGCTACTGTTTCAGCCCAGTCCACAGCCGCAGCCACACGGGATCTGAGCTACAGCTGCCGCTTAACACCACAGCCGACAACAACGCCGGACCCCTGACCCACTGAGCGAGGCCAGGGATGGAACCTGCGTCCTCATGGATGCTGGTCAGATTCTTTTCTGCTGCACCATAACGGGAACTCCCAGTACTGTGTATCTATTAATCCCAACACACAACACACACACAGATCTTTACCTGTGCTATCCCTGGCTGTCATTACTTGGGTAGCTGCTAACTAGTCTTATTATTTGCTTTTTTTTGGTTCCACTTCACATTCTCAAGTTTTAACTAAATTGCCTACTTCCTGCTTCTCATTTGGGAGAAATGCAAAAAAATAAATCAGTCTTTAGGGGGCTGTCACATCAGCTCCTATGCCCTTGTAACCTCCCAGTCATTCTTTGGAAGTCAAAAATCCCCTAGAAAAGAAAAATCTTTTTTTGTCTTGTTTGATGAGGCAAGAACCTGCTAAAGAAGGACTTTGCAGGGATGGAAAAGAACACAAATGCTTGTCCCTCGCCTTCTCTGTGACACCAGCTTGGGAGCCAGGACTGACAGATCTTGGGTCAGGAGCAGGACTGCCTTTCACCAAAGAATGTTCTGTTTGAAACTGCAAAGACTGTGTCAACAGGTTCTGTCCTTGGGCTTTTTTCTAAAAAAAAGAGTATATATTCAGCTGGGCTGAGCCAACCCACTCCAGGAAAAGGCAGTGACAGAAGCTTTCAAGACCTATTGGCTCTAAGGTGAACACTGTCATACCCGAGGCACTGAAAAACATGGAAAAACCACATAAAATGCCTCAAAGGCCACATCGTTGCTGCACAGCAAGCAGAGGCCTTTCTTCAAAGATGCACATTTCTGGGAGTTGCCTAGTGGCCTAGCCATTAAGGATTCAGTATTGTTACCCCCATGGCTTGGGTTCAGTCCCTGGCCCAGGAACTTCCGCATGCCAGAGGTGCGGCCAGTAAAACAAAACAATGCACATTTATGCAGTTTCTGAAGTTTCATCTGTCCATCGAGGTTTTCCGGACATACCCATTTCCATAGCCTCTGATACTCCTCTCCTGTTCCACAAAGCTTCTGCACAAGCAATGCCCAGCTTCTAACATAGATCAGCTCTTCCAGTTCTCAGAGGGTGAATAGAGCAATGAGAGAATTAGAGTTGGCTCTTGGCCAATATATGTCCAGCTATATATTGCTGAAGCAGACAATAGAGAAGTCGGAAAACAGGGTATATGCTTACTAAGAGAAGAAAAGGTGGGAAAAGATATTTCGAAATGGGTTGTCCAGTGAAGTATTGAAAACAACTCTATTACTTTCTTAAACCACCAAATAATGATTCTGCCATTGATGACTGCCGGGATTATTAGACTCCTGGAAATCACCTGTAGCTCAAATTAAACAAGTGGCAACGTTCAACAAGGAATAGAAATCATTCAATCATCCCCAAATGGACAACATTCTGGGCAATTCACTTGAATGGTCTCTTCCTTTTCGTTAAAATATAGTTGACGTATAATGTTTTGCCCATTTCTGCTGTACAGCAAAGTGATCCGGTCAAACATATATACACTGGATATTTTCTTCCATCATGATCTATCCCAAGAGACTGGGTATAGTTCCCTGTGCTGTATAGTAGGGCCTCATTGCTAATTCATCCTAAATGTAAGAGTTTGCATCTAGTAACCCCAGACTCCCAGTCCATCCCACTCCCTCCGCCTCCCCCTTGGCAACCACAAGTCTGTTCTCTGTGTCTGTGAGTCTGTTTCTGTTTTGTAGACAGGGTACTCAGGACACCTGGGCATTTTACAGATGGCCACTCAAGTATCGGGTTGTTTGAAATTGCTTTACTAATCCCTTTTTATTTCAAGTACATTGGTCTGGCTCAGGGCCAGACCACCGCCACAGCAACGTCAGAGCTGAGTCGCATCTGTGACCTATGCCACAGCTCATACCAACGCCAGATCCTTAACCCACTGAGCGAGGCCAGGGATTGAACCCACAACCTCATGGATCCTAATCAGGTTCATTACCACTGCGCTACAACAGGAACTCCTGCTTCCACCTTGACTGGCAATTGTTGAGTCAGATGTTTTGAGAGCCTTTAGCATCATCCTTGGGCTCCGTGTTGACTCTCTCAGCTCAGGGGGTATTGGAGCACTCGTCTACTCAGCAGTCAATTTAAACAGAGTTACAGATGGAAGATGTCTGGGAAACTAGAAATCTGAACAGGTCCTCATATGGCATAATATTTGACATTTTAGATCCAGCCAAGAAAGACCATGGCTTTAGAAGGCTTAGTGTGCCCGGGAGTGCCGTCTCCAAGCCCTGAACCAGACCAATGTACCTGAAGTAAAAAGCGATGAGTAAAGTAATTTCAAACAATCCAACACTTGAGTGGCCACTGTAAAATGCCCAGGTGTCCTGAGTACCCTGGACACATCTTCTTTATTTTATTTTTTTGCTTTTTGGGGCCTCACCCATGGCATATGGAATTTCCCAGACTAGAGGTCTAATCGGAGCTATAGCTGCCAGCCTATGCCACAGCCATAGCAACATGGGATCCGAGCCACATCTGCGACCTACAGCACAGCTCAGGTCAATGCCAGATCCTTAACCCACTGAGCGAGGCCAGGGATCAAACCCAAATCCTTGTGGATACTAGTTAGATTCATTTCCACTGTGCCACAAGGGGAACTCCCTAGGCACCCCTTCTTTAGAATAATCTAAGGTGGGGTCCAGCAAGAGGCAAGAGCGTATCTGTGGGAGTTCCCATTGTGGCTCAGCAATAATGAACCCGACTTGGATCCATGAGGATGTGGGTTCAATTGCTGGCCTCACTCAGCACCCTGGATCCCGCGTTGCTGTGGCTGTGGTGTAGGCTGGCAGCTATAGCTCCGATTCAGCCCCTAGCCTGGGAAATTCCATATGCAATGGATGTGGCCCTAAAAAAGCAAAAAAATACAAAATGTTTAAAAAAGGGTGTATCTACGAACAAGGGTCAAAGGTTCTTAGTCTTAATTTGGTGTTCTGTCACTTTATTTTCTCATTCAAAGTTAACCTTATTTTACTATTGATTCTGGTGTCTCATCTGACTTCAGAAAAAAATTCTTTTTCTGTCTTTTTGCCTTTTATGTAGGGCCGCACCCGCGGCAATATATGGAGGTTCCCAGGCCAGGGGTTTAACAGGAGCTGTAGCCACCGGCCTACACCACAGCCACAGCAACGCGGGATCCGAGCCGCGTCTGCAACCTACACCACAGCTCATGGCAACGCCGGATCCTTAACCCACTGAGCAAGGCCAGGGATCGAACCGCAACCTCATGGTTCCTAGTCGGATTCGTTAACCACTGAGCCACGAAGGGAACTCCTCAAGCAAAATGTAAAGACTGTCATTTCCACACGCTCGGGCCCCACAAGAAACAGCTTCAGTGACAACTTTTTTTTTTTTTATGAAAGTTCCTCACGACCAAACAATAGCGCTTCATTCATCTGAACTGAAAGACAAGGTTGTCAGAAAATCTGTAAGCTGTTTTAGCATAAATCCCCCAACGTGCTATGAATAGCACCTCTGTCCAACTCCTCTCACACATCTGGCTTCAGCACAAAACTTGACTCAGTGGGTTTCATAAAACCAATCTTGAGCTGCCATAAATGCCCCGTGGGTTCTGTGTTGACTCTGAAAACACCGAAGACCTTTTTTAGGCAACATGCTCATTCTTTTGGTTTCCACATTCCTGAAACATTAGAAGGTCCTTGTGTGCTGAAGTTCTGCTTTAAGAAATCAAACCACCTGATTGCTTTTTACACTGTGTACAAAACAGTACGGACTACTTTCCTTTCAACATGTTTACCATCCTAAACAAAGTGAAGGCAAGGTGAGAAAAGAGAAAACTTAATCTTGGGTTGCAAAAGTCCCAAGTTTTTCTGTTTCAGTTTCTGGAGTTCTTGTAACTCTGAAGAAAGTCTTTGAATTCCTGCCGGAGATTTCCATGTCCATCCATGGAAATCTTGGTCCCAACTGAATTGCTACCGATTTAAGACAGCAAAGGGTTCACATGACGTGTAGCTGGCATAAGTCTGAGAAATCAACTTATTAGGAGGCCTCTCTTTGAGTTGCAGCGTGTAACGGTGATCTTGCGGCTGCAGACAGGACCTTGACTCAGGCAAGGGCGAGCAACTGCCTATAGTGATTCTCAGATTATGCATTTGATTTGTGTGTGTGTGTGTGTGTGTGTGTGTGTGTGTGTAATTAAATAAAAAGTTAGGAGCCTCTTGATTGCTCTCATGGGTTCTTGGTACAGCTGCTCCCAGGAGAAGCGGGATTTTTCTCCATCTGTAAATCGGCAGCGACTCCCAGCTTTATGTTGTGACATATCTTAGCAGCAGTCTTCTGTTGCACAAGCAGTTGATACTTTCCTTGAAATCCCTACTTAAAACTCACTTTTAGGAGTTACCGTTGTGGCTCAGAGATAATGAACCCTAGTATCCATGAGGACTCGGGTTCGATCCTGGCCTACCTCAGCAGGTTAAGGATCCGGTACTGCCGTGCGCTGTGGTGTACGTCACAGATGAAGCTCAGATCTGGCGTTGCTGTGGCTGTGGTGTAGGCTGGCAGCTGCAGCTCTGATTCAACCCCTAGCCTGGAAAATTCTATATGCCGCAGGTGTAGCACTGAAAAAAAAATAAATAAATAAACTCACTTTTCCTGGGCTTCCGCGCAACTAAGCCCACCAGCTTGGTACTGGGTCACTACCATGCGTCTCCAATTTAATTTAGCAACTACTACACACCAGCCATTCTCCATGCTCTCCACAACCTTCGGGGACAGGTTTTGATGTCACACGTGAGCAAAGGGAGGTTCAGAGAGATCAAAGTCACAGTCACAAAGCTTGTCAATGGGAGAACTGGGATTTGCCTGCAGGGTGACCTGACCCAAGAGCCTGACCCATCCATTTCCTGGCGATCCTAAGTGACGCCTCGAGCACGCCTGGAGCAAGAGACACGTCTGAACAAGGAAGAGCCTCCACCATGTATGTCTAAAGGTCACGCGGATGATGAGTGCCTCGTAGATTCAGTAAGTCTTCCAGACCATCTAGCCCAAACTCCTACCCCAATCAGCAATTCCCTCCACAGCAGTCCAGGTAAACGGTTTCCCAGCCTGTACTTGAGTGCTTTTTAAATGAAAAAAAAAAAAAAAAAGGATGATAAATGGCTCTAGCTAGGATCACATTTCCATATAAATATTCACCCAGTGTTTGAGTTTCTGCAGCAACGTTCTGTTTGGGAACAATTGTGCAAACAGCCGCGCTCAGGCCGGATCAGCGTATTCCCATCAGCAGAGCCAGGCCCCCAGGGGAGACCCGACAGAGAGGTACAATCAGGAATCGCAGTTCTGGTTGCTGTTTAGGTGCCTTCCTGGGACTGACGGTCTCGAAAGTGGCCCCCTAAAGGAAGGAAAAAGCCTCCTTTGGAAGCCGCACAAACAACATGAAAAACGGAACGCAAATTCAAAAACCAGAGGAATCCGTCACAATCCCACCAGCCGCCCTAATCATCTGCTTTCATTTTCTTTGTTTGCTGTCAGTCCTTGCCACGTGTGAACATGATTTTTAGGGTTGTGATGAGATATATGTGCAATTTGCTGTTCCACTTTGCATGCTTAACATCGTATCATAAGCAGCTTCTATTGCTACAGGCTGCCTGATTATAATTTTTAGTGACTGCATGCTAGTCCATCAAGTTTACACAACATCATTTACTTAACTACTCAGTCTTCGGTTGCTTCTAGTTTTTCGTCATTATAAATCACTCCACAAGGATCGTCTTCAACATTTACTGACTTTCTCTTCTTTTTTGGATTCTTGCCTTGGAGTCAAAAATTGGTATGCTCTTAGAGTTCCCGCTGTGGCACAGCAGGATGAGTGGTGTCTTCGGAGCACTAGGACACAGGTTTGATCCTTGGCCCAGAAGACTTAGTTAAGGATCTGGTGTTGTCGTAGCCGCGGCTTAGGTTGCAATTACTGCTTGGATCTGATCCCTGGTCCAGGAACCCCATATGCCATGGGGCAGCCAAAAAATAGATGCAAACTAATGCATTTGGAGTGGATACGCAATGAGATCCTGCTGTATAGCACAGGGAACTATATCTAGTCGCTTGTGATGGAACATGATGGAAGATAATGTGAGAAAAAGAATGTGTGTAGATATATGTATGTATATATATATATATGCATATATGTGTGACTGGATCACTTTGCTGTACAGTAGAAAACTGACAGAACACTGTAAACCAACTATAATGGGAAAAATAGAAAATAATTTAAAAAAAAAGAAAAGAAAAAAGTTGGTTTGCTCTTTAAAAAATAAAGTCAATGCCAGGGGATAGTGCTTTCCATTTTATGACTTAACAACAGATCCGGGTCTTTAGTAGAATTCACACCTGCTGTGGTAGTTCATCTACCTATTCTTTAGTATTTAGGTGTCAAGTCACTTTATGTTATAAATAAATTCTGCTCTCAATGAGCTTACTTTCTAAAAAAAATAGAATTTTTTTTAAAGAGTAAAACAACTTTCTTTTTTCTTTTTTTTTGTCTTTTTGCCTTATCTAGGGATGCACCCACGACATATGGAGAGTCCCAGGCTAGGGGTCTAACAGGAGATGTAGCTGCCGGCTTTCGCCACAGCCACAGCAACGCGGGATCCGAGCCGCGTCTGCAACCCACACCACAGCTCACGGCAACGCCGGATCCTTAACCCACTGAGCAAAGCCAGGGATCGAGCCCGCAACCTCATGGTTCCTAGTCGGATTCGTTAACGACTGAGCCACGACAGGAACTCCTTAAAGAGTAAAATAATTTTCAACTCTTCCCCCCAAAGAACAGTTTTTTTCTGGTTTTTCATTTTTGTTTTTTTCACTTTTGGCCATCCCTTGGCGTATGGAGTTCCTAGGCCAGAGATAAGATCTGAGCAATCGTTGTGACCTAACCTGCAGCTGCAGCCAGGTCCTTACCCCATTGTGCCCAGCCGGGATCGAACCTATGTCCCAGCACTTCCAAGACACCGCCAGTTCTGTTGCACCACAGCAGGAAGTCCAGAAAGGGCTTTTTAAACTTCTGCTGTCTTTTCCTGGAAACCTGCCACATGCGCCTTTTAGATTCTTCATGCAAGAGTTTTTAAGCAGGAGGAGAGGGTCATCGGATTTGTTATTTGGGCAGATCACTTTGTCCCCAAAGTGGGAAGTGGCCCGGACAGGGTAGAGGAGCAGCAGAGTGAGCCTCTGAGATACGTAGGGCAGGTGCAATGCGAATGGTCAAAAGGGGCCAATTCAGGTGACAGAACAGTCAGAGTTTGGAGTCCTGTTGTGGGTCAGCAGGTTAAGAACCCAGCTAGTATCCACAAGGATGCAGGTTCAATCCCTGGCCTCAGAGGGTTAAGGATCCAGTGTTGCTGCAAGCTGTGGCGTAGGTTGCAGATGCAGCTCAGATCTGGCGAGGCTGCGGCTGTGGCTGTGGCAGCTGCAATTCCCATTTGACCCCTAACCTGGGAACTTCCATATGCCACAGGTGCGGCTCTCAAAGAAAAAAAGGAACGAATGGTCAGAGCTTGAAGATCCGTTGTGTATGCAGGGCAGACAAGTGCACTTGTTTGCCAGCTTTGGGGAGATTTTTTTTCAGACTGATCCCACCCTCATCTCAGGTGCAGGAAAGATCGACCAATTTGAGGTACCCCCAAGTCTGAGCTCACCCGCCAAAAATGCTGCCATGGGAGAGTCATGTCTTTAAATCAATAGCCTCTCCACCAGCCTCCAGTTACCAGGCGACCTGCTCTTGCATGAACGACACATTATGACATGACCCACATCGTGGCGCTGGGGAAGGGGATCTGGGCTAGTGAGTCAGGGAACTGAGTCCTCGTCCTTGCTGTGAGGTCACGGGGAGTCACTTGATCCTGCCAAGCCTCAGTTTACTCATCTGTAAAAATGGGGATAATGATGACCATCCTGCCTGTTTCACAAGTCGTTTTTGAGCGTCATGTGAGGTCATGTGTGTGAACGCTCTCAGTAAGCTCTGACAGACGTACTACACAGAAGGCGGGTGCAGGAAGTGGGGCAGGAAGCTGATCTTGTCACCGGCTGTCGCTCAATGGTAGAAAGCAGAGCCTTAGGGAGTCCCCTTTGTGGCTCACTGGTTAACGAACCCGACTAGTATCCATGAGGACTCAGGTTCGATCCCTGGCCTTGCTCAGTGGGTTAATGATCCGGCGTTGCCGTGAGCTGTGGTGTAGGTCACAGATGTGGCTTGGATACCGCGTTGCTGTGGCTGTGGCGTAGGCCAGCAGCTGTAGCTCTGATTCGACCCCTAGCCTGGGAACCTCCATATGCCGCGGGTGCAGTCCTCAAAGGAAAAAAGGAAAGAAAAAGAAAGAAAGGAAGGAAGGAAGAAAGAAGGAAAGAAAGGAGAAAGAAAGAAAGCAAGCAGAGCCTTAAATGAATGAGACATGAGACAGGCAAAATTTTTTTTTGTCTTTTTGTCCTTTTTATGGCCGGACCTGCTGCATATGGAGGTTCCCAGGCTAGGGGTCTAATCGGAGCTGCAGCAGCCACAGCAATGCCAGATCCGAGTCGCGTCTGCAACTTACACCACAGCTCATGGAAACGCCAGATCCTTAACCCACTGAGCGATGCCAGGGATCGAACCCGCAACCTCATGGTTCCTAGTCGGATTCATTTCCGCCACGCCACGACGGGAACTCCGAGACAGGTAAATATTGATGAGTGTGCCAGAAGGGTTGTCTTAGTCAGCTGCCATGGCAAAATACCACAGACCGATGGGCTTCAACAACAGACATTTCTTTCTCCTAGTTCCAGAGGCTGGGAAGCCCAAGATCAACTTGCTGGCAGATTCCGTTCCTGGTGAGGGCTCTCTTTCTGCCTTGTAGATGACCATCTTCCTACTGCGTCCCCACGAGGCAGAGAGAGAGAGAGCGCCGGTGTCTCCCTCTCTTCTTACAGAGGCACTAATCCCATCGCAGGGGCCCCACCCCATGACGTCATCCACACCAAACTACCTCTCCAAGGTCCTACATCCCAACACCATCCCATGGGTATTCAATATACGAATTTGGGAGGCACACAATATTCAATTCCTAACCGAGCACTAAGAGGAACCGATCTGAATGAGAGGCCAATGAGACTCTGAGCACTCAGAACAAGGGGACGCCGGAGGATAGTAAGGGTTTGAATCCTGGCTCTGTCACTTTCTAGAGCTGAACAACTCGGACAGGTGACTAACCCTTGCCACACCTCCACCGCTCCTCTAAAGTGACTCAAGTGTTCGGTCACCAACTATTTTTTATTGAGTAGCTACTGTGTGCCAGGAACTGTTGCAGGTGTTGGGGATAAAAAGGGGAACATGTCCCTGCCCTTGGGAAGTGTATGTCCCCAAGGGATGACAGTGTCACGTGGGGTGACTTGAAGAGTCCATGGTGTAACCTGCACAGCATGGTGGCTGTGAGAATAAGTGCTTTAGAACTGTCAGCTGCTGTTGTCATCTGTTCCACCATTTTTCCTTGGGTTGGTCCCGTTAAGATGCTATATGACTAGGACAAATGAAGAGAAATCAGGGGAATTAACCCAGAGGTCCGTTCCTGCATCGCCTCTGTTTATATTTGCTGCTGGGGACACAACTTCCAGGGTCACCCCCACGCTGCTCATTTCACTGAGTAGCCTGTATCGTGTGCCCTTTAACTATTCTCTGGGCTCCGTTCTCCAGTGAGTCCAGGAGGGCATTGCTTATTTAGGAAATGACATGTTCCGAGTTATTAATACATTCCAAATATTAAAATTTGAGTCGAAGCACTGGGAAAAATCATTGGCAGGATCATAATTTAGGGAGGCCAGGTGGCTAATGAATGCGCGGGGCCTAGGAATATCTTGATTCTTCTGCCCCTCTCTTCCAATTAACAAAAGCACTGATGATCTCAGGGCTGTTCTGACCAGCTGGGATAAATCAGCCCGCTGGCAGCTGCCCAAATGATGTATTTTAAGGGCACAGGCCATGTGGCTCTCTATTGCAAAGCAATTGGGGTCACCATGTTTGCATATGGATTAACTCGCTGTGCGGGGATCCTACCCACTTACCGTGCCCGCTGTGGGTTGACACCCAATAGCTATTCAGCAATGATAAAGAGGAGACAGACCTAAGGACCCTCCGGGATGCCCTCATCTTCATTTCTCTCCATTCCTATTATTTTTTTTATTACTTTCAGCAAAGAGGAGTCCATTGGCTTTCCCTGTCTATTTTCACAGTCTCTGTTCTTAGAAGGAATTTCCCACAACTGACAGAAAAATGTATCTGGATCCATTAAGGATGGGACTTGAGAGTTATCAGCAATGAGGTCCTACCGTACAGCACAGAGAACTATATCTAAGCTCTTGGGACAGACCACGATGGAAGATAATACGAGAAAAAGAATATATGTATATATATGACTGGGTCGGTGTGCTGTTGAGCAGAAATTGACACAACGTCGTAAAACAGTGTAAAAAAAATTTTTTTAAAGAATTATCAGCCTGGCCTATTTTCTTCAGTGATTCCAAGGGCACGGTGTGTTAAAGTTATAGTCATTTTTAAATAAACTGTTAATTGGATGCGCTTTTCTCTGGGGGAAAGCCAGCGCAAATCATGGTAAATGACTCAGGTGGTAATTGCTCTGCTGTGAACAACGCCTAGAGGTTCGTGACTATTCTGTCTCTGTTCCCCTGAGCAATTACGTGCAATGCAGAGGAGATGACTGCTTCCTCCCTATTCAACCATCAATAAACGTTTACCAATGACCTACCATGTTCGACACACAACGCTGAACACTGGAAGGTCCCAAACATGTGCAAGACAGCAAGCCAAGAGCGTGCAGTCTGGAGTTCCCTTCGTGGCTCAGTGGTTAACGAATCCGACTAAGAACCATGAGGTTGCAGGTTCGATCCCTGGCCTTGCTTAGTGGGTTAAGGATCCGGCGTTGACGTGAGCTGTGGTGTAAGTTGCAGACGCAGCTCAGATCCCGCATTGTTGTGGCTGTGGTATAGGCCAGCGGCTACAGCTCCTGTTAGACCCCTAGCCTGGGAACCTCCATATGCTGCGGGTGCGGCTCTATATAAAGGCAAAAAGACAAAAAAAAAAAAAAGTATGCAGTGTTATAAGAGGGATTCAGAAATCACGAAACACCTGCAACGCGAGATTGTACGGTTTAGGTGCCAGTTGCTCTGTGATGCTTGGGATCTGTGATCATAGGTCCTGGATTTTCTGGGCTAGTAACACTTCGTCTTCTATGTACTTATCCCCGTAAATCATCAAAGTTACTCCAAGAGTATCCAAACTGCATTTCTCAGACTACATCTCCTATCCAGAGCAAGGCAAAAATCCAGAAGCGAGTTCTGGATTCTGGCTAAAAATAACAATCGCTGGGAGTTCCCATTGCGGCTCAGTGGTTAGCAAATCCGACCAGCATCCATGAGGACTCAGGTTTGATCCCTGGCCTCATTCCGTGGGTTAAGGATCCGGCGTTGCTGTGAGCTGTGGTGTAGGTCACAGACGCGGTTTGGATCCCAAGTTGCTGTGGCTGTGGCGCAGGCCTGCAGCTACAGATCAGATTGGACCCCTGGCCTGGGAATCTCCATATGCCGAGGGTATGGCCCTAAAAAGACAAAAAAAAAAAAAAAATGTGAGAGACATCTTGACATCTGCCTTCTCCCCCACACCTGGTAATCAGTCTTCAGTGCTACCTCCAAAATAGATCTTCGGTCCATTCATTCTGTCCCATTTCCATTCTTTATGATTATCCTGGTCCTGACCACTCTCATCTCTTGCTTGGAGCACCAAGGAGCCTCCTAAAATATCTACCCCTTTCACTCTTTCCCTCCTCCAATTCAATCACTCTAGCCCACAGAGGTTAAAATGATATTTCTACTTTTAATTTAATTTTTTGCAAGAAGTAATGCTTTATTTCTATGAATAGCTATAAAGAAAAACAGAGACTTCCAGAGGGTTACATATTGAGAAGCCTTTTCCTTTCATTTTAAAAATGAGAAGAGCACCAAAAACGTGAAAAACCTTACCCAAGGTCACATAGCAAGTATATGGCAAGGCCAGGAAAGAAAAGAGGCTTTTCATTTCCAAGTGCAACATTGTTCTATAGTCTGGTTTTTAGCTCTATATAGCCAAAGGTCTAGGTTACAGGGAAAAGGTGTCTGAAAAAAAATTTTTTTTTCTTTTAATGGCTGCACCTGCATTGTATGGAAGCTCCCGGGCTAGGGGTCAAATCCAAGCTGTAGCTGTACAACCATGGCAACATGTGACTTAAGCTGTATCTGTGACCTATGCTGCAGCTGTAACGCAGGATCCTTAACCCACTGAGCAAGGCCAGGGCTCGAACCCAAATTCTCCATTTTTTGTGTGTGTGTGTCTTTCTGGCTTTTCTAGGGCCACACTCACAGCATATGGAGGTTCCAAGACTAGGGGGTCTAATCAGAGCTGTAGCTGCCAGCCTATGCCACAGCCACAGCAACACAGGATCCGAGCCGCGTCTTTGACCTACACCACAAACCACAGCTCACAGCAACGCCGGATCCTTAACCCACTGAGCAAGGCCAGGGATCGAACCCGCAAACTCACGGTTCCTAGTCGGATTCATTAACCACTGAGCCACAGTGGGAACTCTGCATTGTGGAATGAAATTGCTCTCCACAACAGTTGTACAGTTCACCCACCCACGGCAAGAAAGCCTTGTTTGCCCTCATACTCTCCAACAGATTGTTCTAACAAGTGTTTTTATTTTTGCCACTCTAATAGGTGAAAAGGTATACTTTTCATTTGCACATCTTTGTATAAGTGCAGTCAAGCATTTTTCTTATGTTTAAGAGCCATTTATTTGAATTCTCCCTTCTGTGGATTCTCTGTTCCTATCCTTTGCCCATTTTGCTATTGCAATGTTGGTATTTTCATGATTCCTAGGAACTCTCTATTCAAGAAAATGTGTTCCTTGTCTGTTGATATGAGTTGCAAATCCTTTTTTGCCTTTTTTGCAAAGCTGCACCTGCGGCATAGGGAGGTTCCTGGGCTGGAGGCTGAATCAGAGCTGTAGCTGCTGGCCTAAGCCACAGCATAGCAAGGCAGGATCCTTCACCCACAGAGCAAGGCCTGAGATCAAACCCACGTCCTTATGGATACCAGTCAGGTTCGTTAACCACTGAGCCACGACGGCAACTCCTGCAATCAGTCTTATATCCGCTCTCAGAACTGCTGCTCCCAACTTCCCCTTCTCCCTTGGATTCCCACCACTCTCCCAGTCTTCCTAGGTCTGTGACCTCAGTCTCCCCAGTCCAACACCTGCCTACAGATTCTTCTGTGCAAGACTCTTCCATGATTCCTCTCCTCCCCAGCCCGACCGTCATCTTACTGGTCACCACGTGCTGTCATCAGCAACCCCCAGAATGGAACACTTCCTCCTGCTGCAGTCCTGTCACCCAACCTCCCTCTGCTCAGGAAACCTCGGGCCCTCCCCTGCATTACACACACACACACACAATGCTATTATACATAAACGTATATATGCTATTATATATATTGTATATTATCATATGCTATTATATATTATCATATGCTATTATATATACTATTTTATATATGCTATTGTGTAATATATAATCTATATACTATACATATAATAAATATGCTATTATATATATAAGCTATTCTTTTGGACATATCGGTGTTTTGGGTTTATGTGTGGTGCCATTGTTTTTGTCCCTTCGTTTAACTTAACAGACCAGAATATACTCTTATTCTGGTCTCCCCAACGCCTTCCCTCCGGCCCCTCTCCTTGGCTTTCGATTTTGCTGCAGCTGTACACTCCCGCTAAGGCTCCAAGAGAAACCAGTGACAGAGGCCCATCTCTAAGACCCTTGCTCCAGGCTCCTGTCCCAGGGCCCTGCAGCAGTGCCAGGCGCGTGTAAACCCTGGCCAGCTTTGGCCAGTGTCCCCCGTCCAACCGCACACCCTGGCTCCCCTCTGTGTCCGTTTCCACCAGCTCGCAGCACACACATACAAGGACACCGCAGGAAACGGGCCTCCAGCCAGGCGGCACAGGAGAGCCCTGAGACATCCTAAGGGATTCTTGGATGGTGGAAAGAGTCCTGGCAATCTGGGATTTCTTGGGGTCACAGGACAGCGAGCAAGAAGAGGAGGCTACAGAATGCGAGCTCGCTGGTGCTTGGCCGGAGAGGGAAAAGAGAGAGGTGAGGCGCTGGAAGGAGGGGTGGGGAGCGCTGGGCTGGCCCAGGCGGGACGGGGACCGCGCACCCGTGTGTGAGCGCGCGCGGGCGCGCGAGCGCGCCTCTGCACCGCATTGAAATGCCCTGTACGTCGGGGCAGCAGGACAGAGCCGAGGGCGCGCGCGAAGCCTCCAAGGGTCCTGGTCTTGAGGCGGCAGCCATGACCGAGAACTCGGACAAAGTGCCCATCGCCCTGGTGGGGCCCGACGACGCTGAGTTTTGCAGTCCCCCGGTGAGTACCGCCCGGGAGCCCCAGACACGCGGGGTCCGGACCCGCTGTCCTGGGTCAGCGATTTGCGCCACCAAACTTGGGAGGTGGGAGCACATTGGAGCGCCCCAGTGTGGGCTTGGGGTGGCGCCCCACGCGTGTGCTTGTGCAGGGGGGGCCGGCGTCCCCAGGTGATGTGAAGGGGCCGGTGGAAAGGGAGTGAGGAGGGAGCGTCGGGTGGCCGGAGGAGAGAGAACCACGGGGCCATGGCCTTGCACCGCGAAAATCTGCTCAGGGTACACGCACGCCTGAGGACCCGGGACCCTCGGGCGGGAGCGCGGCGAAAGGGGGCGCCGGGAGGAACCCGGGGCGAACTGCATCCCACCCCCACCCCGGATGCTCCCGGGGAGCTGCGTGCCGACGTGACGGCGCTTTTCCCGCCCGCCCGCAGGCTTACGCCGCGGTGACAGTGAAGCCTTCCAGCCCCGCGAGGCTGCTCAAGGTCGGAGCCGTAGTCCTCATTTCGGGGGCGGTGCTGCTGCTCTTCGGGGCCATCGGGGCCTTTTATTTTTGGAAGGGGAGCGACAGTCACGTAAGTCCAGAGCGCCGGGTGCGGGCTGGAGTCGGGGCGAGCGCGGCGGGGAGGGGCGCGGGGTGGCGGGGTCCTCTGGGTCACCCGCATGGCCCCCACGCCCGTTGATCCTTTCCCCTCAGGGCTTTCCTGGCACCCTCTCTCTCCTTTCTTCCATCCAACTCCAGGACGAGGCTTCCCACTCCTAGGCGGCTTTGTAGAAAAGCAAGGCAGGGTTTTCAGGGAGAAGGTTAAAACAGAGAAGCGGGGATGTGCGGTGGAAGGTTCCAGAAGAAGCCTTTTTGGCCGATCTCAGCCTGGCACCTCCACGCCGTGGGTAAAGCGCCTTCCCTCTGGCCTTGCCTTACTCATCCTTAGGGAAGAAGTGAAACTAAGGCCTTTCCCAGGTGAGAACGCCTGTGGGTTTAAGAACCTGGGACAAAGATGGTGAAAGAATATTCAGACTCAACAGTCAGGGACGAATTTGACGTCTCAAGAGCTTCATCTCTCTCTCTCTCTCTTTCTCTCCCTCTCTCCCCCCCTTCTCTCCAGCTGCCCCCCATCCTTTAATGCACCCTTCCCTCTTGCTTTAAGAAAAAAAAAAAGAAGGGAGGGAATGGGTTGGACTGGGAAACTGGGGTTAATAGATGCAAGCTATTGCCTTTGGCATGGATAAGCAATGAGATCCTGCTGTATAGCACTGGGAACCAGATCTAGTCACTTACGATAGAGCTGATGGAAGATGAGAAAAAGAATGTGCATATATATATATATATATATATAACTGGGTTACTTCGCTGTACAGTAGAAAATTGGCAGAACACAGTCAACCAGCTATAATAGAAAAAATAAAAATCATTTTTAAAAAAAGAAAAAAAAAGTTCTACCTTCCTTAAAGATGGCTAATCTCTTTAAAAATCAGTTCTGGCCTGGTCACATGTGACTTCATGATAAAGGGCACACTACCTACTCTCCTGCTTTCTTTGTAGGCAGCTATTTATTTTAAAGCTGGGTTGGCGCTCGAGGAATATAAATAGTGCTCCTGAGTTGACTGGGCAAAATTCCAGTGTGTTCGCTAAATACTTGGAATTGTGTTCACCTATGTGGAAGGGGGGCATTTTATCTTCGTCGCCGTTGCCCGGCCTGGTATAAGCTTATTTCAACTAATGGAAAAGAATTCCATCGCCAGGGTGCACACAAAGGGCTGTTTCTTAATCGCTGCCCTCAGAGAATCTGTGACTGCCCCCCCCCGCCCCTCCCACCATGAAATTCAAAGCATGAACAAATTCCAGTACTTAGACAAAATGGTGCTAAAAGCAATTCAGCACCATTTTACACATCACATCTTCTGCAGTCACTGCATAATTTGTATTTTTAACTCGAACGCCTCATGTAGATAAGCATGCCATTTAGCACTGCGTCTGTTTTAGAGACTGTATCGAATTTACAAGCATCGGTTTGTAAGATCGGAACCGCACCATGTTTTGTGTATATTTGAAAAGTGCCTTAATGCAGTTGTATATTTTAAATATAGCAGCGGGGCCAGATGCTCATATTTGAAAGCAGGCATATCTGAACATGAAAACGATTTTGAGTATCTCCGTCTCCATTAATAGCAGGGCTTAGATTGCCATCCCCTGGGAGATGGTATGGTACTCGAATGTAAATGCTATCTTTTAGATGACAAACTTCAGCGGTGTCGTCCCTGTGGGGATAAAAAAGAGCTTTGCTTTTTTTTTCCTCCTTTTTTTTTTTTTTTTTTGGTAAAGCTCTGGTCATGCTATATATGAAAATGAATGCCCGTGTGGCATTTAATTATTCAAGGCAAACACAGCTCCCTGACAAGCTTCTAGAAAGACAGATTGAAAGATCATCCCGAAGGAGGAGGGGCTCCTTGGAGCATAGTTTTTACTTGACTGCAGGACGATTGGTTGTCTGGTTCAAGAGAGCGGTATTAAATTCTACAAATACAAAGGGATAGTGAATCACATTTTATTGCCAGCGATCAAAGTAACTTCTATTTCCTATAGAGGCAGGAGGATGAAGAAAATCGTGGTAGTTTTTTTTTTTTTTTAACTCCCAAAATATTCCAGGTTGATCCCTATTACTTAAGTCTGAAACACAAGTCACAAAATACTCAGTCAGTTTGGCACCGTCTTTGCATAAGTGCATACACACAGTCTGCTTTCCCAGAAGACAAAACTAAAATAGCCCAAACAGAAAAGGTAAGTGTCTGTCAAACAGAAAGACACCCCCCAGGAGTTCCCATCGTGGCTCAGCAGTAACGAACCTGACTAGTATCCGTGGACGTGGGTTCGATCCCTGGCCTCGCTCAGTGGGTTAAGGATCCGGAGCTGCTGTTGAGCTGTGGTGTAGGTCACAGACTTGCCTGGGATCCTGCGTGGCTGTGGCTGTGGCTGTGGCGTCGGCCGGCAGCTGCAGCTCCAGTTGGACCCCTAGCCTGGGAACTTCCATGTGCTGTGGGTGCAGCCCTAAAAAAGACAACAAGAAGAAGGGGATGAAGGAAAAGAAGGAGGGGAAGGGGAAGGAGAAGGAGGAGAGGAAGAGGAAGGAGAAGGAGAAGAAAGAACAAAGAAAAAAAGGAAAGACACCCCCAACCAAATGGACTACCGCACTCTTTTCGGATTATCCACGCCTCTGTGCCTCTATCTTGGTTTATAGAGAAGAACCAGCCTTTCCTATGGGTAAATCCCCTAAGGACAGGTTGACTAGAAATCAGCTGGAAGACTCTGAAGCATTGGAATGCCAATAATCAGGGGACAAATGATCAGGGCTCAAATATTGAGACCATGTTTCATTCACATTATTGGAAATGGAACAAGGCATTGAAATATGGCCGGTTCCCACCGATATGAGATAACTGACGACTCTACTTTGGGATGAGAGGATGAGATCATTGCTCGGGGCCTTTAGTCTCCCCCTGATTTTTCTAGACATTGTCCCAAACATAATGTCATTATCTTACGAACCCAGGCTTTATTAGAAACTCATTAGCAAATATCCTTGGCTGTAAAAGGCACCATACTGAGCAAAATTTGGCACATCAGAAACTTTCTTTGTGCTTGGATAGAAATAGCCTTAGGTGCTAATAGCTCCATCAGTTTCGAGCAGTAAATGTGGTTATTGCTCCACCAACCCAGCCTCCTCCGGGCCCAGGATTTTGGAAATAACTTCTGACTTTTTACCACCACCTCCGGCCCGGTCACTTCAGGAGGGCACAAGCCTGGCGCACTGCTGCTCCCTGCAGACGGTGCCCTGCCTATAAAAGACAGGTTGGGGAGTTCCCTTCTTGGCTCAGCGGTTAACGAACCCGACCCATGAGGATGTGGGTTCGATCCCTGGCCTCGCTGTGTGGGTTGGGGATCCGGCATTGTCGTGTGGCATAGGTCGCAGACGCGGCATGGATCCCGTGTTGCTGTGGCTGTGGTGCAGGCTAGCAGCTATAGTACTGGTTTGACCCCTAGTCTGGGAACTTCCATATGCCATGGGTGCGGCCCTACAAAGCAAAAAAAAAAGAAAGAAAGAAAAAGAAGATACACTGAAGCTACATCGCAAAGGATGCCATACCCATGCTAGTTAGGGAGCTTTTGCTGGAGGGGTGGTGGTGAGAGGTCGTGGTGAAGGAAAGTGAAATTAGGATTACAAACTGCAATTCTCGTGTTGCAATCTTGTGTCCTTAAACCCTCCTGAAACTTTGGAAAGAGTTCGTTTCTTTCTTCTTCTTTCTTTTATCAAAGTATAGTTGATTTACAATGTTGTGTTAATTTCTGCTGTACAGAAAAGGGATTCAGTTATGCATATATATTCTTTTTCATGTTTGTTTCCATTTGGTTTATCACAGGATGTTGAATCTAGCTTCCTGTGCTATACAGCGGGGCCTTGCTGTTTATCCATCTTATATTGAATAGTTTGGCTTGGTAATAGTATAATATAATATGATATGATATCATATGTTATGTAATATAATATAAAATGTTATATAATATAATATGTCTGCTAGTCCCAAATTCCCAATCCATTCTGTGTATCTGTGAGTCTCTTTCTGGTAACTCATTAATTTTCTAAATTCGGGATCGTTTTAGTAGTAAAAAGCTTATGTGCAATGCTTTTTAAAAAAAAAAAATGAAACTTTTGTCGCATGAGTGCAGGAAGGACGCTTGTGCCAGCAGAAACTCACACCAGCATCGTCCACCACGCGCCCCCTGACAGCCAGAATTAAGTCAAGTAAATACCGGCTGCTCAGAAAGCACAGGGGCAGAACAGAGCCCGCTTTCTAATTCTGACCTGCAGAAAGCACTGGCTCAGCCAAAGAAAACAGGTTTCCCCCAACTGGCTGATGGTGAGAACCGTCTGCGGTGCAAAGTGAAAAAACATCGGTGGGCCCTGCTCCCGTTCCCAGAAATCAGAACCCAAGATACAGTTCTTATGACCAGGCGAGCTGGGGGGAGACCATGCCCTGCAGAAATCAAAGTTCATTAGAAGGAGGAAAGAAGAGATGTGGAGAGGTGGCCCAACTGCATGCTGGGATATTCTCCTCCACCGAATGAGGGCTGTTTGTCTAAAAGGGTAACAGCCAGCAACGGCGGTTCTACATCTCTGCTAATAAAATAGAGCTCTGTGGGTCTGATGATAATGAGTTTTCTACAAGTAATGACCCAGTGACAACAGATACTTTTCCCAGGGTTTTGTGCACGCAGCAGTCAAGCCGTTCCTCATAATGAGGGAGAAAATCAGCCTTGGACTGAGTCTGAGCTCTTTGCAATTCTGACCTACTGACCTGATACCGAGTAGCAGGTGTCTTTCGTCAGTTCCCATCCCTTCCCCTTTATTTATTTATTTATTTGTCTTTTTGCCTTATCTAGGGCCACACCCGCGGCTTATGGAGGTTCCCAGGCTAGGGGTCTAACAGGAGCTGTAGCCGCCGGCCTACGCCACAGCCACAGCAACGCGGGATCCAAGCTGCGTCTGCAACCTACACCACAGCTCACGGCAACACCAGATCCTTAACCCACTGAGCGATGCCAGGGATCGAACCCGCAACCTCATGGTTCTTAGTCGGATTCGTTAACCACTGAGCTATGACGGGAACTCCCATCCCTTCTCCTTTAAAGATTTTGTAATCTATAAGATAATGAATAAGATCTCTCATGTCAGAGATCTATTACATGGCGTATACAAGATAGAGATACATACCTAGGTATGCCCCCAAGTTAGAAAAGGAAGAAAAGAGAAGGAACCCAGTCACTACCCCACAACACAGAGAAGGTTTGAGCAGAGCAGCACGGCACAGTCAGCAGGAGCAGTGTGTGAATCCTGAACCACTTTTTTCTTTTCTTAAGGCTGCACCTACTGCATACGGGAGTTCGCGGGCTAGGGGTCAAATCAGAGCTGTAGCTGCCGGCCTACACCACAGCCACAGCAACAGGGAATCCTTAACCCACCAAACGATGCCGGGGATCAGGGTTCTCATCGTGGCTCAGTGGTTAACGAATCCGACTAGGAACCATGAGGTTGTGGGTTCGATCCCTGGCCTTGCTCAGTGGGTTAAGGATCCAGCGTTGCCGTGAGCTGTGGTGTAGGTTGCAGACGCGGCTTGGATCCCACGTTGCTGTGGCTGTGGCGAAGGCCGGCGGCTACAGCTCCTGTTAGACCCCTAGCCTGGGAACCTCCATATGCTCTGAGTGCAGCCCTAGAAAAAGGCAAGAAAAAAAAAACCCAACGAGGCCAGGGATCGAATCCACGTCCTCACAGACGCTGTGTCGAGTTCTTAACCTGCTGAGCCACAACGGGAACTCTGGGAATCACTTTTTAAATTAGTATCCTAACCAGATGTCTAAACTGAGAGCCCTCTCGATCATCTAATTCAGTGGCACGCTGTAAACAAATTTTTCTACTGGCAGAATTTTAAATAAGATCTTAGAAATCCAAGGCATAAAACAGATCAGAAGCAGAACTTCTCGGGCTAAATTGCCGGTGGACCGGGGCAGGGAGTGGGGGGGGGTCGTAAAGGAGCTTCATTGTCTCGCCTGCTCTGCGTCTCTCACCTCTGGGCCACCTCTGTGAAGCCCCAGGGCTCTAAGGGCATAAACGAAAACTGCCTCTGAGATCTCACTTCATCATTTTACACTCAAGGCGACCCCCGAGACCCAGCAGGACCCAGCAATAAGTGCTGCAGCCACCTGCTTTTCGGATGCCTGGGCCAGTGCTCTTGAACAAGGCCGGGCCTCCCTCCCCCTTCCCCGCACATCTCATAACAAAACGCCTTATGACACCATATGCCTGTCCCATAGAGTCATTAAAACAAGTGCCCCTTAGTCAGAGCCGAGACAGATGTGCACATTGACCTTGCTGTCTGTAAATGCTGCTCAGTACCGGGCATATCCTAGTCCTGCCTGCCACACTCCACGCCAAATCTTGACTGAAGGAGTTTAAAAAATACCTTTGAATTCGGGTGCCCCTGTAGACTCGTTCACTCAACAGCCCATTAACCCCCTGCCTCCCCGTTTTCCATGTCTCCAGCAGCGGCTCTCAGCTCTGAATGCACAGTAGGATTGACCTTTTTTTTTATTTTTTATTTATTTTGTCTTTTTAGGGCCGGACCTGAGGCATAGGGAAATTCCCAGGCTACGGAGTCGAATCACAGATGTGGCCGCCGGCCCATGCCACAGCCACAGCGACGCGGGATCCGAGCCGCGTCTGCGACCTACACCACAGCTCGCGTCACCGCTGGATCCTTAATCCACTGAGCGAGGCCAGGGATCGAACCGACATCCTCATGGATGTTAGTTGGGTTCATTTCTATTGAACCATGATGGGAACTCCCAGGACTGACCTTTTAAACAAGAAAGATCTGGTTCGATCCCTGGCCAGCTCAGTGGGTTAAGGATCCGGTGTTGCTGTGAGCTGTGGTGTAGGTTGCAGACGCGGCTCGGATCCTGCGTTGCTGTGGCTGTGGCGTGGGCTGGCAGCTGAAGCTCCGGTTAGACCCCTAGCCTGGGAACCTCCAGGCTAGGGGTCTAACCTTTTAGTGTGGCCCTAAAAGGCAAAATAAATAAATAAATAAATAAATAAATAAATAGATAGATAGATAAATAAATAAATAAAATTTAAAAAAATAAAAAAGAAAGATCTGGAGTTTCCTGTTGGCTGAGTGGGTGAAGGACCCTGCATTGTCACTGCTGTGGTGTGGGTTCAACGCCTGGCCCGGGGACTTCCGCAAGCTGTGAGCATGGCAGAGAGAGAGAGAGAGGAAGAAAGGAAGGAAGGAAGAAAGAAAGGAAGGAGGGAAAGAAAGAAAAAAGAAAGAAAGAAAAAGGAAGGAAGGAAGAAGACAAGAGGAAAGAAAGAGAAGGGAACGGAGGAAGGAAGGAAGGGGAGGGAGATGGGAAAAGCTATGCCCAAGCTCCATCCCCACAGGTCCTGATTTGATTGGTGGAGAGTAAGTGGGGAAATCCAGGTAGCTGGAGGTTCTACTCAGATGCTTCTATACGCAGCCAGGATTGCAAATCACTGAGCTATTTTAGTATCAGAGACTCTCAAAGCTATTCCTTTTAAGACATTTTTAAAGAAATCATTGTATTAAGCGACTGGTATATGAATGAAGTCCTCATACAGAGATGCCTGACTATGACGGATGTTTCTGCGTCTCCTGGATACATAGGAAAGCTACTGCCTACGCCGGAAGTCTCGCGATAAGCCCTGAACTGCTCTAAAAGGGAAGCATCGCTAACTCTGATGTTCGCTTCCAGATTTACAATGTCCATTATACCATGAGTATCAATGGGAAATTACAAGATGGGTCAATGGAAATAGATGCTGGGAACAACTTGGAGACCTTTAAAATGGGAAGCGGAGCCGAAGAAGCGATTGAAGTTAATGATTTCCAGAATGTAAGTATATGTCATGCATTTAGGGAGTCTAACCGGGCAAGTCCGGGAGACTTTTCTTTCAGGAAGCGTCATCTCTCATACGTATCCACTTGGGAACTGTTCTTTAGGGCGGTCAGAGCGCCGCTAACCCGCATGCGCCATGCAGCACGTTCTCTCTGAGAAGGGACCGGTCTTTGTCCTTTATGTCTTCACAATCAAAAAAATCAGCCCCTTAGCGCTGAAGAGAACAAGTTCTTGGAACTCTGCAAAGTCTTGGCAGAAAGACTTGCAAGAGCTGTTTCTGTCCAAGCAGCTTTTTTTTTTTTTTTTTTTGCATTTTAGGGCCACACCCACAACATGTGGAAGTGCCCAGGCTAGGGGTCAAATGGGAGCGAGGGCTGCTGGCCTGCACCACAGCCACGGCAACACCAGATCTGAGCCACATCTGCGATCTACACCACAGCTCGCAGCAACCCCTCATCCTTAAGCCACTGAACGAGGCCGGGGATTGAACCCACATCCTCAAGGAGACTAGTTGGGTTCATTTCCACTGAGCCAAAGCGGAAACTCCACTCCTCCAAGCAGCTTGCTTAACACAGTGACTAAAATAAATCCTCAAGCTCTCCCAGAAACTCCCAAGGTCTGAAATGGGCACTTGTCGGGACAGGGGAAAGTTTAATGACCTAATCTTCTCATCCACAACAGGTGGGATCGATTTATAATTTCTCAATTCTTCCGATTTCCCATTTAATCCAGAAAATGAGCCCCCCAGTGTATCATACGCTTTCTGAGCATGGCCTATTATGGATGAAACATTCCGGTCTCCTTTGAAAAGGGCACGCGTGCTTGTTTTCAGAAATTCAATTTACAGGCAGTTGGAGACATTAAGCCATGCGGTGATGCTTCAGCATACGTGTGCAAACCAAAGTGTCACTCCGGGCCGCCTCTCCTGATGGCCACCATAAATGCCATCATCTCTTTCATGTTCTAAGATGAGACAGGCTTCACTATTTGTGTTCTCCCGTTACATCTGTAGATGGAGTGGGTGGTGAGACTTCATAATGAAAACAAGGCTCTCGAAAATCATGTCTCTTCTGATAGTTTATTGGCCTACAAACAACCCATCGACCCGTCTTCCTCTGACTGATGAGAAAAACTAGAGATGCAGAGGCATTTGAATGAAAGAACTCCCCTTGCTGACACCCAGACGCACTTCGAAAGCGCTTTTGAATACCAAACACCTGCTAACCTTAGAGCCCAGCTGATGTTAGACATTATTTGGGGGTGACAGGGACGGGCCGATGTTCGGGGGGCGTGGGCTTCGCCCTGGGGCCAGGCTCTGCAGCCCCGGGTGGGACCAGCTGCATTCCGCTTGGTCACAGCTTTGCACGTGCTTCTGGTGAAGACACAAGATCATTTCTCTGGACCTCATAAAGGCTTTTACTGCAAGGCCCAGGACAAGGTAAAAGGAGTTTTTTTTTTTTTCTTTGTCCTGCTTGATATAAAATTATAAAATGTGCCTCCCACACAGGCAGCCTTCAAGCCAGCACAAAATCGAATACCTGGGAGGTGGCACCGTATCAAGCTACGCAAAGGTAGCAGTACAGACAAATAAGATCCATCTCTCAAGATCTGCATGTGTCAGGAATATCCTTGTCCAATAATTTCATTCCCAAACCTCTATTTTTGCTTTATAATCCTTTGGTTCTAATAATGGTATGGATTGCGTTTCGCTCTCTTAGGCCGAGGGGGCCACAAATATTTAACAAACTGATCGATTCTCTTTGAGAGCTTGCACATTTCTCTGAGTCAGAACTGGTGAGGAGAATGGTTTTGTTTTTTGATGGATAGAACCTGTTACGGGTTTAAATAAGCCTGGGCTTTGGAAGACACATGAATCAGCCACTGTGGTACCTGTGCTCTTGCTTCCCCTCGGATTGTAAAATTCAGGAGGCGTTTGTTGGGGGTGAGCGTGTGTCAGGGAAGGTGGTAGGTATGTGGGATGCAAAGACGAGGGACGCTTGTTCCATCCCTCAAGGACCTTACAGTCAGGTCCAGGAGGCAGACGTCCCCCCAGCGGTGGCTTCTGGTCAGCGGAGCCGGGAACCGGGCGGTGGAGCCATCGCAGCACCTTAGAGAAGTGGAGTGGGTTTGACAAGAGGTGGCCACGTTCAAATCAGGTCTGGAAGAGCGATCAGGATTTCGACCTGCAGAGAAGCAGGGGCAGGGCTTTCCAGGCCCAGGGAAGAATACAGAAAACTAGGACACAGTCCTGATCTCAAGTTCAAGTAGCCCCGAAGGTGAGGGAGGGAAGAAGACGCGGCCAGAGAAGGGAGGTGTCTGCATGGTAAGTGAGCACCCTTCCCTACTAACCCCACCAAGATTGTAATAGAACCAGTGGAAAACAGAGGAGAGAGAGAGAGAGAGAGAGAGAGAGAGAGAGAGAGAGAGAGAGAGGGAGAGAGGGAGAGAGGGAGGGAGAGAGGGAGAGAGGGAGGGAGAGAGGGAGGGAATTAACGCTGAAACAAAGGGCCCTGGGCTCTACACCGTTAAAGAAATTGCTCGAGTGGGTGGGTGGGGATTGCTTGTTAAATAATTAAGGCAGGATTTCCCGTCATGGCGCAGCAGTTAACGAATCCGACTAGGAACCCTGAGGTTGCGGGTTGGATCCCTGGCCTTGCTCAGTGGGTGAAGGATCCAGGGTTGCTGTGAGCTGTGGTATAGGTCGAAGATGCAGCTCGGATCCTGCGTTGCTGTGGCTGTGGTGTAGGCTGGCTGCAATAGCTCCCACTAGACCCCTAGCCTGGGAACCTCCATATGCCGAGAGTGCGGCTCTAGAAAAGGCAAAAAAAAAAAAATTAAGGCAGACTTGTTAAAGAATTAAGCCTACTACAGTGGGGTTTAGTAGTGGAGGAGAGAGGTCAAGGTCAGCTCTGAATACAGTAAGGGAGAGTGGGGATTTAAAGCCTGGGTAGGGGGTGGGGGGGTCTTGATGAAAAACTGCTAAGAGGTAGGATAGTTCTTTGCTAAACTGGTCTAACAGGATTTTTGCTCCAGGCAGATCTGGGGGATCAGATATCCAGATTGGTCAGACCAAAGCTGAAGCAGCGGGATTCTTGGAATAAGAGGGCCAAGATAGAGGCCAGGGTTGGGGCCTCCTGAAACGAAGACTCAGAGGAGCCTGTCTAAAGCCAGGAGAGGTTTTATCAATACCCTGGAGAATACAAAAGCTTCGACAGAGTTCATACCCGCAGTAGCATCGGTGCTGTTGCTTAAGCCAAACCTCTCAGACCTGTTGACCCATTTATATAACAAAAATCCTGATTAGAGGAGTTACAGCTGTAACACAGGGGGATCGGCAGCATCCTGGGAGCCCTGGGATGCGGGTTCGATCCCCGGCCCAGCGCAGTGGGTTAAGGATCTGGCATTGTTTCAGCTGTGACTTCCGTCAAAACTGTAGCTCTGATCTGATCTCTGCCCCAGGAATGCCATATGCCACAGGGTGGCCATAAAAGAAAACAAAGTGTTTAAAATAGTAAATTTTATGTTATATATTTTTACCACAATTTTTAAAAAATTAAACTTTGAAAAATGATAAAATATGTAAAAAAATTTTTTCCAAAAAAAAAAATCTGGACAGAAATTAAGGTGCTCCGTGGTGGCCTAGCAATTAAGGATTTGGCATTGTCATTGCTGTGGCTTGGGTGTGATCCGTGGCCCAGGAACTTCTGCAGCCAAAAAAAAAAATTAAGATGGCATAAACTGGTGGGTATATACAGATTTTCACTATACAAATCTTTTGGCTTTGTGTGTATTTTAATTTAAAAGGCTGGAGGGTAAAAAAAAAAAAGCACAACCTACCTGGTAGGTAAGGTAAATAGGTTATTGATTTCAATCATCAATATAGTCCCCAACAATAACATAAAGAAAAAGTGAAGTGAAAGTAATTTATAATAAAATCTGGACTTTAGCCTGATGTGCTGGAAAACATCATCAAGTCATAAGCTTGCTCTGATAGCTGGGTCAGTGTCCGGGCCACAGCCTAAAATAGAGACTGGCTTAAGTATGTGTTGACAAACTAAATACCAGCTAATTTTATAAGTGAACCTTTTCTTTCCATTTTTCACAGTAATTCCATTCCTAAAAAATTCATTGTACATTAAGACCATGCCAGGAGTTTCCTGGTGGCTCAGTGGGTTAAGGACCTGGTGTTGTCACTTCTGTGGCTCCAGTTCGATCCCTGGCTCAGGAACTTCTGCATGATGCAGGAATGATAAAACAACAAAATAAAATGTTTGCATGTAAAACTGTCGTGCTCCAGGCTCAGATGCCTACCATCAAGTTTTTCAGTTTTTACTTGGTGGTTCATTCTTCAGGGCTTCCCCAAGCTGACTGGGACCCAGCACCCCTGGGCCTGCCCTACAGGGCGAGGAGAGTCCCCGGTCTGACCATAAAAACTCCCTCTCGGAATTCCAGTTGTGGCTCAGTGGGTTAAGGACCCAGCATAATGTCCATGAGGACGCAGGTTCGATCCCTGGCCTCGATCAGTGGGTTAAGGATCCAGCGTTGCTGTGAGCTGTGGTGTAGGTCACAGATGTGGCTCGGATCCAGTGTTGCTGTGGCTGTGGTATAAGCTGGCAGCTGCAGCTCTGATTCGACCCTTAGCCTGGGAGCCAGGGAACTTCCATATGCCGCAATCGCGGCCCTAAAAAGGAAAAAATTAAAATAAAAACTCCCTCCAAGTTTTCTCAAGAATCCCCCCTGGAGGAAGGACCCCTCCAGCCTCCTTGGGAACTTCTGGTTTAAGCCACAGAAATAAACGAGATGCCCTAGAAAGAAAAGAAAATAATAAAAGCAGCTAAAATGAGATCAGCTGACTGTTGATAAGAGGACCTTGGATCACTGGGGCTTCGCACTCATTATTTTCATTGACAAACTTCTTCATTATCACCAGTTTCTAAGTCTCGTTTGCGAAAACGGAAGGTCTACCTGCCTTTCTTGTGCCTTTTCCTTCCTTCTGTTAATCTCCTCATCGCGTCTGGCTGCCTGCTGTGGATTTGTAGCCAGACGGGGTGGCTAATATGTGTGAATTCCTTCCCACAAGACACATCCCTGTGGGGGTTTCAGTTCTCTCTGCAGCCAGCAGACCACCAGAATGGAGCGCGCGTGGTGGCGCAGGGGATATGAATCTAACTGGCATCCATGAGGACGCAGGTTCGATCCCTGGCCTCGCTCAGTGGGTTAAGGATCCGGCATTGCCATGAGCCGTGGTGTAGGTCGCAGATGTGACTTGGGTCTGATGTGGCAGTGGCTGTGGTGTAGGCCAGCAACTGTAGCTCCAATTGGACCCCTAGCCTGGGGACCTCCATATGCCGCGGATGCGGCTCTAAAAACTCCAGTTTGTCACCCATCAGCTTTCATAGGGCTCCTGGCTCCGAGATTATGTCTGGTGGAACTTTCCACGAGTATCCTCAAGAGTGACTGACTGATGTTTTGCTTCTTTCTTCATCTGAGAGGCTGAATCCTGAGCGAAGTCTCCTAGATTTCTAAATTCTTTTCTTCCTCCCACTCCTTGGTGTTGACCCTGGAACAAGTTCTGTGTCTTTCTGACGTTTGTCTCAACCCAACAGAAGATTAAGTTGAGATGTTTAGGTTTGCATTGGTGTCTACCTTATTGTGGCACAAAATGTATAGGTCTTTAATGTTATTTTTGGCCATTCCCTAGTCAGGAAATTAACCAGCAGAGTGAAGTAAACTCTCTTGGGTCAGAACGCACCGTTACGTCTGAAGTGCTTGGTGGGCAGGATCAGTGCCGAGCTGTCAGCCAAGACTGGAGCCTTGAGGCTGAGCTTTCCCTTGAGTCTGATCTCTAGGCAGACGAGGAGACAGTGTTTATATCTCACAGGGGATAAAAACAAAACGTTCAAATCCTCAGAAGATGTCTAGGAGCGACATGCATCTCCCCACATTGTAGAAAGCTGTTTACTCTGAGCTCAGCAACTTAAAGAAAAAAAGTCTGAATTCATGGAACGAGTTAATGAGACCAACATCATCGGAGACCCTTTGTGGGATCACCAAACAAAAAAAAAAAGGAGGAGGAAAGATTAAGAGCAGGGAGTTGCCATTGTGGCTCAGTGGTTACGAACCCGACTGGCCTCCATGAGGACGCGGGTTCGATCCCTGGCCTCACTCAGTGGGTTAAGGATGCTGTGTTGCCATGAGCTGTGGTGTAGGTCACAGATGCCGCTCAGATCCTGCAGTGCTGTGGCAGTGGTGTAGGTCAGTAGCTGCAGCTCTGATTCAACCCCTAGCCTGGGAACTTCCATCTGCCGCAGGTGCAGCTGTAAAAAGCAAAAAAAAAAAAAAAAAAAAAAAAAAGATTCAGAGCGAACTCAAGCTTATAGTTGAGTAGGGAGGTGACAGTCACAAGGAGCTACTACACAGGTGCTAAGTGGCCAGCGAGGGATGAGGACAGCAGGGCTTTCAGAAGGTCAGAGGAAGGGAGCCCACTGAGCCTGGGGTGGGCAGAGAAAGCTGCGTAGAAAAGAGGGCAGCTTGTGGCGTTAGATGCACAACTATCGAACTACAGCTGAGCCCTGTGCCAGCCCCTGGCAGAAGCCTCCTCATCTAAATACCATCCGCAGTCTTTCCTATCTCACCCTCTGCCTTCTTTTTCTCTTAGCACTTAACACCACCTGGCTTTACCACTACTTTTTTTTATTTTTGGTAAATAACACTGAAAAAGCTAAGTGCCACGAAGGCAGACCTCCCGTCCGTTTTGCTCGTCCCTGTACCAGGATTTGGAACCGCGCCTAGCATGCAGGAGACACTCCATACACTGAGTAGACGAATGGATGGACAGATGAGTGGATCAACTTTTATTTCCTAGGGCATCACAGGAATCCGCTTTGCTGGAGGAGAGAAGTGCTTCATCAAAGCACAGGTGAAGGCTCGTATCCCCGAGGTGGGCGCCGAGACCAAGCAGGGCATCTCCTCCAGACTGGTGGGTACCAGCGTGCTCCCCGTGGCAAGGGGCGAGGGCGGCGGGCGGACTCTGGAGGCTCCCCCCACGTACACACACTTTCTGTCTCTGGTTCCTGGATAGGTTCTTAAACCAGAACATAAGCTGTCTTTGTTCTCTGACAAAGGAATTTAACTGTTTGAGTTGGTTTCAAATGATCGTTTCTCACATGACGCAGTGTAATTAGAGGTTTTGGAAAATCGATTTTGGGCGCGATGCGGCCCTCATTTGCCTATCTGATCAGGGATTAAGACAACCTAAAGGACTTCAGATATTAGGATCTTAGTTAAAGGGCTCTCGGGAGTTCCCATTGTGGCTCAGCGGGTTAAGAAGCCGACGAGTATCCATGAGGATGTGGGTTCGATCCCTGGCCTCGCCCAGTGGGTCAAGGTTCCGGCGCTGCTGTGAGCTGCAGGGTAGGTGGCAGACACGGCTTGGATCCTGCATTGCTGGGGCTGTGTCGTAGGCCGGCAGCAGCAGCTCAGATTTGACCTCTAGCCTGGGAACTTCCATATGCCTCAGGTGCAGCCCTACAAAGCAAAAAGGAAAGAAAAAAGAAAATTCCTGTAGTTCTCATTGTTTTGCCCTTCACCGCGTGGATGGCTCCCTCAGTAATCCTTCCCGCTGGTTCAAGTTCAGCCCAATGAGGCTATTTAACATCTATTGAATTCCTTCGGCTGTGTGTCAAACTTTTGTGGTCCTTTAAACATAATTCGCCCTTTTATTATTCAGAGCTTGCCTTCGAGCTTGGTTTGATAAACCGTTTACTTGAAGAATTGCACATTGAGCAATAATACTTTATGCTTATTTGATACTTTGAGGGCTTATCAAGCGGCCACGTTCATTGTCCTCTTCCATTTGAGTTGCGACAGGTACGATGGAAGAAAAATGGACTCTGGACTCAGGAGGATACGAGTTCAGATCGCAGCTCTGACACTTGCTATGGATGTGGCTTCAAGGCTTTGAGCCTCAGTTGGTCATCTACCAGCTAGGATAGGGGCCCTGTCCCCACGGCCCTGAACCCGCTAGATAATGAGTACGCAGCGGCCCTGCTTTAATCGTTAATTTTATTATGCTCACCTTTGATCCTCCCAGTATCCCCGGGAGGAGCAGCTCCCTCAAGGAAAAGGAGGAAAAGTAAGAGTAAGCAGAGGTGCCTGGAAACTGCCTGCCTGCTTGCCCCTCCCGGGAATAGCGCCAGGTGTCACAAAACAAAACAAGACCTAACACCAGCCTGTGAGTTGTTAAAGTTGGCTTCTCTCTCCAACTCCCGGTTTCCCCAACCATTCATCCCGTGAGATGGGTTCCCGCCCTTCATCCCTCCTCTGATCATGTCCTGGTTTGTTCCCCGAAGCTGTGCCCTTCAGAACAGTGGTGTGGGACCCACTAGTCAGTATCCGAAGGTGAGCCCAAGACCACCTGCGTTCTGACCTTGAACTTCTCGTGTTGCATTACCTTTTTTATGGTCCTCTCATTCCTTTTCTGCGATGAAGCCTTTTTTTTTTTTTCTGGAGATGGGGGCTTTTTAGGGCTGCACCTGCAGCATATGGAAGTTCCCAGGCTAGGGGTGGAATCGGGGCTGTAGCTATCAGCTTACGCCACAGCCACAGCAACACTAGATCTGAGCCAAGTCTGCAGCCTACACCACAGCTCATGGCAATGCCAGATCCTTAACCCCCTGAGTGAGTTAAGGATCAAACCTGTGTCATCACGGATACCGAGTCTTCATGGATACATCGGGTTCATTACTGCTGAGCCACAATGGGAACTCACCATTATGAAGCTTTCAGTGAACTCTCACCCTTGACATCTGGTCAACCATAGCTGACAAAGATCTTATCATAAGTTGGCAGAACATTTTCTGATTTTCTTAAAAACACGCTTTTTTTTAATTTTTAAAAATAATCTTTTGTCATTGTAGAAATTTGGGAAATAAAGGAATAGAGAAGAAAATCACACACAATTGCATAACCTACTGATAGTAATGTTTATGTTTTGGTGAATTTTCATATGCAAGTGTGTATGATATTCTTTACATAATTAAATACTGCTGTACATTCTTGTTATTTTCCCTCAATTTTAGGTCTTCTGAAATGCAGATGGATGGAGGGATTGTATGTCATCATATGATTATACTTTTAAATTTATGTGAATCAAAGTTTAAAAGTATCATTATCATACAGTTATAATTTTAAAAGTCTTTTGTTCTTGAATTCAGGTATCCTCAGTTTTTTCGTTCTTTCAAATAATAATTAAAAATTTTTTTTGTCTTTTTTTAAGGCCACACCCACAGCATATGGAAGTTCCCAGGCTAGGGTTCGAATTGGAGCTGTAGCTGCCGGCCTACACCACAGCCACAGCATCTCGGGGTCCCAAGCTGTGTCTGTGACCTACACTGCAGCTCATAGTAATGCCGATCCTTAACCCATTGAGGGGGGCCAGGGTTTGAATCACATTCCTCATGGATGTTAGTTGGGTTCGTTAGCTCTGAACCACAATGGGAACTCCTAAAATAGTTTTTGAATACAGAAATAATTCACTGTATGGAGTTCCCATCGTGGCTCAGTGGTTAATGAATCCGACTAGGAACCATGAAGTTGCGGGTTCGATCCCTGGCCTTGCTCAGTGGGTCAAGGATCCAGCGTTGCCGTGAGCTGTGGTGTAGATCACAGACGCAGCTTGGATCTGGCGTTGCTGTGGCTGTGGTGCAGGCCGGCAGCTGCAGCTGCGATTTGACCCCTAGCCCGGGAACCTCCATAGGCTGCAAGTGCGGCCCTAGAAAAGGCAAAAAGACCAAAAAAAAAAAAAAGAAATAATTCACCGTGGTGAATAGTCCTATATTTAAGTCTTTGGCTGTACCTGATTCTTAGGCCATAGAGGTGAATTGTTTTTCTTGTGTTTTTAGTTGTTTATCCAGTGCGTGCTGGATCCTCTGGTGGGCAAAACCAAACTCAGACATGTTTGTATGAATCAGGAATGTGTTGAGTTCCCTGGTGGCCTAGCAGTTAAGGACCCAGCATTGTCCGCTGCTGTGGCTCTGGTCAAAAAAAAAAATTGACCAAAATTTTTTTTTGTCAGGCCAAAAAAAAATCCTTGGCTGCCAGTAGCAGAAAATTACACTTAGAGTGACTTAAATAAGGATTTGCTTTTCTTCAGAATAAGCACCGTAGAAGCAGGCAGCTGCGGGCATTGGCTCAGTGGCCAGCATCTCTGATTTTTGGGGGCCTTTCCTTCCAGCTCTAAATATCAACCGTGCAGTCAAGTAAGGAAGGCAGGAAGATGCTGAGCAGTGCCAGCCCTGCCTTTCTTTACTGGGGAAATGCAGCCAGCTTCTTAGCCACCAGCACCCTTCAGCATGGATCGCATTGTCTAAGAACTAGTCACATGGGCACCACTGACTGCGGAGTATGCGAAGCAGGTGTCTGTCCTGGGGCCGGTACATTGGTGACTCAAACAAAAGCAGGACTGTGTTGCAGGGAAAGGAAGGGAAAAGAGACCTGGGCTAGGCGGCTGAAAGTATGTGCCATCCACTGTTTATTGAACATTTCTAGCATGTTCGATGCGTGTATATTCATTCTCCCCATCACCTGACTCTGTCCCCATACGATTCAGATTATGATGGAGTATATTTCCTTTTTTTTTTTTTTGTCTTTTTAGGGCCGCACCTGCAGCATATGGAAGTTCCCAGGCTAGGGTTCGAATTGGAGCTGTAACCGCCAGCCTACGCAACAGACACAGCCACAGCAGATCCAAGTTGTGGCTGTGACCTACACCACAGCTCATGGCAATGCCGGATCCTTAACCCACTGGGCAAGGCCAAGGATCGAACTCCATCCACATAGATCCTAGTCAGGTTCGTTAACCACTGAGCCACGACGGGAACTCCCATGATGGGGCAGATTTATGCAGCACTAGCTCTCATACATTTTTCATCAGTTTTGTACAGCTTTTAAAAGCAACTATACCCAAAGAGCATTCATTTCCTGGCTGGAGCCATTTAATTTAAGGTAAATAACTGGATTACGTGTTCGCCGCCTCCAATAACTTTAAGTTGTTTTCATGCAGACAGAAGCCTGAGGGAGAATAAATGAAGGGCTGCGTTTAGCTCCAAAAGAAGGAGAAAACGTTTTAATTTCTCCAACCTACTGCAAACTAATAAAAACATGAAAGGAACAACCTGGCAAAATAAATTTGTCTCCTGGGTTATCAAACCATTCTCAGCAACTCGCTGTAGAAGAAAATCCAGGGTGTGCTTGGTGCAAAGAACACCTGAACTGTGATAGCTGGGAAATGTAGAAATGGTTTATGTTAAATACTGCTTTGAACAAGACATTAAAGAGCCAGTCCCTGGCTCTTTCCATTGTTGTTCAGAAGAAGCAGAGCAAGCCCCCAAAGGGGCTTTCACTTCACAAGCAGGGTCCTCCCATCCTTCATCGGGTTCCAGAGTCGTTCAGTCTCGTTTCCTCCGAAACATCTTTGATCAAAAACATCAGATTAACCTAAATCTCCAGGTTGATATCAAGTAATTTTCACTTCCACTCAGGACACTCGGATTCACACATCCGAGTTATCCAAAGGGGTGTGGGAGATTGTGGAGAGAGCTACAGAGAGAAGAGATTAGAGCCTTAGACTACTTGTGTATGTGTTGCGTGTATGTGTTTATGTGTGTGTGTATATATGGGTGTATTGTGTGTATATGTATAGTGTGTGTATTGTGTATTGTGTATATGTGTGTGTTGTGTGTGTATATGTATGTGTATGTGTGTGTTTATGTGTGTATATATGTGTTATGTGTGTATTGTGTGTGTTGTGTGTATGTGTATATATATTATGAATGTGTGTATATGTGTGTATGTGCTTATGTGGGTACATGTGTGTGTGTTATGTGTGTATATGTGTATATGCATGTGTGTATTATACGTATGTATGTGTATTATGTGTGTATATGTATTGTGTGTGTATTGTGTATGTTATCTGTTGTGTGTGTTATGTATGTGTGTGTACACACACAGGTGAATGCAAACACACATACAGAATTCTCGTTAAGTTTTTATAGGGCGAAATAATCTTTTACCAACACAAGAACCTAAGAGGCAGCCTGTTCCACTGTGCTCTTTGCTCAATGCATTTCATTTTCACTCACTTACAGGAAGGCAAGATCATGCCAGTTAGATACGAAGAAAATTCTCTTATCTGGGTGGCTGTAGACCAGCCTGTGAAGGACAACAGCTTCTTGAGTTCTAAAGTCTTAGAACTCTGCGGCGACCTTCCTATTTTCTGGCTTAAACCAACCTACCCGAAAGGTAACGTGTTAACTTCCCTCTGCACGGCTTGGAGTTCTCCCTGCCGCTGTGCGGTGCCCTTGAGCTCCCGCACAGGCCCGAGCGTGTGACCAGGGAGATGGATCTGGATAGATGCTTGAGGACATGCCTCTTATCCAGAGAGTTCATTCCTTCATTCCACCTGCATTGATTGACATATTTATTGTGGGCCCTTTCTTTGTGCTGGGCACCTGGAATGAATGCTCTGAGGCACAGAAGAGACAAGAATCCAGACCCTCAGGGAGTTTTCTGTTGTAACTACGGGAGACGGTACTTAAACACTAAACTAAAACT
Organism: Catagonus wagneri; assembly: GCA_004024745.2. Classification (NCBI taxonomy): domain Eukaryota; kingdom Metazoa; phylum Chordata; class Mammalia; order Artiodactyla; family Tayassuidae; genus Catagonus; species Catagonus wagneri. The sequence goes on from PVHT020004944.1 coordinate 20,243,504, forward strand.
GGAAGATTGTATGGTGTGATCCAGGGTGCAGTGGGAGAAGAACAGGGCAAGGGGTGGTTTGGGGAGGGCAGTGATATTTTTTTATTTTTTTTTGCTTTGTAGGGTCGCAGCCCTCGGCGTATGGAAGTTCGCAGGCTAGGGGTCGAATCAGAGCTGCAGCTACCAGCCTACACCACAACCACAGCAATGCCAGATCTGAGCCGCGTCTGCGACCTACACCGCAGCCCACGGCAACGCCGGATCGTTAACCCGCTGAGCAAGGCACAAACCCTAGTCCTCACGGGTGCCAGTCGGGTTCTTAACCCTCTGAGCCACAATGGGAACTCCGGGAGGGCAGCTAGGATGACTGACGACAGGACTACCTGCAACCTCTGGCAAAGAGTTTGTCCCCTGCATCCAAGATGTGGCTTAGTCCCTCACAGCCCAACACAGCCTAAGTAGTCAGCGATGTATCCTTAAGTGTTAATTACGCATCTGAAGTGTTCAGTCATCACAGCATCCATCCAAGAATTACCCGTATTACATATAACACTGGGAAAGAGTTGCCCCCAGATCTGAAAAGGGTGAAATAAAAGTTGGTACAGTCCTAGGATGGACTATCATAGACATTAAAAGTGAGGAATTTTTTTTCCCCAGTCCCTCATAAATGCAGTCATATTTTACAATAAAGTCAACAAAATAAAATGCTCTCTGAGGATGCCTGGCTCCCTGCCACCTGTTCTAATAAAGCCTCCCAGCTCCGGGGTCCAGCAGCCCCCGCCCTTGGACCTTCACACTGGCAGGTCGTCAAGGTCACGTAGCTTATATGATCAGAGACATGGGGAATGACGCTGGACAAGGTCCAAGGGAAGTTGGGGAGCTGACATCTGCTGAGCTGGGGTTGTGTGCCCGGCACCATCCTGTCCTGGAGCATTACCGTTTGTCTTCATTTAGTCTTTACCAACAACTGTCCAGGAACCTAGTGATAGTCCCATTTTACAGATGAAGAAACTAAGGATCCCAGTGGTTGAATCGCTCTCCTGAGTTTATTGTTAGTTAAAAGAACAGAGTTGAGGAATTCCTATTGTGGCGCAGTGGAAAGGAATCTGACTAGTATCCATGACGATGCGGGTTCGATCCCTGGCCTCCCTCAGTGGGTTAAGGATGCAGCATTGATTGCCATCTGCTGTGGTGTAGGTTGCTGATGCAGCTCGGGTCCCGAGTTGCTGTGGCTGTGGTGTAGGCCGGCAGCTGCTGCTCCGACTTGACCCCTAGCCTGGCAACTTCCGTATGCCTTGGGTGCTGGGAAAGAAAGAAAGAGAGAAAGGAAGGAAGGAAAAAAAGAAAGAGAAAGAAAAGAGGGAGGGAGGAAGAAAGAGAAAGAAAAGGGGGGGGAAGGAAAGAAAGGAAGGAAGAAAAAAGAAATTTAGAAAGAAAAAAGAATGAAGGAAAGAGATGGAGTTGAATCTAGGTCAATATAAATTTCAACAGTATCTAATCATATGTTTTGATACCCTTTTCTTAGTTTTTCACCCCAGCAAACACAGAATTCCTTAATTATTCAAAAAGAATGAACTTACAGCACATTTTTTTTAGCAGAAATCCAGAGAGAAAGAAGAGAATTGGTAAGAAAAATTGTCACGACGACCACAAGAAGACTACGCAGCGGACCACAGGGCCAGCCAGGTCCCGGAAGACCCAATAACGAAACCAGACCCAGTGTTCAAGAGGATTCGGAACCCTTCAACCCAGACAACCCTTACCACGTGCGTACTGGTGTCTGTATGACAGGCTCGGATGCACGCATTCACCCCAGCACTGAAGTGGTGGTGTTTCTGCTTGAGATTTCCAACAAGTATTTAATGTTCAACTGAGACCTTTACTCGGTTATTTTAGTTTAGTTTAGTTTTAGTTTTAGCTTAATTTTTGCCCTTTTTTTTTTTTTAGGGCTGCACCTGCAGCATGTGAAAGTTCCCAGGCTAGTTCCCAAATCACAGCCACAGCAACACCAGATCCGAGCCGCATCTGACCTGCACCACAGCTCACGGCAATGCCAGATGCTTAACCCACTGAGTGAGGCCAGGGATCAAACCCGAATCCTCATGGACACTAGTTGGGTTCGTTACCGCTGAGCCACGATGGGAACTTCCAGTGATCCGTATTCCTGAAAACGTTCCGCTTGTATTAGTCTTTTTCCTTTATTACATGTTGAACTTCAAGAAGGAACACCTCCCCGTGATTTTAGTCCTTCACAGATCCCTTTAAGGAAACAGGGAAAGAACCTGAGATTTCTCCCAACTTTTGATTAAAAAAAAAAAAAGCAAAACAGCAACAGGAGTTCCCGTGGCTCAGTGGTAACAAACCCGACTGCTATCCATGAGGACCTTAACCAACACAGGTTAACCAACACAGGTTAACCAACACCTTAACCAACACAGGTTAAGGATCCTGTGTTGCCCTGAGCTGCGATGTAGGTTGCAGATGCTGCTCAGATCCTGCATTGCTGTGGCTGTGATGGAGGCTGGCAGCGGCAGTTCCCATTGGACCCCTAAGCCTGGGAATTTTCATATGCCGCGTGTGCGACCCTAAAAAGAAAACAACAAACTTGCTGCACTCTGGAGAGGAGATGCCTCAAGCAACAGGCTTTTTGACTCCCCCTGCCCTGTCAGCTACAATTAATGAATGAGGTGGTCTTTATTTTTGTTATCCCAGACGAACCTATTTCAAGAGATAAGGGGGGAAAAATGGAAAGTCTGAGGAATTTTTCTTAAACGGTGTTAAGAGAGTAGGACAAGTATTTTGTTGACAAAATCTGAACATAGGCTGTGTCAGACGGTGTTAAGGAATTTAGTTCTGTTAGTTGTGATAATGGCAGTGTGGTGCGGGAAAATATTTTGGAGAGAGATTCTAATGGATTTATGGGTGAAATGTCCCAGTGCCTTCAAGTCTCTTTAAATCTACTTCAGAATGAAATCAGATTTGACCAAAAGCAAGCAATGGTGCAACCCAGATGATGTTTTATCACACAATTTTCTCCCCTTTCTAGTGTGTTTGAAATTTCCAATAGAAAGTCCCCACCCCCACCAAAAAAAAAAGTTAACTGAAGATTTTTTTGTATACTTTTTTTGATAGGGTGGCTTAAGTTCACTTTGCTCAAGCCTCGTATGTGTTTGGTGCTGTATTTCCCCAAGATCAGTTTCTCTAGGAGGCTTAAAAAGTTTGCATTAATAAGGGCTTTTTGCCAATGTAATTCAATGCCATATTAAAGATACAGAATCCCTGGAAATCCACGAAAAGGAAGACCAGATACATGAATTTGGCACAGGCAAGTTTCTTCCAGTTCTGTGATCGCTCCAGCAGTGAAAACGGGAGTTCTGTAGGTGACTTCCGTTTCATCTGAAGTGATATATTTTAACATCTCAGTTTCAAAATGTGCTCCGCATGTTATCATCCGGGGTTCTTGGCTTCCTTAATCAATGGAAATTGGAAAGAGGCCAGACAAGAACATTCCAGCAAGGAAGGCTTTGGGGTGGGGGTGGGGGGCAGCAGGATGTGTGGGGGAACAAGTTTCTCTTGCTTATTTGCTTCCCTTTTCCTCCAGG
>PVHT020004944.1:20248084-20259014 GCA_004024745.2 Catagonus wagneri
TCTCAGTTTTCAAAGATGGCAGTTGGTTTTTTAATTTTTTTTTTTTTTTTGTATCTTACTCCTAATTTGCCCCAACTGTACCTGCACAATTATTTTTAGTCTCTTGCAGCTTCTTTGTATTTTCTTGCTGGAGATGTTTGCCCAGGTACAAGGACTGCAGCCACTGCAGCCAAGCATCCCAGGTCCCAGGCCGTCTCACCCATACCAGGGAGACAAGGTAGCAGGTGCCTCAGCAGAGGCAGAAATGCTACGTTTGAATCACGTTCCTTTTTTTTTCTAGCCACACCTGAGGCATATGTAAGTTCCTGGGCTAAGGGTCAAATAGTTCAGCCAGCACCACAGTCACAACCACACCGCATCCAAGCCACAGCTGCAGCCTAAGCTTTCAGCAGTGTGGGATCCTTAACTGAGTAAGGCCAGGGATTGGACCACATCCTCACGGACACGGTCTCCAGTTAACCTGCTGAGTGAGCTATGACGGGAACTCCACGTTTCTTTTTTTTTTTCTTTTAGCTTAAAAAAAGTTGAGTGGAGGGGTTCCTGTCGTGGCCCAGTGGTTAACGAATCCGACTAGGAACCATGAGGTAGTGGGTTCGATCCCTGGCCTCGCTCAGTGGGTTAAGGATCAGGCGTTGCTGTGAGCTGTGGTGTAGGTCGCAGACGCGGCTCAGATCCCGCATTGCTGTGGCTGCGGCGTGGGCCGGTGGCTACAGCTCCGATTAGACCCCTAGCCTGGGAACCTCCACATGCCGCAGGTGCGGCCCTAAAATGACAAAAGGCAAAAAAAAAAAAAAAAGTTTAGTGGTAACCATGGCTCATTAGAGGCATGGAAAACTTCACCATAACATTAAGACAAAAAACGAAACAAAAGAACCCTCCCCACCCACGACAGATTAGGTAGGGTGGACGTTCCTTGATGTTAGGACTTCTAAATTACAAACAAGGCTTAAAGACTGAAAAAACTCCTGCAGGAAATTATGCTGATTTCTTGTATCAGTGAGTCATTCAAGGCCTTATTTAAAAACAATGTGTATCACTGCAAAGAAAACACAAATAATTCTCTTATTTCACAGCAGCAGGAAGGGGAAAGCATGACCTTCGACCCTCGGCTGGATCACGAAGGAATCTGCTGTATAGAGTGCAGACGGAGCTACACCCACTGCCAGAAGATCTGTGAGCCCCTGGGGGGCTATAGTCCATGGCCTTACAACTACCAAGGCTGCCGGTCAGCCTGCAGAGTTGTCATGCCTTGTAGCTGGTGGGTGGCTCGCATCTTGGGCATGGTGTGAAGTCACTTCACCTGCCAGGTGCCATAAAGTTAAGAATTCACTCCAGAGGCAACCAAAGTTTGAGGCATCTCGATGCCAAAGGGACCACAAGGTATTTTATAGTCCACCTGAGCAATGTTATTCAAGACACTTAATAGAGTATTTTCAACTGCTTTACAGAATTTTATTCAGAATTGCGAATGTACTTAAAAGGGTAGTTTTAAGTCTAAAATATCATTATCCTTTTATTACTTGCTATTTTTTATTTGCCTTTCTTGGCCAGTAAGGCCTACCTATAAGACTTCCTTACCAAGCTAGTCTGGAATTATCATGAAATATCATTTACAATTTGTCAAAGATCTCAACTGTACACTTGAGTTCCTTTTAAATCAAGTTACTAAAACAATTAAGTTGTTTTCTTTGTATGGAATTATTGTTTATTTGTACAGAGTTCCTAATTGTTCTTAAACTTTGTTCTTTCCCAGTCCTGCAAATGTGCCCCCTGGGTTCCCAGATAAAAGCACAAAAAAGGGAAAACAAGACACATAATGAAACCTGAGGGTCAACATTATAAACCTCGGTGTGGTGGCTCATGGGGAAATTCTTTATCTATAGTATGTGCTGGCATGTCATTAACAAGTGGCTGCCCTATAAAGAGTCACCCTCAAGAAGAGAGCATCAGGATAAAGGAGGAAAATGCAGTTTAGGGTAAATCAGACTCTGATATTCTGAAAACCAGGTCTTCACGCCCTTTCAATGTGTTTTCAGTAAGTGGTCACTGGGCATGAAGAAGCAGGGTGATGTCTATCTTTGTAGCACGTACCAGGCCGCTGATGTAGTGCGATTACCGAGAAGTCACTCTCCTAGGAACAGGGTTGGCAGTGCTGCTTGACAGATACGGCTGAGGAATGGCTTGTTTATAATGACATATAAAGAATCTCAGGAACAAGTATTGTCTTTAGAAACTGCAATATTAGATCAGCAAGATAGCAGGTATTTCGTATTTTTGACATTTTAGTTTTGAATCTTAGAGTTTAAGAGAACTTTTCTTAGGAAAAGCAAAATTTTTCCAAAACAACACAAAGACTCAGAGAGATGAAAGGTCTTGTCATCATGACACTCCCATAATCTAAACACAGCTCATTAATGCACATCTAGTGTTGCCAATTTAAGTCTGTAAAGTCACACAGAACTTTTTTAAACCTAGTCCTCAGATGAACACTCATATGGCTGCATTTAATGTCATGTTCAGCAAGTTAGGTCTCTGGAGAAAAAGGGATGAAGGAAAAGCCACACAATGAATTTCACATAATGCTTAACACTGTTTGCAGGCAGCGGCAACTTGCGGCAGTTATAAATTTTACATTTTACACGTTTAGTTTTCAAAATGGTGCTTGATTAACTAAACAACTGCCAAGGGTTCTGCACACCATCTCCTGTCTCACCACCCAGAAACCTGTACTTGGTTCTGAAAATAAAAGAGGAAAAAAAGATTGAGTCAGTGATCCCATCACAGAAGAGCTTGTGTCTCATGAGAGTGATCTGGGGTTCAGTACACCAAAGACCTTGATAAAGACGGGAGCACTAGGCTTCTTAGAGAAAGAGAACACCTTCCGATGGGTCTTCTAGGATGAGGAGTTAGCCAGGTGGTGAGAGAGGAAGGGCATTCTCGGCAGAGGCAGTAGTTCAAGTACAGGTGTGAAGGTGCGAGGTCCAAGCTCGGACACGGCACCCGGGCTGAGGTAGAGGCAATAGCAAGATGGGAACATAGGCAGAAGCTGCATCTTATATTACATGTTAACTTTGAATTTATCTGGCGGAAAAGGAATAGCAAACCATTGAAAGGTTTCAGGCAAGGAGGGGGCTGGTTATGTTTCTGTTTTAGATGGATCACCTTGGTAGCCTTTCCACGTGAGAACTGAGGAAATTAGCAAGGAGGAGAGTGTGTCATAAAGGGAAGGAAGGCTGCCTCTTGAAAAGATGCTCCTTTTCAAAGCACCATAGTTATTTAGGTGAAATATTATGCAGGTGGGTAACTTACTTGCTAACAGATCATGGAATTATGCTGTGTCATGAGAAATCACTCAATACCCAAGGAAGTCACCTTAACAGGAAAAATAAAATGGATGTTTTAAGGGCAGAGGGGAAACTCGACATGGGATAATGACAAAATAGACTCAAATTGTGTTCAAGCAAGAAAACCAAATGTCTACTTTGAAAGAAAAAAATCAGGCATACCAAGGAAGAACATCTGGCAATGGAAGAGAGGCCACCTCAGAATACAAACTTCTCACTAACTGGCCCTACTCCCTAGATGGCCTTGAACCAGGCCAGTCCCAAAGCTGCAAGTGCTGCCCAGTTTAAGTGCTGCTGGGTTTGCTGTCCTTGAATTCTCAGTGGTGTTACAACCAAACCTTAAGGACATCAGAGGTTCATTTTCAAGGTCCTATGGTTCTAGTTTGCCTCAGTTGTCTGAGATGTGATAGCTGCTGTTGTGTTAACACACAGAGAAAATGAAATGTTATTACTGGGTTTCAATCAATATCTGTTAAGTGTTCTATGTTACATAAACATACCTCATTGAAATGGGCCAACAAACTTCCATTGCAATGTGAAAAACTTGTTTAACCTCATCCTTATATCTCCTTTCCCACCACAGGCTCAAATAAGTGTCGCTGCTAAAAAAGTAAACACATTCAGAATAATCACTTAACCCACTTGACAGTTTTTCTTACACCAGATTTTATTATACTCCGAAATGCAAGCTACATTTTTACAAAATAGAAATTCCTTGTGTAAATGGGATGATTTTTCTTTCTGTATAAGCTGAATATGCTAATTTGTTCTATGAACATTCATTTTATAGAAATGGTCACAATTTTTAAAAGTGAACTAATTTATTGAGGGGTAAAGAGAGCGCATTGACAAGAATCTACATGCATAGATATTCCTAGTAGCAAATGTGAACAGAAAGGTGTAAATCTGTGTCAATGCCACTTGAGCAAAAACATTTTACAGGCAGAATGAGTTTTGGTGTCTATGAAAGAAAGCCAAACTCCTTTAAAAAGGGCTTTGGTACATATATGCATGCTCATATTTTATATGCATATACAGGTTGCACTTTCAAAAAGCCCAGTATATTAGAATCAAATTTACAAAAGAGTTAGTGTTGACTGACTGTTAACAATAAAAGGATTTACCACAGGCTTTATTTAAGCTGCTTATATTCAAAAGCAATCAAATTTACACACAATTTTTAGGTACTTACTGTGTAAAGGTATGTATACATATAAAGATGAGTGTGTATATATACATATACATACACACATTTACGCATTTATAACCTAACCTAGCAAATAGCTGGTGCTATTTTCTAAGGTGTTTGGTTTACTGAACTTTTACCATGTCTTAAATAGTTTTAAAATCAAATATACAGGAGTCAGTCTTATTAGTTTTTTATGTTATCACCAGAGTGATAAAAAAAATCAGTAATAGGTGTAAACAGTATACTCACAAAGCTATAAATGAGTCCCTAAGTTAAAACACCAAATTATTAAAAACTGTTTTAAGAGGTATACACCAAGTTCCTCCTCAGTTTATTAATGTCATATTCTTCTGTGTCTGCTGCTTTACAAAAATTCGCTTCATATCAAATTCCTATAATTAAATCAACCTTTTTCTCATCTGTAACATGGCTACAAAAATTTTAATAGCAATTAATGAGATACCTTGGAAGAAATAACCTCTATATACTTTTTATTGAAACTAGCATTGTATTTACAAATTTACTTACAATAACTTAAAAAAAAAAGATTTCTGTAGCCTCCTGTTCTTCAGCCTTCCAAGGTGTGAATTATTTAATTACTAAAAATTTTCCTTTCAACTTCCTAAACTCCACTAATCTAGACTCTTAGTCATTTTTTTACAGTGAGCTTACTTTATACTGACATAGTCAAAGACTGAAATAAACTTAGCAAGCATAAACTTTCTCTTAGGACATTGTGCTTTTAAAGGCAAGTGGTTTCTTTCTAAGTTAAGCCATATTCCTGCCTATTAGTTACTAGGGTAACTATACATTGATGAAGTGAAAAAGATTTCCCCACCATAAAGATCTCCCTAACACATTCTCTTGACCTAATCAACCAGTACCATAATTTGTAATATTCGCTCAGTTCCTATGTGTAATCAGGCAACACCCAAGAACATTCCAGTTGCTTGAGAAGGAAGGATGCCTTATCATAAATCAGCACCAAGCTATTCCGTGTATACTCCATGAACACTGAGTATTCTACTATTCTCTGCTCAATTTTAGTAATAGCTCAGCAATGATAAACTAGCATCTTGTTCAAGTATTTTCAATTTGTTTCATTTTGACAGAAAAAGACTTTCTTTTATCATGTGCAGTACCATGCAGTTATATGGATTCAATCAGGTGTGTCGTAATGACCCTAAGAGCCTGATGACAGAGGAACAAAAATAATTACTGAGCGTCTCTCCTGTGCCTTTACGGCTATGTAAGAAGGAAACAAATTTTTCAAAAGAACAAGACCCCAAGTAGCTTTTTACTTTTTTCTTAAAAATGTGGAAATAAGACATAGGCGATGATTAGTGCTGTAACCTCACTTTTAAATTTTGTCTCCTTTATGCCCTGAGATCCGTGTTTTAAGGGCAATGCCCCAGGTCACATATATCAAAATCACCAGGTCACTGGAAACACAGATTTACGGGGCCGATCCCAAAACTACTGATTCAAAATCTCAGGAGGAAGGTGGAGAAGAACCTACGTTCTGAAAAACAAGCTTCCCAGGTGAGGGCTATTCACCCTCAAGTCTGAGAACCACTATCTTATACATTATTATAAAGAACATCCTCCCAGTGCTCTCATTTTCAGCTGCTCGATATCTGGGGCAACTGTTAGAAGATCAGTAGAAAACTAGGGCAAATAATGTAAGTTTTGGGTGAGTTACGTTAAAGAACTCCTGTGAAGAAAAAAAGTATGAGAGAGTGCTCTGGAAAAAATGCATTTGTAAAACCAAAGGTTTAAGACTAGACAGTACTTAAGACTCACTCCAGCTCTAAAATACTGACTTGACTTTGTCTCACGTCTCATGCAAATACGAGTTTAAGGGAGTAACAGGTACCAAAGCTACTTCTAGTCTTGTCAGATGGCCTATAAAAACATGCCTGCCGACCTGATATGGACAGCACTATTAAACACGAAATACGGTACCACACTTATTCTTAAGTCCCTGTTCACAACAAGTCATTCTAATTAATTCAGTTTTTCTCATTATCTAGTCTGCTATAGCTATACTTATATTCCAGAATAGGAAATAATTCTGCTAAACAAAGATTATGCTAAAATGTGATGTTACCTATAGTTTAGTGTCTAAAAAGAACAGAAATATTTCAAAAAACTACTGAAAGTGAGAGCTTTGCATATACCCAAGTTATATACCATAACTCACATTCATTCACATCAACACCATCAGGTGTTCAGAGTAAAACTCCATCGCAATCCTTGTTAGATTTATAAAGTAAATTTGATCTGAGTCTATGTACATTTGATAAAAATTAGAAGCATTTTTAAAAAGAGTGATAACCGGTCAAACACTGACAGCACTGAGGAGCACAGGGAAAAGCCTGGCCTCGGCTACCATCATCTCCCCTGTATTACATGCGAGGCCCCGTTACCTCCACTCACTCGCTCTCAACCCCTCACTCACTCTGCCCCAGCCCCGTAGCTTCCCCAGCATCCCACAAACACAGCAGGGCTCTCACATCTGCTGTTCCTTCTGCTGGCAGTGCTACTCCTCAAGCATCTTCACAGCTCCCTCCTCCTCCCTTAAGTCTGTATTCAAGCATCACCTGTTCACTGAGTTCTCAGTTGATGTCTCAAATTCCAACCACCTGTTGTCCTCTCTGCACACTTAAGTTTTCTTCCTCAGCACTTGACATCATTTAACATATATTCTATTTCCCCCATAAGTGAGGTTCCAAGAATGCAAGCAATCTGTTCACCAGTGTCTCCCTAGTGTCCAGAACAGTGTCTGGCACAAACCTGGCACTCAATGTTGATGAATGGTAGCATAAGCTATGTATTTTTTACTTATTTATATTGTTCTATATATTATTCTATTATCTATATTACAGTGAAAACCCATTCAAGAAAAATATATATGCCTTTGACAGAAACACCTCAAGGACATTAATGATTGTTAAAAAATAAAGTACACAACCCTGACCAAAGAGCTTCAGTATCTCAAAGCTGCTTTGGAGGTTTTCCAGAAAAAAAATGTACTAGTAAGCAGTTCAAACTTCTGCCTCCAGATGCTGGTATGCTTATAAACAGCTTGACCCACTCTTCGTTTTCAGACCTGTTCATATGCTCAGACCAGTTCCTGGCGTTGTAAAACTCTGTCCTCCTTTACCCTATCCGAGTTTCTTGGGCTCAACATTTCTTCTCAAAGGAGGACTAACCTAATTAGAAAACAAATTTCACTCCCTTCAAGGAAACACATATTTTGGTTTTAAAACAATCACAGGGAAAAAAAGAATCTGAAAATAGCAAAACAAAAAATACATGAGTGTTACATGGGTTTTTATTAGTTATATAACTGCTATTCCCTCTAGTTATGTAGATAACTAAAGAACAAATCAGATTTAGCTCTCATGACCAAGGGTTAAAAATCTATTTAAAAATTACTCTGCAATCTATATTGATGAATAAATACTCCACTTCAAGGGCATGATATGAGAAACAAAGTACAGTTTTAAAAACTAATTATGTAGTTTGGTGTAAGGTAACACTTTTGATACTACGTGAAAGGCACTGTGCTCGCAGCCAAGATCCAAAAATAGTAACAATCAAATAGGACACCCAGCATAAAACAAGTTCCAAGCTCCTAACTCTAAATAAAACCAGTACACCTCTGAGGTGCCTTGTTAGAGGTATTAGTAATGAACCTCCACATTCCAGCTGGAATGGCAGTGAATTCCTGTGGATTTCACAAGCGTATTCTAATGGGAGATACCTAAAAAATGAAGAGAAGAAAATACAGTCTTCTGGGCAGCATTAAGACCACCTACCAAATCCTGAGGGCTTATTTTCTACGCACCAAGTACAGCAGATAGAAGTTGGAAGGCAGCCCCCAAAACCTTCCCCAAAGCAGCTCGAATGATGGAAGAAATGAGTCAACTGTAGTGACTCCCTAAAGAAAGAACAGATTGAACTCTCAAACATGCTCACGAGACACTGTGGTTTTGGTTTGACTCTTATCAAAGGATCTAATAGGTGTCTCAACCATAAGCAAATAACCCAGCCACTATGAAGCCAGCCATTGACAGAGTAGCAGCAAAAATTAATTAGCTTTCCTGGAGGTGGCATCGGAGCTCAGCTTTGACACCTCAGCAGGAAACTGAAGCTTTCTAGTTGGGTTGGAAGAAAAAATATACATAGGATATTCAGACAGACCAGAGGTCTGCAAACCCCAAACAAGAGCATGCAATAGTCTTTATGTGACACACAGAGCCTAAAATATTCACTATATGGCCCTTTATAGAAAAAATATGCAAACTCTTAAATTATTTTTATGTGCTTGGAGCCTAGATACACAGTGAGGCAGTGACAGATGAGGCAAAAAAAAAAAAAAAAAAAACTAGAAGTCAGACCTGGTACCTTCCTTTTAGGAATTCTACTACTCAACAGCACTGAGAAAAAAAAATTAAGGACTTTATATTTACTGGTCACATACTTTGACACGGGATTTAACTAAGTCCTCACAATTCTGACAAGTAATTATCATCCAGTGTTAGAGATGAGAAAAAATGTTAAGAAGGGTTAAATCACTTGTCGTCTCAAAACACACCACTTATTAACACAGCAAAACTTGGAATTTAAGATTCATCTGTTGGTATCCTTTTTGCTATAGAACGGCTGCCTCTGTGGTACAGTCGAAATAAAAGAAATCGATCATTTTGCAACTAATAAATAGTAAGCAGTAGTGCCAAGGAAATACATTCAATTTCTTAGCATATTTCATGACCACCGAGTTAAGCTGGCTAACTTAAGTGTTCAGTTTGCAGTCAAATAGGTCACAGAAAAGGTCAATGCTAGAGTACAATGACTGACAAAACATGGTAGCTGGGGGAGAAGAACCCTGAACTTGAGTCCACAGTACATGTGTGTGTGTGTGTGTGTACACACATGCATACTTGTTTCCCATTGACTGTTTCAAGGGTGAGGGGAGGGGAAGAGAATAATGAAATAAGTCTTGCAAACACAACTATCAGCTTCTCTACACTGATGGAAGTAACAGGACAGAATCTGTGGTTTACAAGTAGTATGACTTTACAACTTCTTATAAACCCTGATAGTTTTATTCTGTCTTGAGATTTAAATGAAAATGGAATATCGGAGAACTTCTTAAAGGAAGTCCCTTAACATTCTACGTATAGTTTATATCTTCTGGCACCACTACACTTTGTGATTCTTTTTTTTAAAGCACTGCTGACAATACTTGCATATTTAAGCTCTGCCTAAGTAAATTAAAATAACTACTCATTCAAAATAAACACATCAGCAGTTCCCTGGGGGCTCAGCGGTTAAGGATCCAGCGTGGTCACTGCCTTGGCTGGGGTTGCTGCTCTGGCACAGGTTCCATGCCTGGCCTGGGAACTTCTGCATGCCACGGGCCTGGCCAAAAATAAAATAAAAGCTTTCCTATGAACTCCTATGGTTGCACTACCAATTTTTAAAATTATACTAATAATTTTTAACTAGCTGATATACCTTCCTCAGACATAACCCTGAATCTTGAAGGACTGAATTTAGAACAAAATGCTTTCTACAGGATTTAAACCTCTCAGCCTAAAAGCACGTAAGACAATCTGATGTTACTGTAACATTAAGCACCGCTCTCGGCCCTTTACATACACAGGTACACATAAACTTGGAACCGGGTGTGTTTCTGAATTCAGATTGTGCATTTGGAATATAAGACAGGTATACAATCTATTGTGCAACAGTTTCGGAAGGATCTGTGGTAGCATTGTTATTAATATTAATATTTTTGCAGCAAAATGTATCACTATTCGTATTGGAAAAACAGAATTTTTTCTTTCTTTTACCAGAGTCATACACATACACACAAATTTAGTTTTTAGGGCCTTCTGGACTAGGATTAAATAACTGTGGAATTATATCAACTCAGGCAACGTACAAAAGCCCATGAGGTAGATGTTATTATCCCAGTTTTAACGACAGGAAAACTGAGGCATAGAGACATTAAGCACCTGCCCACTGTCTCACAGCTGATAAGCTAGGTACTCAGGATTTGATCTCAAGCAGGCTGTCTTTAGAGTCCATGCATTTAACCACTATGCAGTGCTGCCTTTTAATGCATTTCACAGAGCATCACATAGTAATAGTTTGCTATTATTTAGAGCTTTTGTAGTTGCACAGTGTGGTTTTTAAAAGCTTATATACAGGTCTTGAAGATTATTTTCCTAACTCCTTTTTGATAAATTAAAAATTACTTTTGAGCCAACAGTACTGTTTCTGAAACACCTTTTTGCATAACAGAATTCTATAATCATTCAAGAGAAAAAGTCAATGAGATATGTAAGAGAAGTCTCCAGGCAAAAATAAGAATTAAAAATTC
>PVHT020004944.1:20259114-20337815 GCA_004024745.2 Catagonus wagneri
CCTTGCTCAGTGGGTTAACGATCCGGCGTTGCCGTGAGCTGTGGTGTAGGTTGCAGACGCGGCTCGGATCCTGCGTTGCTGTGGCTGCGGCGCAGGCCAGTGGCCACAGCTCCGATTAGACCCCTAGCCTGGGAACCTCCACATGCCGCGGGTGCGGCCATAAACCTGCGGCCATAAAATGACAAAAGGCAAAAAAAAATTCAAATTTGGGAGTCCCGCTGTAGCACAAGTACGTTAAGAATCCAAATGCAGCAGTCTGGGCAGCTGCAGAGACTCGGGTTCAATCTCTGGCCTGGGGCAGTGGGTTAAAGGATCCAGCGTTGCAGTGGTGTAGGTCACGGCGGCTCAGATTCAATCCGTAGCCTGGGGACTTCCACATACCGCAGGAGCAGGCACAGAAGAAGAAAAAATTCAAATTTGGAGGCACAGAAAGGGCAGTATTTACAAGACTCCAGACAATCCAAAATTCAGAATATACATAAAATGCTAACATGATTGGAATAAAGGGAGTAACCTAAATCATTCTAATTTTGTTGAATTAATTGGTGATGCACTGATCTTAATACACGTATCTAGACAGGAAATAACCCTGAAACAATCTTAGCATCTGAATAATGAAAATTTGTGTGAGAGTTCCTAATTTAAAGAACAATTTGGGAGTTCCCACTGTGGCTCAGCAGTAACGAACCTGACCAGTACCCATGAGGACGGAGCTTTAACCCCTATCCCCGCTCAGTGGGTTAAGGATCCAGCATCGCCATGAGCTGCAGTGTTGGTTGCAGACGTGACTCAGATCTGGTGTTGCTGTGGCTGTGGTGTAGGCCAGCAGCTGCAGTTTCCATTTGATCCCTAGCTGGGAACTTCCATACCGTGGGTGCAGCCCTAAAAAAGAAGAAAAGAAGAATTTGATCAGCATGATGTGCCCGCCAGTCTTCTCACACCTATAACAATTTTAAGTATATCTTGTTTCTCTTTAATAATCTGGATTTGAGAAAAACAAAATCTTCAACGCACGTCAAGACTACCTGGTTGTATTACCTTCTACAAGAGGCAAGAGATTTGGATTGCTAATAACCTGTCCTACTTAAGAAAATGACATTACTCTGATCTTTAAAAAATATACTGCCCAGCTCATGTACAGGAATTTAAAAATTCAACTTGCACATTCTCTGCTTGTCAGCTAATTTATTAACAAAAATGATTCAACGTCCACCCACTTCATTCGCAGTTGTTAAAAGCAGGGGAACTAAAGCGTGACAGGCCTCAGTTCAAATCCCAGCTCCATCACTTATCAGTGAGTAAACAGGGCAAAGAATTGAACTTGGGCCTCATTCTTCTGATCTGACAAGACAGCAGCTCTCAGGACCTCACCAGGCTGTTATAAATGAGGCAGCACATATAAAGCGCTCTGTGACACCTGGCCCACAGAAGTACTAGTACAGAAGAGTTACCACTGTTATTGCCTGCACAGGTTAGCAACGTCTATGATTTTGGCTGATTTGGGGTTGGGGGGAGGGGTAAGTTACTGAGGTAGGAAGAGAGGTGAAGAGCTAAATTAATTTCAGAAGCAATTACAAGGGTGGCCCCAAAGAGTAACATTTTAAGAGTAAATCGATATCTCCAATTTACCCACAAGTTCCTAAACCACTCCAAAATAAAATCTCTTGGGTGTGTGTAAAATGATCTTATAACAAAATATGCACAGTTGGGGACAAAAGAAACCAGATCGATGCTGAAGATTCCTCTTATTTAAAACTACACACAATTCTTGCTGGAACAAAAACAATTATTTTGTCCTTCAGCTTTTGGTATTTCTTCCTTGGCTCCTTCAAGGCAGAAAGAACTGATATCCATATTCCTATGGGGCTAAAATGGCAAGTAAGAGTATAAAGTTAAATTTCTTTACAGTCACAACACTCAGAAATGTTCTACCTATTTTTGGAAAGTGAGTAATAACTACGAGTCAGAGAGATGCACACGAATCTGGACAAGAAAGATCCCAATAAATTTCAAGTGCACCAGGCAGATCAGACGGTCAATTAATAGGCAATACTGCTCTTGGTCAGTGATGTGTCTCTCAGATCAATGACTTAATCTTAAATGTAGATTAATTAGGGAAGAAGAAAAGGAAGGTAAAAGTGGGAAAGGACAGCCAAAATACATTTCAGTGCTTAACTATTAAAATTTCTATCTAGACTGTTCATAATAGCATAATGACATATCCTCGTTTTAAATGTCTATTTGAAATTTATCTAAAAAATGTATCTAGGACAGGTGAATTATTTTCTCCCTTGTCCTATATAGTTAGCCTGCTAAGACAAAGTAAGTTTTTCCAGACTCAGGGAGACAACAGCAATGATGATTTAATGTTCTGCAGTCAATGAATACCACAAATCAAAAGAATATAAATGTTGGGGCGGGGGGACCGTAGTTATCAAGGCAAACTATCCTTTTTCTCCACTCCATAGAGAGACAGAGAAAAGAGACTTTTTTTTTAAGTGACCGGTAACTGCCTATGTTGAAGACTGAATTTGCTAGTGAGTAAGCAACTCTCAACAGGTTAGGACATACAACAGACAATTACCAATATTGACACGGATGTTTCAAACCTGTGGTACAGTGATCTAAAGAGATTACTTCATAGCAGAATTCAAAGAAGCAGAGTATTATCCCATGCAAGAGTCCCAGAATTCATTAAGGTGCAAATAATTACAGAAATCAGGAGAACAGATGAAGAATTTAAGGTTAAGGAAAAAAATGTATTCAAAGACTCATCCTCAAAAAGGAAAAGGAGGGAGTTCCCATCATGGTTCAGAGGTTAACGAATCTGACTAGGAACCATGAGGTTGCGGGTTTGGTCCCTGGCATCGCTCAGTGGGTTAAGGATCTGGCGTTGCCGTGAGCTGTGGTGTAGGTTGCAGACGCGGCCCGGATCCCGCGTTGCTGTGGCTGTGGTGTAAGCTGGCAGCTACAGCTCCGATCAGACCCCTAGCCTGGGAAATTCCATATGCCACAAGCGCAGCCCTAGAAAAAGGCAAAAAGATTAAAAAAAAAAGGGGGGGGGGGAAGGAATACTAAAAGAAAAAAAGTACCTTTGAAGAAACAAGAGTAACTAGAGAACCAAAATTTGAGAACTGAAAATGGGAGTCTAGAAAGTGAGAAGAATAATAGCTCAGCTGAGATAGCAGAAAATAAGGATAAAAGGTAAGAGGCTAAAAATGATGTTTTTTCCCTTTCTGGAGGCTTAC
The DNA here is from genome assembly GCA_004024745.2 of Catagonus wagneri. NCBI lineage: Eukaryota > Metazoa > Chordata > Mammalia > Artiodactyla > Tayassuidae > Catagonus > Catagonus wagneri. The sequence goes on from PVHT020004944.1 coordinate 20,262,363, forward strand.
AAATTTTCCTTTCTAGAATGGTAAAAGAAAAAAAAAGCAGTATTTTAGGGCAAGCCAGCTAACCTACTTCTCAAAATTCCTTTCTTTACTCATAAATCTACTGTATTTAGATTAGGTAACATTGTATATACCATAGTCATGTATATTAGGAATTCCATCTGACTTAGCAAAATCCTGAATCCCACAACTTTAAGGAAATCTAGCCAACAGATTAATGCTCTTTAGAAAAAGTATCCTTTAAAATACAAGCAAAACTAGTACTAGAACCTAAAAAAAACTGAATTTCTTTTATAATAGTATTTTTTTTTATTGTTGTTAATAGCTGCAAGCACGGCATGTGGAAGTTCCTGGGCCAGGGATCAAACCCTCACCACAACAGTGACAAGACTGAATTCTTAAAAGCCCCCAGGGAACTCAATAATAGTACCATTCTAAAGAAAGAAAAAAGTTGCTTTTAAGTGGCAAGAATGTTTCCTTACTTAGAATCATGAATTTTTGAATTTTAAGGCCCTACAGACTGTTAAGAGATAAAGGAACTAAGGCAGAGGAAGGTTGTAAACCTGTAGAGCTAGTGGGCGGCAGAGACCTGCTAGAGCTAGGAATCCTGTCTCTGGCATGGTACTGCAGGCCCCCAACTCACCAGCTCTGTGGCAGGAGCCTCCCCATCTCTGAAACGAACGGTAATTGAACGTGTAATCACTATCTTGTTTCCTTAGGAGATAACTTTATCAATTCATACAGGCAAGAACTTAATTTTGCCTTTCCCTTCCACGCTCAAGAACCCAAAAAAGTAGCCTGTAGCTCTAAGTGGGCAGCAGGACAAGTGAAAACCGCCCCCACATGCATAAGCAAGCTGTACCAGCAGGTTGGGGGCATGGTCTGGAAGCTCCCCACCACTTTTTCCTTATGAACTCCCCTACGCTTCATGTCACTGACCAGAGGAAGGGGCTGAATTCCCATTCTTTTTGGAGGCTGAAACGCTGGCTGGTTTGCCTCCCATTTACCCAATCCTCAGCTGTGAGGGTAGAGAGTCCTGCCTTGCCACAAAATGTTAGTGAGACCTAACACATCTCAACCTCCAGGGCATTATGGTTCAGAAACTATGATGAAAAACAAATCAGACCCACAGGGCACCCATGGCCTTTGCTTTATATAACACCTTAGACTGCCAAGAATTTCAATCATCTGACACTTCTTTTCTACCTCAAAACTGTATAATTAAGTTCATCAACCATTCCATAATTCCTTCATGAATGTTAATTTCTTCTCTGCAAGATTATAAACTCTTTGAAGCTAATGATGTCTTTTAGTTTTTGTATTCCCATGGTATCTATTTATTTTAGAAACAGAATAGATACTAAATATATACATATTAATTTACTCTCTCAGCAGCTGCCCTAAGCCACCATAACCAAAGTAACCATGGGGGATGCAAGAAGAGAGATTTTCTAATAAAGAACACAAAAACAAAAACAGCACAAAAACCAAACCAAACCACCAGTACTGTAATTTCATGAATCCTGCTGTGGCAAAAGCAGTTAAGAAGTGGAGCTGAGCTTTCCTAAATTACTGTTTGCCTCAGCTTCACAGAGTAGCCTTCGATATAGCTAAACTTGCAGCATGATAAACTCACGTGTCAATATCTTATACAGGAATTTGAAAGGTAAAGACTAAAATTCTCAGTGCAATTATAAATATTTCCCATAAAAATAATCAAATGGGAATTCCCTGTGATAAACATTTTTTCCAAGTTTTCATTAAAAACTTAAGAAAAAGGTAAATAAACCAAACTTCTTCATAGAAAAATTGTATTTACAACTCCATTCAAAAGCAGTTTTTAAAAGCAAACAATGTAACACTGAAATTGAAAAAATCTCACCCAAAGCTGCCAAGTCTAATAAATTATTAACAGAATACTGCATCAAAAATAAGGCAATAACCCAAGATATCCCATTAACTATTACTCCACTCCCACAACTAGGTAGAATTAATCTATCTAGTAGCAAATGATACTTCATTCCATTTCAGCATGTCTGAAATCCTTAAGGACAGAAGTGATGATTTCATTCTTCATTAGACTCTTAGAACACTTGAAGGAAAATAATTTCTAAAGCACGAAGAGGTAAAGAGGTATAATCTTTAAAAGATGTACTCAGTGTTCAAAATTCAAGAATGCAATATTAATACACAATGGGCATTAGGTGAATATATGCAATACAGTGATAGCAAATTAATTTATTTAGTACTTTTTCCATTCCATATCATCAGGAGGATTGATTTCAACTTTCCTTTTACCTACGTCAGACCAGTTGGTACTCAAAACTGTACCACCAGACTCCATCTGCAATAAGAAATAAAAAACAGATTAATTCTTGGATCACAGAATCAAAACAGAGTATTTTTCTAAAAATGTTCCAAGCATAGAGTCTCAAATATAAGCTATGTTTGGCACAATATACACAAGATAATATTTTGATTTTAATCTTAGGCTTTCCAGATAAGTTACTATGTTTTGTAAAATCTGAAAAGGAAACTCTAATTAGGTAGGTGCACCACATCTCCTGCTAATTGGCACAAAAATACTTGTGGAAATACTACCTTCAGATCAAAATAAAATTGGCTCTGAAAGACGACGACGATATAATCTTTTTTGCTGACAGTAAAGACTGAAAGTAAACTCGTTTCGAGTTGGACAGAAACTTAAGAGCCCCTTAAGGTTCTCTGTCAAATATATGAAAGTGTATGCTAGAATTATTTTTAAATCAAGGTACGTACATACACACAGATACACAAAATCAGTGCCTCAGTGAAGAAAGAACTACTAAATATTTAGAACCCACTGAATGTCACACTTCCCAACAAGCCTAGTATGTTCATAAACACATTTAAAAAATAAAGTTCTGGATATCTATTATCCTAATGCAATAAAAATTCATTGATTCAGATCACAGCAAAGAACAGTGAACTATTAAAATCTAAACACTTAAAATAATCAGTTGTTACTGCTGAATGCATAAAGTTACACACGCTACTATTACACTGGAACCTCAGAGTAACCCCAATACCCCACACTCTGGGCCAAGTTCCCATATGTGGGCTCCTTTGCATGGGATGCTCTTCTCCATCCCAGTGTTTTTTTTTCTTTAGTTATCTTCCAAACGTGACATGTCTCCATCTCTCTGCGGCCTTCTTTGACCCTAGTCAGGACTTTATCTGCTCTTATAGGAGTTGTCTTCTGTGTGTGCAGAATTACCATTAATATCACATGTGTGACACTGCACTGTTAAAATTTTAAGGATCTGCCTACTCACGCCTGCATCCCACTCTTGGCTCCAAATGAAAGCTGAGAGCTCCTAAAAGGCAAGGAGCACATTTTACAAATACTTAACATGCTAACTCCAAGTGCAGGACCCTGGCACATAGTAGGCTTCAAACAAAATGTTGATGGGAGATTTTACATAACAAACTACTCCTATAATAAACTATAAAATGGGACAAGTTTATATAACAAGCTACTCCTAAGAGAACTGAAGGAAGCACATTTATCATCTGATCATATTCACTAATGACATTTTCCTCTTTCTTCTTACAGACTGCAGTGCAACTGAGCATTTCTCTGATTATCTTGTACATGGTCATTTTGCCCAATTAAACCAAGAGATCATAGTTCAGATAGTCTGTTAGGCATACCTTGTTATATTGTATGTTACTGCAGATGTCGCTTTTTTTTTTTTTTTTGCCCATTGCATACGAAAGTTCCCGGGCCGGGGAATGCACCTGTGACACAGCAGCAACCCAAGCTACTGCGATGACCACACTTGATCCTAACCCACTGTGCCACAGGAGAACTCCAGATTCTGACTTTTTTTTTTTTTTTTTTACAAATTGAAGGTTTGTGAAAACCCTGTATTGAATGAGTCTACTGACATCATTTTTTAACAGCATTTGCTCACTTTATGTCTCTGTCATAATTTGGATAATTCTCATATTTCAAACTTTTTCATTGTTCCTACGTTTGTTTCAGGGATCTTTATCAGTGATCTTTGATGTTACTATTGCAAAAAGACAACTTGCTAAATATTTAGATAATAAAGTTAGCATATTTTAGCAATAAAGTATTTTTTTAATAAAGGTACATGCTCTTTATATGTAAATTCATTGCATACTCAATAGACTACAGTATAGTATAAACATAACTTTCATATGCACTGGGAAACCAAAAAATTGTGACTCACTTTATTGCAAAATTTGCTTTATGATGATGGTCTAGAACTGAACCCACAGTTCTCTGGGGTATGCCTGCATTCCCCGTTCCCTTGGTACGTTCCAGGTCAATGTTGCCAAACAGATGGCTTAATGGCTTATTCGATGGGTGTGTATGGTTCAATAAAAATTAGCCAAGTTTCTGTATGAAAATGGATACAGATTCTATAATACATCTTTGAAATTTCATACCGTTTTGTCCAGCAAGCTCTTAAAAGAAACTGGTTCTTCTGAAGGCATTAAGTAAATACACTTTTTCCTATTCTTCCCACTAAGTATAACTAAAAGCTTGGACATTATATAACTAACAAACAAAAGAAGACTAAAAGGTGAAGGGACGAAGACAAATCAGCTAGGGATCCAAGGAATGATACGGTGCGAACTTCTCTTTTGCTTCATTTTTCTGAGAACTGGATCTGGAGAAGCTGGAAATGCCAAAGGGTACAAACAAAAAAAGACCAACAAAAGTCTGATTTCTCTAGCCAAAGGACAAAGACAGATTTATATTGTTCTAAATAAAACTTTTAGACAATAATCACTCTAGCTGAATTCCACAGAAAAAAACTGGCTCCATCCCCATCCAGGCCAGTGAAGAGGCAGCCTAGACTTCTACCCACGCTAGGGTATGGTGAACCAACCTCCTCTGTTGCCTGTGGTTATCAGTGGAGACCACATGGGGAGATGGAACTCCTACATTAATAAGGAGATGTCCTGGGGTGTCTATGGAGGTAGAGTAGGGTACCTAGATTTCTAACTCCACCCGGCTACAGTGAAGCAGTGACCTCCCTTCCGCGGCTGCAGTGGATATCAGAGAAAGCCATCTAAGGCAGGTGGTTTAAGCAAAATCCAGTCTCATTACATGAAAATGTCCAGGTCTCAACTGAATACCACTTGGCACTGGTGAAAAACACCAAGAACTAGGAATATTTCAGATTATATTTTTTAAAAGAAGACAATCAATAGATGCTAACATAGATATGGCAGAGATGTTAAAATTATCTGAAAAAATTTTAAAGCAGTCATGGCAAAAATGCTTCAACAAGAATTACGAACTAGCTTTAAAAAAAAAGAAAAAATAGAAAACCTAAGTAAACAAAAGATATAAAGAAGAATCAAATGGAAATTTTGAAAACTGAAAAATACAATAAAAAGTTCAGTGGATGGGCTCAAGACCAGACAAGAGAGAATAGAGAAAATCAGTGAACTGGAAAACAGAACACTATAAATCACTTAATACGAACAAAAGAGAGAAAACAGAGATAAAATTAAGAGAATTATGGGGATGTTCTAACAAAATATCATTACATTTGTGTCACCAGGTTCCAAGAAGAAAACAAGAAGGTAGTGCTGAAAAAGTACTCAATGACATAATGAATGAAAATACCCCAAATTTGGTAAAAGAAATAAACCTACAGATTCAAGAAACTGGGTAAATCACAATCAGTAAAACCCAAAGAAATCCTTGCCAGGACAGAGAATTTGTCATGGACAGATCTACCCTGAAAGAATGCCCAAAGAAAGTTCTCTAAATAGAAAAGAAACAAAAAACGGAACTCTGAAAGTTAGAAAGGAAGAAAGAAAGGTTACCATATGGATAAACACAGTAGAGTTTGCTTTTCCTCTTAAGTTTTCTATATTATGTCTGACGGTGTTCCTATTGCAGCTCAGCGAGATAAGAACCCGACACAGTGTTCGTGAAGGTGCAGGTTCGATCCCTGGCCTTGCTCAGTGGGGTTAAGGATCTGGCACTGCCACAAGCTCCAGTGCAGGTCACAGATGTGGCCCAGATCCAGTGTTGCTATGGTTGTGGTGTAGGCTGGCAACTGCAGCTCTGACTGGACTCCTAACCTGGGAACTTCCATGTGCTGCAGGTGTGGCTATATAAAAAAAAGAAAAAAAGAAAAAAAAGAAAAAAAGAAAAAAAAAGAAAAAAAAACTATGCTCAATGGTTGAATGAACATTATTACATTGTATAATATGGTTTCTAAATGTATGTAGAGGAAATATTCAACAAAATTATATTATAAATTAGAAAACGTAAAGAAAGATGTTTCTATACGTCACTCAGAGTGCCCAAAATATGGACACCAGTAGACTATAATAAGCTATGTATGACATACCTGGTACAAAATCTACAGCAACCACTGAAGGTGCTATACAAAGAAGATACACTAAAACATACTATAGATAAAACAAGAGGAAATTCTAAAAAATGTTCAAATACCCACAGGAAGGCAGGAAAAACAAAAACAGAAACAAAACACACATGGTAGAAGGCAGTCCCGATGAACCAATCATGACCTGTAAGTGGTCCAAATGTATCAATTAAAAGAGACTGGGGGAGCTGCCATCATGGCACAGTGGAAACAAATCCGACTAGGAACCATGAGTTTGCGGGTTCAATCCCTGGCCTCGCTGAGTGGGCTAAGGCTCTGGCGTTGCCATGAGCTGTGGTGTAGGTCACAGACGTGGCTCGGACCTGGCGTGGCTGTGGCGTAGGCCGGTGGCTACAGCTCCGATTAGACCTCTAGCCCGGGAACCTTCATATGCCGTGAGTTTGGTCCTAAAAAGACAAAACAAAAAAACCCCCCAAAAAAAGACAGATTGGCAAATTAAAGAAACATGACCCAATTACATGCTACCTAAAAATTATCAGAGCTAGAGTATGACATTATATAATGATAAAAAGGCCAATCCATCATGAAAACATAGCAATCAACAACAGAGCTGCTAAATATGTAAAGCAAAAACTGACAGAACTTAAAGGAGACATCAAAAAATCCAGGATTATAGTGGAGACCCTCTCTCCACAATCAATAGAAACAGTAAGACAAAATCAAGAAGGACATAAAAGAATTCAACAGGGGAGCTCCCTTCGTGGCTCAGTGGTTAACAAATCCGACTAAGAATACTGAGGTTGCGAGTTCGATCCCTGGCTTTGCTCAGTGGGTTAAGGATCTGGCGTTGCCGTGAGCTGTGGTGTAGGTTGCAGACGCGGCTCGGATCCCACGTTGCTGTGGCTGTGGCGAAGGCCGGCGGCTACAGCTCCTGTTAGACCCCTAGCCTGGAAACCTCCATATGCCGCGGGTGCGGCTCTACATAAAGGCAAAAAGACAAAAAAAAAAAAAAAAAGAATTCAACAGGAATATCAATCAACAGGCTCTAACAACATTTATAGTCGAGTCTTCCATTCAGCAACAGCAGAATATATATTCTCTTCAAGTGGAATATATCCTTAGGATAAAAAGTCTTGACTGATATCAAAATATATACCGAATAAAAATGAAAATATAAAATCAAAATTTGTGGGAGACAGCTAAACTTCTTCTAAGACAGAAATTTACAGCATAAAGACATATGATAGAAAAAGGAAACGACATTTCTCCAAAGAAAGATGGCCAAAAAGCATGTGAAAAGATGCTCAACATCATTAATTACCAGAGCAATGCAAACCAAACTACAAGGAGGTATCACCTCACAGCAGTCAGAACGGCCATCATCAAAAAGACTACAAACAATAAGAGTTCCTGCTGTGGCACAGCAGGTTAAGGATCTGGCACTGCCACAGCTATGGCATGGTCACATCCACATGCCCAGCAACTTCCATATGCCCCAGGTGTGGCTGAAAACAAAAAGAAAAAAAAAAGTCTACAAACAATAAATGCTGGAGAGGATACGGAGAAAAGGGAACCCAAACCCACCTACACTGCTGGTGGGAATGTAACCTGGTGCAGTGGAAAACAGTATGAAGGTTCGTTACAAAAACTAAACATAGAACTACTATATATACTTCGGCAATCCCACTCCTGGGCATATATCTACAGAAAACCGTAATTCAAAAATATACATGCAGGCCAATGTTCACTGCAGCACTATTTACAACAAACAAGACATGGAAGCAACCTAAATGTCCAAGAGAAGACTAGGTAAAGAAGATGTGGTATATATACACAATGGAATATTACTCAGCTATAAAAAGAGAAGGAAATAATACCATCTGCAGCCACATGGATGGACCTAGAAATGATCAGACTAAGTGAAGTAAGTCAGACAGAAAAAGACAAATATCATATGAGATCAGTAACGTGGAATCTAATGAAAAATGATACAAAAGAACTTAGCAAAGAGAAACCGAATTTATGGTTACCAAAGGGGAAACATGGTGGGGGGAAATAAATTAGGGAGTTGGGATTGAAATATGCACACTATAACATAATAAAATGGATAGGTAACAAGAACCTACATATAGCACAGGGGAACCAACTCAAAGCTGTGACATTTTCAGAGCTACTAGTAAAAGTCAAATAAGTACATCTTCAAGCAAAATCTACACAGTTCTACAGAGATGACAAGTCATCAAAACCTCAGAACTTGAGGCCTATTCAGCTGGCAAAAAGCCTGAATTTTCTTAATCCACAGAGAAATTATTAACAAATCAATGAATAACCAGTATTTCCTTCTACTTGCCAAACACTGTTGTGGAAGTTTCCCTTCTATATTCTTCATCTCTGACATTGAGATTACATGTGATTCTAGCTCACTGAAAATTCATTTAGCTACTGTGATAAATCCGACCAGAATAATTCGTTATCACCCACTGTAACCTTGGTATTTCTCTTTTTTTTTTTTTTGGCTGTATCTGTGGTGTATGAAAGTTTCTGGGCCAGGGATCAAATCCAAGCCACAGGTGCAACCTACACTGCAGCTGCAGCAACACCAGACCCATAACCCGCTGTGCCACAGCAGGGACTCTGGTATTCCTTAAGCCCTCCAAGCTCTAACTCACTGATGAAAAATTTATTTGGAATATATCACTTGTTTCTTACCTCCTTCAGAAGCTCTCAACTTCCTCAATAATTATTCTAAGTTTAGAGCAAGAAGAAACACTCGGACAAAGCCCAGTCAAAAAGAAATCCCAGAGTTCCCACTGTGGCACAGTGGAAATGAAACTGAACAAGGATGTGGGTTTGAACCCTGGCCCTGCTCAGTGGGTCAGGGATCCAGCGTGTGGTGTAGGTCACAGACATGGTTTGCTGTGGCTGTGGCATAGGCTGGCAGCTGCATCTCTAATTCGACCCCTATCCTGGAATATCCAATAAGCCAAAAGTTAGGCCTGAAAAGGCAAAAAAAAAAAAAAAAGTCTCCCAACTACAGTACATGCAATCCGATCTCAAATTATATTACTTATCACTTTTTTTAATTTCTGAAATTTACTAGCATGAAAGAATTTCTTAAAGTTTATGTTCTTACAAATGATTTGTTCATGGCACGTTTCACTTCATCAGAACCATCTGAATAGATCTGCTGAAATAATTTGTTTAAAGCTGCATCTCCCTCCAACTTCTCATTCTTTTCCTCTTCTTTGATCTCACCAACCAATTTATCCCAATTTCTTGTGTAATGAGATGATGACGGATATAGGTTTTTTACATCTATGGAATAAAAAAAGAGAAGTGATTAATCAACACATGCTGATTATGTTAAGAATACGTAAAGTTTGTGACCATGGTGTATACAACTTCTTAGCCAATAGTTTAAGTCACTGAATTTCACGTTTGTAATAAATGTCTTTCTGATACATATGTCAATAATTAAAGTATAAACTTCTGGTGCATTATAAAAATCAGATTAAAAAAACAGATTCTTCACGTTAGTTACAGTAATAGGAAAAACTGGGTAAGAAACATGCAGAACTTTTATGTTTATAGAAAAGTTGCAAATATGGTATAAACAATTCTAAACGTAGTAATTTTTAAAAAAGATGCTTTCATTAAGAAACTAAACAGAGGACTTGGGTTCTGTGGTAACAAACCCAACTAGTATCCATGAGGACACGGGTTCGATCCCTGACCTCACTCAGTGGGTCAAGGATCTGGCGTTGCTGTGGTGTAGGCCATTAGTGGCAGCTCCTTGACACCTAGCTTGGGAACTTCCATATGCCAAGGGTGTGGCCCTAAAAAGACACACACACACACACACACAAAAGAGATTAAACAGAATTTTAGTGTATGTTAAAAATGTGGATTATCCTGAGGTACTTATATCTTTCAGAGTAAAAATAAACTGACAATAATGACAAGCTATTTGACACTGCCATGATATTTGACAGTGAGGTAAAACTCCATCCTCTTCCCACATTAAAAATATTACAGTACAAAAAAATAGGAGATAATAAAGAATTCCTGAATGTTGAAAAATACTGCATGTGATGATTTAGATTTCAATGCCCATATCACACATGCATAGAAAATAATATTTGTAGGGTGCACTGCAATAAACAGAGGCTGCCTGCAGCCAGGGAGGCAACGAGCCCAGGGATTTGGGGCACTGTCAAGGCTGCCTCAGAGATTAAGGGGACCAAGATTTTGGCATGCAAATAATTAAAAAGTAGCTAACCAGATTACCTAAGAACTGTAAGAGCAATTCTGTTCACTAGTCAATGGAAAAATAATGTAAGCCACAAATGCAAGTCACATATATAATTTAAAATTTTCTAGCAGCCACATCACTAAAACGAAATCAGGTAAAATGCTTTCTCATAATGTTTTATTTAGCCTAATATATCCAAAATAGTATTACAATATTAAAAAAACTTAAAATATTTTATATTCTTCTTTACACAGTAAGTCTTCAAATCTAGCATGTATTTTACACTTAGTTCACATCTCGACCCCGTCATATTCCAAGTGGTCAACAGGTAATGTGGTTAGCAGCTCTTACAATGGATAGTACAGCTATAAAACTTTTATTAAAAAAAAAACAAAACCAACCCTCAATCAAAATTTCCCTATGACTATAACAGGAAACATTAATGCTAGTCTACATGTCCCTCTTCCACTACTGTCCCTCTACATACATTTCCCTTTTCTCAAAATAGTTGAGAAACTACTCACTGTTTGTTCTGTTCTGCCATCCTTTCTCTTTCCTCCCTGCCCATCTCAACCCCATCCCCAGCACCCCCAAATAAAACAAAACTACAACACATGTTAGTTTTATTCAGGGCAAGCACACTGTTTTTCCAATTTTATCTACCCTTCCTCTACCACTAATCTCCTTTATCTTCTGTATGTTTTCACTAGTAGCCAAAGGAACAACAACAACAACAAAAAAAATGCATACCATGGTAAATTGAGAGACTAGAAAACATGGGTTTAATTAATCCTAATGCTGCTTCTCCACATGGGAGCACAGTTCTAATCTCCATTTCACAGATAAGAAAGCTGACCCAGACAGGTTAAGCAACTTGCCCTTATCTGCAGTCTCCAGCTTGAAGCACAGAAAAATCTGACAAGCGTATTAACTCCTTACAAAAATAAAACAGGTGAGGAGGAATAGCATACTGAATATCCAAGGCACTGAGTTCAGAAAAAGTTTCTAACACTAAAAAATCTTTATATTTAATTTCAGAAAAACATCAACACCTATAGATGGTAAATGAACTACTGAGAGACAGGTAACCTAACCGCCTTGCTTATTCCTTGTAATCAGATAATTGCAAAGATACACATGTCAGCAGGGACTTCCCATTGTTAAAAAATGCAGCAACATCACATACGGGCAGAAGAACCAGACCTAGACAATGAAGAGATGGTGTAGTCGCAGACAGTGAAAACTGCTAGGCAATCTTAGACAAGCTAAGTCTAAAATAGGAAGAACAATACTAAGCTACCTACTACATAGGGCTGTGGTTAGAGTTAGGTTAGATAATACATTTGAAGTATTTCTTTTAAAAAATGCTTTAAGCTATATATAAATCTCAGTCCAAAAATCTCTGGGAGTCAGCCCCAAGACGAGTGCATAAGATCTTTAGTGTATCTTTCACATAAAGTAGGAGGCAGAACCTTAATAAATAGCTCATTTATGTTTCCATTCTTAAAAATGATCTGGTGGTGTCGATTCCCTGGTTTTGCCAAATACACTATAGGTTAGTTATGAAATTATGCAGGGATGCTGGATGAAAGGTACATGAGAACTCTATTATTTCTGCAAGTTCTATGGGAATCTAAAATTATGTCAAATAAAATTTTCAATGAATCATCTGTTGGCTAAGGCAGTGTTTTCTAAAAAGTGCCACAAGGAAGTGGCACTTTCTGTTACAGAATAAAGCAGTCAAGGAGTTCCTGTTGTGGCTCAGTGGTAAGGAACCCGACTAGTAGCCATGAGGCTTCAGGTTCAATCCCTGGCCTCGCTCAGTGGGTTAAGGATCCGGTGTTGCCGTGAGCTGTGGTGTATGTCGCAGACGCGGCTTGGATCCAGTGTTGCTATGGCTGTGGGGCAGGCTGGCAGCTACGGCTCCGATTAGACCCCTAGCCTGGGAACTTTCATATGCCATGGGTATGGCCCTAAAAAAAAGACAGAATAAAGCGGTCAAAAACTTAAAAGTAGCTGAAACATAAAGTTACCACATTTCAGTTATCAGATCAGAGCACTATCTTTAAATAAAAGGAAATTTCTCTCAATTCATTAACAAGACCACTGCTGTAAAATACAGTCTTAGATTGTGACCTGCAGGTTATCATTCTGTAAGAAAAATACCTTCATGCATATGATTAGAATTGACCCCCAACTTACAGTCATCTGTCCCTTAAAGGGTTAAGAAATCAACCCTAGTTTTCTACTCTACTTCTACGTTTGCTTTAGGCCTTCATTAGCTGTTTGCTTCGTCTCTCAGCAATACAAAGAAACGAGCTACATATTTTTCCCTGTGAAGCCCTAAAATTCCAGGAAATTGAGTTGACAATATTAGAAGAAATAGAAAGGAATAAATAAGAGGGGAGAAGGAGAGAGGAGGAACTGTATCAGCAGAGTAAACTACTAATTTACTTAAATCAGAAAAAGAAGCAACAGAGAAAGGGCAACACACAAAAACAAGCAACCCCCAACTAATGTCATAAACTGACATGGAAACAAGAAATCCCAATTCTTTCTGGGCTTTTGCCGCCATTCGTGTTCTTATGGAATTTAAAAAGTTAGGACCATCATAGGAAAGGATACTTTGTGGAGTTCCACTGTGGCACAACGGGATCGGTGCCGTCTCTGCAGTGCCAGGATGGAGGTTCGATCCCCAGCCTGGCACAGTGGATTAAAGGCTCTGGCACTGCCACAGCTTCGGTGCAGACCACAACTCCAGCTTGGGTCTGATCCCTGACCAAGGACTCCATTTGCCACCAGGCAGCCAAAACAGAAAAAGAAAGAAAGAAAAGAAAGGATATTCTGCATTCATTACAAAGCAACCTAATTATACTCTAAATAATGAAAGTAGAAAGAATACTCATTACTCTTTAATTTCTACTATATAACATAATACGAATTTAAAGCTTATCAAGGCCAGAAGACAAACCTGCTGTGAACTGTTTGGTGTTAGGCACATCTCCTTGCCCCTCCAGCTTTTCCCATCTCACAGCTTCTGGCTTTTTCATTTTAATTTCAATCTGGAGGAAACACCAAATAAAATCCATTATTCAATGTAAAATAACCCAATGAAAAAATGCAATTTCCTTAGGTCATCAAAGTTTTACAAGAATAGTGTCCTTGAGACAGTTTCCTTAAATTATACAAAGGTGAATTAAAAGAAATTTTAAACACTCTTGTTTCTAATTAAAAGCCACCATTGGAAAACAACATACATACCCACCATAAACTACAATGAAGGGTCTTGAAGTCTTTCCCCTCCCACCTCCTAAAGCAGCGTTCTCATCCAGGGGTGATTTTTGTGCCCCAGGGAACATTTGACAATTTCTGGGGACATTACTGGGTTCACACAACTAAGACAGGGATGGGGAGAGGCTAGGGGTGGTACTGGATACTCCACATCATACAGGACACCCCCCCACGATAAAGAATTATCCAGCCCCAAATGTTAATAAGGCTCACCACTGAGAAGCCCTGTCCTAAAGAAATTATAGCTCCATGTGCATTACCCTGTCAGGTAGAGAAATTCATTTCATTGTATAAAAATATTAAGTTAAACTGAGGGCAATCATCAGACCCCTTAAATTATAACTTGCTTCAAAAATAATATCTTGTAACCTGCCTTCACTGACCAAGCTCACTTTAGTTGTTTCTGCAAACTGCATACTCTCCAAGTTACACATAGCTTAAACAATATATCACGAGACTCCTTTAACTGCTTCTGATATGAAACACCTCTAAAGTTTGGGTCGTTATAGTCACGGGAACTGTTTTTTAGGAACATGGACCTAGTATTACCCAGTTCAAACTGGTCAAGACCACTAACCATTCAAATGGGCTTTGACGAGTGTGTCTCATGGATGACTTTTTGACACGAGAGGGCCAAAAACTCCACCCTCGTATCACACTAATGCCACCATTTTCTGAACATGCATCCCATGAAAAGGCATGTGACTCAGATAAGCCTGCACAGAACACTGATGACTTTACTCTTCTCTTGCCTCCCATCATTGTTCCCCATACTTCAGACCGCCTTGCTTCTTTATCCCGTAAATATCCCGTGCCCCTGGACTCTGGAGAAGTGGATTTGAGATTTGTTCTCCCTTCTCCCCAACTGGCTGCCTCATGAATAAACCACTTCTTTTTTTGCAAACCTCAGTGTGCCAGTGCCTAGCTTGCTGTTCTTCAGATAAAGGGACCGGGTTTTATAACACAAGCGATGCTAACGTTTTTACAATCATTCATTCAATAATTATTAAACTACCATGAGCAAGGTCTAGTCTTCAGGATTGTGAGGAATTTTTTTGAAAACAGTAAAGACATGACCATTTCCATTCAATAGTATCTAAGATACCTGAAGAAAGTTACTCGAGAGGCAAACAATGTTCTACAGCTCAGGAAAGATCACACCCAGTTGTGACTAGGAAAAGTCTGGGGGCACCCTGAAGGGCTCCGAGGGGTAGGAGCGCTTGCAATGGCAGAAGGGTAAGTCTCCAGGGGCAAAGGTAGTTGCCTAAACCTGGAGCCCTGCGGTGTGAAAACACACAGTGCATCAGGTGGTACGGAGTAGCCTGCGTCAATCCAGGCTTTGTGCAATGAAAGATACAGATGAAAAAAAATGGAAGACAGACGATGAAGAGTTTCTGAATGCGAAACTAAGGCCACTTATTAAAATGCAATGTTAGTAACATCCTAAAAGCATCTTTTATACTCTCATCAAGGCTGGTCCCCTAGAATCTACCCTTAACCCTCACACTCACATGGCACATATGTGTATCTACTTCATGTTTTCATTATTCCAACAATGCTCTGGCCCCCGTTTCTAGCCTAGTAAAACCCAGCATTCATACTGCTAGTAAATACAATAATAAGTATTATATAAACAGTTTACAAATTCAATAATTTTATATTCTAATGGGTTTTTTTTAAGAAAAGAATTACCACTTTTGTTCAAGAGAAAAAAGAGATTTAACAAAAAGAAAAGCCTGTTGTGTCAAATTTTGGTTCTTTGACCCCTCTGGAGTAGATGATTCATTTAAATTAGCAATTACAGAGTTCCCTCATGGCGCAGCGGAAATGAATCTAACTAGGAACCACAAGGTTGCATGTTCGATCCCTGGCCTCGCTCTGCTGGTTAAGGATCCAGCGTTGCCATGAGCTGTTGGTGTAGGTCGCAGACGTGGCTCGCATGGCTCGGATCCCGCGTTGCTGTGGCTGTGCTGTAGGCTGGCAGCTGTAGCTCCAATTGGACCCCTGGCCTGGGAACCTCCATATGCCACAGGCGCAGCCCTAAAAAGCAAAAAACAAATAAACAAACAAAAATTAACAATTACCGGTAATCTTTCTACCACCTGCACTTAGGGAAAGAATCTTTAAAATCAGTGTATTTTAAAATATTTAAACAAAACACTAACAAAAATCTGTCAATATTTTCAGTCAGATATGAAGTTACTGTATGGAAAGGGCATGATCTGAGTATTTTCTTTAGGCGCACAGAAATATAACAAAAAAAAGTTTCCATTAAGAAAAACATGAATCAAATCTCACTGGAAAATGGACAAAAAGATTAGTATTTTTAATGTAATTTATATGTTTAAATTCTATATAAATAAAAACAAATATTTAAGAGGATCTCCAGAATTCCCTAAAACAAACTACGACTAACCTTTTATTTTCTCTTACACAGTATTAAGTGAGCATACACTGGTTATTTTAGGCTGTCATTGTTAGGATATTTATCAAAAAGGGACAGAAATCCACTAACTGGCAATGACACAGCAATAGTTACTGAGAAGGACTACCAATATTTAAAATTTAAAACTGCATCTTGCTCTTTTAACTTTCAACTCATCCAGAAATGAAGACCTTGCAAAGAGTGTGTGTACATCAACAGTGTCCTTGAGTTACCTCAGCCACAGGACCCCCTATATTCACACCTCGTGCTCCCGTGCTAAGCACCATCCGTAAAAAGCCCCTGTTCCACCCGAAGAGCAGCACGCACCGCCACTCACAACGACTGAGAGCCAATATAACCTGAGTTGTTGAGCAGTATGAACAAAGAGGGCTTCATAAAGCCAAAGTTAAAGTTCCAAGAAACAACCTGCTTCAACTGAGACACAGTGACCTGAACTTGAAATTATACATAATCTATTTATTAAAAGAGCTGCACGTAATAAACTATTTAAAGCAGCTTTTTTTTTTTAAAGGTAAAAGGCAGCAAGGTGGAGACTCCATTTTCTATGAATTCTTTTTTATACCTACTTCACTTTTAATGCTCATATATGCTTTTAAAAATGATCCTGACAGATACTTCTTCAATTACCACCAGCCCAATTTCACACATTTTTATTGCAACCATTTATCAGCCATTCTACTTTCATTTTTAAGTCAAAAATAATTTAAAAGTTAACTTAAAACTTCAGTGGTCTGCCTGAACCTTGCTCTCATGTGCACAGGGAAGGTTTTCAATGTGTCATAGCACCCCAAAGCAGCATTCATGGACCACTAGTAAGAATCCTCGCTGTGTGGAACTGTCAGTTTTCAATATTATGCGTACCACCACCCATTTCTAAGGTTCTCCTTGCAGAGAGTTTAATTTTTTCCAATGAAAGGAAGTTCAGATTTAAAGAAGAGCCATTACTCCTGAAGGACCAGAGCATTCAGGCACCACCGTCTTAAAAATTAAGTTCCTACCCACTACTACTGCATCATCCATATAATGAATCTTTCCCAGAGATGAGAGAGCTGTACCGTTTACTGGTAAACTTAGTTTTCCAGCAACCGTCTTTTTTTTTTTTTTGACTTCTTAGGGCCACAGAAAGGAGGAGGTTCCCAGGCTAGGGGTCCAATTGGTGCTACAGCCACTGGCCTACGCACTGCGATGCCAGATCTGAGCCACGTTTGCAACCCACACCACAGCTCGTGGCAACACCAGATCCTTAGCCCACTGAGCGAGGCCAGGTCGAATCGGCATCTCCATGGATCCTAGTCAGGTTCATTAACCACTGAGCCATGAATGAAACTCCCTCTAGCAAATTTCTGAGAGCCATCGGTTTCAAAGCTGCAGTAATTAAATAAGTGTTCCTTTCTCTTTGGTTGCAGCTTTTCCAATGTTCTCTAACTCAGCTCTTTGCACGTTTAACTGCTGTATCAAGAGTTCTGTTATGGGAGTTCCCTTCGTGGCTCAGTGGTTAACCAATCCGACTAGGAACCATGAGGTTGCGGGTTTGATCCCTGGCCTTGCTCAGTGGGTTAAAGATCCGGCGTTGCTGTGAGCTGTGGTGTAGGTTGCAGACACAGCTCGGATCCCGGGTTGCTGTGGCTGTGGCAAAGGCCGGCGGCTACAGCTCCTGTTAGACCCCTAGCCTGGGAACTCCATATGCTGCAGGTGCAGCTCTACATAAAGGCAAAAAGACAGAAAAAAAAAAAAAAAGTGTTCCTGTTATGGCTCAGAGGTAATGAACCCGACTAGTATCCATGAGGATGAGGGTTTGATCCCTGGCCTTGTTCAGTGGTTTAAGGATCCGGTGTTGCTGTGGCTGTGGCATAGGCCAGCAGCTGCAGCTCTGATTTGACCCCTAAGCTGGCAACTTCCACATGTTGCTCATTGCCCTAAAACAGCAAAAAAAAAAAAAAAAAAAATCAAAAAACCCCTAAAACCTGTTATATCAAAACCCTCTGCCCAATATTAGAAAAGTTCAGTCTTCCTGAGGCCAGACTGCACATCTAAGTCTTTATTTTTTACTCAAATAATTTTATAATTTTTTAATGCAAAAGATGGCAATGAATGAAGAGGAACTAAACAATCTTCTCCAAAGTTCTAACAGTTCGATTCGAATATTGACTGAGCACTTACTCTGAGTCAGGCACTGTGCTGGGGCATAAGGTCAACTCCTCCTGAAGAATATCAATCAGAAGAGAAATTTCCATAAAGAAAAAATTCCAGGGAGTTCCCACTGTGGCTCAGTGGTTAACGAATCTGACTAGGAAGGAGCCGGCGTTGCTGTGAGCTGTGGTGTAGGCTGCAGACACGACTCAGATCCCACGTTGCTGTGGCTCTGGTGCAGGCCGGCGGCTACAGCTCTGATTAGACCCCCAGCCTGGGAACCTCGATATGATGCAGATGTGGCCCTAGAAAAGGAAAAAAGATCGAACAAAAAAAAGACAAATTCCAATATAAATCCCCTGTAGTGACAGACTTACATTGGGAGCTGTCTTAATTATCTAGAAGGAAGTATGCCAAAATGTCATCAGTAATGAAGATGGAGCCGTTACATTCTCAGCTCCTTTATATTTTTCAAATTTTTCTAAGATATGCATTTATTACTTTTATAAACCTGGATAAAAATCTGAATATAACAGCAGTAAGTAACATTTATGGAACACTTACTACATACCCCCATGCACTAAGTGTTTCATATATACCATCTCACTTAATAGAAGAACCGTACAAAGAGGAGAAAACCATCCATATTTTAGAGATGAGGGAGCCAAGAAACAGAGTAACTTGCTGGAAATGTCTTTTATTGTTAGAAGTTTTACTGATTTTATTTCCTTAGAAATACGCAGAGGTTGAGAACAAGTCAAAAACAATCAGCTGCGTAATTTCAGAAAGAGAAGAGTCACAAATGGGTGCCACTTGTTGGATGTATGACTCATCTCAGTGAGCCTCAGTTTCTCCTATAAAATGGGTTAACAGGGCCCATCTCAGGGTTCTTGTGACAATTAAATGAGACCATGTATGAAAAAAATATTACACTATGTCTGGCAAATAACAATTTGAAGCTATTATCAATACCTTCATCATTGTTATAACCAACTAAAAAAATCTGAGCAAATTATTTCACATCTCTGGGTTCGTTTCTTTACCTGTAAAAAGGTAGTAACGATACCTACACCATGCAGTAATTGTCAGTATTACATGGGATAATACTCAGTGATCAAAACAGTTACCTACTCTAATTCTCCACAGGTCAAACAATATGGGACTGGCTAAATAAGCTATGATAAATACATACGATTAAATACCTTGTGGAGCTCCTGCTGTGGTACAATGGGATCAGCAGTGCCTCTGCAGTGCCAGGACGCAGGTTCAATCCCTACCCAGCACAGGGGGTTAAAAGGATCTGACATTGCTGCAGCTGCAGAATGGATGGCAACTGCGACTCGGATCTGATCCCTGCCCTGGGAATTCCATATGCGTCAAACAAACAAAAAGAAATATTTTGCTGTACAACATTGAAGGACATGAAAAAAATATCCATAATGCGTGGCTAAGTTTAACAAGACAACTATAGACAGTGTGGATGGTAAAATCCTCTTCTTTTAAAAATATGAATAGGGAGTCCCCGTTGTGGCTCAGTAGAAACGAATCTGACTAACATCCATGAGGACACAGGTTCCATTCCTGGCCTTGGGTTAAGGATCTGGCATTGCCGTGAGTTGTGGTGTAGGTCGCAGACACGGCTTGGATCTGACATTGTGGCTATGGTGTAGGCTGGCGGCTACAGCTCTGGTTTGAACCCTAGCCTGGGAACTTCCATATGCTGTGGTACAGCCCTAAAAAGACAAAAAAAAAAAAAAAGCCACCATATTTTATACTGATATAATACAGAAAAAAATACTTTGACTAAAAACAGTAATACAAGAATATTTCCACATTTATTCAAGGGATTTTGAGAATTCTAATTTTTTTCTTGGAGTGAATATTAATCTTTAAAATGAATATTTAACAGTATAGCTGTTACTAAAGTTATAATCCTGTGACTGTGAGAATACTGTCATGAAATTAAAAGACGAAACAAAAGAAACATTACAGTTTCTTAATAAAGAAAATAGATTAATAGGCTGATATAAAAGCTAGTACTCAGAAGACAGAAATAACTATCAGAGATGCTAAAAATATGAATTCTGACTAGGAAAAACATAGTAGATATTACACTGTAAAATATTTAGTTAAGAAATACTATTTCAATAATTTAAGGATCCTACCTCCTATTATATTGCAAATTATATTTCACTTGAATTAATAACACTTAACCATGGTTATACATAAATATGCAACATTCATTCATCCTTGAAGATAAGAAAGAAAACAGGCGTCTCAAAAAGCAAAGAAATAGCCCTTTAAACCACAGGTTTTACAGAAACTAATTTCAAGCAGATCTCAAGCAAAATACACCCTTTTCTCAATCCACATAAATGATCCAAGACACCTGCATACATATGAAAGGCAAATTACTATTTTTCCCCTTTAGTGTCATCACTAAATAAGCCTCAGTAACACAGAGAAAGATTTTATTTTTAGTATTTTAACACTGTCTCCCTCTGCTGTACAAAAAAAGATTCAAAACTTTCGTTTCCCTTAAGATCTAATTAAGTACCATAGAACACAGCTTAAAAATGGGTAATCTGGATTTCCCTTGTGGTGCAGGAAATTAAGGATCCAGCATCATCACTGCAGCGGCTCAGGTAGGTCACTGCTGTGGAGCTGGTTTAATCCCTAGCTCAGGAACTTCCACATGCCCTGGGTATGGACAAAAGAAAAAAGAAAAAAGAAAAAGAAAAAAGATAAAAAAGGAAAAAAGAAAGAGTAGAGGTTTTTGTTTGGGCTTTTTTTTTTTTGTCTTTTTAGGGCCCCACCTGCACAGCATATGGAGGGTCCCAGGACAGGAGTTGAATCGGAGCTGTAGCTGCCAGCCTATGCCACAGCCACACCAGATCCAAGCCACGTCTGACCTACACCACAGCTCATGGCAACAGCCGATCCATAACCCACTGAGCAAGGCCGGGATCGAACCCGAATTCTCATGGATACTAGTCAGGTTTGCCACTGCTAAGCCATGACAGGAACTCCAAGAAAGGGTAGTTTAACAAAGCAATACATATTTCTTTGGGTTAGGACAATAAAAATAATCATATTCCCAAATATATCCTTCAAGTCTAAATTCTTTAATCTGGAACTTAGAAAAACCTAAACAAAGAGGCACTTACTTTACACAATTAAAAGTATTTCTCCTAGGCCAGGCCAGGTTAAACAACTTAGTAACTTGTGAACTTGGGGAAACATTTAATGTCCATGAATGAATGTATATATGTATGTATTTTGCTTTTTAGGGCCGCACCTGTGCGGCATATGGAAATTCCCAGGGTAGGGGTCAAACTGAAACTGCAGCTGCCATCCTATGCCACAGCAACACGGGATCCTTAACCCACTGAGCAAGGTCAAGGACTGAACCCGCATCCTCACGGGTACTAGTCAGGTTCATAACCCACTGAGCCATAACGGAACTCCTGAACTTCAGTTTCTTTTCACCTGTAAAACTAAGAGCAGAAATACTTACACTCTCTGACAGCTTCATAAGGCCACCATCAGAATCCAATTTAAATTCATTCTCTGAACAATTACTGAGCGCCCACTCAATACACACAGTGCACAGGCTAGGGCGGCCACACTTAGCAAATGGAATATATTTAAAAATTATTCTGTTCGTAGTTAAGTGGGCATTCTGTACTTTATCTGCCAGCCCTACCCAGAACACAGGGACACAAATATGACAATTTCTCATCCTCAAATACTTACTAAGAGTAAGAGAAAGAAAATGTATATACTAACAAACCACTATACGTGGAAGGAAAGTAGTCATGTAACCTTTAAAGAAAGGAGCCAGGGGTAAAAAAAAAAAAAGGTAAATTGGTAACACAGCTAGGTGGGGTTGGGGAATGCTTAGACTTGACAAGCACTCACAAGATTCAAAGGAGAATAAAGAGTATGATATGACACTGTTTAGTTACATCTTTGAGTCTAGCCACAGAGACCTGTATACTCACCAAACATTATTCCATTATATAAAGTGGCTTAGTAACAGGTTATTTACCAACTATTCGCACAAATCAGTTTACATTTAAATTACTGCAAAAAGACATGCATAAATATCTCTCAATAGAAGTATGTACAAAATGTCAAACTCATAATTTTCTGATCACCCTCTCAAATCTAGCTCTAGTTTTGTGCTTGATTACTTGGCCCAAAATTATTTCATTAAACAACTTCTAGACTATGTGGATGGGGCTGATAAGACTAAAACCTTCATAAGATGTCATCCCTTTTCTCACATTCTACTGTCAAAGCAACTATTTCCTATGTGCCTAAGTAAAAGCTTTGTACTCTTCAAACAGCTGTATGAAAAATCATTTCCATTTTTATTTTTTTTAATAAGTGAAGCTCTCTCTTTTTATTTATTTATTTTTTGCTTTTTAGGGCCGCACCTGCAACACATGGAAATTCCCAGGCTAGGGGTCAGACTGGAGCTGCAGCCGCTGGCCTACACCACAGTCACAGCAATGCAGGATCCGACCCTCGTCTGTGATCTACACCACAGCTCATGGCAATACCAGATCCTTAACCCACTGAGCGAGGTCAGGGATCGAACCTGCATTGTCATGGATGCTAGCTGCGGTTGTTACCGCTGAGCCACAAGAGGAACTCCAAAACCATTTTTAATTAGATGCAAAAACTACTGCTACACTGTAACTGTAGTACTGTAACTGCCCAGGCGCTTCCTGCTCCAACCCTATGCAGGTGTCCTTTTCTTCCTGCAGACCCAGTTACCACTCTGCGTAACACAAATCAACCCTGATTCTATTCTATGATAGGAAAAGTCACTCAATTAAACCCAATAGTTAAACAACATACTACCTTGGAGGACGTGTATAAAAAAGGTGTAGTAATGGAAAAAAATCCTATCAGTATTTCTCATTAACAGTTCATATACCTTCATAAAATCTTACAGAGTAAAGGCTTTGAGTTTCTAGTCATCACTCATTTTTACAGATGCTGAAATTCTGTCCTATAATCACGTGTCTAAGTTCACATGGGGCAAGCAAAGAACCAGTCGTGTTTTTTTTTTTTTCAGTTCAATATTTTTCCTACTAAATTACATTTCTACCCACTCCTACTTTTTTTTTCCTGTCTTTTCTCTTTTTAGGGCTGCACGTGCAGAACATGGAGGTTCCCAGGCTGGGGGTTAAAACTGGAGCCACAGTTGCCAGCCTACACCACAGCCACAGCAATGCCAGATCCAAGCTGAGTCTGCAACCTACTCCACAGCTCACGGCAACACCGGATCCTTAACTCAAGGAGCAAGGCCAGGGATCAAACCTGCTTCCTCATGGGTACCATCCGGTTCATTAACCACTGAGCCATGACGGGAACTCCTACTTCTACATCTTTTGACTGGTGGTTGACATAGTCCCTGAATTTTAATTCTACTGTATACTTTCACTTCTTTTTGAAAATATAAAGAACTCTAAAAATCATACAGTGACTCAAATTGCAAATTATTCATTAATCCCTTAAAACAAAGTAACCTAGGGAGTTCCTATTGTGCCACAGTGGAAATGAATCTGACTAGGAACCATGAGGTTGCAGGTTCGATCCCTGGCCTCGCTCAATGGGTTAAGGATCTGGCGTTGCCATAAGCTGTGGTGTAGGTCACAGACGTGGCTCGGATCTGAAGTTGCTGTGGCGAAGGCCTGCAGCAGTAAATCCGATTTGACCCCTAGCCTGGGAACCTCCATATGCTTCCAGTACAGCCCTAAAAAGCAAAAAAAAAAAAAAAAAAAAAAGGTTATGTGGCTGAAAGGATTTATAAGCTTATAATTGTAATTAGTTGACTAATGTTTCTATATTTTGAAAAGATCACTACTGACAACCTTTTCAATTGTCTTACCTTTGTTGAAAGTACTTTAAATGTGCTCTGTTCTGGTATTATGGGATGAAGAAGTCTCAGCTTCAAATTGTAATCATCTCCAGAAGGAAGTTTCACCAAAGCAGACAACTAATGAACACAAAATTAGCAGCACATTTTATCCATTTATTTAACTAAGGGTGAAAAACTGACTACAGAGCTCCAACAGCTACAGATTCTTAAAACTTTACATGAATATCAGAATCTCAAAATATTCTGAATTCTTAGAACTGAAATTCTAAGAATCTCCAAATAATTTTTTAAAAATCTGGTACAGCTCACATGAATTCTCACAGACATAATTAATAGAAGAGTCTGTTTCATATCATATATTTTAACATTTAAATCTCTAGGAAACTCAAAATACAAGAGCAAAATACAAGAACAAAATAATATAGTATGCAACAAAAAGAAAGTATTCAAATGAAAAACATCTAGTGCTACCACAAATTCTCTAAATATTTATCACAAGGTCTTCTACTAAATGCTAAGGAACCAAGTTAAGTCACATTTAATATGGTTAGTAAACTTAGGATGTGTGTGTCATAGCAAATAAGTAGACCTTTTTCGGTAAGTATAACACCCTAAGGTAAGCAAATCATGTATCTTACTAATATCTTTTATTTGTGAACCAAGTTCTACTTTGAATTCCAAATCCAAGAAAAAAAATTCACTTCTAGCTACAGCTGATAGTACATATACTCGTCTCAAAATTTAAATGATTCAATATGAAAAGCAATGTTTCATATTTTCATCAACATTTCCACATTATATCAGAAAGAAATGATAAATTATGTACGACAGATTGCTAGAGATTATTCTGCAATGTACTTTACATTTACAAATAAAAGTAATCTCAAAAAATAATTCAAAGACTCTAATGACCTCTTTTTCTGAAAATTCCACATTTACATCATTCTTCTGAACATTCTTGATCATAAGTGTAATGATTACTTGAGATTCTGTTTGATACCAGTCATACCTATTAAAAAAGAAAAAGGGAACTTAAAACTTCTCATTTTCTTAGTTGTTGCTTTGTTTGGCAAGATAAAAAAATATAACCCGATGAACAACAAGAGCTCCACCTTGAGGAACAAAACAGCAAAGCAGCTGCTGATTCAGAAAATTTTACATAACTATTTCTTAGCATCTGTACTAAAGCAAGAGAAAAGTAAGGTAAATGATGATGCCCCAACCCCTCCATGGATTTGAATACTTACACGATTTTCTAGGTTCTAACTTATCTCTAATACTGTTGCGCTTAAGCTAACGTTAAAGATAAAATTTACTGTAAACAGGTTAAATCAATAACTTTACATTCTCTTTTCACCCTAATATGAAAAAGTAAACACTTTTATCCCTATTTCACAAATGAAAAAAAGGAAAGCTCAGAAGGGTGAAGCAATCAGCACATCAGCAGCAGCTCTTATCCGTGTCTGGTACCCAGGCCAATCTGACCCCACCCTCCAGGGTTTCTTTACTGAAGCTTGGGGCAATCAGCCCTGAGCACAGGGAGCAGATGCAAAATGAGCCAAAATTAAAATAACTAATTCTGCCAAGCACAATATTAAATACAGTATCTTTCTTCAATCTCAATATATGTGGGAAGATTAGAGTGCCTAAAGATTCTAATTTTGTCCATCTTTCCTACTCAAAGTTCTAAAAAGGTAGGGAACCTTACTTTCAACTTAGATTATGAACTCCAACAGGCACAGCGATTTATCTATCCCACCAGAACTACCTTACCAGGACCAAGCACAGTGCCTGACTAACTATTATTTAAGTTTATATACCCTTTCCCTGCCCAAGTCACTCAAGTTCCTTGTCTTACCACATACTTGGAGAATCTTCCTGTAACTCCCCAGAAAGAACATGAATAAATTGTTTTAACATTTCCAAGCCATTTCAGGTAATTAATGTCAAAAGCACCTGATCTTTAAGTCTCACAGCTTCCCTTTGAAATTCAGTGAGGATGCAAAGCTTAAGATCCATGCCTTGTTTTTCTTTCTGTTACAGTCGTAAGAACACAAGTCGTACAAATGCCTAATGAACAACTAAAAATAAATTCAAATACTTATTAAATATTCATTCATTACTATGACTGCTGCCCTCAACGAGTGACTTTCAACTCAAGCAGAATTAATTAGTCTATGAAAAATTTACTCCAAATATAAAAGGCAAGCAGAGTTACAATTCTATCAACTCTATTACTAACTTTTTACCTATGTAATAACTAGCTCAAATGAAAGAAGCCCCTTTTTTTTTTTTTTTTTGCTTTTTAGGGCCACACCTGCAGCATATGGTGGTTCCCAGGCTAGGGGTTGAATAGGAGCTAGAGCTGCTGGCCTATGCCACAGCCATGCCAGATTTAAGCCGCGTCTGCGACCTACACCACGGCTCATGGCAACGTCGGATCCTTAACCCACTGAGCAAGGCCAGGGATTAAACCTGAAACCTCACGGTTCCTAGTTGGATTCGTTAACCGCTGTGCCACAACGGGAACTGCAAAGCTTTTCTCAACATAAAGAAAAGTTACAGGCGTTGCCTTCGTGGTTCAGTGGTTAACGAATCCGACTAAGAACCATGAGGTTGCAGGTTCGGTCCCTGGCCTTGCTCAGTGGGTTAAGGATCCGGCGTTGCCATGAGCTGTGGTGTAGGCTGCAGAAACGGCTCGGATCCCACGTTGCTGTGGCTGTGGCGAAGGCCAGTGGCTACAGCTCCTGTTAGACTCCTAGCCTGGGAACCTCCATATGCTGCAGATGCGGCTCTAGATAAAAGGCAAAAAGACAAAAAAAAAAAAGAAAAGTTACATAAAACAGAACCAGGTGAAGCAAGTTTTAAAGTGGCAAGTGATTTGATTTTAACCTTAATGTGAACTGATTCAAATCAGTAAAAGGCCTTATAAGTAGTTTTTCAAGGCCATAATATATATATACACTATGTTATATACATATTATGTATACATTACATACATTATATAGGTTATTATATATATACACATGCACACAATTTTTCAAAAAACTAAGAAATATTTAGGAGTTCCTGCTGTGGCTCAATAGGTTAAGGACCTGACACTACCTCTGTGAGGACATGGGTCTGATCCCTGGCTTCACTCAGTTGGTTAAGGATCTGGCACTGCCACAAGCTGCGGCACAGTTTGCAGATGCAGCTCGGATCTGGTGTTGCTGTGGCCATAGCCTCAGCTGCAGCTCCAATTCAACCCCTGGCCTGGGAATTTCCACATGCCACAGGCTCAACTGCAAAAAGGAAAAAAAAACAAAGCAAAACACAACAAAACCAAGAAATACTTAAATTACAGGTAAGGACTTGCTTACTTTTAATGACAGGGTTTTTTTCCTTTAGGCATATTTAGCATGCATTATGAAAAAGAAACTTACTTGATTTTTGACTGTTGAGTCCTCTGGCATGCAGACTGATTTTGGCAAGTTGAAAGAGAAAGATTTTTACAAGTTAGTTTAGTAATAACTGTGTATTAAAAATGCATGTATTACTAACTTACCTAATGCTTTAGTTACTTTGATATGGAATAACTACATTAAAATTTCCTATAAAGCATGATATCCATAATTGTTAAATAGTACTCATCTTCACAAAAATTAGAATATTCAGTATATTTTTTAATTTGTATGATTTTCCTTTTTTTGTCTTTTTGTCTTTTTAGGGCCACACCCCTGGCATATGGAGGTTCCCAGGTCAGGGATCTAATCAGAGCTGCAGCCGCCAGCCTACGCCATAGCCATAGCAACACCAGATCCGATCCATATCTGCGACCTATACCACAGCTCACGGCAATGCCGGATCCTTGACCCACTGATTGAGGCCAGTGATCAAACCTGCAACCTCATGGTTCCTGGTCAGATTCATTTCTGCTGTGCTACGATGGGAACTCCCAAATTTTTTTTTTTTTTTTGTCTTTTTGCCTTTATCTAGAGCCGCACCCGCGGCACATGGAGGTTCCCAGGCTAGGGGTCTAACAGGACCTATAGCTGCCGGCCTTAGCCACAGCCACAGCAATGCAGGATCCGAGCCGCGTCTGCAACCTACACCACAGCTCACGGCAATGTCGAATCCTTAACCCACTGAGCAAGGCCAGGGATCGAACCCACCACCTCATGGTTCTAAGTTGGATTTGTTAACCACTGAGCCACAAAGAGAACTCCGGGAACTCCCTAATTTGTATGAGTTTTAATTTTAAAAAAGATTTTTCTGGAGTTCCCGCCGTGGCGCAGCAGAAACAAATCCGACCAGGAACCATGAGGTTGCGGGTTCGATTCCTGGCCTCGATCAGTGGGTTAAGGATCTGGAGTTGTCGTGAGCTGTGATGTAGGTCGCAGATGCGGCTCAGATCTGGTGTTGCTGTGGCTCTGGCGTAGGCTGACAGCTTCAGCTCCGATTAGATCCCTAGCCTTGGAACCTCCATATGCCAGGGGTATGCCCTAAAAAGACAAAAGACAAAAAAAAATAAAAAAATAAAATAAATAAGATTTTTCTTGTAAAATAAAAAAGCTGTAGTTCCTGTTGTGGCTCAGTGGGTTAAGAATCCAATTAGTATCCACGAGGATACAGGTTCGATCCCTGGCCTCACTCAGTGGGTTAAAGGACCTGGCATTGAAGTGAGCTGGGCTGTAGGTTGTAGATGCAGCTCAGATCTGGCATTGCTGTGGCTGTGGGGTAGGCCAGCAGCTGCATCTCGATTCAACACCTAGCCTGGGAACTTCCATACGCCACAGGTGTGACCCTAAAAAGACAAAAATTAAAAATAAATAAATAAATAAAATTGTATTTTAAAAGCATGGGGAGTTCCCTGGTGGTCTAGTGGTTAGGACCCAGCTACAGCTTCGATTCGACCCCTAGCCTGGGAACCTCCATATGCCGCAAGTATGGCCCTAAAAATCCAAAAAAAGAAAATTTTCTGAAGATATGATTGGAAAAGATTACATATAACATGTCTAGCTCCGAGATTCAGTAATTCTCTAAATCAAAAATGACACTAACATTACATAGACGTTTTTATGAATATAATATGACCTTCAAGCTTAACAACAGCATCAAACTGCTCTGGAAAAACACATGACAGAATATTTCTCTGGTGCTTTCCTGTAACTTACGGTCTTCCCCATTTATGGCCTCTGCAACGAACATTCTACATCCCACTGAGAAACAAAGTGACTCTTGACCAGTCCATACTTTCTTAAACTATATGTGTGCCAGTTAAGACTATATAGATGTAAAGAACTTGCCCTGGGTACACCGGTAGCCTCTACACTGTCCCTAAATGAAAAGGGAAGAGATGGGGTTTGGAGGAAGAAAATAAGTAAAACTGTCCTAGAGAAATACTTAACTTAGAGAAAGCTCATTCCAAGTCCTGTCTCAAATATATTCAGTAATAACATAATCAAGCAAAAATATAAAGGATAAAAACTTCGGACTTACCGCCTCAGACTGTGATCCTGTTAAAAATATAGAAAGGAAACATTTTCAGCTAACTGTACATATATAGGGAAAGCTAGATACATGATTTCTATGGCACAAACATACTGATTAGCAAATCAATTCTCCATACATACTTTATAAGGAAAAGTGGTTTAATTTTGCATCCTAGAGTCACTTTAAACTCGTCAGTAATTTGCAAAGGTAATACCATTACAAAACAAACCCATCCAAATCTCAACAAAACAAACTAAGCAAAAATCAAAATACTTTTGGAAATCTCAAGCTAAGAGAATATGTACTACTGAAATTATAAGTTACAAAGTTCAAAACAAATTTGTTTAAATCAAAAAATGTCAAACATTTACTTCTTTTTAAATTTAAAGACTATAGGAAATCTGCACACTTACCATTCTGAGCTTCTTCACACCTTTTAATCCAGACAATGAAATCAGTATCTGCACCTACAAAGAACCAACTGACTGTAACATCACTCATCTGCACAACCTAACATACTCGTCCAGCAAATAATTACTGGATACCTACTATGTTCCAAGCACTGTCCCAGGCACTGAAGATTCATCTCTGAATGAGACAAAAACATCTAACCTAACAGAGATTGTAGCAATACTAGTGTTGTATCTATTAATTAGGTTTAATATTTACTTGTTCTTCCTGAATAATTCTGATTTAAAAAAAAAAAGTATTAACCACAGTCAACCTTATGGTTCCAAGATACATTTTCCCTCATCCCTCTCTTCTTAAAAGAGCTTCCTCTCACTCAACAAAATCAGACCTCAGTAAGATCCCCCACCCCACCCCCGCTTTCTTTTGTCTTTTTAGAGCCGCACCTATGGCATATGGACGTTCCCAGGCTGGAGTTGAACTGGAGCTGTAGCTGCTGGCCTACGCCACAGCCACAGCAATGCCGGATCCCAGCTGCATCCGCAACCTACACCACAGCTCACAGCAGCGCTGGGCCCTAAACTCACTGAGCAAGGCCAGGGATCGAACCCATGTCTGCATGGATCCTAGTCGGGTTCATTAACCACTAAGCCACAATGGGAACTCCTTAATCAGATTCCCAATATACCATCAGTCATGGTGGGGTGGGGTGATAAAACCAGTAGCTGGGTTGAGGCCCAGAAGCCTGTCTACCTGTCTGCTCTCCAATGCAGCTACGTGTCATGCCTACTACTTTCTCAGTGGCTTCGCTTGTTACCATGCCTTTCACTGCTAACACCAAAAAGCATCTTTATACTTTGTAAAGTTTTATCATATCTACAAGTTTCATGACATCCAAGACACTACAGTGTGAACTATTTATAGAGAGCAAACTAAACACGTACATAACCAAATTATTCATTTCTGAAGACTCAGAAAAATGACAATATCTAAACACAGGGTCTAATAAAATGCAAAGTCAAGAAAAATTATTAAAAATGATCTAAATAAAAGTTTACTAATTCAAGCTGACTGCAGGTAAGATTACTCTGGAAAATGCAGAGAAATTTAAAGTTTCTTAAAATGAAATTTTCTAATTCACTAACTTACAGACAAAAATCAACTATACAGGCCTTAATACACACATACACATTCCAGTGATGAAGAATTATGTGAAAATCCTAGACTTGAATAAACCTATTATTCAAATTAATCAGTAAATAAAACCAAGCTTTCTAGCGTACAGAAGGAAAAAAGGTAATATTCTGAGTTATAAATTTTTTACCCTGAAAAAATGGAAGTGGAACACTTTAATGTAAGTTCTTCCTGGAATTAAAAGACAAATTTGATTTTAAATTAAATATTCTGAACAGCAATTTTATCTAAGAGCACACACCCTCTTCTGAGGCCACCTCTGAAATAATTCTAGAATAAAAGTCAACAGCATGATAATAAAAAATTATTCAAAGAAGGAATTTAAGTAGGGAACTTTCTATTGCTTTTAAAAAGATAAAAAATAGGGCTTAGAATTCTCAAGATGAAATGACTCATGCCTCATCAGGGTTTTCAAAAAATTATCAAGGTACTGGATAAATGGACTCTTCAGAATTTGCAGAGTATAGATGTGCAGGCTTGGTAACTAAGTAGCCATATTATTGATGGACCACACTTGAGATAACAAAGTTTCAGAACAACTCCTATTGCCTAGATTTCTTCTTTCCTAATGTGTAGGTTCCATTTGCAAAGTTAGGCTTGTCACCTTTTCTCAAGTAGATACCCTGCAGAAAAGCAAATATTCAAAGCAGTATGTATTTTAAAATGTAAAAATATAATCACACAATACTTTTGTAGGAGGGCTTTTCAACCTCAGCACTACTGACTTCTTGGACCAGATACTTCTTTGTGGTGAGGGACAGTCCCTGCACAGCAGGATATTCACCAGCAGGCCTGGCCTCTACTCACTAGATGTCAGTAGTACCTCCACCATCCACCAGTCATGGGATTCAGAAACCTCTCTAGATATTGTCAGACGTCCCCCTTGGAACCAATCATTCCCAGTCAGAAACCATTCCACTGCTTTAGAGAACTGTGACAACACTATCATAAGATGAAGGTAAAATGATAGCACACGATTAGGATTATGTAGTCTATAATTAGCCACAGGATTACCTAAAAACTTTTAATATTTTGAAGATTTTTTGATACTTAGCTGTTACAATTTCTATATATTATGCAGATATCCATACTGCTATGATAATTCTCACCTACTGCTCTCAAAAAGATGCTATCAGAAACTCACAATACTCAAAGTCCCATGTTTCCTCCTACATACCCTATCATACTTTACCCCAAACTTAAACTTCAGGTCTCAATAAAAACCTGTTGTGAGACTTCCTGTCTCAGCAATCTGAACAGCAATTTGAATAGACTTCTGAAAGTGAGAGCAAATTAAACTTTCACTTGTCCTTTAGGAAAAAAATAAAGCCCAACTAAGTACTGAGGGCACAAACTGTTGATATAGGTTATTGGCTTCTAATGATAAAGTTTATCTGTGATTTAAATGCTAAATAAAGGCCAACTTAATCAATTTTAAGTAAACTCAAATTCTGCAATCAACATGAAATGTCATTAAGAGGAGAAAAGAGATGTTGGGTTTCTATAATTAACCTGAGATTACACGAACAAAATTCAGCTATGGTATTTAAGATGCATAGTTTACTAACATATAATTATAATACTTACTATCTAATTTCTGTCCTTCTGTGAAAGTTTCTAGAGCAGCAGCATAGTTTTTTTCATGGTATTCACATACCCTGCATGAGCATATTAAAAACAAATACCAATACACACGAGATCATGAAAAACAGCCTTCTTTCTAAATAAAAAACCTAGTACTCTCAGTTTAAAAAAGAATTTATGTATATGTAAATAAGCCAAGAGATTTTCTAAAATACTATAACGTCTGGTCAATTCCCATTAAAATCAAATTCTGGAACTCATTTCAGAAATAATTTCTTGATTTTAATTGTCTATACTTGCTTATACTAAAATACAGTTAAACCAAGGAATTTTAAAAGTTTCTGACTTACAGAATAAAGTCACAGTACTGAACACAGAAACAAGCTGGGACATAAACTATGCAGATACAGAGTCATCATAGAATTAAACATAGCCTGTCCAGCTTGGCTGAGGAACAGATGTTCTGTAGTCAGTTAAATATAGTAAATTCCAAGTGATGAAACAAAAAAGGTATTTGAAATTGATCAAATTCCATCTATACCTTGCAGTCAAGTTTTATCATGATTTTTCATTTTTTTAAGTTTTATTGATGTTTAGTAGTTGATTTACAATGTTGTGATCATCACTATTTTTTTTTTTTTTTTTGCAATTAATATCTCCCGTTTCTTTTTCATGTTATTTTATTCTATGGCTGCACCTGTGGCAAATGGAAGTTCCCAGGCTAGGGTTTGAATTGGAACTGCAGCTGTCAGTCTACACCACAGCCTCAGCAACACAGGATCCAAGCCGTATCTGCGACCTACACCACAGCTTGCGGCAATGGCAGATCATTAACCCACTGAGTGAAGCCAGGGATCAAACCACATCCTCCGGAGACAACGTTGGGTTCTTAACCTGATGAGCCACAACAGGAATCATCACGATCTTAAATATACTATGTATCTTCTGTCATATATCACAGTTAATACAAGAAAAGTATAAAATATTTAAAATTGAATCTGATCTCAGCTATAAAATGTATAAATACAGAATTTACTATTTACATAAAGCTTACAATTGATTCATTCAACTAAACGCCTATTATCTATGATAGCCCAGAGCCAACAAGAAGAGTAGTTACTGCATACCCCTTTCTCAGCATAGCAGTGGAACTATTTGGATTAAGTTCAAGAGATTTCTTTGCATCAGTAACAGCATCTGCACATGAAAAAAAAAAAAATGGGTTTTTCAGGCAGTTACTTATGGATCCTAACAAATACTACACATAGCACTTGAATGAGAGATTTTTAGGTTTTCAAGTTGGTGAGATGGACAAATGATTTTAAATTAGAAAAAGCTAATCCAAGATATAACTGAAATAAATTAGACTCTCATACCTTCCTGTGATCTCAGTATTTAGCTTCCTTCTTAAAGCTCTTCAGGCAATGAATAAAAAAAGCTCTGTATCACAAATAAAGCTCTGTATCATCTAATTTCTTCCTTAACATCATTTATGTAATTTGACTCAAGATATTTAATTTTTCCCTACTCACATTATCTATCCAGAATAATTAAAAGTTATACGGAAATATAGTCTTCTTATGAAAAACACAAACATAGGAATTCATGGGAATTCATTTAAACATTCTATAAAACAGTAAATATACTTTTTGTCAACATATCCAATAACCATGAATATGTATAAATTCTAACCCCACTGAAGAATGGACACCCATAACATTTATTCATTTTTTGCTTGTTTTAGGGCCAGACCCACAGCACATGGAAACTCCGGACTAGGGGTCGAATTGGAGCTGTAGCTGCTGGCCACAGCCACAGCCACGCCAGATCCTTAGGCCCCTCAGTGAGGCCAGGGATCAAATCCATGTCCTCATGGATACTAGTCATGTTCTTATCTAACCTGCTGAGCCACAAAGGGAACTCCCACCCATTAAATTTAAATGGATGATGTTCAACATAATATTTGTCACATTTTGGCTATTTTAACCTTGTATGTAAAAAAGACGACGTTAAAAATCTTAGAAGATAACCTCTATTTTATTTGATTCATTTTATCTCGGGCAAAATTTCTAAGTAACTTATAAAGTCAAGACAGAATACTATGTAAGAAAAGTTACCATGGTAATTCCCAAGAAGAATGTGACAATAAGCTCTCTGACAGTAGTACTGTGCATCATCTGGTTTCTGCTCCAAAGCCTTAGACAGCTCCTACAAATACAAACATGCTGAGTGTCAGTAAATGTTTTTTAAAAGCCACTGAGTTCTAATTAAACATGATTTTTAATCAAATAACCTATTATCTTAGGCTATTCAGAGGAACAGTAACAGGGAAACAAGCTTGGAGCTTTTCTTTGCAAAAGGATCAACACTCCCTTCTCCCACAATCTAATGTAATAGCTACATAAAGCACTTAGTAGTTCCTGGCCTGTAGTAGGAACTCAATAAATGCTAATTATTATCACCTCATTTATTCTAAAGAGTTTAGTTGATATAGACTGACCATCACTGATTTTCTCCTTCTAATTTGGAGAAGATTCAAAGCTCATGCAAAATTTGAGATGCATAGAAAATGTGAAGCTGTCCAATAAAAAAAACAAAAACAAAAACTGGAAGTTAAATCTAGAGCTCAGGGAGGTTAATGGAACCAGTAAATACATAACCAAGCTTACGTGGCCCACTCCTATCCTCTGTCAATGGCCTAGGAAATTACAACATTCTGTCAAAAGCCCAGATACAATATCTCCCTGACACCTACTACCAACTGATCAAGGGTTAACAGCCAGATTGAAACTTCTGCCGCTCTGCCAGTCACAACATATAAGTGGTAGCTGGGACAATAATGAAGCAAGGAGAGCGCACAGCTGGTGAGGCCAAGGACAAATGCAGGCAAACCGGGAGGCTAGGAATTTGGTAGTTTTCCTAATAGGTAAAATTACTTCAGTGGTCACACATGTGGTTTTGTTTGAAGTTCGCAGCGTGATTCTCATAAAGCAATGTATACTATACTTGGTAATCATATACCAAGTATAAAATCCAAATAGCTTCTTACCATCTCTACCCCCATCACCCTGATCCAGGCAGTAAAGAAAATCAGATCTTGTTACTATGTCTCTGCTCAGACCTCTTCAATGCCTCTCCACTTGACTTAGGATAAGCCCAAAACCTTCCAAGGATCTGTAAGGCCTTCTTGGATATAAACCTCTGCTATCTCTCTTATCTCTTTATAGTCTTCCCCTTGCTCCACCATTCTAGCCACAATGGCCTCCTTGCCGTTCTTCAAACATCTCAGGACCATGCACATGCTCCTCCTCTCAACAGACCTCTCTCCCTCCAGACGTGTGTCCTAATTAGTGACTGTGCCAGAGAGAGGAGTCAAGTCCAGGTCTGTCTGACTACACATCAAATCTCAACCACTAAACACTGCCTTGAGGTAAAATTTCTTTATTCCAACTTTAATACACCATCTAGCATCTGTATTAAAACGTTTTCTAATACTTTGAAATTCCCAAGCTAAAAACCCATCTTACACTAAATTTTCACCCAATTTTGAA
This sequence comes from Catagonus wagneri, assembly GCA_004024745.2. Taxonomy (NCBI): domain Eukaryota; kingdom Metazoa; phylum Chordata; class Mammalia; order Artiodactyla; family Tayassuidae; genus Catagonus; species Catagonus wagneri. The sequence goes on from PVHT020004944.1 coordinate 20,298,970, forward strand.
GACAGCTGACAGCTTCTATATATCTGCTCAAATCTATCTTAAAGCCAAATTTCCAATTCCTCCTCACCAAGAAAAGGTATATTATGGGTCAAAAATACTGTTATACAATAATATCCGGATCATCAATTCAAAAAGTATAAACACATACTGGAACAAACATAGTACACTGGAGGTTCAAACAAAATATTCCTTTTCTTAAGGAGTCAGGTATAAACTTCTGAATTTTGAACAACTAACTTGCAAATGATCTTTGAAAGCATAAACCAATTGTTGGTTAAGGAGATCCAGTTATGGTGACTCCATTAAATAAATCAAGCAACTGACTTATGCTGTTAAAATTACCAAAAAGCCACTGAACACAGCAACTTGTAAGTCATGAATAAAACACAATAATAAATTTATTTTGAATAAGGAAAATACAATAAAGTCAGAAAAGGTAAAGTTAGAATAATTACTTGCAGTTGTCTTAACTCCATCTGACTTGTGGCATGTGTTCAGCGTTCTACTGTTTCTGTAACAACAGTTGCTGGCTGCTAGAGTACAAAGGGACTCAAGACAGGCATCTCAAAAGGCAAGGACTTCAGTGCCAACATCTGAATCACAGCAGCAAAAGGCTATTTAATGCCGACATACAAGAAGTATATCCAAAAATAGTTACTTCTCACAAAAAATGATTGTTATAGTCAAGCAATTTATAGTTCTCAAATTAAAGAAACTGGTGAACTATAAAATATAATTACACTGAAAACTTTACCAAGAAAATGGTAAAGGAAATACTCTGATAACACAAAATAGAGGGAAAACTCCTTTTAAAGCAAATTGTTTAAGACTGGGATCTTAGAAAATTAATTTCCAATTTTTTAAAGTTTTAGGGTCTTCTAAAATGCTAACCAAAAAGGTAACTCGTTCAGATTAAAAGCAAAAGCAGACCACTCAGACTAACCTAACGTCTGAAGGTCTTCAACTCTGGGTATCTCAAGCTACTCCACTTTCCATTTTCATCCAGACACAGGTAATCCCCAATCACAGATAAGCAAGAACATCAAGTTTTCTTCCTTCCTAAACTACCAAGCACTGCTGGAGAAAAGTCGCATAACCATGTAGAACCCGTATATTTTATGCTAATCGACTACACTGTCAACAAAGCAATCCGTGACCAGCTACTTCAAAGTAAGCTCCCAAACCTTTAATTGTATCATACATACCAATCCTAACCCCTCCTCCAGAGGATGAACTTGATGCATTGAACCCGAGAGACTCGCACCTCTGAACTTGATAACCTTGAACAAGTTAATCTCTTTAACCTCAGATTCCTAACAAGTTGTTAATCAAATGCACCTCACAGCTGTTCCAAGAATTATGGTAGGAGTCACTGAACACACCCGAGTGCTTACCACGTCCCAAGCACCAGGCTGAGAACACAGTGGTAAACAGATACATAAAACCCCCGTCACCTTTTTAAATTTATTTTTGGGGCTTGCCCACCCGTGGCATGTGGAAGTTCCTGGGCCAGGGATGGAACCTGAGCCACAGCAGCAACCCAAGCCACTGCAGTGACAATGCCGGATCCTGAACCCACTGTGCCACAAGAGAATTCCAAAATCCTTGTTCTCTTGAAGCTTACGTTGGGGCCCCATTCAGATAAGGTAGTCAGAGAACACAGCTTCTTAGAGAGGGTGACATTTCAGATGACATCTAAAGGGATGAGCATTTCCAAGCAAATAAGAGATGGTCAACAGAGAGTACAGTTTAGGCAAAAGAACTGAAAGTTTAAAGGCCCTGCACCAATATGGGGCTTGACACATTAGAGTAACAAAGCCAGAGAACCTAGAGAGCAAACATCTGTAAGATGCCTACTTCAAGGGCCTCAGCCTGTACCTTACATTATGTATCTTCACAGTGACCCTTTTCTTAAAAAAAATAATAATTGAATTTACTATTTATTTTTCAATCTCTGGCTGCACTAGCAGCACGCCCAAGTTCCTGGGCCAGGGATAGAACCCAAGCCACAGCTCTGACAATGCTGGATCCTCAAGCCACTGCACCACCAGGAAACTCCCACAATCACCCTTCCAAGCGGTCCAACAGGAAATCTGATCCAGGATAGTGACAGTAGGAACTTTCCTGAGGTTACAGAGTTATCTTGAAACCAGAGTAAGGACTCAGGCAGTCTGATTCCAGAGCCCATGGCTCTATGACTATTCATACCAGGCCCCAAAAGATTCTCATAATCTACATGCATGTTTTCCCTCTCTACAGAATTGAGACTTCCTCTGGAACGCAATGCTTAGACTGCTGGCTCACAGTACAGCATTCATCACTTACATATGTTGTTTAATGAATGAAAAATGTAATCTGCTTGATAGACATTTTCTCTTTATTCCTAAGTGTATGGTCTTAAAAATGTGACATTTTAACTGATTTAATAGCAAACGACCTTAATTTCAAAAATTAAATTAAATTAGGTACTCTTAAACCAGCCACTGGGAAAAACTAGGAGGGGAGAGATTCTGACTTATCAAGTTTCTGGCCCTACTCATTATTACCAATTATTTAGTAATTAACATTTACCGGTTTATCTCTGTGAGAAGGTCATCTGAAGTTTAAAAAAGAACATTTCCTCTTAACACGAGCCGGTTCTCATCATGATCTCTCTCCCCACTCCCAGTTCTTGATGCAGGTCTGTGGCAGATCCTGAGACTTTGCATTTCTAAAAAATTCCCTGGTGATGCTACTGCAGATGATCTCAGAATCACACTTTTGAAAACCACTGTAGTACAGCACTAGACTAAAGAGTCAGGAAACAAGTGTCCTGCGGCCCCTCTTCTGCTCTAACTGGCTGTATACATCCTCATAACAGAGCACTCGGATTTCTTTGGGTCTATTTTCTTCTATAAAACGGAAGGGAAAGGAGTACCAGCCTACGGGAGTCACAAGTACTCTCAGAAAATCTGGGGTAGGGTCCGAAAATTTGCATTTCTAATGTGTTCCCAAACGAAGCGATGCTGCTGGTCCAAGAGCCACGCTTGTTTGTTTGTTTGGTTGGCTGGGGTTTTTTTGGTGACATCCAGGGCATATGGAAGTTCTCAGGCCAAGGACTGTACCTGTGCCACAGTAGCGACCCGAGCCGCTGCAGTGGCAATGCTGGATCCCTAACCCACTGGGCTACAAGAGAATTCTCAAGAGCCACACTCTAAGGATCAACGCACTAAAGCTAACCAGGAAATTCGCTCCTAAACAGAAAAAAAAAAAAAAAAAGCATTTCACCCCCAAAAAGGAGTCCGTGTGTTTACTAAAATACAGGTGTAAGAAAATTCACAGTGGTTTTATTCACACTGACTGGAAATAACCCAAATGTCCACCATCAGAATAGATAAATTGTGTTATATTTATACAGAAGACTACACAGCAATGAAAAAGAGTTATCACTTCACACAATTTACCTAATGTTTAAAGCAAGACAATACCTACACTCAACTGTGTACCTAGTGTATGGTACTATTTTTAAGTACAAAAACAAGCAAAATTAACTGATAGTGATAAGAGTTCAGAACAGGGGGTACCTGGTGGGTTAGAGGAATAGCTGGCTAGGAAGACACAGGAGGAAACCTTGAAGATGGAAGTATTCTGTACCTTGATCTGAACAGTATATACACATAAGACTTCAAGTTCATCAGTGGTAGTTTTAAGGTTGGTATTACATATCAAACATCAATAAGTAACTTTAAAAGTAAAATAAGTGAAATACAAAGTGACAATGAATTCGCTACATTAATATCTTTTAGGAGCAACCATTACATGAACTGGATTTCCAAAGGACATAGGGAGCCTAAGAGGACCATAACAAAGGTAGCTTCTGAAAATGAGCTGACATAAGGAATTGTGGAAAAAATTCTGTGTCTCCAGCGACATTACTCTAATACTGATCCCAGAAGCATCACTAACTAGGAAACATCACAGCACAACCGAGTCACCAGCCACTTTGAAGGTCTTCATATCCAGACCCAAAACACATACTCCAACCTAAAAGGTCTCATTGGACCTGGGCCTTCATTTCCTCCCAACCTCATCTCTTATTTCTCTTTCACCCGAGGGGAACTAAACGGCCTTCTTGCTGCTCCTTGTGCAGGCCAGGCCAACCCCACTCCTACCTCAGGATCCTGAAAACTGGCTCCTTTTCCTGCCTGAAATAATTCTTCCCCAGAGCTTCCAAGCTCACTCCCTCATGTCTCGGCTCAAATATCACCTCCCCAACCAACCATGTGGCATATTTCTTTTAGAAGTCATGGTGAGGAAAAATGTTCACCTACCTCAAATTCTAACCTTACATATATGGTGGATCACAACAGCAAAACAAGGTTCCCTCCTAAGCTTCCAAGCATGAAACACCTGGCTAAACTTTGGGACCCTCCGCATCACGTATTCTTAATTTGGGTTCCCTTTATTAGTTTCAATTATGACTTAACTCTTGCTCTTTTGGGTTCCTTTATAGCTTTACAACTTTTCACTGCACACAGAATGCCCAAAAAGTCAGCTAGATATATAAGTAAGACTTCAACCCACAGCAATCACTGCCTTGCACACGGCAAAAACCCCAACAAATTGTTTTCAGAAATAAATAAGTGAATAATGAACAATGATAGGACATCTGGAACTTTTCAAGCACAAAGGAGGAAAAGGTTTTTGTTCCAGTAGCGAGTTCATACAGGCACTTAGCACAGAGTCTGGCACATAAAAACGGGAAGGATGATTGCCAAGTGAAAAGCTGAGTTAACAATTATCAAGCCTAGATTTTACTTTTTGTTCAAGTCACAAACGGCATTAAAAACAAACAAACAAACAAAAAAACAAGCCCTTTCAGGCCAACTACACTCCCAAGAAAGAGGGCACGTTTTACTGAGGCGTTCCGAGGATGCTGGTACCGTCTAGGAGCAGGAGGTAGCAAGAACAGGGATCTGGAGTGACTGGGCCGCTGATGGACAGAGAAAAGGGGCGGAGGCTGTCAACATTAAGGCTGAAGACCCAAAAAAAGCAGCAGCCCTGGCCCTGGGAACACAGTGCTGCGAAGAGGCGGGGTGGGCCGGAACCCAACGCGGCCCCCGTTGCTCAGAGCAAAGTGAAACAGGCTGGACCGGCTCGCTCACCTCTAACGCCGCCTGCGGGTCCTCTTCGATCAGAGCATCTGAGAAGCTCCGGAAAAACCTGCCAGAAAAACAACGACTTCAGCAGGGCGCACTAACCAAGGAAAACAGAGGGTGCGGGGTACTAATAAACAGCAAAGAAAAGGTAAAACACGCACCTCTGGGCCGTTGCAGGTCCCGCTGCAGCCGCCGCCATCCCTTCCGGTCACCGTTACCGCTGCTAGAGGAGCTCCTACCGAGGTTACCAGTCCGCCGCCGCCCAAGGGGGAAACTTCTGGAGAAACACCAACCGAGCTTCCGTCCTAAGTAGCCAACGAGCAGCCACGCAGCGCGCTGCGGGGGGAGGGGAGGCGCAGCGCGGGCGCGGGGTGGGCTGGGACCGTGGAGGACCAACTCTCCCGGCCCGCCCCCTGGCCGGAGACCAGCCCCGCAGGCTCCGCCCCCTGCAGCCTTGGTTACGGAGGCCGCAGTGGTTCACGTTAGCCCTTTGTCCCGGCGCGCGCCCATAGTCCCGCAGAGCCTCCGGAGCGCTAGCTTGAAAGGAGTTTTGTACCATACTGTTGTCCCTCGGGAACGTGTGGACTTTGGGGGATTTTGTATGTCTGTTAATAACACAAGGCACATCAAGCTCCACTTTTCCCTACAGCTCTCATCGTGGCTCCTGGAGGCTGCCAAGCCCTTTTTGACCCGTGACGTCATTCTGGGCTACGTGTTCTTTTCCGGGAGCGATTTCCCAATGGCGCGGCGCATCGGTGGGTGCCGGGATCTTGGCGCTGGGAACCCTAAAGGCCTCAGACTCTCCGCAAGTCGTTCTCCCTTTGCGGAGGGTAGACTGGAGAAAGCCTTTTAGTTCCCGGGCGGGTGGACTGTTCCATTGCCCCAGGATTCCGCAGACCCAAGGTTTTTTTCCTGGTTGGCTTCCCAGACTAAGAAGAAAAACGTATTCCATCCGAAGGCACTGAAGGGAGAAATGGGCCCTCAAGTTGCCTCGGTGCTACTTTACTTTCTACTTAGTCTGCCAGGTCCTCCCTTTCCCGCCCTTTGACCCATCCAGTTCAGATAGACTAAACTTCCGAGCAGGTTCCACGGACCAGAGTTGGGGAGCAAGAGGGAGTGGAAATGAATGGTTGGTTCCTCGGTAGAGATGAAGGAATAACTGAACTTGAGTGCCTGTTACATCCAAAATCTAAACTAAGTCCTGGGATTCAGTGGTGTTAATGTCCCCCAGAAACGTAAGTCAATTTGGTTCTAAGTGCTAAAATGAAAGGACAGCAGTCAGTGATGTGATAGCAAGAAGGGGCTTTTAGCCAAACATCAGTTATAGGGATGGAATCCTCAAATATGTTGTATTCGAGCTTCAGTCTGGAAAGATGAATTAGAATTAGTGAAGGAAATGAAAAAAGCAATTCAGACAGAATAGGATGTTAGAAAGTGATAATGTGAAGTCTAAAATTAGTAGAGCCAAAATTCAGGCTAGAAGCAGAGTAGGGAGGCAGGTGTGTGCCAGGTCATGAAGGACTAGTTGTGGTCCGATGAGAAGTTTGGAAGAACTTCTCTTAAGGATCCTAACTCATTATAGGATTTTTACTCAAAAAAAAAAAAAAATAAAAGGCTGTACTAGTGAAATTTACATTCTAAATATTTATTATTCTGTGTGTGCTATCAAAGAATAATTAAAGGAAAAGAATAGTTATTGGGGAGTTCCTGTTGGGGCACAGCAGAAATGAATCCGACTAGGATCCATGAGAATACCTATTCCATCCCTGGCCTCACTCAGTAGGTTAAGGAAATAGCTTTGTGGTGAGCTGTGGTATAGGTCACAGATGTGGCTCGGATCCCACGTTGCTGTGGCTGTCGTGTAGGCTGGCAGCTCCAGCTCCAGTTGATTTGACCCCTAGCCTGGGAACTTCCATATGCAGAGGGTGCGGCCCTAAAAAGAAAAAAACAAAAACAAAAACAGTAGTTGTTGGGAGACAACTGCTGTTATTACGAGCCAAAGTGACTCTCGTAAATAGGTCAGTGATGGTAGGGATGGAGAGGATTGTAAGAACTACAAAAATAGCTAAGGAAAAACTGGGTTTGCCGATCTGTCCTTTTGTTTTACTTTGTTTTGTTTCTTTTTAGGGCATATGGAAATTGCCAGGCTAGGGGTTATCGGAGTTGCAGCTCCTGGCCTGTGCCACAACCACAGCAACGCCAGTTCTGAGCTGCATCTGCAACCTACAATACAGCTCACGAGACCCTGGATCCTTAACCCACTGAGCGAGACCAGGGATCAAACCCAAATCCTCATGGATACTAGTCAGACTCCTTACCGTTGAGCCACGACAGGAACTCCTGATCTTTCCTGTTGTGATCTGGTAAGGCTTTGTCTACTCCAAAGCCATGAACATAGTCACCTGTGTTTTCTTCTAGATGCTTTACTATTATACTTTTCATATCCAGGTTTGTTAATTTTTATAAAATGTATGAGGTTGGGGTCAAGGTTCCTTTTCCCCTTATGTGGATATCCAATATGCAATTGACCCAGCCCTACATACTGAAAAGACTGTCATTTGCCATTTCCCCCACTAAATAATTATGGCACTTTTGTTATAAGGTAGTTGATCACATATATGTGGGTCTGTTTTCAGGTTCTCATTCCCTTGGTCTAAACTTGTACCACACCATTAATTATTTAACTTTATAAGCCTTTTTTTTTCTTTTTATGCCCAGGCTTGAAACAGAGCTGCAGTTGGGCCTTATGCCATGGCCACGGCAACACCAACACCAGATCTGAGCTGCATCTGCGACCTGTGCAGCAACTTGAGGCAATGCTGAATCCTTAACCTGCTGAGCGAGGCCAGGGATTGAACCTGCATCCTTGTGAACACTATGTCAGGTTCTTACCCCACTGAGCCACAAAAGGAGCTCTTATAGTCTTGAAGCCCTATAACCTTTTCTTCAAAACTGCCTTGGCTAGTCAAAGTCTTTTATTTTATACATTTTACAAACATTTCCATTTATTTATAAGTTTTACAATGAACCTGTCAAATTTTCCAAAGAAACGCAACCACAAACCTGCTGGGATTTTTAACTGGACTTGCATTGAATCTATAAATCAAGATCAACCTATTTGGGGAAAACGGTTTCTCTTAATTTTTTTTTTTTTAGGGCCGTACCTGCAGCATATGGAAGTTCCCAGGCTATGGGTCAAATTGGAGCTATAGCTGCCAGCCTTTGCCACAACCACAGCAAGCAGGATCCACGGTTTGCGACCTACATCACATCTTATGGCAACACCAGATGCTTAACCCACCGAGCAAGGCCAGGGATCGAACCAGCATCTTCATGGGTCCTAGTCAGGTTCGTTAACTACTGAGCCACGAAGGGAACTCCCATTATCTTAATTTTTTTTTAAATTGTCTATAGTTAACTTACAATGTGTTTACAATGTACAGTGAAGTCATTTCAGTTTTACGTATAGATTTTTTCATATTCTTTTCCACTAGTTTATTATAAGATTGAATATAGTTCCCTGCACTATACAGTAGTTGCTACAAATGGCATTATTTCATTGTCTTTTATGGCACACACACACACATCTTTATCCATTCATCTGTCGATAAACATTTAGGTTGCCTTTATTTTTTTTCTGATATCTTTATATTGATTACTCCAATCCATGAGTATAATACACCCCTCAATTTATTTAAGTGATCTTTAAATTCTGGGCAGTATTTTGTAGGTTGCGATGTAGGTGTCTCAGCAGTATTTTGTAGGTCTTACATATCTTTTATTAGATATATTTTTAGGTATTTGGGGTTTTATGCTGTTTTAAATGGCATTTTAACTTTAATATTCTACTTGTTTGTTGCTCGTGTATAGAAACAGTACTGATTTTTACACATTGACACTATATTCAACCATCTTAGTAAGTTTCCTATTTATAGTACTTCATGTAGATTCTTTTATAATTTTTATGATCATAATGCTGTCATCTGTGAATAGATGGCATAATGTCTTCCTGTGCTGTCATTATTTATACCTTTTTTCTTGCTGGTTGTCACTAGCTAGTACATGTGCTATATAGTGTTGAACAGAAGCAGTGATGATAGCCTTCCGCCTCGGTTGTAACATTAGGAGGAATGTATTCAATATCACATGTGTTTTCTGCTTTTATTGAAATGTCCATGTGTATTTTTTCTTTAATATGTTAATTTTAATTACATTGGTTGGTTTTCAGATTTTCTCTAAATGGCCAATATGCATATGAAAAGAAGTTCTGCATCAGTACCTATATCAGGAATAGTAAAATCATAATTCAGTACTAAACGCTCTTACCAAAATGGCTCCAATTAAAAGGAATTCCAATGCCAAGCACTGGCAAGGACAGGGAATGTGATTAGTTGTATTAGGTATAACGTTCATATAATACTATTGAGAGTATAAATTGGTAATAGCTACTTTAGAAATATTTGACTCTATCTGCTTAAGCTAGTCATACATATACTCTATTACCCAGTGATTCTGGCCAAGAGAAAAGAATACCGATGTTCCTATACAAGAGTACTGATGGCAGCACTATTCACAGTAGCAGAAAGTGGAAGGCTGGGAAGGACCACGAGAACAACTTTTTTATTTTTAGGGCCGTACCTTCGGCATGTGGAGTTTCCCAGGCTAGGGTTTGAATCAGATCTGTAGTTGCTGGCCTACACCACAGCTCATGGTAACACCGGATCCTTAACCCACTGAGCAAGGCCAAGGATAGAACCTGCATCCTCTTGGTTACTAGTCGGATTCATTTCCACTGAGCCACAACAGGAACTCCCCGAGGACAACTTTTTGATGTGGGAAATGTTATATATCTTAATTCGGTGATAATTACAGTAATCATACATAAAATTTTTTCACGTTATACGCTTAAGATCTGTGCACTTTATGTTTCAGTAAAACAAGGGGAAAGAATAAAACAAAATCAGCAACAAACAATTAGGATTTGAAATTTTACAAATATTTACAATAGCATTAAATGTTAAATACTGAAAAACTTGACAAAAGATGTGCAAAACATACGTACTGAGAGTTACAAAATATTGAGAGAAAGAACATTTAAACAAAAGGATGGACATTCTATGTTTATGAGTCAGAGACTCAATATTAAGATGTCAGTCCTTCCCAAACTGATCTATTGATTCAGCCTGATCCCAGTCAATATCCCACAGGCTTTTTCCATTTTATAAGTTGACAAACCGGTTCTGAAATTCAAATGGAAATGCAAAGGACTCAGAATAGCTAAATCAACTTTGAAATATAATAAAGTTGGGGAATCTAACACTACTTGATTTCAACATATCAACCTTGTGTATTGGCACAAAGACAAGCAAATCAGTAACACAGAAAAGCGACCATAAATAGACTCCTACATGAATAACTGATTTTCAACAAATATCCAAGGGTAATTCAGGGCAGAAGGTAGAGTTGAAAAAGGTAGTCTTGGAGTTTCCTTCGTGGCTCAGTGGTTAACGAATCCGACTATGAACCATGAGGTTGCAGGTTCGATCCTTGGCCTTGCTCAGTGGGTTAAGGATCCGGCGTTGCCATGAGCTGTGGTGTAGGTTGCAGACGCTGTGGCTGTGGCGAAGGCCGGCGGCTATAGCTCCTGTTAGACCCCTAGCCTGGGAACCTCCATATGCCGCGGGTACGGCTCTACATAAAAAAGACAAAAAGACAACAACAAAAAAAAAGGTAGTCTTCCCAGACTTTTGAATTAAAAAGGATAGTCTTTTCAGCAAATTGGATATATAAAAAGAAAAAAAGTTAACTCCAGTACATACCTTGCAGAGTTCCTTTGTGGCACAGTAGGTTAAGGATCCGGCATTGTCACTGCTGTGGCTTGGGTCGATACTGTGGCACGAGTTCAGTCCCTGGCCCAGGAACTTCCACATGCTGCAGGTGTAACCAAAAAAAAAAAAAAAGAATACTTTGCACCAACTACAAAAATTAGCTCAAAATGAATGATGGACCTAAATGTAAAATGCAAAAGCTTAAAACTTCTGGAAAAAAGGTCTTTGTGTCCTTGGGTTAGACAAAGATTTCTTAGCTGCAATAGCAAAAGCATGATCCATAAAAAAAGCTGATAAATTAGACTTCTCCAAAATTTAAGTTTCTGCAGTTTGCTGATGAAAAGCTTGTATGCAGGAGTTCCCACTGGGGCTCTGCAGGTTTAGAACACAACTTAGTGTCTGTGAGGAAGCAGGTTGTTCAATCCCTGGCCTTCCTCAGTGGGTTAAGGACCCAGTGTTGCCATCCATGGCTGTGATGTAGGCTGGCAGCCGCAGTTCTTGTGGTACAGTGGCTAAAGGATCTGGTATTGTCTTTGCAGCAGCCTGGGTTCAGTCACTGGCTGGGGAAATTCAACATGTCATGGGTACAGCCAAAAAAAGAAAAAATGTATTCTAAAGCCAAGAAGCTTTGGAAAGAGATTTCTTCCCAGTGTTCATACCAGGTGTGGACAAGACACCAGGGAGCCACAGCTGATGGGAAGAGGGTGGTGCGTCACTTTGTAGACCCTAGTCATGAAACTGGATCAGATCACTGGAGAAGACTTTGGTCGCGCTCTCTTTGGGAGAGAAATCATGTTTCATGTAGGTATGAGCACTCGCAAGTGTATGGATAGGAAGAAAGATGCGTCTAGGTGATAGTAGGGATGGTAGGGCTGTATCTTTACCCCCCCGTTCCTTGTTCTGGAGCCCAGTTTATTTTTTTATTTTTTTGCCTTTTGTCATTTTATGGCCGCACCCGCGGCATGTGGAGGTTCCCAGGCTAGGGGTCTAATCGGAGCTGTGGCCACTGGCCTGCGTCGCAGCCACAGCAACACAGGATCCGAGCTGCGTCTGCGACCTACACCACAGCTCACGGCAACGCCGAATCGTTAACCCACTGAGCAAGGGCAGGGATCGAACCCGCAACCTCATGGTTCCTAGTCGGATTCGTTAACCACTGCGCCACAACGGGAACTCCTGGAGCCCAGTTTTGTTTGTCCATCTCACCGGCACATGCCTAGGTCCTCTATGGTAATGCTGCCTCCTTGGCCAGCACGTGGTTTAGGAAGGGGCGTCTGCACGGGCTATTCTGGGAAATGTCCCCTTACTGACAAACAGAAACAGAGAACCACTGCAGCTGTCTCGCAACCAGGGCAGGAGCCATCCTGGAAACTAAACCAAAATCCTGAGGATGGTGAAGCAGGAAAACGAAGAAGCCTGGCTGCTCTGTATCACCACGATGCTGCCAAATTAGCCAACCTGGAAACCTCCTAACTCCCAACTTCTAATTTGGTACTATTTAATCATTCTGAATAGGCTTTTTGTTGTTGTTGTTCTTTGCAATTGAAAGCATCCCAGTCCTAACCAATGTTATGATTTGGAGAGTTAAATTTGAAAATAAGGCTGCTGGGACCAAGAGAAGAGGTGAACCTGGAGTTCCTGCCGTGGCACAGTGGGATAATGACCTAGTTTGTCTCTGCGGCGGCGTCAGTTTGATTTTCCAGCCTGGTGTAATGGGTCAAAGGATCCAGCGTTGCCAGAGCTGTAGCATGGGTCTTGACTTGGATTCAGTCCCTGCCCCGGGAACTTACATATGCCACGGGTATGGCCACTTAAAAAAAAAGGAAGAGGTGAGACCATACAGGGTCTCAGCGCCACCTAAGGACAGTAAGGAACCACTGATCAGCTTGATATGATGAAATGCACTGGAGAGAACACATGGATGGGGGACAAGGTGCAGACAGAGTATGAGAACTGTGATCTTTAGATAAAACTTGGGGGAACTCCAACCTTTGAAAAGGTCTCTGGAACAACCCAAGAGAAACGCTAAGGAATTATTATAAAGGCAGGAAGAAGACAGGAAAGAGTTGAGCAGAAAAGTAAAGGCAATAAAGAGTTTAAAGAAAGGAGTGAGTTATAAAAGGTTATCAAATACTGGAGAAGTCAGGAAAGAGAAGGAAGGGTGGGGATTTGGCAATAGAGAAATTGATGACTATCTAATGAGCTTTGCTGCAGTACTCAGGGTAACGGCAAATGCACTACTCCAGACGGTTAAAGAATGAATGGAAAGTGAGAAAAGCAGCAGGTTTATAAATTAAGGACAGTGACAGTGACACTGAAGGTACTTAAATAAATACACGTTGAATCAATGCTTTTTAGTACCAAGGCCACATGCTGAGTAACAGTTTGCCCCTGTTCAGTTCAGTATGATGAGATTATATTAGGAGATGCAAGGTTAGAGTTCGAGGGGTGGAAAACTTTTTCTTGATCTTTAGGGTCCCTGGCTGGGCCTAAAAAGCAAACTGACAAAGACAGATGAAAGGAGAAAAGCATACATACTTAATACAAATTTTCCGTGACACAGAAGCCTCCCTTATGAAATAAAGACTCAAAAGAAAAGAAATGCTTGAGCATTTATACTGGGTTTGATGAAGAATGGAAAGTCGTGGAAAAACAACAGAATAGAAGGGTATGAGCTAAGGGTCGTAAACTGGTGAAAACCAGCGAGGCCTGTTCCTTCAGGTTCTTCTCTGTTTCCCTCTGTCTTCAGAAATAAGAATGCTCCTTTTAAAATCGTATTTGGGAAGAATATTAATTGACATGAGGAAATGAGTAAGTGGAAGTTATTACCAGGTATAGAGGTGCTGGACTGAGATTTTAATTTTCTTATGTTTTTCTGTTCCATGTTTCCCAAGTATAACAATTAACTGATCTAATTTCTAATTAGAAAACTTGTTTTTAAAGTGTTTTTAGTATTACTGCTGAGAACATTTTATATCTTCTAATTTTTGGAGCTTGGTAATCCATTGTGTGAGGTCTGGAAACTGCCATTTGGCAAGGCGGAAAGGCAAAAATGAGAGGATGACATTCTGCAATTCTAATCTGACTAATGGAGGTTGTTATATAAACATTTAATACACTGTAATACTCGCAACATTTTCTGTTTACTTGTTCTTAAACACTTGTTTGAAAACAAAAACACAGAATTTTTCATGATTTATTTAATAATAAACCAATTAAAGATACAAAAACGTTTAGAGGATTCCCAAATTTAAATTTTTGTTTAAATACAAATTCACTCTGTAATATGAAAACATATAACATTAGACCTCTAAACATGATTTTTTATCATCTACAAAAATTTCTTTTCGCTATACTAGAAAATTTGCGGAAAACAATTTTTCTTGTGAAATTAAATGTACATTATTTACAGTTGAAAAAGTAATCTAAAAACTATTTCATTTCAGAAATTTGGATATATATGTATATTACCTTTGTATGCAACTCCCCCTCCCCCCACTCCCAATAAAAAAAAATAATCCAAAATATAAGGCAGTTATGCTTTTATAGCAACTGACTACTCAGCCAGATTAGCCCAAGGTTTGTTTGCTTTCTGGGGCCTTAAAGAGCCCTGACTCTTTCAAAGCAGCAGTGTATCATTCAGCACTAAGCGACATAACTTTACTTGCCGACGATAGTGCACAGCAGCCTAAAGAGTTAAGGAACAAAGTATAATAAGAGGAATTCAGGTTCACAGCAGATCGTCCAGATTAACAGAAGAATGAATTTTGTAGGGCCAAGAATTTTTCTCCATATTTTAGCTGTATATTTACATTAGGAGATAAGCTGATAATGTTTTAATTCATATAACTTGAAAATGTTGGGTTGAGAATCATAACATTTAGAACTAGATAGGAAACTGGAGATCATCTAGTCTGATCCAATAGTTTTCCCCTCTTCCGAGGCTCAGAAAGATCCAAGTGGCTTGCCCAAGGTGACAGGACTAGTTATAGGCAGCAGGAGGGCCACTCTTAGGCTGATGCTTTTACACCATTCTGCTTCTGAAACAGGTTCAGCTGTATCACAGGCACATTTCAATTTTTAATGTTACATTTTACACAGCCATAGTTTACTATACAATACAACAAACCAAAGTCAATCTAAGTGAAATCATAATTTTAACAAAGCTTAAAATAGGTGTCTTGCATTTGAAAGAGCCAAGCCTTAACCTATACAAGTGGAATGAAAATAGCGCCTATATGAATTTCCTGATGCCTTATATTGTATTTACAAAAGAATCAGAAAAGCTAATACAGTGTAAAATTTAAAAAGAAACTTTAAAAATGTTCATGATACAGCCTGAAAAAGATTTCAAAAGAATGTCTTCATAGTATAAAATGTCTGTTCCTTCACAATTAAATTCTTAAACATTTGGAGAACAAAGAGAAACACTTAGGTTTTCCCTCCTCATCTACACAAAGAAAAAAATGAAAAAGTCAAAGCCAAAACTCCAAGGTACTATCTTTAACTACAAAATTAGGAACGTTTGCAGAATTTATCTCAGAATCAACCAATAGCTTGCATACAATTGAAAATGTTCAATTAAAAAAAATCATCCTTAATTCCTTTGGTATACAAATTAGAAAGAGCTGGGTTCCAGCAGTTCATTTTTTATAGCTACCTGAGAAGTAAATCCATTGGAATTGGACACCACCATCACATAAGGCTGTGGTTGCGGCTCCGTCTCCTCCGTGCCTTCTTTCAAATGATCCTCAACCTCCCTTTTCTCTGCTTCTTGTATAGGAGTTTTTGTTTCTTGAGCTTTGATCACGGACGTGATCACAGTGCCAGGTGGGTGAGCCACCAGTTGTGAACTGCGAGGAGAAAAGGTCACCACAGGTGTGGTGGCACTGAAGGACGGCGAGGAGGCCACACTGACGGTTCCATTGCAGACGGACTGCACACTGCTCGTAAGAACCTGCTGTACATGGGCGGGGCTCAAGACGATGGAGGGAGGGGAGCCTGGCTTCTGCGACTGCAGCACGACATTTTCTTTCAGTACTGTCATGGGCTGGGACGAGGGAATGGCTTGTAAAATAAATTTCTGAGATCCAGCACCTGATGATGGATCTGTGCTGGCAATAACTGTTGTGATTGGCACTGTCTGGAGTGTTACTGTGTGCAAATGCTGATTCCCAGGAGATACGACCACTGGAACTTGGGCTGGAGCCTGTAGAGTCCTGTTGAGAGTATGAAATAAAAGGGAGGAAATGAGCATACTCTACCTCCTTTAAAACTTTAACAGTTGAAAAGTCATTTTGACAAAACACTTCAAATGCCACTTCCCGTATTTTCAACCTGACATAAACCTGTGCCAGACCCTGATTTAAACACTGTACACAGACATGCCCAACACAAAACTCATTCCATGAACCATGATACTATCCCGTGGAAAAAAAAATCTGTACGAAGTGCTCTCTTAACACAAATGGGGAAGCACTATTGTTAGGGGAGGAAGATAATGTATAAGCTGCCTGAAAGAAAATTAGAAACTTTAAAACAAATGTATAGGATCCACTATCATCATTTTAATTTTTTTTTTTTTACCTTTTGTCATTTTAGGGCCACACCCGTGGCATGTGGAGGTTCCCAGGCTAGGGGTCTAACAGGAGCTATAGCCACCAGCCTACACCACAGTCACAGCAATGCAGGATCCGAGCCACGTCTGCGACCTACACCACAGCTCACGGCAACGCCGGATCCCTAACCCACTGAGCAAGGCCAGGAATCGAACCTGCAACCCCATGGTTCCAAGTCGGATTCGTTAACCACTGAGCCACGATGGGAACTCCCTCACTGTTAATATTTGAGGGATGCTGTCACCAACATGCTCAACCAAATTACCAAACTTCACACCACTGTAACTGCTCTCAACCTCTTTCTCTATATACAGAGGGAAAACGCTCCATTAACTAAAAAAACACTTCAATCTTAAATGCATAAGTGACAGAATTATTAGAAGAATTTTAATATTTTATGGTTCATATTACAGTACATAAAACAAGTCATGAATATAATGAACTCACGAGGGTTCTTTAGACAGAGAAGGCAAAATACAAGGCCAAGCCTTGGCAAACACAGAGGCATGTTTTGGCAGTTTCCTCCGCTCGAATAATTTTCACAAATTTTAGTCATACCTACAGTTTAAGACAAAATTCTTCAACATAAAATCCAGTTGATCTAAGGTTGTTAATCGCATTTACAGAAGGAAAGAGGTAATAAATGATACTAAGAGTCAAATTAACTTTTAAAGTCCACAGCTGTGAAATTTATAGTTATGGCCATCGTTAATCTAAAACACTGCCACTGGAAAAACTCAGCATCTGGAACTCAACTGTGTTTCCTCTGAATTCTGTAAAGCTATCTTACAGACGAGAGATGACTGCTACTTCAAACGGCTAAGAGCCCGATTAGTCACCATAAACCAAATGTTAATTACTGCCAGGAGATTATCAAAGGCAAATTTTAGTAGATGGCCTGTCACACGCGAGAAACGAAATTCTGGAGGAGAAAACAGATGGGCCAGGTGGAAAGATGAAGACTCGGCACAACTTGGGAGAAGTTCAAAGGGAGTGGAAAGGCACCGGGTGATGAGAGCCCACCCGTTCACGTAGACACTGATTCCCAAATTCAGTTTGCTACCCCAGGCACCACTGTGAGGACCCAGGACCAGCCTACAGCAGCATATCCGCGGCTCTTTTGAAGGACACTGCTAGAAGAGATGAGTCGGGCAATGAAGATTTAATAGGCTGGCAGGGTATGGCTAGGAGTAAAGGCCAGACGTACTAATGTTACCGGGCAGGCTGCGATGTGTTGGAAGGCTACAGGCTAATCTTGAGAACCGGGGCACTCTTCCAAAATACACTGAGCCTCCCTTTTTTCCCCGGCCGCCTGATTCAGGATATCCTGGGTGGAATCTGAGCCTGGAAATGGTACCTGACCCTACAGACAGATACCATTTTTTAAATAAAAAAAGACGCGGGGGCTTCTCATGCCAAGAGTTCATATACATGTATATAGACATGAAATAGTCCTTGGTACATCGTAAGCACACAGACTGGATGTATACATAGATATAGCTTTGCCACCCTATACATTCTATTATTCTTATTTTACATCCGAAGAAATTAATGCATGAAAAAGTTGAACAGGTTACGTATAAGGTGACCAGTTAGCTAAGAAATGAGGTTATTCAACTACAGAGCCTATGTGGTTAACTATTACATACTCTGCGGTTAACAGATGCAAACTATTGCTTTTGGAACGGATAAGCAATGAGATCCTGCTTTGTAGCACTGGGAACCCTATCTAGTCACTTATGATGGAGCCTGATGGAGGATGGGTGTGAGAAAAAGAACCTATATATGTATGTGTGACTGGGTCACGTTGCTGTACGTAGAAAACTGACAGAACACTGTAAACCAGCTATAATGGAAAAAATAAAAATCATTAAAAAAGAACAAAATGGAAAAAAAAAACTATGACAACATACCGTCACTTCTTCAGTCCTGAATAACTTCAGCTAAAGAAGAATATTTACTATTATATCTTTAAACTGTGGGGAGTTAATACCTTTTTAATACCCACCTCTCCCCTTCCTCTTTCCCTCTCTGGCATAAGCAGTAATGCACTTGGAAAAGTTCCATATCGCTATTCAGGGCTACCACTAGATTTTTCAACTCTTGTTCAAATCAGAAAAGAACTGCCCCGTTCTTAAAACACCTGACTGCCACGTGCCAAAAATACATATACTGATCTACAGTATCTGTGGCATAATTATATTGCCCCATTTGAACAAATTCTAAAACAATTTTTACTAATATTCACCAATCAAAGGATAAAATATCAGCAGCCCTTTCCCAACCACAGTCATTTGAAATGACTTTTTTCTTAAGTTCATGGTTAAACTGTCAGTTATGTTACATTATATAACAAAGGGGTATTACAGTTAAATTAACTACTTTAAAAATTCTCCTAAGCTGCTTGTCACTAACTGATAATTTAAAATCCATCAAACTTTCTGACGCTAAGAAAGATACCCAATGTAATATTTAGCTTTTACTGAACATCTGCTAAGATGTCAGAAAGTACCATTTAATTGTTGTAACCACCTGTAAGTTTAAGTAGTATCATCTTTATTTTATAGATAAGGAAACAGACTCAGAATTCGATCCAATGTCAAATCTAATAACCGACAAGTCTGGAGGGACAGAAGCTTGCGTCCACATTCTTCCTACTCTATTACACTGTTGTGGGTTTTTTTGTCTTTTCTTTCCCCCCTGTCTTTTTAGGGCCATACCTGCAACATACGGAGGTTCCCAGGCTAGGGGTTGAATCGGAGCTACAGCTGTCAGCCTGCACCACAGCCACAGACACTTGGGATCTGAGCCATGTCTAGGACGAACACCACAGCTCAGGGCAACACCAGATCCTTAACCCACTGAGCGAGGCCAGGGATTGAACCCAAATCCTCATGGATATGAGTTGGGTTCATTACTGCTGAGCCAGGACGGGAACTCCAGTTACACTCTTTGGAAGATAACCTACACATTACTCATTTTTGGAGGCTGGTTTATTTAATTGACCCAAAGACAAACTATTAGTGCTTGAATAAACATTATGCAGGGTAAGTATATGGATTTCCAAGGGCCAGTTTTAGGAAATATTTTACCAGAGGTTTGTTTTTGTGAAGCCAGAGCCAAAATTAAAGTTTGTAAAACTGAGCACCTATGCCATAAATCAATTAATAAAAGCTGAATCGATTTCAACATAGATCCAGTTGGCTCTCCATATCCTCCCCTGGTCTGTACATCCACGGATTCAAGCAACCTCCAATGAAGAATATCGCCCCCCCCCAAAAAAAATTCCAGAAAGTTCAAAAAGCAAAATTTGAATTTGCCACATGCTGGCAACTACTTACATAAGATTTACACTGTACTGGGTGTTAAGTAAACTAGAGATGATTTAAAGTATATGGGAGGAAGAGTTCCTGTCGTGGCGCAGCAGAAACGAGTCCGACTAGGAACCACTAGGTTTTGGGTTCCACCCCTGGCCTTGCTCAGTGGGTTAAGGATCCGGCGTTGCTGTGGTGTAGGTCACAGATGCGGCTTAGATCTGGCGTTGCTGTGGCTGTGGTGTAGGCCAGCAGCTGCAGCTTCAGTTGGACCCCTAGCCTGGGAACCTCCATATGCCGCAGCTGCAGCCCTAAATAATAATAGTAATAATAATAAAGTATATGGGGGATGTACTACGCCATTTTACATACGGGGCTTGAGCATCCTTAGATTTTGGTGTCTCAAGGGGGTTCTGCAACCAGTGCCCTGAGGACACTGAGGGACAACTCTATGTGCAAATATTTGAGATAAAAAGAAATGAGCAAAGGAAAAACTGCGAAAGAGCATGTAGCTACTTCATTGTAAACAAGGGATAATTACATGACTAAGTGAACTGACCGACAGAATGGCAACTCATTAAGTTCACTGCTTTAAACTAAACTATTTGCGTTAAAAAACTGTCTCCACCACTTACTAGATGTGACCAGGCTTCTTGGCCTCTGCTCGCCTTGGTTTCCTCATCTGTAAAATAGGAATAATATTACCTACACCTTGTTGAGCAGTAAGGATTCTGTACATTAATATAGTAAAGTGCATGAAATAGAGAGTGCTTTGAAAGTATCAGCTCTTGTTATATTAATTCAATCATTAATCTAAATTTAAGTCTGTCCACTACAGAAGAAAAAAATTTGTTTTTCTTTTAAGGCCATACCTGTGGCACATGGAAGTTCCTGGGCTATGGGTCAAATCAGAGCTGCAGCTGCTGGCATACACCACAGCCAGGACAACACTGTATCTGAGCCTCACCCGCAACCTATGACACAGCTTGCAATGGCAGATCCTTAACCCCGCTGAGTGAGGCCAGGGATTGAACCCACATCTTCAAGGAGACTATTCTGGGTCCTTAACCCACTGAGCTGCAATGAGAACTCCTAAAGAAAAAAATTTTTTTAATGGCCTTTGATTTTATTAAAAAATAGTCATAAAATCAAGAAAGACACGGCCAAATTTCTGTTAATTTTCTTATGAGTGATAATATGGTTGTTTAGGATGTATCTATTCTTTAAGAATTATAGGTTAAAATATTTAGGGGAGAAATGTCATGCTGATGTCAACTGACCTCACAAACAGCCAAACAGAAAAAAAAGGTACAAATAAAAATATAGGGAAAACAACTTAGGAAAAGTACTATTAATTGTGAATTGAGACGGATGGTAAATGTACTGTTTCAACCTTTCTATAATTTGAAATTTCCTGTAATAAAAAGTTGGGATAATTAGTGAAAATAAGCAGGAGTTAGGGGAGGAAAATAAAATACAGCCAAATGAGGCAAGAATTTTTTTAAGTCAAAAGAATGATTAAGAACGTGTGTGGATATATATACATACATACATATAAATACAGAATAATTTCTGCAAGAAGAAATCACGTTTTAAAGTTTGAAAAGATCAGTTTTGTTATTTCTTCATTTTATAAGTAGTCCACTTAAGAGAACTCATTATTCCAAGAGGAGATAAAGAATAATCATATACACTACTTCAAAATAAACTGTATAAATACAAAGGCGGGTTATATGTCAGACTATGTTAGGTGCTAGGAAGAGGACTAAGAATAGAATCTATCTCCTACAGATTTAAATGCATAGGAGGAGACAGGCATTAAAGTCCACTGAAATATCTGATTTATGAACCAGAACGTGGTCCAGGCAAGCAGTGAGCTTTAGGCGGAGAGCAAAGAAGGATTTAGGAGCAGAGTGAGAGCTGGCAGTGGAGGCTCCAGAAACTGGACAGCACTCTGTGTGCAACAGGTGTAATAACAAAAGCTGTTAAGAAGGCAGCATCACAAATGCTGACTCTTGACCCATGTAAAAGAATGACTTGGGTCAGAAACATCACATGATAAGATGCATCGGTAACATATAGGTCTGACTGAAGAGGAAAAAAAACATGAGAGGCTGGAAGCAGGCAGAGAATCCATAGAACTCTCAAAGAATTTGGAAATGAAGCCTTTTGAAAGGAACACCAAATACAGTTTGAAAACCACAGGGAGAGAGTGTTGTAATTACAATGTTTTAATATTTGGGACCGAGTCCTATTCAGAAATTGACCTTCAGAATAATTAAAATATCACAATTTACTATCTTTCAGAGCTAAAGAGAGGTGTGTGCTGTTGTTGTTTCTCTGGTTTGTTTTTATTCTCAAGGTTAAAAAAGGAAATTTTGATTAGAGATGCTAAAAAACAACTGAATCTGTCCAAGAAGGAAGTCCTGGTGATCAGGTGTAGCCACTGTAAGTTTCTTACCAACACAAATACACATAATGACAAGACAACAAAGAGCCTAGAATCCAGTGGGAGGAACCACATAATTCCAATGAGATATCCAATCATCCTAAGTAACCAACAGAAGTTAGAGGAAAACAAAACATTAAAAGGAAAACAGGGGAGTTCCCGTCACGGCTCAGTGGTTAACGAATCTGACTAGGAACCATGAGGTTGCAGGTTCGATCCCTGGCATGGCTCAGTGGGTTAAGGATTCGGCGTTGCTGTGCACTGTGGTGTAGGTCACAGACACGGCTTGGATCCTGCGTTGCTGTGGCTGTGGTGTCTGTCAGCCGGCGGCTACAGCTCTGATTGAACCCCTAGCCTGGGAACCTCCATATGCCATGGGTGCAGCCCTAGAAAAAGACAAAAAAAAAAAAAAAAAGGAAAATGGAGATGGAGTTAAATACATCTTTAATTAAAATGGGGAAAAAAAAGTGATTTTATATTCCTCACAAGTCAATGATTTAAGACAATTCAATCATTCTCTTAAAATCAATCTTGTAGAAAGTTTAAATGGACTATACCGGGAAGATGGAATCATTCAAGTCTATTTTGATTCCAGGCAGTCTTTACTTCAAGGTCAACTGAACAAAAATCCAGCATTTATATTCTAGAATATACAAAATGTAAGACTGAGGTCGGCTGATGAAAACTATCAAAGAATCATTTTTACTGGGTTTGCAAAAGCTCCCATATTTTATTATAATTCACGTTCTGGAAATTCATGACCTAGAATACTGCAAAGGTCCATCTCCTTCCTCCCTTTCCCCCCATTCTAAATCAGCCAAGACCACTCCAAAATTTCTTCTAAAGAGCAGTCTAATTTGCAGTTCTGTATCCTTCCTTGGGCTAAGAGGCAAATTCAATGTGATTAAACCAAAAAACTATTCTTCCAATTCTACCACTCTAAAAGTCTGAAAAAGCGGTCCTTAGATGCTTGGCCTCAATAGCTATTTGAACTTTAGAAACAGTCTAGAACTGTTCCAGACACCATCTGAAAAGATAATACCTTCCCAAGGAATAATGTGTTATTTCTCAGCACTCAATGCATTCCAAAGGTCCTGCTAGGTCAGTCTATGCTAAATTTTTACAGCTCATAACTTTGCTTGAAAAAAGAGCTGAAACCATTCTCTGGATTTTCTTATATGTGGCCCCTTCTTATAAGATCAATCCAATTATTCAAAGCTACAGAGGACTGATTCAAATTGATAGAATAAGATCAAGTATCATCAAAGCTTAATAACCAGGAGTCACTGATACAATCAGACGTGATGTAATGCTGCTCAATCTACTGACTGAGAGTTCTAGCTCAAAACCTACACACTTTTATTTTCACTTCTGAATTCTGACACATTTAACAAATAACGACTCTGGCCAAAAACATCACGCAACGACACGCACCCGATAACTTTAGGTTTCTCTCACCTAATACTCTGAACGGAAGAACTTAACGTTTCATCCTGCACGCTAGTGGTTGCTTCTCCTTCTGGAACAGCCTGCACTGGCTGTACTACGTGAATAGTCCGGAAGAGCTGGGTAGGATATGGAGTCTGTGTGGGCTGCATTGTCCTCACAACTTCTGATGGCTGTGCAGCTTCCACAGGATGTTTGGGTTTTGCAGCTTTAGAATTCCCCGGTTTTAGAACGCTAGTGGCTCCTCCTTTTGTCCCTGGGCTTGAAGAACCTTTCGATCGACTTGGTTGGTTCCGACTTGAAGTGGTCGTTGAAGACAGTGATGGATCTGAGGACTCTATGCTGGAACCCGGATCCTCATCATCTATGTAAATGAGATCTTTTGGCATATCCTTAAACTGATACACCAAGCGCTGGCCTTCTACTTTTGCCAGAATACCCCTTTGGTAATAGTACCTATTCAAAGCAGACGATTTGATCAATATTGTATTCAGGTAAATTAACAGTCATCACAGCAAAAATGTCCTAATCATAAACAAAAGTTTAAAGTTGCCAACAACCAGGTGAGAAAAGAATTTCTAAATGAAGGGTATTTTATTTCCCTTCCCTAGCTTGCTATAAGGTCCCTACCAGTTTACATTTGATTCAGTAAATCTAATACATTTTTCTGTGTGAGAGTTAACGATGTACAAATAGAAGTGATTCAAATTTTGGCACTGACTTTAATTAAATCAGCAACCTAAAAAGTGTGAGTTAAAAAATCAAATACAGGAGTTCTCCTTGTGGTGCAGCTGAAATAAATCTGACTAGTAACCATGAGGTCAAGGGTTCAATCCCTGGCCTCACTCAGTGGGTTAAGGATCCGGTGTTGTCGTGAGCTGTGATGTAGGTCACAGATGTGGTTTGGATCCCGCGTTGCTGTGGCTGTGGCATAGGCTGGCAGCTGTAGCTCTGATTCGACCCTAGTCTGTGGAACCTCCGTATGCCCCAGGTGCATCCTCCAGAAAAAAGCAAAAAAAAAAAATCAAATACGAACCATAACTACATAGTTCTGGTTTAAGAAGGTTATCGAATTATCAGATTATGGCTATTCCTCAAATATACCCGGATTGTGAAGACTAAATGACATGATCACAGAAAAAGAAACTAAAAGTGGGTTTAAGTCATATCTTTGTTCAACATTTCCACGTCTGCTATTATTCTTAAAGCATTAATTTATTCCAACATAACATTACATGTCATAGCTCAGATTCATGTTTAAAGATGTACCCTTTTATTAAGTACCTGCATTATGATTATTTGTTACTTTGTGCTGAATTTAGTTTAATGGCTCAAAACATAGGAGCTCTGTGGTCAATTTACAATTCCTGATGACAGCCTTAACTTTTTCTGATCCCTTTATAAATACAATATTTGTTTCTTTCTTTTTTTTTGCTTTTTAGGGCCACACCCGCAGCATATGGAGGTTCCCAGGCTAGGGGTCAAATCAGAGTTGTAGCTGCCAGCCTACACCACAGCCACAGCAACGCAGGATCCTTAACCCACTGAGCAAGGCCAGGGATCAAACCCGCAACCTCACGGTTCCTAGTCGGATTCGTTAACCACTGAGCCACGACGGGAACTCCCAATATCTGTTTCTTGCATGAAGATTTTGTGGGGAAGAGAACATCTTTCCAGACTGGAATATGATTTCAATTTAAATACATATTCATGTCTCTGAGTAGTGTGGTTTTAGCACTTCAGTAATAACATTCACCATTTCTTGGAATTCCCGTCGTGGCACAGCAGAAATGAATCCGACTAGGAACCATGAGGTTGTGGGTTCAATCCCTGGCCTCGCTCAGTGGGTTAAGGATCCTGTGTTGTTGTGACCTGTGGTGTAGATTGCAGACAGGGCTCGGATCCTTGAGTTGCTGTGGCTGTGGTGTAGGCTGGCAGCTGTAGCTCCGATTAGACCCCAAGCCTGGGAACCTCCATATGCCACAGGTACAGCCTTAAAAAGACAAAAGACAAAAAATAAATAAATAAATAAAGCCCTTACCATTTCCTTAACCCTCTGACCTTTTAGAAATTTCCTGCTTTTTAGTATTTAGGAAACAATATTCTTTACACAATGATCTACAGAAACGTCACGTACCTGAGAGCTCTTCCCATCGTCTCATAATTCATGTCAGGTTTGTTTTTGTGCTTCCCCCACAACCTGGATACTGCTTTAGAATCTACCAGTTTAAAAATGCCTTTTTCTCGCTGGGTCCATTTGATATATTTAGGACAAGTAGCTTTGTCCTGGAGCAGTGCCAGCAGAAACTCCCAAAGATAAATTGTGTTTCCTGAAATAAAAGCAATTTCTTTTTAACTGTCCAAAATTGCATTTGAAAGAGCACAAAACACAACTATAAATATACCAACATATCACACAATTCAGTTAGTCCTGGTGACAGAACAGTAATAATTTTTAGGGTCTAATATAGATCTTTTTATTGGTCCAATATAAGATGTGTGAACAGAGTAATCCTGACAATTAGATTTGTGATGACTTAGGGAGAAGGCACTTTTGAGTTTTTTTCAGCCTCTTTAAGAAGTATTATTATACAGAAAAACAGAAAAAGACTTGTACAAAACCTTTCAACAGTTCTTTTTATATTAAGAGCCAATAGATTAGCCTTACCAATTTCCTTCAAATTTGGGCAGCGGTTATGAAACTACAACTCTAAGACAATGTCATAAAGTGTCTAGGAAAGCCTAACATGAATTCTTCCAAGAGACTCATTAAATGAAAAGATGAGTTATTTTGACAGGTTAAGTGAATGGAAATCTTCTAAACTGATTTCTTGGGCCACGTTACTACCAGTCTTTTTACAGAAAGAGGCAAGCGTATCTTATAAGTGTGCGGCAAGAATAAGATCCATTTCAATTAAAGCAGGTGGACGTGCAGATATTTTAAAGCAACCGATGCTACAGTAAGTGGTACTTACCCTTCCCATCTTTGTTCTTCTTCTTCACAGATATGTTTGGTGTAGTGGCTGGGGAATCTGGTCGCGGCGGTTTAGTTTTTCTTCCTGAAATCAGAACAGCGCTCCATAAATATTTGCCCTCAAAAGCGAGCGAGAATGAACACTTTAGCTGTTTACAAATCTCATTTTGTCATTTACCCTAAATTTCAAGTGCCAAATATTTTATACACGGAACACATAAATTAGTCTCCGAAAAGGCTCTTTATTAAAAGAAAAATAACTTGAGTAAAAACTTAACATTAACGTAGGTTAGATCACAAACACTTTTATGGAGAAAACTGTAATTTGCCTCATTTGTAAAAATGAGGTTAAGTCTAAACTTTACATTTTGTCTTTGAGGTGACAATGCTGAGAGTGCTTTCTTAAAATCTGGGGGAATATTCTTGATGCCGCTAAAACTTGGGTTCAAAAAATAAGCCATATAGTGGCATCCTCCTCTGGGTTATTTAAGCTTTTAAAGTAGGATAAGGAGGGTTGTAAACTTCTCTATGTTCTAAATACATCTCTGCATACAGTTAGTTCTCAGATACTGGACACTGCACCAAATGTCTAGAGATTCAAAAAGTAATAAGCGAGGCAAGATTCTGGTTAACCACACAGTCAAATTTCATTTTTTGTTTGTTTGTTTGTTTGTTTGGGGGTTTTTCATTTTTCTTTTGGCTGCACCCGTGGCATATGGAAGTTCCCAGGCCAGGGAACAAACCTGCACCACAGCAGCGGGCCAAGCCTCTGCAGTGACAACGCTGGATCCTTAACCTACTACACCACAAGGGAACTCTTTTGTTGTGTATTTTCAAACACATTTTAAAATCTCATCCTTCTGTATTTCTTTCAATTTACAGCAAACAAACTATAGTTATTCATCATCCAGTCTCTAAACAAGTCCACTGCAACCCTGCACAACTGTAATTTGGGCAGCGCTGGTCGGGGTTAACCAACTATTTTAAAGCGGTGTTTGTGATCTTTTTCGGCCATTTTTCTACGATTACAACTTGGCAGCAATGCTGCCTGTGATTTAGGTTGAGACGATGATGCTGTCTGAACGGACTACTACTTTGCGTATGAGAGACAATGAAGACTAAGCATAAACGGGTACCTGTCACCCTAACATTCTGAAGCAACCCTAACATCCTCTTGCTGATCGAGATCACAAGAGTGAATGCTGGGGTGATACCATACAGGCCATCACTTAGAAAAGCAGAATCCTGAGCTCAAGTCGCAAGGTTAGTAACAACCCATCATCCCAAGACAAATGAATGGGAAAACATGTCTGAAGTTAAGGTAAGGGCCAAGGAGAAGAGAGGCTAAAAAGCCATTCTTCAGGGCAGGCCCCTCTTGGCACTATCACATACATAATTGTGGAACCCAGTTGGCCTGGTACCTCAACTTCCATCACTGCGGACCCCTACAGAGAACCTAGTCGTGAGACAGACTTCTAGCTAGCAGTGTTCATGGTAATAAATATTAGAAGCTGGACTTCAGTTAGCTCCTATCCCTCCTACCATCTTATTTTATGCTATTTCCTGGCTTTCTCTGATAATATGTTCTTTATCCCCTTGTTTTCCTCCACTAGTTTTAGTCATGGCAGATACTGTTGGTAGTGTACCCAATATCCATCGCCTCCATCATCTTCCATACTGGTCATGGTGGTGAGGTGCACAAGCTGCGCATGAATTATAGTTTAGCTGGGTATGGAAATTTTGAGGACAGTTGTTTCTTCTCAGTCCTTTGAACACATCCAACCCTTCCAGCCTTTATTGTGTTGTCAGCTGCCAACCCGATAATCAATCCTCTTCAAATAATGTAATTTCTCCTTGGTTTGTTTCTTCTTTTTTTTTGGCAGGGGGTGGGTGGGTAGGGTTAGACTTTGACATTCTGCATTTTATCATAATATATTTAGATCTATTTTAGTTATGTTACTTGGGATTCATCATGATGGGATTGTCATCTTGGAAAATTCTGTCATCATCATCTTTTTTTTTTTTGTTTTTTTTAGGGCTGTACCCATAGCATATGAGGTTCCCAGGCTAGGGGTCAGACTGGAGCTACTGCTGCAGGCCTTCGCCACAGCAACATCAGATTTGAGCCACATCTGTGACCTACACCACAGCTTATGGCAATGCCAGATCCTTAACCCACTGAGCGAGGCCAGGGATCGAACCCACAACCTCATGGTTCTTAGTCAGATTTGTTTCCACTGCGCCACAATTGGAACTCCTATCACACCTTCTTTACCCATTCCTCTGCGGATGGACATGTGGTTGCCTCCAAATCTTGGCTACTGTGAATAATGCCACAATGAATATGGGAGTGCAGCTATCTCTTTAGTACTCTGTTTTCATCTCTATTGGATATACACCTAGAAGTGGGATTGCCGAATCATACAGTATTTGCAGTTTTAACTTTTTGAGGAACTTCCATACTATTTTCTACAGTGGCTGTACCAATTCAAATTTCCACCAACAGTACAGAAAGATTCCCTTTTCTCCACATCTTTGCCAACACTCTCTTTTCTTTCTCTATGACATTTTCTAGGCATTCTGACTGGTAGAAGTGATACCTTATTGTAGCTTTTTTGGGGGGTGCCATACCTTTGGCATATGGAAATTCCCAGGTCTGGGGTCAAATAGGAGCTGCAGCTGTCAGCCTGCGCCACAGCTACAGCAATGAGGGATCTGAGCTGTGGATGTGAATGCGACCCATACCACAGCTCCTGGCAATGCCAGATCCATAACCCATTGAGCAAGGCCAGGGATCGAACCCGCAAACTCCTGGATACTAGTCAGGTTCGTTACCACTGAGCCACAACAGGAACTCCAATCTTACTGTAGTTTCTATTTGCACTTCCCTGATGGATTAGTGTAGTGAACATCTTTTCCTATACCTGTTGGCCACTTGTTTATCTCCTTTAGAAAAACGTCTATTCAGACCCCCTCTGCCCATTTTTTACTTTGACTGTTTTTTCCTATTGAATTATACATGCTGCTTATATATTTTGAATATTAACCTCTTAACAGATATATGGTTTGTAAACATTCTCTCCCATTCTGTAATCTGCCTTTTCAAATTGCTGCTTGTTTCTTTTGCTGTGCAGAAGACTTTTAGTTTAATGTAGTCCCACTTGGTAACTTTTGCTTTTGTTGCCTGCGCTTTTGGTGTCCAAAAAATTGTTGCCAAGTCAGTTCTACTTATTCTGTCTTGACTAGAAGATGAAGTTTCATTTGAGATATACATATATTTTTTAAAGATATTTTTTTAATTACTCAATAATTTTATTACATTGATAGGTGTACAATCATCACAACCAAATTTTATAGCATTTCCATCCCAAACTCCCAGTGCATCCTCCCATCCCCCCAACCCATCTAATTTGGAAACCATAAGTTTTTCAAAGTCTGTGAGTCAGTATCTGTTCTGCAAACAAGTTCATTGTGTCCATTTTTTAGATTACACACGTAAGTGATAGCATATGATGGTGGTGTCTCACTGTCTGACTCACTTCACTAGGCATGATAATTTCTAGGTCCATCCATGATGCTGCAGATGCCGTTATTTCTTTCCTTTTAATGGCTGAGTAATTTTCCACCATGTATATGGCCACATCTTCTTTATCCCCTCCTCTGTCGATGAGCATTTAGGTTGTTTCCATGTCCTGGCTACTGTATATAGTGCTACAATGAACACTGGAGTACATGTATCTTTTCAAGTCATGGTTTTCTCTGCATAGATGCCCAGGAGAGGGACTGCTGGATCCATCTGGTATTTTTTTAAATAGTTTCACTCTCTGACCATGTGTTTTATTCTCTTGCTTTAATAATTACAATCATATTCATCAAAAGTTTCTATTTGATAGTTTTATTATCTGAGATTCTTAGCAAACTAACCTTTAGATTTTCCGTGTCTGCTGCTTCTCTTTCAACACGTATCTTCCATATACTGTGACACTGAAATGCGAGTTCACTTTCAACAGGGTTTTATTTGAAGAAATCCCGTGTAGCCAGGATTTAAATGTATGATGTGCCAAGACAATTTTATAAGAGCTTCACTTGGTGCCCAAAGTTACTGCCAGCCAGAACCCACTGTTATGTTAATTACTTGGCTGGAAATTCCTACAGTCAGTAATAGTTTAAAAATCTAACCATAAACCTAGGTTAGGGCAAACCTAGGACTATGAATTCTCAAAGGAAAAATTTTCTACCAAGCTGAGCAATATAAGCTTCCTTAATATCCACATGTGCCAATGGATGGACTGTTTTTCCCCTTAGGGTACAGCATTTCAGGGATCCTAATTATATGCTGAGGTCTTTGTCGAAAGTCCCAGGCTGCACTGGACCAAGACTAAAGCATCTGCCTCTACAACAAATCCAAGCCCCCTGGACATCCAGACTGACATGTCCCTTCTCAGCCCTTCAGAGCTGTTGCAGTGTCAGCTCATTCTTACTGTTGTTATTTCCTGTTCATTTTTGGCTTTTGGAATTTCCCTTATTTTCACATGAAGTTAGGTTACATTGTGGCTGGTGATGCCACTAACCAAGATATTAAACTCAAAATATTAAAGACGCTGGAATTTTTCAAAAGGCAATGAAATGGAAAGATTGTCAAACTTCACAATGTTAAGCATGATCCTAAATTTGTGAAAACTTAAAAATTCCCTCTAACACATTCTACCGTTTTTCTCTTTAATCACTTACCTGCTGATTTCCTACTTGTATTCTTTCCACTAGAATCTTATATTGGAATCTATGCTAGTGGTTTTCAAAATACATTCTGCAGAAGGAAACTGACCCACCCTTACTGCTGAGATCTTTCTGAGTTTGGATAAAAGAGTTTAGATCAAAGATTGAGGCTTTAAAAGTTGGCAAATCTGGAGTTCCCACTGTGGCTCAGGGGTGACTAGTATCCATGAGGATGCAGGTTCAATTCCTGGCCTTGATCAGAGGTTTAAAGGATCTGGCATTGCCAAGAGCAGTGGTATAGGCTGCAGATGCAGCTCACATCTGGAGTTGCTGTGGTTGTGGTGTAGGCCGGCAGCTATAGCTCCAATTTGACCTGGGATTGAACTTCCATATGCCGTGGGTGCAGCCCTAGAAAGCAAAAAAGAAAAAAAATCTTGGAAAATTCCTTTTCTATGAGTTAGACCAAATGGTTTAAAAGTGTAATACAGTTTTTTTTTTTTTTTTAATTTTTTGTCCTTTTTAGGGCCACAGCCAAGGCATACAGAGGTTCCCAGGCTAGGGGTCCAATCAGAGATGCAGCTGCCAGCCTACACCACAGCCACCGCAACACCAGATCCGAGCTGCAGCCGCAACCTACACCACAGCTCACAGCAATGCCAGATCCTTAACCCACTGAGCGAGGCCAGGGATCGAACCCACAACCTCACCGTTCCCAGTCAGATTTGTTTCTGCTGCACCATGACGGGAACTCCAAAATAGTTTTTTAAAAAATTAATCTAATACTGAGAAATCTTTTTTTTTTTTTTTTGTCTTTTTGCCTTTTATGTAGAGCCGCACCCGCGGCGTATGGAGGTACCCAGGCTAGGGGTCTAACAGGAGCTGTAGCTGCCGGCCTTCACCACAGCCACAGCAACGTGGGATCCGAGCCACGTCTGCGACCTACACCACAACTCTCAGCAATGCCGGATCCTTAACTCACTGAGCAAGGCCAGGGATCGAACCTGCAACCTCATGGTTCCTAGTCGGATTCGTTAACCACTGAGCCGCAAAAGGAACTCCGAGAAATCTCTTGATTTATGTTTTATACCTTCAATTTTTTTCTTACAGAAGTCTTAATTGTTATAGAAATATCCTTGAATCAGAATTCTGTTTAGATTCCGCATCAAGAGTTGACCGTTCGCCCTAAACAGATGAACCACCCACCTTTCTTTTTCTTAGGTTGTTCTGGTGACGAGGGTCCCGGGGAGCGCGCATATGGCTCTTGAACCTGCTGAGTTTCCATCACTTCAGGAATCCCATCTAGTGTGACGGATACGTGGGTGATGGGGGCAACCACAACGTCATCTTCAGATGAGCTAAATATGTTATTATCTAATGGAAATAAAATCAATAATTAAAATCAACGTTGTAATAGAAACCAAAACGATTTCCTAAAAGACTTCCTGTTTCTTTGTATTAAAGTAGAAATAAAATCTTGAGATCTAGCCCCTGCTTTTTACTTCCCCCAGCCTCAGACAAGGACCCTGAGTCGGTCCCCGCTTGACTGGAGTATTCAGTGGCTTCCTTACTTGACTTCCTATCCCCTTGTCTCCCTACTTCACGCTCATGCTCATGTTTGTCTTGGAAACCAAAGTCTGACCTGACCATATTAGTCTTCTCTACAAGAACTTTACACCCTGAAAACTAGAAAGAAAAACAGCATTGACAGAGCTTCCACAATTTACAAGACAAAGAAGATAAGAAGAACCCAGACTCCAGAGCCATTCGAAACGTCCACAATCTCCCACCCACCGTGAGGCTTACACTTCAGCTATGCCAAAGCATTTTTAATCTCAAACATTTCATTGAAAAACAAAACAAAAAAAAAAAGATCTATGTCTTTGGATTAAGCATTCCTTCGACCCTGAATGCCCTTTTTTGTCTCCTCTACTCCTGAAAAGCTTATCTGTCATTGATAGCCCAGGTCAAAACATCCCCTCCATAAAGCCTGTCTCTGGGGTTCTCAGCTAGATTACTCTCTCCCTTCCAGAACACTCTGCTAACCCTCTCATGGCCTCTACAGTTATTTACATACATAACTGTCTTCAAAACCGAACTGCAAGCTTGAGAAAAGAAACAATTATCTGTTCATTTTTACATCCTGTTATTGCCTAATACAATTGCGGTATATAGAAAATATTCAATAAACATCTTGAATTGATTTAATAATAATCAACTGTATGAGTTTAACTACTTTCTTGTCAGAAAAGCCCAAAGGAGAACACAGATTTAAAAGCATATCAATAGGAATTCCCGTCATGGCTCAGCGGTAACAAATCCGACTAGGATCCATGAGGACTCAGGTGTGATCCCTGGCCTCGCTCAGTGGGTCAAGGATCCGGTGTTGCCGTGAGCTGTGGTGTAGGTTACAGACAAGGCTGGGATCCTGTGTTGCTGTGGCTGTGGCACAGGTGCGTAGCTGTAGCTCCGATTTGACCCCTAGTCTGGGAATGTCCATATGCCGTGGGTACGGTCCTAAAAAAACGACAACAACAAAAAAAGCAGATCAGTAAGTGTGGGAGAGTAACATAAAGATCTAGTGTATAGCACAGGGAACTACATTTAATATCTTATAATAACCTATAACGCAAAAAATCTGAAAAAGAATGTGTGTGTATATATACATATAAATATGTAGATACACCTAAGCATGTTTAACTGAATTGTTTTACTGCACGCCTAAAACACATTGTAAATTAACTATATTTCAATTTAAAAATGGTTATAAAAGTTACAAATAAATGTGGCACAGAAGTTTATGCCATGGAGTATTAGAAATCAATGGATTTTTTTTTTCCTGTTCACTGATGAATATTTATAGAGGCCACTAAGTATAATAGTTCAGGCTCTAAATACTTCACTAATGAGATTGAGAAGAAATACTCCATAATCTGCTATTTGACAACTAAATTACTTTTTATTCCTAAAGTCCTCACTCTCCTAATTAAAACAAAAACATTTTCTAGCTGAACACTTTAGCAAAGGTGCCTCAACTATTGCTATAAAACGTACTCAGGACCATAAAAATACAAAAACCATTCTCTGGTCCCTTGATATTTACCATCTAATAGAGAGAAATGACAAGACCTTTTTCCTTCTTTTTCTTTATTTTTAGCGCCACACCCAAGGCATAGGGAGGTTCCCAGGCTAGGCGTCGAATCCGAGCTACAGCCGCCGGCCTACACCACAGCCACAGCAACGCGGGATCCGAGCCGTTTCTGTGATCTACACCACAGCTCACGGCAACCAGCTCCTCAACCCACTGAGCGAGGCCAGGGATCGAACCCGAGTCCTCATGGATCCTAGTCGGGTTCGTTCGCTGCTGAGCCACGGAACTCCAGACAAGAGCTTTTCAAAGCATATAAATGTGAATAGTCACAGCACAACCACTCACTGATGCGCTTTTCATCCAGCATGGGGCCGGGAGAGTCCATGTTGAGGAGAGCTTCCGCAGCCTCAATGGTCTCAATGGTTTCATCCCCATTATGGCAGGAAGCTTCCACTGCGATGCATTTAAAGAGAAAACAGAATTAGCCACAAGACATCTGTTGCTCTAAAAAGCATAGGGAGTTCCCTCTAGTGGCTAGGATTCAGTGCTGTCACCGCTGCAGTCTGGGTTCAGTCCCTGGTCTGGAAACTGAGATCCCACATCAAGCTGCTTCATGCTGAGGCAAAAAAAAGAAACAGGGAAAAAAAGGGACAGATCCACATCTCTTGAACATTACTTAATACGTGGGTTTATACTCATCGTTTCTATCAACATAGAAAATCTATACTGAAAATGACTATTTCTCATTTTAAAAACTTTGCGAGATGGGGTTTTGTTAGAAATAACAACATCTCTGGCCTCATTCCATCTCTGGCCTCATTCAGTGGGTTAAGGATCTAACGTTGCCATGAGCTGCAGTGTAGGTAGGAGACAGTGGCTATAGCTCCCATTCAAGATGCTGGGAGGTAAGAGAGTAAGCAAAATAGAACTTATACTCTAGAGGGAAAACATGAGTCATGTCTCAGATAATTCTTGTATTTGCAAGAATATTAAACTAAGATGTCACTGAGCAGGTGGTGCCGTTTCTGCTGGCTTCACACTGTAAAACGACTGTAAAACGATAGTCTCGGGTCCCCTTCAGCTCTGATGCTGATTCCAATACTCTTAATTCACTAATAGGAAGGAATATGGGTCTCTGGTCATTTCCGACCCTTCTCCCATTCCTCTACAATTAGTGAATTGTCACCGTCTCCAAAAGTTTTAGTCACAGTCACATAATTAGAAGCTAAACACTCCTTGATAATTAAGTATTCTGGTACCTTTCTTCTCTAGTGTGTACCACAGAACACTAATTCCTCTGTGAACTGGGCCTAGCCCAGGTTTTTATTTATTTTTTTTCCCCAATGTTCTTTAAAAATATTAAAATACAGGAGGAGCTCCTACTGTGGCTCAGCAGGTTAAGAACCTGACTAACGTCCATGAGGCTGAGGGTTCCATCTCTGACCTCACTCAGTGGGTTAAGGATCTAATGTTGCCATGAGCTGTAGTGTAGGTAGGAGACAGCGGCTATAGCTCCCATTCAACTCCTAGCCTGTGAATCTCCATATGCCATGGGTGTGGGCCTAAAAAGACCAAAAAAAAAAAAAAAAATTAAAATACAAATGAATATTAATCCAAGTACATATGAGATACTCGACATTTCTCTGCTTCCCAGACAGATGTCCAAAACAGTTGCACAGTCAATTCCTTGGGCAGTTTTAGCCCTCAGCTCTAGGATCAGCATCAAGAAACTAAGCCGCACCTGTGGCATGCAGAAGTTCCGGGGCCAGGGATTGAACCTGCGCCACAGCAGTGACAATCCTTAACCCGTTGAGCCACTAGGGAACTTCAGAAACATGTAGTTCTTTGCAATAAACCTTAACTTTCCATTAGAATACTATAACATTTATTATCCTAAATATTTCCTAAACAGTTCACACTCTCTTTAGACCTAAGATTTCTAAGAACCTATAAAATTTCTCTGTAATTCTAAATTACCAGTTGGCAAAAATATTCAACATCTATTATTCTTAAGCAACTGTGCAAGGGAAAGTGGAAGATACAATAGCATTACACATGACCTTTTTGTTTACCAATGTAAGACTATACTCTTGGTAACCTATACTTAGATACTGCCTAAGAAAATAACAGAGTGGTCAGTTTTATGGTATTGAATAGACTGACTATAGGCACTGTATAGGACTATAAGTTAGCAACATTTCCGGAGGAGATGGTCTTGCGCTGAGTCATTTAAGATAGCTAGGATTGGAGTTCCCGTCATGGCTCAGCGGAAACAAATCCGACTAGGAACCATGAGGTTGCGGGTTCGATCCCTGGCCTTGCTCAGTGGGTTAAGGATCCGGTGTTGCTGTGGCTGGGGTGTAGGCCAGCAGTTGTAGCTCCGCTGGACCCCTAGCCTGGGAACCTCCACATGCCGCACGTGCGGCCATAAAACAACAAAAGACCAAAAAGAAAAAAGAAAAAAGAAAAAAAAGGATAGCTAGGATTTAAATACTTTGAGAGAGAAATTAAAGGAAGCATAATAATAGAAAGGCATGACAACAAATATTATGCATTTAAAGAAAATGAGATAATTACAAGTTCCCATTGTGGTGCAGCAGAAAAGAATCTGACTAAACCATGAGGGTTCGGGTTCGATCCCTGGCCTCGCTCACTGGGTTAAGGATCTGGCGTTGCCGTGAGCGGTGGTGCAGGTCGCACATGCAGCTCAGATCCTGTGTTGCCATGAGCTTTGGCTCGGATCTGGCGTGCCTGTGGCTGTGGTGTAGACCAGCAGCTACAGCTCTGATTAGACTCCTAGCGTGGGAACTTCCATACGCAGCAGGTGCGGCCCTAAAATGACCAAAAAAAAAAAAAAAAGGAACATTTTCTCCCATAAAATAATGGTTAACACTGGAAGTCCCCACAACCTGCCAGGCCGGAAAGGAACCCCTTCTAACCAGATCTGAAAGATGTATCTGCAAGAATTTCAAACTTCCGGGCTTCATTGCCCCAGCCAGTATCTTTGAACCCAAATATCTATAGGTCACAAGGACAAGGAACAAGAAGACAGCCAATACAGAAAAAGGCAAGGATATTAATCCAGCCTGGCTTTTCTCTAACAGCAATTTAACCCTTCTGGAGTCTTCCTCTTTCAAAGGCTTTACGCTTTTCCTCTTAAGGCCAGGGCTCACATTTCTGAGTCACCACAAAAAGCACTCTAGAATAAACCTGAATAGATTTTTGACTAGTTTTTTTATTTCTGGAAGTTATGTGTCCTTTTCGTTTTCATACCAAGATACACAAAACAATGAGGAGACTAGTCACAGTCTTCATTAGGAGACTGTTTCCCCTAATTGGACTGAAAAATAAACCAATTTTAATTATGCACTCTAAAAAAACAAGAGCTTAAAAGTCTAATTCTTTCATAAAAGTTAAAGCCAGAAAAGATAAATACCTCAAAAAGTCTAGCAAAATGATTACAACAGGGCATCGTAACACTTCCTATTAAAAAGGTAAACCTCTGGAGTTCCTGTCGTGGCTCAGTGGTTAACGAATCCGACCAGGAACCACAAGGTTGCAGGTTCAATCCCTGGCCTCGCTCAGTGGGTTAAGGATCCGGCGTTGCTGTGACCTGTGGTGTAGGTTGCAGACATGGCTCGGATCCCGAGTTGCTGTGGCTGTGGTGTAGGCCGGCGGCTATAGCTCCTGTTAGACCCCTAGCCTGGGAACCTCCATATGCCACGGGTGCGGCTCTAGATAAAAGGCAAAAAAAAAAGGTAAACCTCCTATTTAAAATCTTGGATTTAAGGCATAGTAGAAAAGCATGCTGTGAAGGCTCTGAAATTCTATGAATTGAAGAAAATATCCTACTGAAACTAAAATTTAAAAAAAATCAGGCAAATAAGGCACAGACAACTCAATAATTAAATAACATCTTCCAAACATATAACTCCAGATTTCCATTTGGTGTAAGTAAGTTTTATAAATATTCTAAAGTCTGTTGGGTAGATGAAGATGGTAAAATTAGTACGTATAATAACTGAGTTCCTGATCAATTAAGAAAATACAACAAGATCAATTAAGAAAATACAGCAAGGAGTTCCCGTCGTGGTGCAGTGGTTAACGAATCCGACTAGGAACCATGAGGTTGCGGGTTCGATCCCTGCCCTTGCTCAGTGGGTTAACGATCCGGCGTTGCCGTGAGCTGTGGTGTAGGTTGCAGACGCGGCTCGGATCCTGCGTTGCTGTGGCTGCGGCACAGGCCAGTGGCCACAGCTCCGATTAGACCCCTAG
>PVHT020004944.1:20338815-20423294 GCA_004024745.2 Catagonus wagneri
CCGTCGTGGTGCAGTGGTTAACGAATCCGACTAGGAACCATGAGGTTGCGGGTTCGATCCCTGCCCTTGCTCAGTGGGTTAACGATCCGGCGTTGCCGTGAGCTGTGGTGTAGGTTGCAGACGCGGCTCGGATCCTGCGTTGCTGTGGCTGCGGCACAGGCCAGTGGCCACAGCTCCGATTAGACCCCTAGCCTGGGAATCTCCACATGCCGCGGGTGCGGCCATAAACCCGCGGCCATAAAATGACAAAAGGCAAAAAAAAAAAAAAAAAAAAAGAAAATACAGCAAGCTTCCTTGTCAAGCTTTTTATTTATTTATTTGTCCTTTTTTTCTATTTTTTCTTTTTTTGAGGGCCACACTCATGGCATATGTAAGTTCCCAGCCTAGGGGTCGAATTAGAGCTGCAGCTGCCGGCCTACACCACAGCCACAGCAACAGAGGATCTGAGCCGTGTCTGCAACCTGCTCCACAGCTCACGGCAATCCCTCCACAGTGTGGCCAGGGATTGAACCTGTGTCCTCATGGACACGACTTTCAGTCTGTTACTGCCGAGCTATGATGAGAATTCCTTTGTCAAGCTTTTTGTAAGGAAAAATCAAACATACACAGACGTAGAGGAAATCATACAACAAACTGAATGGGTCAAGGGCCCAGCTTCAATACTTAACAGTCAAATCTCTCTTAAGCTGTACTCCCCAGCCCAACACAGACATGGGATTATTTCAAAGTGAACCCCAGACGGCCTATTCAGTTGTAAATATTACAGTAGACAGGCAATACCATGATCACATCTTTTAAAAATTAATTATTCTAGAACTCAGATGTCCACCTAATACTGAAATTTCTCTGCCTTAGGTTTTTTTTTTTTTTTTTAAGTTGATGTCATGGA
Organism: Catagonus wagneri; assembly: GCA_004024745.2. Lineage (NCBI taxonomy): Eukaryota > Metazoa > Chordata > Mammalia > Artiodactyla > Tayassuidae > Catagonus > Catagonus wagneri. The sequence continues at coordinate 20,339,705 of PVHT020004944.1, forward strand.
GTTCTCTCGGTGGCACAGCGGGTTAAGGATCCAGTGTTGTCACTGCTGTGGCTTGGGTCACTGCTGTGGTTCGGGTTTCAGCCCTGGCCTGGGAACTTCCACAAGCCGAGGGCATGGCCAAAAAAAAAAAAAAAAGTTAGTGGTATGTGCCTCCTGCCCCCTTTTTTTTCTTTTCTTTTGTGCTGTTTATCGTAGAGAAACAGGGTCATGTGTTTGTAGTTTCCCACATTTTAGATTTTGCTGATTTTATCTGTGTGGTGTCATTTACCACATCCCCCTCCCCACCCCACGTTTTTCCTGTAAACTGGTGGTTCTATCTAGAAGGTTGATTTAATTCACATTCAACTGGGGGGTGAGAATACTTCAAAGGTAAGGCCGTGGGATTCTACAGGCCTCTTGAAAATAGGTAGTTTTCTTTCAGTGTCGCTAGACTGAGAGTCAGGTTCAGGCATCGTCGGCCTGATCATAAAATTCTCCATCGGCCTTTCTCCTAATGGCCTAGACCCACTACTTCAGGAGGGACTCCTAAACGGTGGTAATTCTAATCCTAGCACTCCCTCCAGCATTTACGAGCTAGAATGTTCTATAAAAACGAACCTACTGTCACCAACCATCTGGTTGCCCTGAGCCACAGTTCATGTAATAAAGGCAAATTAAACGCTTGGCTCTTTTTCTGCTGTTTACTGGTTTGGGGAAGAACACACGGGATCTTTCAAAAGTGACCACTGAGATCCAAAGAGTTTTATTAGTTTTAACTTTCTAACTTTTATTATTAATTAATTTATTTATTTATTTGTCTTTTTAGGGCCGCACCCTAAAAAGGTTCCCGGACTAGGGGTCGAATAGGAGCTGTAGCTGCCGGCCTATGCCACAGCCACAGCAATGCCAGATCCGAACCGCGTCTCCGACCTACACCACAGCTCGCGGCAACGCTGGATCCTTAACCCACTGAGCGAGGCCAGGGATCGAACCCTGCATCCTCACGGATATTAGTTCGATTTGTTTCCACTGAGCCACCATAGGAACTCTTACTTTTCTATTTTTAAATATAAGCAAACACAACGTATCATTTATACTCTTCCCCCTATCTTAAATAGCATAGGTATCCACATGGTAGAATGAACGCCCCAAAATAGCTGCCATCAGTGTCTCTGACCCCAAGGCCAGCTCCAGTTCCTTCTGCCTCTCAGGAGGGGCTCCAAGATCATCAGGTGAGTCTGACTCAGGCTCCTTTCAAATGGTACCTTCTTCCCTGCGTCCTGGAGCAAGTAAGGTTTTATGTGCACTCTTTTTTTTTTTTTTCAGGGCCGCACCTGCAGCATACAGAAGTTCCCAGCCTAGAGGTCTAATCAGAACTGCAGCTGCCGGCCTACGCCACAGCCACAGCAACGCGGGATCTGCCACATCTGTGACCTACACCAGAGCTCACGGCAACGCTGGATCCTTAACCCACCGAGCAAGGGCAGGGCTTGAACCCACATCCTCATGGATACTAGTTGAGTTCATTCCACTGAGCCACAACGGGAGCTCCTTGTGCACACTCCTTTAAGGGTGAGATCTCCATTTTCCACAGCCCTCCTGCTCTCCCGAAAGTAAGCCCCACTGTCTTTCAGAGACCAACATCGCAGGGGCTCGTCTTCCTGGGGCCGGGCCCCCAGGCTGGGGAGACCTATGTGGTGCTCAGAGCCTTAGGAAGAAATCCTGTAATGATTCTCCCATTTGTGGCTCACCCACTCAGGAGTACGTGTCTTGGCTACACCACATCTCTGTCCTCCTAGCCGTCTCATTTTGGTTCCTTCTTTACATCTTCAGCTGCAGATGATCTTTTCTGCTAGTCTTCTGGTTTGTCTCATCAATGGTTGCTCTATAAATAACTTCTTAACTTGGGTGTGCCCGTGGGAGGAAGTGAGCTCAGATCTTCCTACTCTGCCATCTTGGCCACTCCCTCCTCTAAAACCCACAAGCTTTTAATACCTGTATCTTTTTTTTTTTTTTTTTTGGTCTTTTTAGGGCCACACTCGCGGCATATGCAGATTCCCAGGCTAGGGGTCTAATCGGAGCTGTTGCTGCCGGCCTATACCACGGCCACAGCAACGCCAGATCTGAGCTGCATCTGTGACCTACACCACAGCTCACAGCAATGCCGGATCATTAACCCACTGAGCAAGGCCAGGGATCGAACCTGCAACCTCAAGGTTCCTAGTCGGATTCATTTCTGCTGCACCACAACGGGAACTCCTTAATTCCTGAATTTTTTTTAAATACGTGTACCTTATAACTTCTCCATAATAGATCAGCTGCTATGATCTGGCAACTAGTTAAAATCTATTTATACTAAGGACAGAAAGCAGTGACACTATAACAAGAAGTTAGGAAACAACTCATTAAGGACACTGAAAAATATTATGAATTATTAAAAATTAGATTTGACCTTACAAAAGGCGACAAAAATACGAAAGAAAGAACACCTAAGAGTATCTTTTTCAAAGAGAAGATTTACTAATGAATACAGTCATCATTGTTATCTTCCATCTGTGGAAATATGAAATTTCCACCGTGTCCTTAAATGATTTCACTTTCAGATCCTCAAGCTGGTAATGGAAGTGGAATCTCCACATACTAAGAGCTCAGAGTCAAACATTTTTCTAAAAATTTTAATAGCACAACCTTGGTTGAAAGGAAATTTTATTTAAAAAGCCCAACGTATAAAGAGATAAAAGTGGTTTATTACCCTTATACATTTTATAGGGTAAGATTACATGAAACTTGATATGAGGAGTTCCCGTTGTGACTTGGCAGTAACGAATCTGACTAGTATTCATGAGGATATAGGTTCGATCCCTGGCCTCCCTCAGTGGGTTAAAGATCCGGCATTGCCATGAGCTGTGGTGCAGGTCACAGATGTGGCTTGGATGCTGCATTGCTGTGGCTGCAGCGCAGGCTGGCAGCTGCAGGGCCGATATGACCCCTAGCCTGGGAACATCCATGCACTGCAAGTGTGGCCCCAAAAAGAAAAAAAAAAGTTGATGTGAGCTATATCAATGACAAAAAATAAAAATGTTTGGATGAACACAAAAATTTGAAATTGAGGGGTTAGAGATGAGAGGTGCCACCTAATATCAGCCCCAAGTTCATAAAAATATTATTGTTCAACATTTTTAATATTGAAAATTTCAAACAGAACCAAAATTATAGGAGATAATATAATGAATTCTGACATATCCGCCCTCAGCATCAACCATTTTCCAACTATGGTCAGTCTTCTTTCATCCACACTCCAATTACTGCCCAAGGTCCCCTCACGCACACCCTGATCCCCAGGATTATCTTCAAGGAATTCTTAACACCATACTTTATCTCTAAGTATTTCAGCATATGTATCTGAAAGATAAAGAACCTAACACAATGCTACTACCTTACCTAAAAATATTAACAATATTCCTTAGTATCACCTGAAGTGCTACCTAGGTCTCATAATTACAGGTTACAAACTATCCCCATTGCCACCTTCCCTGTATTTTCTCAAAAGCACAGAGTTCCTCCTCCCTCGCTCTGAACAAAGAAAGGCTATAAAATCCTTCGCTTTCTTTCTCATGACATGACTCAAACAAGTACAGAAGAGTTAAACAAAAGCTCAGCGTAGAAGATAAGAAAGGCCAGAAAGAATAAACACGCAAATAGCAAATCTGATTTGCAAGATAGCGCTTATTCCCTGGACCTAGTCCATGCTAGTTCTGTTTTCTAGGAAGGAAGGAGCTTGTCTGTATCTTGTCCTCAGTCTGAGTCCAAGAAAATGAGGCACTGAAAAGAAAGTAGTAATTTCTTCTCCTAAAGACCCAAGATCTGCTCGCCTAGTCTCTATTGCTCTTCTGAGGATCAATATCTTTTCCTTGATGATGAAAAGCAGGAATAATAAACATCCCTTCAAGGAAGGCCCTGGTTCCTAACACACAGAGAGTGCCTACGGCATGAAGAAGGCAAATCAGAATACACTGCAAAAACCCCACTAGCTACACAACACATATATGCATAGTGGTCGTCGTTCTGTTATACGAAACACAAAGATCACAGTCAGCAATGACCAGAAACCTCTAATCTGACGGATATAATTCCCTTACTGATAAGGGAGAAATAAGTATAGATTTGTTAAAAACTGATTTCATTAGGTGGCTCTGAACAAAAACAAAAACAAAAATGAATAGATGAGAACATGCTTTGCACAAAATAAAAGGACAATACAAAAACTAAGTGTTGTTGGTCAGTGTTATCAGTGGGGGCTCAGTCACTTGGTGTGTGACCTTAAGCCAATCACTTATTTAGCTTCTCTAATTTCAGTTTCCTTTTACTTCAAATAATGCACTAAAAAAAAAAAACTACTATATTAACATGATACACTCAGGAGACAAGGTCATTTTAGTGGTATTCTTTCCCAAAATGCATCTCATTCCAATCCCGACAAAACATCACAGAAATAAAAGTGAGGGGCATTCTATAATGTAAGTCACTATTCCTCCTCAGTGTCAAGGTTACGAGAGACAAGGAAAGATGGAGAAACTGCTCTAGACTGGAAGAGACTAGGAAAAAAACATCTAATTGCAATGAGAGACTCTAGAGGGGATCCTAGGACAGAAAAAGGACGTTAGTGTGAAATGAGTGGAATACAAATCAAGTCCAGGTTTAGCTGATCCTATTGCGACTAATGTTAATTTCTGGTTTTTAATTTACGAATAAATATTCAAATGATCTTTACTTCCAAATAATTTTCTCCAACACCTCTGGCCAAGATACACATGAGTAAATGTATAAAAATACAAATGTGCGCACCAGTTTCTAAAACTGATGAATAAAGCACTACCTCAGCACTTACAGAGTGAACATTTCAGTTTGAAATATCGCACTAGTTCCGACTGAACAAATCTTTGAATCCCAGCACCTTATCTTACATTTGGGTCATGGCCTCCTAGTTTGCTTCCTGTGGCAGCAATAACAAAAGAACTTTCCTGTCTTTTGCCCTACAAACAACTTCTTAGTTATTAGCACTCCAGAGCTGGGCATAGGAACAGTGCTCAGTGAGCACTAGATGAACCAAGTCGGTCTGGTTCCTCTTACATACCTATTTTGCCACATTCATCTCTGTATGTTCAGGAGATACACAGAATATGGGCAGCGAGCAGGCACTGCGAAGCACAGGCAGATGAGAATGAAAACATCATTTCCTTCTCTCCGCAGGGCTCTAGCTTGTGCTGATAATGGAGTTACTCAAAACCAAGTCAGGAAGTTCCCCTTGTGGCTCAGCAGGTTAAGAACCCAACTAGGATCCATGAGGATGCGGATTCGATCCTTGGGCCTTGCTCAGTGGGTTAAAGGATCCGGCGCTGCCATGAGGGGCGGTTTAGGTCGCAGACGTGGCTCAGATCTGGCCGATCTCAGGTTGCAATGGCTGTGATGTAGGCCTGGCAGCTCTGCAACAGCTCTGATTCAACCCCTAGCCTGGGAACTTCTATATGCCAAGGGTGTGGACCTAAAAAGGCAGGCAGGCACGCACGCGCACACACACACACACACACACACACACACACACACACACACACACACATATGCACAGAAACAAGTTAGGAACTTTGAACACCCCCCCAAAATCACAGGGCTAAGCCGCTGCTTAAAGCTTTGCCAAAGCAAGGTGCCGCGGGAGGCGTACACACCTGTGAGGGTGATGTCGTCGTCATCCTCCTCGATGATCTCCTCTTCAGCCACATCCAGGGAGCTCTCGGTAATCATGTCACTGGGCTCCTCCACACAGGCCAGACCCGCGTAGCTGTTGAGAATATCAGCCCCGGGAACGTGTTCCACAATGACTGCAGGAAAAATCGCTGGGTCTCCAAGCTAGAAGGGATAACGGGGGGCGGGGGGAAGAATGAACATAATTTTGCCTTCGTAAATACAAACCCGATTATTTTATAATGGACATCAATTCAGTTTTTACATCATCCACTACCTGCATTTTGACACTCCTTCTGGGCTACACAGAATATGTATCTACTAAGACTAAACATACTTTCATTATCGATCTTGGGTTTTAACAACCAAGTTTTCATCCGGAAGTTTCATAGGAACAGACTTTTAAAGCACATTCAACTGAAAACGCTAGTATCCTTAATGCATAAGAAGTGGCATACAAGTGAAATGTACAATTAAAGACAATTGCAACCAATGTTTCTTTGACAGAAAAACGGAATCTGTGAGCTGAGAAGACATGAAGCTGTCACTTGGGCGCACAGGCCAACTGCTTTTGATTCAGATGGGAAAATTAACTTTCATTTTCTCTCCAGTTCTAAGAACTGAACTTTGGAACTGAAAGGATTCTTAAAATGTAATCCAGTCCAGCCACCTCCTTTGACAGAGGAAGAAACTGACCCAGAAAGGTAAAGCTTTTACCAGCCTACTCAAAAATCAGTTTGTTGGTCATGAAAAAATTCAATGTTAAAAGCGAAAGCCAAATAAAAAGTTTTTTAATATATCTAAGTTTAAATGAATCATAATACCATGTCACAATAAGGGCTATTTATAGAATACTTACTTTTCAAATATGGTGAAAAATGCTGACATTTATCAACTTGTTTTATACTGCTATATTTGTCATACTGTATATCATTCATTTTCTACACTTTCATATTAATATGTCTCTGCAAATCATCACCCTCTAAACCACTGATATGCACTAAGCAGTCTGCTGACGCAAAAAAAAAAAAAATTAGTGACAGACCTCATTTACTTACTGTCTCTTTTACTATAAAAACCAAAAAACTTTTATCAAAACCCCCAAATTTTAAAACTTCACTTTAAAAAGTTGCAACAGGGCAAAGAATTCTCCTACCACTTTCAACCACATTTCTCCAGTTGTAACATTTAATCATGTCTATCGTCCTCTTTTTAAATCATTTTCATCTCAACAGTTTTTCTAACTTATTTGAAAATGGTAGACCTAGTGCTCCTTAACCCTAAATACCTAAGTGAATACTTTCTAAGTACATGAACATTATCTTATATAAAGATAGCACAATTACTGAAACCAGGAGAGTAACACTGATACAGTGCTATTAGTTAATCTATAGACTTTATTCAAATTTCTCCAACTCTCTCATTAATCTTTTTTAATGAAAAAAAAATCCTTTTTTTTTAGTGCTGCACATGCGGCATACGGAAGATCCCAGGCTAGGGGTCAAATCGGAGCTGCAGCTGCCAGCCTACACCACAGCCACAGCAACGCAGGATCCAAGCCACATCTGCTACTTAAACCACAGCTCACAGCAATGCCGGATCCTTAACCCACTAAGCAAGGCCAGGGATCAAACCCGCAACCTCATGGTTACTAGTCGGGTTCATTAACCACTAAGCCACGACAGGAACTCCTAATCTTTAAAATTAATGTTTGTAGCAGCGTAGAGGTTAAATATGACTTCTCTCATAAGACTTTCATTACCTTAATTAAATATATGATATCACAGATATTAAACTGATAACTATCCATGCCTTAAGAATGCTATGTTCTGAGATTTACAGATAATACTAAAACGTGTTTGGATTGTTTTACTTTAAAATCTTTCCTATTTCTAAAAAGAGGAAGTTAAAACAGAAAGAGGCTCAAAAACTACACTGTAAAACACACACACACACACACGCAAGAGAGTATCATAAGTAGCCAAAACTAAGTAGAGTCATTGGCCTTGCCTTTCTCTTTTGAGAGTGAATGCTGCACATGCAACCCAACCTGGCATGATCATGAGCTTGTTACACTTCTCCTTAAAGTCAAGCTCCTCCTTAAGCTCATCTAAACAAGGCTGAGGCCAGACTGAGTTAATTCTCAGGATTTCATTTTCGGCCTCAACAACGCTACGTACCAGGTCAGGGCAGGGCTTATCATCTCCATCCAGTGGCAGATGAAGAACTAGGTTAAGACATTGACCCAACATCACCACCCAGTCAGAGACGGACAGAGGCAAGTCAGTGCGGTTCACAGGAGCCGCCTTCAAAGGAAAGCCAAGTATTTCTCCCTATGCCCATCTATTCGGGCTCCTGAAATTTGGGTAATAAGTGTCCAGAGTGTGGATATTATCTCCAAACTGTTATCTGAATCTATACAGTCCCGAGGATTCAAATACCTACAGATACTCGTTACTGCCTTCTTCCTTGTCTTATTCTCTTACCCCGCGGACTGGAGCTGATTACTCTCCAGACAGGCAGGTCTCAGGAACACATCACTAAAAGTCAAGGCTGCTTCCACCTTGGGGCCCCTCTCCAGAAGCAACCACTGTGGCCAATTTCTTTGTTCCGAACAGAGACAGTGTATGTACAATCAAGCATACTCCCTATTTTTTTTTTTTTGCTTTTCAGGGCCGCACCCACAGCATATGGAGGTTCCCAGGACAGGGGTTGAAACAGAGCTACAGCTGTTGGCCTGCACCACAGCCGTAACAACGTGGGATCCAAGCCACGTCTGCAGCCTACACCACTCATGGCCAACACTGGATCCCTGACCCACTGAGCAAGGCCAGGGATCGAACCTGCATCCTCATAGATACTAGTCAGGTTCGTTTCCCCTGAGCCACAACGGGAACTCCACATCAAGCATATTCTAATTTGCTTTGGTCACTTGCAATTTTAAGTACTTAAATACTTTTAAAACCATTTATTAAGAAAATTTTCAGACACACAAAAGTAGAGAGAAAAAAATTAGCTTCCGTGGAACCAAAAGCTTGCTTAAGAATGAAAAGGGAGGCCTAAGGATCCCACATTGCAATGGCCGTGGCATAGGCCAGTTCGACCCCTAGCCGGGGAACTTCCATAGGCCGCAGCACAAATGGCCTTAAAAATAAAAAAAAAAATGAAAAGGGACACGTGGTTCTGTGATTTTGAGGGTAGCAACATCCTATTATCATAATCTTATTTTCCTCACTTTAAAATGAAGGAAGAGCAATAGCTGATCCTAAGGGCCCTTCCAGATTTGGTTTTATTAAGATATAATTAACTGCTTAGAACTTTACAGCAAAAGAGATTACTGACTCTTACCGCTGTCATTACTGACTCTCAGCGGGGGGAGGGAGCCCAGTGGTCGCTTCCCCGCTGACCTTGCTACTGCTATTAGCTAATATTTGTTAGCACTGAATATGCACCCGGGCCCTTTGCTTACCACTTGACATGGATTACCTTTTATGTCATTATCACAAAATCCAATGAGGGAGAAGACATTAGATTACCTACTTGATACACAGGAAAACGAAGTCTCCGGGGTGGGGGTGGAGGGAAGGGAACAATTTACTCTAAGTGGAAGAAACTTTAAACTGACTCCTGAGACTCCATATTCTTTTCGCCTGTTCACTGCTACACTCAGCCTTAAACATGATGCTGCTTTGTTTTTTTCTGTTTTTGTTTTTGTTTTTGGTGTTTACTTAGTTCTGTTGGAAAAAAAACAGAATAGGTGAGGAGCTGTGTTTGCAGTATAACTTTCGATATTATCGTTTGTGGGGCTTCTCCAGTCCTGCTCTCTCAAGGGCACAACCAGTTCCTCTTGGTCCCCAGGAACTTCCCAGGATCACTACTAATATAAGCATGCTGTCTTCTCCTTTTACGATACTGGCTCCTCTCATGAAAAACATGGGCCATCCTTTTCTAGTCCACTACGGTGTATAGTCAAAGCTGTCCATCTCTAATTTCTCCAGGGTGCCATTAATTCATATACAATAAACAGACCAACTCGGAGTCCTCGGTAACAGGCCTGAATCTGTATAAACAAAACAGATCTAGGAAACCCCTCTCCGGTAACTGGAAAGAATTTCCCCCTCTATTACCAAACAGAAGGAAGAGACACACTTCAGAAACTCCAGCTGCTGATCTCAGCTCTACCTTATAAACTGACTGACTAGTAACTGAGCCATCAGGAACCTCAAAACTTCCTAACCACACATCCTAGAATTCCTTATAAAGAAATGGTTCCTAGCCTCTTACATGAAGAAATTGGCCAAATCTCATTTCTTTTTACTGTTTTCACTTTTTTAGGGCTGCACCCGTGGCATATGGAAGTTCCCAGGCTAGGGGTTGAGTCAGAGCTACAGCTGCCGGCCTATGCCACAGCTCACGGCAACGCTGTATCCCTCATCCGCTGAGCGAGGCCAGGGATCAAACCCGAATCTGGATCGTAGTCAGGATCTTTACTCGCTGAGCCACGGAGGGAACTCCAGAAATTGTCAAAATCTCAAATGCTGGATTTTCCTAGATTTAAAATTTTTAGACAAAGTATTGGGACTTAACACTACTTTGCTAGGGCTGCTGTAACAAAGTATCACAGGCTAGGTGATTTAAACAACAGAAATATACAGTCTCTCAATACAAGGTTAGACGTCTGAGATCAAGGTGTCAACAGGGTTAGTTCCTTCTGAGACGTGTGAAGAAAGAACCTGCTCCAGGCCTCCCTGGCTTGTAAATGGCCATCTTCAGGTTCATGGTCTTCTCCTCACGTCTGTGTCCAAGTCCTCTCTTCACGTATGGACACTAACCATATCGGATCAGGGGCCCATCTATTCCAGTATAACCTCCTCTTAACTAATTAAAACCACAATAACCTTGTCTCCACATTCGGAGATACCAGGGGTATCAACACATGGAGAGTTCCCACTGTGGCTCAGTGGTCAAGAACCTGACTGGTATCCACAAGGATTCGAGTTTGATCCCTGGCCCTGCTCAATGAGTTAAGGATCCTGTGCTGCTGTAGCTGTGGTGCAGGTCAGCAGCTGCAGGTTCAATTTGACCCCTGAGCCTGGGAACTTTTCTAGACCACATGCCCCTCCCTAAAAAGCAAAAAAAAAAACAAAAGGGAACTTCAACATATGAATCTGGGGGATGGGGAGCAACTCTGCCTATAAAACATTTCAATTTAACTTAGCTTTAAGTCTCTGATTTGACAACTTTACCCTAAATAACCTCTATAGCTTGTATTTAGATGGAAACATTTACCAGTTTTTCTTTCTACTAATTCGAGGTAAATTTATGATGTGATGAAAGAAAACATAATTTTTTTTTTTTGGTCTTTTTGCCTTTTCTAGGGCCGCACCAGCGGCATATGGAGGTTCCCAGGCTAGGGGTCTAATCAGAGCTGTAGCCGCCGGCCTACACCACAGCCACAGCAACGTGGGATCCGAGCTGCTTCTGCGACCTACACCACAGCTCATGGCAACACCAGATCCTTAACCCACTGAGCGAAGCCAGGGATCGAACCCGCAACCTCATGGTTCCTAGTCGGATTCGTTAACCACTGAACCACGACAGGAACTCTATGAAAGAAAAATTTTAACAACTTTTTAAGCAGCAATAATAAAAATCAAAATATATATATTCTTATTATTACTTTTATATTAAGATCAGACATTATTCTTCAAGCTTCTTTGCTAAAGACCATCAAACTTTATCCACCTAGTTTTTCTGACTCATTTCAACCAGACTCCTTCCCAAGATTTATTTAAAACAAGAGTTTCAGGAAAGTCAGAGTCAGTCATAAAATGGCCACATTTCTAATAGTAAGCAATAAGATCTGTTACCTCCGTTTAAAAAAATGAGGGAGTCAACATTTCATTGATGCCCTAACAAAAATATGACATTTCATTTGGCTGGCTATTTTTTAAAAAATTTTTCTCCGCATCATTTTTCTAAAATGACCACCTCTAAAACCTCTCGTTATTTAAATAATCAGATTAAGTATCTCCTCCTCAGTACTTTTTACTTGAATAAGGGAATCTCAGTACACTCTACTGGTGGTTATCAACACTGACTGTACACTAGGAAACAAACAGGAGCTCCCGTCGTGGCTCGGCGGAAACTGACTAGCATCCATGAGGACTCTGGCTCGATCCCTGGCCTCGCTCAGTGGGTTAAGGATCCAGCGTTGCCGTGAGCTGTGGTGTAGGTCGCAGATACGGCTCAGATCCTGCGTTGCTGGGACTGTGGTGTAGGCTGGCAGCTACAGCTCCGATTCCACCCCTAGTCTGGGAACCTCCAAATGCTTTGGGTGAGGCCCTAAAAAGACAACCAATCAATCAATCAATCAATCAATAAAACAATGGGAAACATCTAAAAATTTCAGTACCTGACACAACTGGGAATCAAACATCAGAATATGGAAGGATGTGACCAACACATGTTACTGAAGCTCCTCAGGTGATCCAATGAGTATGCAGGGTTCAGAATTACTGTTCTAAAGAATTACCAAGATTCTAAACTGCGTCCCCTGGTCGACTCTGATTATTGATGCCAACATCTAAGATTCTAGTAATCCAAAGGGACAAGCAGTTATATTATTATATTGTGAGATCTTCTGCTATTTGGCACTTGCAGATTATTTTCCAATTTGCTTTGGAATAGAACCAAAATAAATCACAAATGATGGGAAGAGAGGGGAAAGACTTCTAAGAATTAAAATCTGCTGAAGATCAGAGTTACTAAAGTCTCTCTTTCCATAAGCAAATTAAACTGTAATGATAACCTGGCTTTTGACTGTTGTATAACTTTAATGAAGGTGTTAACAGCTCCAGACGGAAACGTTTGCCAGTTTCCCTTTCTACTAATTCCAGATAAATTTATGACGTGATGAAAGAAAAATTTTAACAACTTTTTAAGCAGCAATAATAAAAATCAAAACAAGCGTTAGCAGGAAAGAGACTATTCCCCAAATTTCAACACTGTCCACTACATAGTCACCATTTGTTGTGGTCGACAGTGTATGTGGCAATACCATCAAGCTAAAAAGAGAAGGAAAGCAGCCAATGGCAAACAGCACATCTTACTACCCTGACTACACAAACTACACTAACTCTAGGCAGATATTTAAGAAACTAGAGATTGTTATTTCAACGCTAGTAAGTAGGTTTAGTCAACAAGTTTCTGAATATAAAAAAGTAAATGAACTTTCAAATAACTTGTTTGCCAGGCATCTCCAACAGCAGAGCTCCAACTGGTACGTAGCTACTGTGAAACATCCTACACCAAGACCCCCCTGAAAATAGCTCAAAATGAAAGATTTATCAAAGGTTTTCCTAAATGAAAAGCTGGTCAAAAATAGTCTTTAAAAATGCCCCCAGTGTAGACATTCCTTTTTAAATGAGCACACGTTCAAGTAACCTATACCATCATCTGTCTGCCTCCAGTCAAGGCAACAGCTGGAGTTGAGTGGGGGGTCCTCCTCCCACAGTCTCTACTATCTCCCAACACCCCAAGGCCATTCCCCCAAAATATGCAGAAACCAAGGGCACTGCACTTGCCCTGAAAACCTATCTTTAAGACAAAGGCCTGTGCCCTCTCTTGCAATCAGAATGCTGCCTTGAAGGCTCTATGAAGACCCTGTTTGAAAGGACTTCCCTCATCTTTGATTTAAAAAACCAACCCTCAACCTTTACTCTATCAGGACACGATCTGCCAATATTTACCATGCAGCAAATGCACTAGAAACAAACACACACCGAAAACAGGAGTCACAGCAAGGGCTCAGGCTCCAGACTCAGAATGACCCTATTTAAGGCTAGATCACACACCATGTCCCAGGCGGTGCCTGAATTCGGGCAAATTATTCGGTTTCTCTAGGATTTAGTTTTTGTGTCCACCTAAAATAAGAAATTAAAAAAGCCTTCTAGAGTTCTAAAAATTCAATAACATGTAAATATACCACTTAGATGGCATGGCAGTATAGTAAGCATTCAATAAAACATTTTTATTGATGATCAAAATCCTTTAATATTTGATTTAGATAGAAATTAACACTCTTGGAGTTCCTGTCGTGGCACAGCAGAAACAAATCTGACTAGGAACCGTGAGGCTGCAGGTTCCATCCCTGGCCTCGCTCAGTGGGTTAGGGATCCAGCATTGCTGTGGCTGTGGTGTAGGCCGGCAGCTGTAGATCTGTTTCGACCCCTAGCCTGGGAACCTCCATATGCCGCGGGTGCAGCCCTAAAAAGCAAAAATAAATAAGTAAATAAAATAGAACAGAAAGAAATTAACACTCTTAAAACTTGGCTTACTACTTACATATGTCAAATCATCACACTGTACCTGTTAAATAATGTTCTATGTAAATTGTACCACAATGCACCTGGAGGAGGAAAACCTTGGCTTACTACCACCTACATTGATAGACATGGTTTTTCTACCACCTACATTGATAGACATGGTTTTTGAATTTTGTTTTGAGTAAGAAGAGTTCTTTCAAAAAACTGGTGTGAAAAGCATAACCAGCTACTCTCAGCAACAACCATCTAGCTTCAATTAAAAGCAAAAGCTGGGAGTTCCCTTTGTGGCTCAACGGAAACCAATCTGACTAGTATCCATGAGGATGCAGGTTCAATCCCTGGCCTCTCTCAGTGGGTTAAGGATCCGGCATTGCTATGGCCGTGGTGTAGACCAGCAGCTACAGCTCCGATTTGACCCCTAGCCTGGGAACCTCCATATGCCGTGGGTGAGGTCCTAAAAAGACAAAAAAAGGAAGAGCAAAAGTTGGAGATATATATATATATATATATATATATATATATATATATATATATTCACTTTGTGACAATTTATCAAACTGTACACTTATCATTTGTGAGTCTTTGTGTTTATATTATACTTCAGTAAAAAGCTTAAAAAGCAGAAGTCCTTATGATGGGAGAAACAGAACTTGAAAATGTCTTCAACTCACTATTTTCAAGTTCTCAGCTCTGAGCAGTGCTCTCTGGCGGAGGTGAAAGCAAAGCAGTTCCGGGGAGGAGCCTGGGACCAGATCAAGTACTAGAAGAGTCTTCCTTCATTCCCTCATATAAACCGTGATAAAATGAAAGGACATCTCTAAACACAGCACGTCGAGGTAGCCAAACACGCCCCAAATTAGGGTGACTGGTGCACAAACAGAGTCAATTAAAATCCCTTAAACAATTTGCCGTGCTATAGTTTTAAAAACTTATTTAGGGGGATAGATGAATATATGGACATGTTTGTATTCCAAGAGCGTAAAACATTAGTATCCTCTTTCTACGCAGTTCCTCAACCCCAACAGCAACCACTGTTACCAGTTTCCAAAGTACATTTTAAATGATTTCAGGAATTGACGGATTGCATAAAAAAAAAACCCAGGGTTGTGCAATAGGTCTCTGCGTCTCCGTGTTAAGTTTTCGTGAAGGATCCCTCACAGCCAGATTCTTGGCATACTTTGAAAATCTGTCTTTGAAACAGCTTCTTTATCTGCAAATGAGGGTACCTCTGCAGATTCACCCTAGTTCTCTTTATGGGACTTATCCCCTCCAATCTCTATTGGAAAAGAAAGTCAAAAGCAGTTTTCGCAATCAGACAGAGAAGTCTGAGGGAGCTGTGGACACACCGCCCGACACACTGTCTAACTTATGAACATACTTTTTGTGATGGAAAATGTATACATATCTAGCTTTTTAAAATTTTAATACGTAAATGTATGTGGGAGAAAGGGAAAATCCTCTTTATCACAACTGGAATTCCTATAAAAGGCTACTTAATTTTTTTTTTTTTTTTGATGTTTAGGGCTGCACCCGCGGCATATGGAGGTTCCCAGGCTAGGGGTCTAACAGGAGCTGTAGCCGCCGGCCTTCGCCACAGCCACAGCAACGCGGGATCCAAGCTGCATCTGCAACCTACACCACAGCTCGTGGCAACACTGCGATCCTTAACCCAGTGAGCGAGGCCAGGGATCGAACCCGCAACCTCATGGTTCCTAGTTGGATTCGTTTCCGCTGTGCCCCGACGGGAACTCCCCCTTTCTCTCTTAACCTCTCCCCTAGCATAATGGTTAAGGAGTTTGGACTTTCTCAATTCCAAGACTCAATTCCAATGCACATGCTGTCGCTTTACAATGGGTTTCCAGGCCATATTCCTTCCTGCATTTAAGCTCTCTTGAGATTCCTCTTTTACAAAGACTTTCCTTATGCATAAAAGGAGGAAAACAGTTGCCATATACCATACAGGGTTTACTGTGAGGATCAAAAGAGAAAACGCACATTGCCTACAGGACTTGGCAAAGCTAAGAGACAATAAATATTTCCTCACATAGTTAAACAAAGTATTTATCTTGAGAAGTTTCTTAAGTGGCACAGTGGGTTCAGGATCCAGCACTATCACTGCTGCAGCTCAGGTCACTGTTGCAGTGCGGGTTCCATTCTGGGCCCCAGAACTTCTATGTGCCGCAGGTGCAGCCAAAAAAAAAAAAACCCCAAAGAGACAAAACTACCTTAAAATTAGCCTACTGTTCGTGTGTACATGCACACATTCTGCCAGTTTTTGGTATCGGTGTTATACTGGCTCGGTAAAAATGAACTAGGGAACTTTCCTCTCTGAACTGAAACTGTTTAAATGATTCACTAAAGTTTAAAATAGCTCACCCATGAAACTCTTTGGGTCTACTAGTTTTATGCATGCGGAGACTGTTCGCTGACAAGCTCCTCAGGATTTTGTTGGTCTCTAGTACATTTCCATTTGAAACAAAATCCTAAATATTGATTACTACCATTTCTTTCTTTCTTTCCTTCTTTCTTTTTGTTGGTCTTTCTAAGGCCACACCCACAGCATACGAAGATTCCTCGGCTACGTGTTGAATCAGAGCTGTAGCCGCCGGATCCGAGCCATGTCTGTGACCCACACCACAGCTCCCAGCAACACCAGATCCTAAACCAACTGAGCAAAGCCAGGAATAGAACCTGCATCCTCATGAATGCTAGTCAGATTTGTTGCCGCTGAGCCATGACGGGAATTTCTCTGACTGCTACCATTTTGATTCCAAATACTTAAAAATAATTTCAATGCACGAGCTCAAGTGATTAAAAAAAAAAATCCCTACACAGTTCTGCATCATTTCTTAATAGAAATACAAACAAATCAAGTGCTATCAAGAAAATTACTAAAGAAATAAATGAACAAATAGTAAGGCAAACTATCCACCAACTGATATTCAAAAAGAACATCATTAAATTATAATTGGAATCCAGATCTTTCAGTAGATAAGCTACTGTATTTTGAACAACACTCTCTCGAGTACCTTGTAAGGCTGCCCTAGGAATCTATTACAGGTTTCTAAAATAGTTCTAGTTATCCAGTAATAAATACAAGTCTGCTACAGAAAATGAGAAGAATACTTATCAAAGGGTGATTTGTGAGAATCAAAGCGTATGTGGAGAATATTCTGTAAACCATAAAGGGCTCTGAAAAATGTTAGGCAGTGTTATTTTTACACTTTATTCAACGCTACAGCAGCTGATGCTTTCCTGGCACAGAGGTTAGCATCCAAAGCAGCACCAGGGCACAAAATTTAAACACAGGTTACCATGAGTCCCCTTGCTTCCCAATAGTTTTTTTCCAATATCCTAGGTTTTAAGGATTATGTACCTTTTATAAATATCACAATGTAGATAGACAAATATTTTGTTGAAGGCAACAGTTTTGTGTAAGAGAAAAAGAATTCAAATTTCTGGTAATTAACATAGTCAAAGTACCTCCTTAATCTGATTAAAAAGAAACCCACCACAGTGCTGTGTAAAAAGCATCCTCCAGTCTATCTTTAAGAGTTCCTTACCAAATTCCCACTGTGGCACAGTGGGTTAAGAATCCAACTGCAAAAGGCACGGGTTTGACCCTCCCGCTGGGCACAGTGGGTTAAGGATCAGCTTTGGTACAGTTGTGTGTAAGTTGCAACTGTGGCTCAGATTTGATCCCCAGCCTGGGAACTTCCATATGCCACAGGTGTACCCATTAAAAAAAAAAAAAAAAGGCCCCTTACTAAATAATAAAATAGAATAAAATACAAATGGTATCCTTAATGTGTTGGTGATGCTGATGATTATGATGGTGATGATAAAAGCAGTTAACTGTGTTAGGTACTTCACATGGCTAATGCCCATTAACGCCCCAACACTGTGCTCTTTGTTTTGTTGACACTGGTCAGTCAATCAGAGACAGAACTGAAATCTGAATCCAAGCAGTGTGACTCCAGAGTCTACAAGCTTAACCACCATGATAGACTACAAATACAGGATCCTACAGATAAATTGCAGTCATCATAAAATTTCCATCTCAGCTAAAGCTTGGGTTTTAAATACATACACACACATATGTATTTTTTTTTTAATGTATACTGTGTATACATTCAGCTACAGCTGAAAAAGTTTGTTTTATTTCTGTTGGCTCCAATAGAGATGAGTGTTTCTGAAGAAGTTTCACTTTTCCCTTGCACAGCACCATGAAAAATAGAAAAGTCTAAGTAAAATGGTCTTTTCTCCAGACTTCCCCAAGATCATGTTTGAAATTCCAATTTAAGTCCCTGTGGAGGTGATTTAACTAAGTCTAATATTGGAGTTCCCGTCATGGTGCAGCGAAAACAAATCTGACTAGGAACCATGAGGTTGTGGGTTCGATCCCTGGCATCCCCTAGTGGGTTTAAGATCTGGCGTTGCCGTGAGCTGTGGTGTAGGTGGCAGACATGGCTCGGATCTGGCGTGCTGTGGCTCCGGCACAGGCCGGTGGCTACAGCTCTGATTCGACCCCTAGCCTGGGAACCTCCACATGCCACAGGTTCGGCCCTAAAAAGACAAGAGATTAAAAAAAAAAAAAAACCCTGAAGTCTACCATTTTAGGTCTTTCATGACAATTGGCCTTCTTAGTCTTTGCCCAGATTTTTCTTTTTTCAGCCAGGATAAATTACAATTTGGCCACGCAACTCAAAAAAGTAAAATAATCACTGAAAACAATCAGGTTTTTTTAAAAATAAGAGTGCCTGCTTTTAAGCTTGATATATTGGTAAGGGATGTGTGCACGGGCACACACGTGTGTGTGTGTGTGTGTGTGTGTCTGTGTGTGTGTGTGTATAGCTAGCTAAATGTAAACAAAATCAACTATGATCTTTTTTTCAAAAAGGTAGCTTTTGAGAGGTACAGTAAATTTTAACTAGGTTTAAATGATTACTTGCAGGCTAGGTAACATCACAACAGTCATTAACAGATGGATAAATGTTTTAAACATGCAGCTTCTATATAACTCAAAGAACCTATGTAAAATCATAATTAAACAGTCATTCTTACTGCTAAAAGATGGATTTTAACAAGAATCTTATATAGGTACAACTAACAGATTAAAACGAGACAGGGCATTCCTGAATACAGGCAGTGTGAAAAAGTCACACTCGCTGATCAGAGGCAATGGCAGAAATTAGTCACTCCAAAAAAAACCTGAGTAATGCCAGATCAAACTATGTCAAAACAAACTTAACATGTTATATGGTAAGGATATTTTTATTGTGGTAAAAATACTCTACCACAGAGTCTCCCAGATTTTCGAAATCCTGAATGACAAGTTTTTTGGCTTATTCTAGAACCAAGTAATTCATTCTCAAGAATCAAAGAAAAAATAAGGAAACATTTAAAAAAAAAAAGTTGAATGAATTTGTCTAACTGGTATTCAAGTCACAAAAAATTGCCTTCAGGACCTCACTTACCCAAAACAACTGAGTGAATACTGAGTATGTAGTACAACACAACAAACTTTAATGCCTTTTCATGATTTAACTCAGGTCATTAACATAACTGCCACATCTCTTGGCGACACCCTTTACACTAGGCTCTGGATAAATGTTTTACGTAAATCATTTAATGCTCCGTAACCTTGGCACGTAACTCTTTCACTTTGGGTGGAGGAAATCAAAACTCAGTGAAATTTAAAATCTTTTCTGAAGTCACACAGCTAGTAAGTGTTAGTTACAAGCTAATACTCATCCCATCACACAGACTCTTGATTGACAAGAGGTGGGAAGAGATGAAATGGATAAGCTTACAAATGTACCACCAGTCACTATATTATAATTCTTCTTTCAAAAATAAGAATTGTGCTAGTATTGAGAATTTTAGTTACTGTGTTAAAAAAAGAAAAATACAGAGTTCCCGTTGTGGCTCAGCAGTTAAGGAACCTGACTAGCATGGATGAGGACTCAAGGGTTTGATCCCTGGCCTCGCTCAGTGGGTTAAGGATCTGGCATTGCTGTGAGCTATAGCGTAGGTCGCAGACACGGCTAGGATGCATTGTGGCTGTGGCTGTGGTGTAGGCCAGTGGCTACAGCTCTGATTGGATCCCTGGCCTGGAAACCTCCATATGCCGCTGGTGCGGGCCTAAAAAGACAAAAAAAAAAAAAAAAAAAATCCTGCCCCATATTCTAACTTATTTAATATTAGGCCTATTAGATTTATGAAATTTACTATGGGCATCATTTTGTTAAATTCACACTTTAACAAACTATTACCAATCTGTTTTCTTCTTACTTTACTAAATCAAAGGATATTATCTTCATCAAAATTCTCTAAACAGTGTTGAAGGTGACCCTGGCTTTAAAAAAGGGAAAAGGCCAATAACACAGTAACACCATCTGTTTATATAATGGCTTATCCTTTATGTGCTATGCGTTAAGTGACACGGAAAGGAAGCAAAAAAATTTCCAAGATCACACAGCTGAACTTTAGATACATCAAAGAGGTACTAGTTTCCTCATCTACCCAGCAAGGCTGTTCGAGGTGACTGAGTACTTTTCGGAAGAACAGAGATTGCTAGTTCTATCCTCAACAAAAAATTGATCAATACAAAACTTACTGAAAAAGTAGCATTCTTTTGAAAGGCATACAGAATGAATAAATATAATGTGGCATTACCCATACAATGGAATCGCATTCAGCAATAAAAAAAATAAGGTACTGGAGTTCCCGGCATGGCCCAGACGTTAATGAATCTAACTAGCATCCATGAGGACACAGGTTTGTTCCCTGGCCTTGCTCAGTGGGTTAAGGATCTGGCATTGCTATGAGCTGTGCTGTAGGTCGCAGACGCGACTCAGATCTGGCTCGGATCTGGCATTGCTGTGGCTGTGGTGTAGGCCGGCAGCTATTCGACCCGTAGCCTGGGAACCGCCATATGCCTTGAGTGAAGCCCTAAATAGCAAAAAAAAAAAAAAAAAAAAAAGTACTGACTCATCTACATTAGAGATGAACCTTGAAAACACTAAGTGAAAGAAGTCAGTCTTAAGAGATCACATATTTTATGCCACTTAAACAAAATGTCCAGAATTGTCAAATCCATAGAGACAGAAAAAAAAAAAAAAAAACACAGATTAGTAGTTGCCAAAGACTGGGTGTGGGAGAAGAATACAGCATGAATGCTAATGAGTACTGGTTACTTTCTGTTCTGGGATAAAAAAAAAATGTTCCAAATCTGGTTACGGTGAGGGACACACAACTCTGTTTATATACTAAAAACCACTGAATTACACACTTTATAGCTGAATTATATGGCATACAAATTATATCTCAATAAAGCTGTTATTAAAAAAGAAATACCTAGTTACATGAGGTACAAAGATGGTCACCTTGTAATTATATTAACAAATTAACTGGAATGAATAACATTTTCTTTTTGCTAAAATCATAAATGCAAAGTGTAATAATTCTTCCACACTTAAAATACTTTACCACTTACATGTATCAGTGGCTGGCATTATCCAAATAGAGTGGTTGAAGGCACAAGCCGGGTTGTAATTCCCAGCTTTAGCATCTACCGTACAGACCAGTAGCTTCCCTTTTCTGAGCCTCACTTTCTCTTCTGTAAAGTCAGGATTAGTGTACCTACTTCCTAAGATTATTTTAAGAATTAATTAAAATAATCCCTGTAAAGCGCAGAACATGGAACAAAATGCTAAGTAAAATCAGTTACTAGAAGTTCCCGTTGTGGCTCAGTGGTTAATGAATCCGACTAGGAACCATGAGGTTGTGGGTTCGATCCCTGGCCTTGCTCAGCGGGTTAAGGATCCGGCGTTGCCGTGAGCTGTGGTGTAGGTTGCAGACGTGGCTCGGATCCCGCGTTGCTGTGGCTGTGGCAAAGGCCGGCGGCTACAGCTCCTGTTAGCCCCTAGCCTGGGAAGCTCCACATGCCGCAGGTGTGGCTCTACATAAAGGCAAAAAGACAAAAAAAAAAATAAAAAAATTGGTTACTAAGATTTACCACTGAATGTTTCTGGAGCCAGACTATGTGTGTCCTATCCTATGCAATGACCTCATCCATATTCGTTTTTAAGATGCTGTCATGGGGCCTCTGGGTGATGGCTGGGGGACACTTGGAAGAAGGCTCTACAAAGAGAGAGTACAGAGCAAGTTCCTACTCTCCTCATCAACTCCTTCATAACAGCCATCAGCTTCCTGGCTGCCAACAGTTGGCAAGGAGATCAGCCAGGCCAAAATCCAGGCCATGGGCTGGACTGGCCCTTCACATAACCCGAAGAGGGCCTCAGGCCTTATGTCCAGTCGGACTTCTCTCAAAGATAATAAGGCTTGCACAGGGGGGCACTCCTTTGATGAAGGCTTCTATGTGCAGAAAAGAAACGAGCAATCTGCACATGCAGTTTTACAGACAGTCACATTTTTAATGGATCTGGTAAGTCTGATCTGCCAAGATTAAGAATGAGGACAAGAGGGAGTTCCCGTTGTGGCTCAGGGGGTTATAAACCCAACTAATATCTGTGGGGATGCAGGTTCGATACCTGGCCTCACTCGGTGGGTTAAGGATCCGGCATTGCCAGGAGCTGTGGTGTAGGTAGGTCGCAGCTGCAGCTAGGATCTGGTGCGGCTGTGGCTAGGGCACAGGCCAGCAGCTGCAGCTCTGACCTTCCATATGCTGCAGGTGCAGCCCTAAAAAAAAAAAAAAATTTTTTTAATTTTAAAAACAATGAGGACACCAGGAACAGACAGACTGGTCAATACAAGCTGGAACTGTATGTAAATACCAGAGGATCTACTGTGTTTGAACATCACTACAGCTTCCTGTCCTCAAGATACTGGTGCTGAACAAGTTTCACACAGAACACTGTCAATATATTCCTTCTACTCTAACTCTAAGGTACACTTAATTTCTGGCCTAACTGAATTTTACCATTCCAGCTGAAAAAAAAAAAAGCAGGTTGGCGTGATCGATATTTTTTTCAGTCTGCAAAATACAACGTCATTCTCAAGATACAACCATGTCAAACACTCCCTCCACAACTTGAATGAGTCTCCCCTGAAAAAGGAGAAAAATCTAAGTGGATATTTTTTATAATTTCAATGACAATATTTAAAAGTTATTTGAGACACATGAAAAGATGTTCAACATCGCTCCTGATTAGAGAAATGCAAATCAAAACCACTATGAGGTACCACCTTACACCAGCCAGAATGGCCATCATCAAAAAGTCTACAAACAATAAGTGCTGGAGAGGGGGTGCAGGAAAAGGATCCCTATTACACTGTTGGTGGGAATGCAAATTGGTGCAACCACTGTGGAAAACAGTATGGAGATTCCTTAGAAAACTCAAAATAGAATTACCATTTGATTCAGCAATCCCACTCCTGGGCATCTATCCAGAGGAAACGACTTGAAAAGACACATGTACTCCAGTGTGCATTGCAGCACTCTATGCCATAGCCAGGTCATGGAAACAACCCGAATGCCCATCGACAGAGGAGTGGATAGGGAAGATATGGTACATACACACAATGGAATATTACTCAGTCATTAAAAGGAATGAAATAACAACATTTATAGCAACATGGATGGACCTAGAAATTATCACGCAAAGTGAAACCAGTCAGACAATTAGACAGCAACACCCAATGCTACCGCTTACATGTGGAAACTAAAAAGACACAATGAACCTCTTTGCAGAACAGACAATGACTCACAGACTTTGGAAAACCTTGGTTTTTCAAATAAGACAATCTGGGGAGTAGAGGGATGCAACTGCCCACGCATTAAGACAGAATGTGGACAAATAGGTCCCAGGGGAAAGAACAAAAAAAAAAAAACACTATAGTCAAAAGAGTGGTGGGTCAAAATACAACCCGTCGTGACTCAGTGGTTACGGAATCCGACTAGGAACCATGAGGTTGCAGGTTCGATCCCTGGCCTTGCTCAGCGGGTTAAGAACCCGGCGTTGCCATGACCTGTGGTGTAGGTTGCAGACGCGGCTTGGATCCCACATTGCTGTGGCTGTGGTGTAGGCTGGTGGCTACAGCTCCCGTTAGACCCCTAGCCTGGAAACCTCCATATGCCGCGGGTGGGCCCAAATAAGGCAAAAAGACAAAAAAAAAAGACAAAAAAAATATATCAACTTTCATTCAAAGGCCTTCTGATATAAAAAGGGCCATAACTGATCACATATATACCCCACATCATTTTACCAACAGGATTAAGAGAAGGAAGGAAAATCTTTAAAAAGACCCAACCAATAAATGTATTATAAATTACATTTAAATGCATGAGGAACTCTAAGGGAAGGCAACCCCTTAAAATAGCTTAGCATTTATCTGGAAAACCAATGATGTATAAGTAAAATTTTAGTATGGCAAATGTGTGACAAGGACAATGAGTCACGTACAAATACCAGGATAAAGTTGCTAATTCCTAAAGGGATGGTTTTAGGATAAGTTCCTGGAATGAGGAGGTTTTGTCCTGAGATCTTGAGAGATGATTAGAACTTAAACAGCTCTCAAGCATGACTGTGGGAGATCAAGGAGCAGGCAAGCAGGAGAGCATTTGGGAAAATTATACAGTAGGAAGGCAAAATTAATGTAGTACAAGAAAGAAAAGAGCATGAAAGAGTCACACTATGGAAAGTTTCTCACTCTAAGTTTAGATTGACTATACAGTCAAGAGCAATCCAAGTTTTGATACATTCTACTGTTCTGCAACTTTTTTTTTTTTTTTTGCTTTTTAGGGCCACACTTGCGGCATATGGAGGTTCCCAGGCTAGGGTTCCAACTGAAGCTGCAGCTGCTGGCCTACGCCACAGCCACAGCAACGCCAGATCCAAGCTGTGTCTGTGACCTACACCACAGCTCACGGCAACGCTGGATCCTTAACCCACTGAGCGAGGCCAGGGATCGAAACCACAACCTCATGATTCCTAGTCGGATTCGTTTCCGCTGCACCCCTGTGCGAACTCCTGAAACACTTCTTTATCTTTCAGATAAACCAGATCTTCCCCTTGAGTCAAAATGTAACATGGTGAAGCTTTCCCAAAGTTGCAGTGCAGTCAAAGGCTCCTTTCTGTGTACCTACAACACTCTGCTGATCTCTGTTACACTGAGTAGTGATTCCCAAATACTGCATAGAGTTATGGGGCAGCTTGGTGACAAGACAGCAAGGCACTGTTTATCCTCTAGCCTCTAGGAATCAGCGGTCGCGTGAGCCAATTTATATACCCTATGAACAAAAGTCGTAAGACCACCTTCTTATATGGGATTCTATAAAAATATGTTTCACTTTCCTTAGCATGTCACCAAGCTCCTCGCTAGTGAGCTAAATCATAAAGAAACTAAGATTGGCTAAGTTTTTCTTTTAGAACCAACAACTGAAAAAAACACATAGTGTAAGACTACCACAATTACAAAAGGCATTAAACTACCAGTTGTTTTTCACTAAATTAACTTCTGGAATGTTTGAGCATATAGCTCAATTTACCTCTCTTTAGAAACCTGTATCCACAACCTTGGGCTTTCTTTTTAGTCTCATACTTTCACCAGGCAAACATACCTGTTTAGTAAGGGCAAACCAAGGCACCTTCAAATAAAAGTATACTGTAATTCAATACTGACTGACGGTGCTGCTCTCCTACAGAAACAGCCATTCTTGGCTACAACAGTACCCAATAAAGTTCAGAATAGAAAGCAAGAATGGATTGTCAGCCCCAACAATGCTGATATTTCCTTTCTAACATTCTCTTCTTCATTCCTGCCCAGATGAGTTCTTTCAAGCAATTCTGAGAAGAATACAAGTTGATATAAGGGAAAATGATCAAGGTGGTGGCAACCACACATTAATGGTGTCAATTTGTTGTTGTTGTTGTTTGTTCGTTTTTGTTTTTTCAGGGCCACACCCGCGGCATATGGAGGTTCCCAGGCTAGGGGTCGAATCAGAGCTGTAGCTTCTGACCTGCGCCACAGCCACACTGATGCCAGATCTGAGCCGTGTCTTTGACCTACACCACAGCTCACAGCAATGCCGGATCCTTAACCCACTGTGCGAGGCCAGCGATCGAACCTGCGTCCTCATGGACAGTGATTTCCGCTGAGCCACGATGAGAACTCCGGGTGTCAGTTTCTTTCGACGACTACATTAATAATCACAGACGGTAACTGAAAACAGGAAATACATCCTAATCTGGTGCCTTCAAACAGTGATTTTGCATAAAGACCGACCAAGTAAACCAATATAGGAGCAAGACTAGAAGAAATTATGTTAAAGTCACAAATATTTTTTAACTTGGGAAAGTCAAAATCCCAACAAAGTTATATAACTTAGCAAGCCAATTCTAAAAATCATTCAAAATTCTATCCTAGCTGGGCTAGCTTCCAAGATATCAAATCTATGAAGTGATATTAATGGAAGCAATGTGATACTGGCACAATACAAAACAGGTAAATGGAATAAAAAACACTAGCAGGTTCAAAACTAAAGTCTGTCCATATGATAATTTAGTATATTGCAATGAAGGCAATAGTCTCAGTGTGGGAACCGTTAAGACACTCAATAAATGGCGATGGGCCAACACCCCCACTCATGGGAGAGTAGAGTTGTCAAAACTCTATACTTCATACCATACAGAACTGGATTTCACGTGAACTAAGGAGTTAAACCTATTAAATATATAAGAAGACAACAGAAAGAGAATATAGTTTTAGGGGTAAGAAAAACTTTCCCAAACAAAAATTACCCAAAAAATTGGTAAATTTTATGTCAAAAATATTTAGAGTTTCTATAGGGCATAAGGTATCAAACTGTTAAAAGCCATTACCAGTTGGGACAAAATATCTACACCACATGTCACAAAAAAGAGAGTTAACTCTCAACTGCACAATGAATCAGTTAGAGGATGATGACACTGATGTAAACTCCTAATATATAAAGAATTCTTGCAGGGCAAAAGCATATTAGTAAGTAATTAAAAGAAGATTTAAATGAACAATAAATAAAGTTAATGGAACAATCTCATGGCCTCATTATTAGTCAAGAAAATGCAAATTAAATGGTAAAGTGTAATTTTCACTCAAAAGACTGACCAAAAAGAAAAAAAAAGATTTCTGTTAGTGACGGACTGGGAAATATACTGTTAGTGGTAGTGGAAACTGAAACAAATTTTTGAAGACTGTTTTGACAGTATGTTGACCTCATGTTCTTAGTAAACCCAGTAAATTCTACTTTTAAAAACATACTATAGAAACGACCATAAAAGTGTACAAAGATAATACTATACTATATTATAAACGTGCGTGTGCACACGCATACACACACACACACACACACACACACACACTAATAAAATGACAGTGCTCAGTAACTATTACTACATGCCAGGCATGGTTCTAAGAACTTCATAAACATCAACTCACTAAATTTTCACAGCAACCCTACCTACAATATCAAGTCTGTTTTGCAGATAAGGAAACTTAGGCACAGAGAGGTTAAGTAACATTGCCAAGGTCACAGAGCTAATAAGCAGTGGAGCAAGGATTCAAATCTAGGTGCTTTGACTTCAATATCCTGAGCTCTTAACCATTACAGGCCTATTGCCTCTCAAACAGGGATATTCATTTATAATATACTAGCAAAATACTGGGAATAACCAAATATCCACGATCAAGTACTGGTAAAGTAAATTACGATCCGTCCGCCATGTGGAAAAATTAATGATGCAGAGCTGGCATACATATGCACAAATATCTGTAATACATTAAGCGAAAATAAACAAGTCACAAAAAAGATTTAACATGCTTTCATCTGTACCTTAAACACAACCTCTGTATATAGGTTGGTATGTATCTCTGTATGTATATTGTTCTTTTGTCAGGCCTTCATCCAAAAAATTACACATCAAATAGTCAATGCTGGCATCTTCTGGGGAGAACAGGATTAGGGAGAGTAGGTGAAAGGAGACTTTCATTACTGACTTTACATTTTTTTCTATTAGGTGATTTATTTTTCAAACTGGCATGCTATTACTTTCATATCCAAAAAAATCTAACAAGCAAACAACCAACAGGGAAGCAGAGCCACAACTACTTAACATATAAGCGAAGATGCTAATAAGACTGACATTTCTGGATCTGCCCCTGAATGAATCCCTTACGTTTGCTATGCTCATGGCCACAGACTGAAAAACCCTAAACTGTCCAACCAATTATCGCACAGTAAGATCAGCATACATCAGTGCAAGAGTGTTCGCCAGCAGTAGTGAGAGTCAAACTGCTTAGATTCAAGCTGCAGCTCCACTATTTATACGACTCGGGGGTAAGTCCTTTATTAGTCACCTACCTATTCTCTCAACTTCCTCCTTGTAAAATAGGGATGATGGTATTTGCCCTACATTTCATACTTGTGAAGTCCTTAGAGTAATATCTGCAGAAGCTAACACGTCTTTTGTTAGATTAAAAACAAATAACTTTTGAAAACACACACACACACAGATAACTTAAGAAAATATATACACATGCGTTCTGGTGTTAAGGTCTGGGTATCTGTTCCTATCCGAAGATACTAAACAACTTCTTCAAGGTGAATTCAGCACGTCATACACCAGCAGAGTAGGTATCGTCCTCGAAAACCTTCTCTAAGGCTACACAGATGCATGTGTGAATACTGTTCCATAACATAGCGTGCGTTTCTCATAGTCAAGGAGCGTCTAGGTCTGCCAGTGGACGACTTCGAGCTCTGTCCTCTGGGGCCACACCCCAGAACAAAGCTCACCACAAACCTGGGATCTTTCGTCTTCAGGGGCTGCACAGTAAACTCGCTGTTTCTAACCCTAACATATGCAGAAACATCCTGTTTTAAAACAAAAAAACCCTTTCTCCTCCTAAAATCCCTTTCCTATGGTCCATTGATGAAACCCATAAACTCTTAATATATTAATTGTAATCCTCTCCCTCACGCTTTTTTTCCTCCTTGGCTAAAGCTCATCTTGATTTTAAGGCAGCTTATCCAAAGTCTCACCTTGCGTAGGTGTCTTTGTCAATGTTCTGTTATTTTCACTCGACAATGCCATACAAAGAACTAAGAAATTACAACGCCCTACCAAAAGTTAGGAATCACTGAAAATAAAAGCTTGCTACACTGTAATTGCCCTATTACATATTACAGTTCGGTATTGGGGATTAGGCTTATTGAAACATATACACCAACTTTAGACATTTTAAGTCCACCAGTCCTCAAAGTATTTTTTCCCAATTCAGGGATCTCTCTAACACACAATTTCTCTCACATTGTATCTGACATTCCCAAATAAACCGTTCAAAACAAAGTAATTTATAAAGTCCCAAGAAACCCTAGGGGAGGGAGAAGACTAGAAATAACTCGGCCCTCCTGTCAATCTCTCCTGGCTCTTTTTCACACTCTAGAAAGAGTAATTTGCACATCCTGTATAAATCCACTAAAGAATGATGTAAAAAAGACTAAATAAAAGAACGCCCGTGTAGAAGTTCTTCAGCTCAATCCCCTGTTTGGCAGATGATGAAACCAAGATCTAGAGAAGTAACTTCCTCAGAGTCACATGCTTTGGGCTGAAATGATGTCTGATGATGAGACTGCTGACATCTTTCCATTCCCTTGAAGAAACAGCCCGGCATTATAATCCTTAATTAACCACACACATTCAAACCGTCTAACTGCAGGCCACTGTTACAATCACTAGTCCTACACTACAAAAAAAATTTTTACATGTCTTGTTAGTATGTCATTTAGAATTTTTCTAAGTACTGTGAAAATAATGACTTTAGGTAATTACAGTTAAGTCTCATTTTACAGAAGAACAAGCTGACCCCAAAAGCATTATATCCTTTTTACC
Source organism: Catagonus wagneri (assembly GCA_004024745.2). Classification (NCBI taxonomy): domain Eukaryota; kingdom Metazoa; phylum Chordata; class Mammalia; order Artiodactyla; family Tayassuidae; genus Catagonus; species Catagonus wagneri. The sequence continues at coordinate 20,369,640 of PVHT020004944.1, forward strand.
GCATCAAAACTAAGGAGAAGAGTCAGTCTTAATGAACTGACTGGTACACATCAAAGCACATCTCCTCCACATTTTTAATATCTGCATTTTTGCATTAAGAAGGGTTCTCACGCTGTCTTTTAAAGGAAATCATTTTGAGACAAAGAGGAAAACCATAATAAATGGATTAAAACACAATTTTCTCTGGGTCTCACTCATACCTGCTGCTCATCCTCCATGACGTTACTAGCAAATTCAAATACTAGGTCGTTCTGTTGGACAACAGCAGCCATAATAACGCATTCCCCTTAGATCCACATGAGAAAAATTCCAAACAGGTCCAGGTACCAGGCAGCAGAGTCCAGTGACCAATTCGTATGAAGAAGAAGAAAAAAAAAAAAAAGCCAAGCTAAGTCTGTGAAGTTAGTGTATACCCAGGTTTTCTTTAGAGTAGGCGCTTCAAATTTTCTTGGTTCACTGAGATTTTACTCAAAGGGAGGCAATTCTTCTGAATTTTTCTTCTCTAGAACTTCTTGGCCTGAAAAACACAAAGCTTAAGTTAGTTATGAGAAAGTAACCATACTATTCAGAAATAACAGTTAATACAGATGGCAGTGTCTCCGAAGTATTTTTCTGGTTGTTGTTAATGTTTTTAAACAAAATCAAAATAACAAGTGAACACAGAGGAGTTTTTTAAAAGCCAGACAGACATTTTCTTTTAAGACTTCATTCCTGCTAAGATCACCTCTTATTACTGAAAATGAAGTTATTCTTCCCCTCCTCCCGTTAAATTACAAAGTACTGTTTATCAAAAAAAAAAAAATTTCCACCCAGCCATAAGTAGATTTTTGTAATTGCCATAAAGGCCATATAAACAATTTTCTTCTTTCTACTAAACCGGCCAACTACACACTAAGAACCGCTACTCATGAATAATTTCACAATATAAATTTTTGCCTTAATAGAAACAGTCAGACCCTATTAGGCTTTATATATATATATATATACATATATATGGATTTTAAATCGGTCCAACACATTTAAAGTTTAATAAGTACTACTTTAAGAGCTTTTAAAAATAAGCAGAAATTAAAGCCCATTCTTTCTGTCCTTTAAAAAGGTTTCTGATAAGTAGAATGCTTTACCACGCTTAAGCCTGTCTTCCGTGGCTTCTTTTTTAATGCACTAAAATATATCCTTATCTCTAGCACAGGCTTGCAAGCAACAGGAAGGAAACAGAACTTGACCACGTCATGGCAAATTAGAACATGCAAAGAACTGCACTTTACAATAGAAAAACAGAAACGCAACTTGAGTGAAAACAATTTCACAGTGGAGGGAGAAAAACTTTGAAAAGTACCTGCCAAAGAAGTTTGCCCATTTAAACAATAACTTTTAAAAAGCTACGAACTGCTAACAAAAGTAAAAGGAAATTTTAATTTAAAAGTCTAGCACGATTTTCTTAAATACTGCAGCAAGTATTTATGGCCATAAATATGACATGAAAAGACAAAGATATAAAAATAATCACATTAAATAACACCTAGTTCTTTGAAACAGCGTTTACGATTTTAATTTTAAGGATGTGAATTCAAGAATGAAGCTGAGCTGATGAATCAGTTTCCCTGAAAACTTGAACGCAGCCAGTGTGTGTTCACACTAAATGACCTACTCATTTTCCTCATTTCAGTAAGGCCGTTTCCTATATATTCCAGACTCTAAGAGTCATCACGAATGACTGTGATTTCCGTAACTGGAAAATTAAACACAAAAAACCCCCACCAAAAACAAAACAAAACGGTTAAGAACTCAATTCAGGTAATATTTCTACTAACTAAATTCTAACACCCACCCATCCCTCCTCTTAGACTTCAACTCCAACACTGGCAAAGTGTTTTTAGCACCACTATTCAGGTAGTTTTTGAGCAATGCACCATGTCTGGAGGGGAGAAAAGTACTTTGACTTAAACGGATCACAGACAGACTTATAAACCTAAAACATACGTACAGTATTTTTCTTTAAACTCTCACCCAGCTCTGTACTAGGCTTGCCTTCTTAGGCCCCGTACACAAACTGCATTCATCCTTGTCTCCCCTTTTCCACTTTTCATGCTCCGGGTCCCCGGAATACCCCTCCCACTTCTCGGCACCCAGGGACACTTCTCCATTCTTCGATGCTCAAGTCCCATTTCTTTCACAGAGCCACCCAACGGCTATGCCTTGACCTACACGGGCCTGCGAAAATACAGCACTTAATAGCACTAACTGGACACCGTCTCGCATTTGAAAATTATGTCCTACTTCAGCTGAATAAATGTCTATTATTTGCCAAGTCATATGCCAGGCACCATAGCAATTAAGGGCAAAACCCCCCTCTGGAAAGAGTAACCATTGTCGAAAAATGTCTTCTGAAACCTTAAAAATGAAAAGAAAATAAATAAATAAAACAAAATTTCTTCTGTACCTCCCACACCTGTGTGCTCATAATAACGATAAAAAGCATTATATTAGCGACAGAGGTTTTGAAAAGCTATCACAGATATTTAAGTTCTTTCTACGTAGATTCTTTATGAAGAAAGCCTAATACTTTTGATAATGAGAAAACCATTACTCTAAACGTAAAGAACCACAGTAAAAAAGTATACGCAGAATCAAGGGATGTTTCCTGACAGAAAAGTTTCTCTTTAAAGTTTAAGATTCCAAAGGACTATTCCCAAATCCACTTATTCGTAAATACAAAGGTGACCCTGTCCCAGAGGCCCTCTATGGAAAGTTTCACTTTCTTTTCCACTGCGATCACGAGCCCTTTTTTAGTGGCACTTCCACAGTGCTATTGTCCTTTAACAAAAATTGTTTCCAAGCTCAAAATAAGGGACAAGCAAGCAACAGACCTCCATTGTAAGGTACACACTAGCAAACTAACGGTAATCACCTAAAACTGAAATGACAGCCCATGGTCACGAAGCCACGTGTTGGGCTACAAAGAGAACTTTATTCTTTACCCACTGAAGTGTTTGTTCATTTCTTACTTTCTTTTTTTTTTTTTTGTCTTTTTGCCTTTATGTAGAGCCGCATCTGCGGCATATGGAGGTTCCCAGGCTAGGGGTCTAACAGGAACTGCGCAGCTGCCGGCCTACACCACAGCCACAGCAACACGGGATCCGAGCCACGTCTGCAACCTACACCACAGCTCACGGCAACGCCGGATCCTTAACCCACTGAGCAAGGCCAGGGATCGAACCCACAACCTCATGGTTCTTAGTGGGATTCGTTAACCACTGAGCCACGAAGGGAACTCCCTGCATTTGTGCATTTCTACACCCAAGTTCATAAGCTGGAAAACCGTAAGGAAAGGAAAGCTCCTGCATTATTTTATTGGCTCCATGAGGCCCCCAACCGTGTGTCTCCTCAAACTCTATCCACTGCTCTTCCTCTTCTCTGAGTAGTTACATAGCCTACGGCAGGAACCAACGAGGTTCTTGGGAAGAATTTTTCTAATTCCTGATCCAGAGGTACCACCCATACATATTAGAGGTACTCAAATAACAGCCTCGAAGCACTAAGTTTTTTTCAATAAGAGATGAGACTGAACACCTGCATCAATGATTTTTTTTTTTTCACGAGTAAACTGAGCCCCTGTAACCCAAGGTCTCACAGTCTGACAGCGTAACAGAAGGACAACTAGCATCTTCATTTCCTAAGTCGGGACCCTGGCCATGACTCCAATACACAGCCTCTAAATCCCCCCAAAATCCTTTATGCTGTAATCATTTAGAACCTGGGTTTCTAGGTAAACACACAGATCAAATTAGTTCAGCTCCATGGAGTTCCCTTCGTGGCTCAGTGGTTAACGAATCCGACTAGGAACCATGAGGTTGCGGGTTCGATCCCTGGCCTTGCTCAGTGGGTTAAGGATCCGGCGTGGCTGTGAGCTGTGGTGAAGGTTGCAGACGCGGCTCAGATCCCGCGTTGCTGTGGCTGTGGCGAAGGCCGGCAGCTACAGCTCCTGTTAGACCCCTAGCCTGGGAACCTCCATATGCCGCGGGTGCGGCTCTAGATAAAGGCAAAAAGACAAAAAAAAAAAAATTAGTTCAGCTCCTGATGCCCAAACCCACTCACTAAACTATCTATTTGGTAGGTCCACATCAGGGCCCTCAGATTCAATGTGTCTAAAATGTGTCCACAACTGAACTTATCATTTTATTCAAATTTTCCCTAGAATGGAAAAAAAATATATAGGTACTCGGGCAAAAGCAGAGGCATTTTTTTTTCTACTCTATCAAAATTATAAGGTCTTTGGGTAAATTTAAAACTTGTTTGAGTTTACCAACCATTTTGTTCAGGAACTCTGCTGTATGAACAGTTCCCAATGCATTTTATTTTCAAAGTGTCCTTTAGTCTTTATAAAACAAGTAAAAAGAGAAAACTGTTCATTCAACACAAGGACTTGAAACAGTTAACTTGAATGCACAGCTTTGAAAGGTCACCCGGTTGGGAATCCACCAAATAACAAAAACTCCCCAAGCTGGCTCTCCTATCTTTCGACTGGGTAAGAACCACATTCTTAGTCTACAAGGAAACATGCCAGAGGAATGTTTCATCATCAGTAAGGTTCCTAACCTCTTATGGACAAACTAAAGATTTAAGGTAAAACCACAGCACAAGCACAACAGTTTAAGAGCACAGGCTCTGGAGTCTGAATCTGCACTGTGACTTTGGACAAGTTACACAGGATCAGTTCCCTCCCGCAAAAGAGGTGTAAGTCACAGCTTCCTCATTCTGTAAAGTGGGTATGACAAATAGCACTAACATCCACAGTTTGTGAAGATGAGATGCAAATGTATGCGCAGAATGCCTGGCACATAAATTTTACTCCATAAACATTAGCTTCATAATAGTCTAAGTACAGTGCAAGAGATGTGTAACAGGTACATGCCAGGTAACTAATGATTCCTTAAAGTCTCACTTCCATACTCCCTAGCAGTCACCCTTACCTATTTGCTAGACTCCAACAAAGAATACCGTAGCCTCATTATCAACAAAAGGAGAATTCTAGTCCAGTGCCTAAAAATTGGCACCTATTTGATAAATCCAGTTGCTTCAAGGTTAGGACCACATCCTGTCTGGCAAGCTTCCCTTAACACAAAATTCCATTATGCCCCCATTCCAAACAAAATGAATTTACTAACTGTAAACACTAAACCCTCAGCCACATTGCTGGCTACTGCAACCAACTCAAATGGGAAATTTTTGTGTGTCTTATGAAAAGATTTCACGTATTATAAACATATGAGAGTCAAAATCAGTTTTTCATGCTTTTCACACTTGCTTCCTTGATCCCAAAACTGAAGGCAAATTTAAGTTTCCTTCAAAAGGGCTTTAAATACAAGGGTCTATAGGAGTTCCCGTCGTGGCTCAGTGGTTAAGGAATCCGACTAGGAACCATCAGGTTGAGGGTTCGATCCCTGGCATTGCTCAGTGGGTTAAGGATCTGGCATTGCCGTGAGCTGTGGTGTAGGTTGCAGATGCGGCTTAGATCCTGCGTTGCTGTGGCTGTGGTGTAGGCTGGCAGCTACAGCTCCGATTAGACCCCTAGCCTGGGAACCTCCATATGCAGTGGGTGTGGCCCTAGAAAAAGGCAAAAAAAAAGTTTAAAAAAAGAAACAAAAAAAACCCAAGGGTCTATAAACCCATAATTCAATGATATCTTTAAGAAAATCATTGCTACCCCTTGCCTTGGAAGTCACTAAGCCATCAACTCCTTATGTTCAACATGAAAACTGATAAAAGAAACCAATCAAACAAGTAAAAAGCAAAAAGCTTTTATTATTTATTTATTTATTTATTTATTTATTTTGTCTTTTTGCCTTTATGTAGAGCCGCACCCGCGGCATATGGAGGTTCCCAGGCTAGGGGTCTAACAGGAGCTGTAGCCGCCGGCCTACACCACAGCCACAGCAACGCGGGATCCGAGCCGCGTCTGCAGCCTACACCACAGCTCACGGCAACGTCGAATCCTTAACCCACTGAGCGAGGCCAGGGATCGAATCCGCAACCTCATGGTTCTTAGTCGGATTCGTTAACCACTGAGCCACGAAGAGAACTCCAAAAAAAGCAAAAAGCTTTTAGATCAGACATCAGTTCTGGCCCAAAGAAGGTAAAACACACCAGCTTAGTCAATGGATGAATGACTACCTTTAATCTGAATGACTTTTCTAATAAAATATTCAGATTGTGTATTTATAAATATTCGTATTTCTAAGGCTGGGAGTAGCTAAAGAACGGAATTATGTAGCAACCCCAGACACCAAGTACCTGAATAGACAGTATTTTTATATGAAGAGATAACTGAATAAAAAGCTCTTTCTACGTATAGACATATCCATCATAAGAACAGCAAACACAGTTGGAAAAGACATCAGAAGAAATACAACAAAAATTAAAGACAATAGAATAAGAAAAGTGAAGGTAGAGAGGCTATTCAAGTTAGAAATGAGAGGCAAGCAATAAACCCATTAACCGTAATGACTGGAATTCTTAAGTAAGAGACCATAGTTAGGCCTTTTCAGTAGTTTTCTAGTATGACAGAATGCTTTATATTAGCTCCCAGAAGAAATGAAAATAATAAATCAGTGTTATCAAGATAAATACTATACCATCTTTCAAGGGCTTGCCGATTGATTCTCAAATCTAAAAAGTGGGGGATCACGTGCTTTTAGAGCTGAAAAAGATCTAAGGATTACCTAGGACAATGTGCTCTGGCCTAGAGCAATCTGGCTTGTCCAAGGTCACAGAGACAGTTAATGGCAAAGAAACAAACAATTCTCCACTTTTCCCCAATTCCCAGCGTAATTCTCTACTTACGCCCCTATATCCACATTAAGAGATCATAAGTGTTTTTCATTAGCAGGCTATCTGGACAAATGAAGATGTTCTTAGCAATAAGAACCATACATATTACCACCCGTGTCTTTTTTAAGTAGCTGCTCTGCTTGAAGCATCTTTCATTGAAGGGGAGGCAAGGCAAAGGAAGTATCTAGATCTTCTTTCTAAAGTGCAGTTCTTATCTCCACCCGAATGAAGCACGAATCGAAGTATTTGTTTTCTGGTGATATAAGCAAAGCTGCACTAGGCCTTGGAAACCTGAATACGCTCACCTAGCTTCACCATGTTAAAGTGAAAACACACAAACAAACAAATAAACAAACCAAAAACCCACAAAGTCAGTTCGATCAAGGGGATAGGCTTCCACCTTTTCGCTGACACCCCAGAACAGTTCCAGGACTCGGAGGGCAGGCTGCGATTACTCACTACCCAGACCTGAAAGGCCGGTTCTTTCACATTGCTCACTTCCCATCGCTGGCCTCTTGGGCCTACCTGGTGTCAGATTACACTCAGGCAGCATTTGTAGCACCTTGCAAAACGGGCCAGCCAGATCTCATACCTAGACCTGTTCAGACCTGTGGTCTCCAGATTAACCCTTTTTCTGAGCATGTTCTCAAAACGAGAGAATTTCCAACCAAAGAGAAAGAGCCAACAGTAGTCAGACACTGTGCTCTTCACCTGGGTGGCGAAAAACTGTTTTACTTTCTCCCAATGGCTGAAAGTGATAATTGTCCAAATGTCATTAACTGGTGCTTTCATTATGCAAATAAACTGATGGGAGAAACCTTCTTCCCTCCGGTGCCCAAGCTCTGACAAAAACACACCTATCCAGGGAACACACACATGCTAAAATGTGCTTGTCAGCAAGACCTGTTCGGGCAGTTTAAAGATTTCTTTCTATAACAAACAAGAATCAGCTTGAAAGAAAACTTTCATTTCTGTGGCTGGTTTATTCCCCTATTTAATATTTTCATTTTCTTAGAAAAGGTATGCTCTAGTCAACGAGTGCCCTACCCGGAGAATATAGCAGATAATACACCCCAAAATGAAAAGATGGGCAACTTACTTCTCTACTTAAAACCAGTCAGTGGCTTCCACTGCCTATAAGAAAAACTTCAAATCCATTAACAGAGCTTCCTGCCCCAAAAGATATAAGAAAAATGCAGTCAGTGAGCTATGTAAAACACCTGCGCTGGAAGAGTGACTAGGAATAGTCCGCGGACCAAGCTTAAAAGGACACCTCTGTCACAAGTTTACTACTCTTCACTCCAATTTCAAAAACAGGAATTCCAGCATTTCTGCATTTTATAGTCCCGTATGGCTCCCTACCCTACTCCCATATTAAAGAAACCAAAGTCAGAGCTGCCTCAACTCCGCCCAGCGCTCTTTCCCAGGCTTCCTCTGTCTTCTCCGAGAGGCTCAATCCAGGCCTCTCTACATCTTCCTGGTGATCACAACCTTTTGTACCTGTGGCATTTTAGCGGCCCTTTCCAAGTCACAGCAGGACCAGACTTAAGAATATAAACTCTAGGAGTTCTCGTCGTGGCACAGCGGAAACAAATCTGACTAGGAACCAGGAGGTTGCGGGTTCGATCCCTGGCCTCACTCAGTGGGTTGAGGATCCAGTGTTGCCATGAGCTGTAGTGTAGGTCACAGACCCGGCCCGGATCTGGCATTGCTGTGGCTCTGGCGTGGGCCAGCAGCTGTAGCTTTGATTAGACCCCAAACCTCCATATGCCGAGGGTGTGGCCCTGAAAAGACAAAAGACCAAAAAAAAAAAAAAAAAAAAGGGAATATAAACTCTAGAGAAGCAAAAACACTCACTGTTTCTCAAGCCATCAACAAATTTGATGGACTCAGACCCTCATACACAAAATTTCCTGCTCCCTACACGTAGAAGACCCCTAATTTCATAGCATACCCCATTTTCTTCTTTAAATAATAGAAATCTATTTTGAATAAACTTAGATACAGTCCAACAATCTTGATGGTCCATGTCAAGATCCTTCAGATGGGATTCTTCCCATCATCACCCTCGTTAACTGGAGCTCATGTAAGAAGCTAAATCCAGTGACACCCAAAATACTAGGAGCAGTAAAACCACAAGATGAGAGATGAGAAGGTGGAAGAGCATGAGCTTAGTATAAATCATACGTGTAAGTCTATATTTTCCTATTGTACAAATTTTAGACTGAAGCAAACTTTAAATACTATGCACAATAATACAAAGATGTTTAATACAGAACAGTTCAATGTTTAGGTCTGCCATCATTTATAAAATCTCAATTTTCAAATCGTTTGAATCCATTTTAGATACTGTTAACTAAGTGCAGTGATGATCCTTGTATTAGGTTTTCTTCTGTAGGAAACAGTTTTATTATGCATACATGAGGTCCATCCAGAGCTAATCAAAAGATCCTAGAACATCCATTGTTTTCCTGCTTTTACTGACTGACTTGGTGGTAAATATATGGGTGAATAGTTACTGAACTTTCCCCTAAGCTCAACACTGTGGGAAATATAAGGACATAATGCGTGTCGTTCCTATGAAGCTCACGATCTAGTTCGGGAAACAAGATCAAGAGAGAAAACAACTGAACACCAAAAGTATTCAATTAAACACCGATAAAACCGGTCAGTACTGCAGCATTTCAGGAGAGGGGATGGTCAAATGGGTCAAGACAATGAAGGACCTAAACTCAACCTTAAAATGAGTTAGGTCTACAGCCATAGCGCCCTGAACACGCAATCTCATCTGATCTCGGAAGCTAAGCAGGGTCGGGCCTGGTTAATACTTGGATCGTTGGATGGGAGACTGCCTAGGAATGCTGGGGTGCTGTGGGCTTTAAAAAAAAAAATGAGGTAGGATGTGGAAAGACTGTGGGGGCGGGGAAAAAATAAAGTACAGGGTGTGTATGTATGTGTGTTCGCTCATGAGTTTCCTCGTGTGTGTGTGTGCGTGCGCACACATGTGTGTGAAGGCTGAGACACAAAAGAATGAAAAGAATCAAATCTGACCCAAGTGAGAGTTCTCATCACGGTACAGCGGAAATGAATCTGACTAGCATCCATGAGGATGCAGGTTCAATTCCTGGCCTCGCTCAGTGGGTTAAGGATCCGGGGTGGCCGTGAGCTGTGGTGTAGGCAGGTACAGCTCTGATAAGACCCCCTACCCTGGGAACCTCCATATGCCACACGTATACCCACCCCCAAAAAAAACGTGACCCAAGTAAATCTGGAGATAGTTTTATAGCTAGATAAGACCTAAGATCTGACAAGGGGAAATAGTAGAAAATGTGGTTAATAAAGCAAAGCAAAACCAAATTATGGAGAGTCCTGAAAGCCAGGCAGTGGAATTGAGGCTTGATTTGGAAAGAAAAAGTGGCAAGTTCCTGGAGATTTTCAAAGCTGGTTGCAACAACAGAGTGTGGTCCCATGATTATAAACCCCAGTGCAAGTCACATATGTGGGATACGGTAACTACCAACCAAAAATGATGAGAACGGCTTACACAAACATTCCACAGCTGGATCGCTACACTGATAACTTCTAGCCACCAACGTGTATACTGTCCTCCTTAAATTCTTCATTAATTACTTATAACAGAGATTCTCAACAATGACTTTTAAACCACTCTTGGTGTGGGAAAATTATTTGAAACAAAAATCACTTCACTAGTTCACTTCAAGTTTTTATTCTTTGCCCAAGAATTGGAAGGGAGATACAGGAAAATTAGATTTTTCCATAAGATATGACCCATGACCGTACAATCTTCCTTAGAAGTTATTTAATTGAACATCAAGACTGTCCTACATCCAGAGTTCCCGCTGTGCTGCAATGGGATCCTTGGCATCCTGCAGCACCAGGTCGCAGATCCCTGACCCGGCACAGTGGCTTAAAGGAGACCCAGTGTTCCCACAGCTGTGGTTCAGATCTGATCCATGGCTCAGGGAACTCCATATGCCACGCGGCAGCCAAAAAAGAAAAAAAAAGGAGAGGAAAAAAAAATCCGATATCCATTTGAATACCACTGAAACTTTGAAATATATGAACTAGTTGCATTTATGGATAATTACATCTTGCCATTTAGTATTAAATATTCTGAATGGATGATGCTGATTTACTCAGTGAAGAAGGGTGATATCCATGACAGATGAAAGTACCACAGTCACTAAACAGAGGCTTCTACCACCAACTTTCAAGGAATCTTTACTTCCTTCCAGGATGATGTTTAGAAGGGAGATGCTCCTGGAGTTCCTGTTGTGACGCAGCAGAAACGAATCCGACTAGAAGCCATGAGGTTTGGGGTTCAATCTCTGGCCTCGATCAGTGGGTTAAAGATCTGGCGCTGTCATGAGCTGTGGTGTTGGTCGCAGTCACAGCTTGGATCCTGTGTTGCTGTGGCTGTGGCGCAGGCTCGCGGCTGTAGCTCTGATTTGATCCCTGGCCTGGGAATCTCCATATACCATGGGTGCAGCCCTAAAAAGACCAAAAAAAAAAAAGGTTGCCTTAGTAGATGCAACAGGCACTTAGATTTTTAAAAATACTTTAGCATGAAGACACGACCAGAAATTGTACAACAGCAAAATAAAGTTCATTTCCGTTATCATTTGTTGGTAATATCTAATGCCTAATAAGTGTTTTACAATCTATAAAGCAAAACATACACAATACTTAATTCTTAAACATTTCTAACAACCACTGATGTTTGTTAGAAACCATGACACTTATTATCCTCAAGGAATTTAAGAAAGAGATGATAACAAATTAGGTAATAAGTAGAAGAAAATAATACCTACTATTTATGTGTGCCAGGCCTTCTGCGAAAACACTTTGCTATATCTGTCATTTAATCTTCATGTCAGTAACAACCACAGACTGAGAGAGCCAATCAAATAAGGGCAAGGGCTCGGTCAGGGCCGCCACCACACTCCCACGGCTTACACAGACCGCCTATGACAAATGTTTGCCAAAGGAATACTCCAGATGCTCAGAGAGAGTCTGAGCACCTGGCTGGCTTCGGCTCCCCCTCATTCATCTATCATCTACTGAACAGATACCCACTGAGTGCCTACAATACGCCGGACCGTTGTAGCTAGAAGGAATACAGCAGTGAACAAAAACAAATCACAATTTCTGCCTTCACAGGGCTTCTAATCTAGCGATCTTAATGTCCACCCCCCCACCCCAAAACAATCTGCTTGAGAAATGTGAGATTGACATCAATACAGGTTATCTGACAACCTGTGAACAGAAACTCTGCCTCCCACCTTCCAGATCTTGCCTCCAAGCTACCTCCCAGTCCCCGACAACTGGACACGGAGAATGTGACCTCTCCAACTCTAAGCGGAGAGTAAAAACTGTAGGAGGATTTTTTGACCTTTCAGACAGTCCGTGGGTACATAAGGAGACAGAAAGGGAAAATCTGAGGTGAAAACAGATGCGGCTAAATCCAACAGCTGACTTCTTCCCAGCAAAACCCAGAGCCTCCATTTCGCTTTTTTTTTTTTTTTTTCTGTCTCTTTAGGGCTGCACCTGCGGCATATGAAGGTTCCCAGGCTAGGGGTGGAATCAGAACTGCACCTGCTGGCCTCCACCACAGCCACAGCCACAGCCACAGCCACAGCCATGCCGGATCCTTAATCCACTGAGCGAGGCCAGGGATCAAACCTGCACACTCACGGATGCTAGTCAGACTTGTTTCCGTTGAGCCACGGCAGGAACTCCTTTCACCTTAATTTTTAATTTGACTTTGAATGAATTGAGATTTAACAATTTAAACGGTCACTGGGATTTTTTTTTTTTAAGCATCCCCTTCACAAATATAAACACTTCAAGGAAAAAGAGAAAATTCTCGTAGTTTTGTCTTATCCCATATACTGGGTGGCCTTTAGAAGTCATCAGTACTGTCTATTTTCTTTTATTTATTTCACTGGTACTCACTAGGGGCCTATCTGCCAGACACCGGTGGGTAAGGGAGAAGCACAGGAAAGAGAAAGTGGCTAAGACACAGTCTTCCCTCTGAGCAATCAGTCTATCAGCTAAGACAAAAGGTGTAGCCGAAGTGTATTCAAAGCTTATTTTCCCGTGTTATTCAGGAAGTATCTGCTGGGGGGAGAGGGGGGACATTGTAAGTAAAAGGAGAGAAGGTAAACCTAAAAGCTTAAATCACTAAATAATAGGTAAAATAGTAATTTTTCAATAACAATAGTAATTTTCCTAAAGGACACAGCATTTAGCATCAGAACACCTGCATTCACACCCCAGTTTTGCCATTTGCTAACTATATTTTCTTGAATAAGTCAACCTCTGTGACCTTCCTTTCATCATCTTAAAGCTACACCTGGTAAGATTTTATTCTGTGTACCATAAAGTGCTCTAAAGTTTTAAAGATCACTGATACACTGAAATACAAAAATAAATGCTCATCAAAATATTGAGACCAACCTAAGAGCTCGTCATTTCGTACTGAACATACACCACAGACACACACTTGAATGCCAGTCTTTTATGACCCATAAAAATTTCACAAAAGTAAAACTTTTTATTTTCTACATCCAACATCTAATGGTAATCCATACAACCTATAAAATACAAAACAAGCCCCCGACGTCCCTAGAATCAACAAGTGGCCAAAGTTTAATGAAACAAGCTTTATACTTAACTGGTCTCCCTAATGGGAAATTAGAGCAGCAATTGTACATCTGTGTCTCTGTTCCTCTCATCGTGGTTTAACTGACAGGAAGCAGGGAACAAGATACGGCACACCAACGTCAAGTATTTCCTGCCTTCTCCGCTACATCTTTATGTCTTGTTTTATAAATAGTCCAAGAGTTTATGTGAAAACGTATCAAAGCCTGGTGTCAGAAGCACAACACACAAATGGTGAAAACAGAATAAAAAGGTATTCGGGGCTTCGGATCTCAGTTCATTATGCTCATGAAGACTCACTGTTGATAGTTTTCTTAAGAAGTCTTCTTGGGGAAAAAAAAAAAAGAAGTCTTCTTAGGAGTAAACACCTTACAAATTAAGACTCAGAAACCACAATGACTGAGTAAACAAATCAAGTGTCTGAACAAGAGAACAAGACCTCAAACTGTTTTCCCCAATTGCTTAGATAGGTAACACTTGACCACCTAGGTAGACGACCCCCCCCACCCTGTCTCTACCTCTGAAAAAGGTAACAAACACCAGAAACAAAATAAGACAAACAAACAAAAACCTTTGATCAACTGACTCAAAACAAAGCAGGACAGGTACCTTGCCTCTTTGATCTCTGGTCATTTTTACCATGGCATCTTGTCAGCACTTTTCCCAGATTATAATTTGTGTCCGTCCCCACCCCCACCCCAACTATCTCCACTCTTCCCAATATATCCAAAACTTGATTCACTTTATTCACATATGTTCGACCATCAACTATACACCGACCAGCTAGAACTCTACTCCCCATGGGTAACTCTGTACCATTTTAAGTCATTTTAAGCAAGCTTCCAATTAATTATAGCTAAAACAGAGAGGCTCCCTTTTCATCAAGCCTAGCCGCCTCCCAATAATTCCTAAGGATCACCTCAATTCATCACTCACACGCCTCGTAGTCTATAAAAACTTGGGCACAATGCAGCCATCTCTCCATTCATATTGGTCAACTCTTACCTCGCTATAAGCTACCGCGACTGCAACTTTGCCAGGCTGTATTGGTCTCTAGGTCAATGTCCCAAATGACTCCGTATTTTACTGCAAGTAAACTCATCCTGTGGCCTTTCTTTCTTAAAGAGAACTTTACACACACACACACACACACACACACACACACACACACACATATACATATATGTAGAACTATATATATATATATAATTATACATTTAATGATCTACTTTAAGCATGGCATTATGTTCCTAAAGCAAGTAACATTTCTTAAATGAGTGTCTTGAAATGAGTGTCTTCGTTTTTATTCAGTATTTATCAACGAAAATATCTAGTTCGTTCTCTTCAACACTGGAAGAGTTATTGGTACCTTCCTAGCACATCTTTAGTATATTTCTGCTCTCACTTGTGACTGTATTACCCTCAGCTATTCCCAGTATCTAGGGGATAAATGCTCCCTGAACTCGGAGGGAAGCGTCCCTTTCCTCACACATTAGCTTCCTTCTCACAGCCTCTGGCTCTACTGCATGGTGGAACCACCCTAAATGGTGGGGAAAGTCTTAGAACAGCTGCAGACAGCCTAGTGTCTATCACCTTCTCCACAACCCAACATGCTAACGACGGTGGGTAGAGTGTTCTATTCAACCAAGTACAGATGAACAATACACCTTCCTTTCCGTTTATTCCCAAGACTAACAGGTTGTAAATTACCCTATAACCACCCATAAGTTTATCTCGGGTCCATAGATCAAATATAATGCCTGGCTGTAAGAGTTCACACCGTAAAACATTTTGAATAAACAAATGATTTACACCACAAAGCTTGCTCCTAAATACTGTTTAACACCCTGTCAAACTAAAACACACGTCACATTAATTCTAATTAATTATACTAATTTAAATCTAAGTTGTTCACATTCTTTTTCTTTATGCTTTAATATATAGGTGTGTGTATTTTGTGTGGTATATGTAAAACCTTACGTAAACAGTATAACACTGTATATATTCTTCCGGCATACTTTACCAAGCTTCTTTAAGACATAAAATTCTGAATAAACACAACGGTTATTTGGAAAAGAATTTTAAACATTTGCTAGGACTCAGTGCTTAGAAAAATATTATTACCAAGGAAAGACAAGTCATGATTATTAGGCTTCCATTATAACAAAGAAATATCTAAATGCACAAAGCAGATCTCACAAAAAGTGTTTTGACCTTCTGCAGAAGGAAGACAGCCCACTTTAGGAATGCTGTGTGTAGAGATCTTAACAAGACACTTGGAGATCTAGCCTCAGTGGTCTCTTTCTAACTTGCCTGAAAGGTGCAGACTACACACCACCACCAACACAGTGAAGGTTCCACCAGCACAGATATGTTCTCAATGGCCTTAGGAAAATCTCTGGCTATGTTTGATTTAGAAACTCACTTCCTTAACTCACTCTGAAGCTAAATACTATACAACAGCCCAAAGTTCTCCCAGCTAAAAAGAACACAATAGGAAAATGTAAACCAGAACCTGCCTAATGAGAAATGGACTCCGCAGGAAGAGGTGACTTTGAAGGTATATTTCACCTACTACCAAAAAGCATATAAAAACGATTGATATCACTGCCAAAGCTACTGCAAAGAAATCCCTGTGACTGAAGAGAAACCAGTAACTGCCTTCTTGAGCCTTTTGATTTCCCTTTTCTTAATCACAGAGTCAACAACTAAACGGAAATATAGAGGCTCAGAATCAACATACACTTTCGTTGAGAAATGTTGATTTCCTCATTAAAGAGGGGCCAAAAACAGAAAAATATTATATAATAAGCCTATATTTAATATAAACTTTAATAAAATTAGATTTCTACTACATAATTGCGTGGAAGTGCCATCATTTATTTAACTAATCCTTATATTTGGACCTTGGGATTATTTCCAATGTTACATTTACTACAGTAATTTTCAAAATGTAATCCTCAGACCTACAGAGGATCCAGAACCCTTTCAGCTAGTTCATGACGTCGAAATTATTCTCATAGTAATACTAAGGAATTACTTGCCCTTTTTCACTGTGTTGACTTCGCACTGCCAGTGCCATAAGCATGAACCAAGGCCGTGTCACCAAACCATACTAGCCATTGTATTTCTTTACCACTAGGTATGCAGGTGGGGAAAAAAAGCAGTTGCACGTGACATGTCCTTGACATAGAGTAAAAAACTATTTCTTCTCTTAACATTTCAACCTTAAATGCATGTATTTTCAATATATTAAGTGATAAAACAGGAAGTATGCATAAAGTACTTCTGTCGTACCCTAAAATAGAATGATTGTCTTGAAACGCACTAGTGCTATTACTGTTTGGGTTGTGAGCTCAACAAACTGCTTCTTTTATGCATCACCACATTGACTTCAAAGAACTATTCAGAATTGAATATCTGGCAGACATTTTCTCAAAAATGAACAAAGTAAGCCCACCACTTCAAGGAAAACAACTAACAGCTTTTGTCACCAATGATAAAATGCAAGCTTTCAGCTGAAAATCCAAATTTTGGAAAACCTGTAACCACTGCTTTGAGCTTGTTGGCTTTCCAATACATAAAAGACATTTCTGATATGACTGGTGTGGTATTAAAAAATGTGATTTTTACAAACTTAAAGTTACCAAAAGGGAGAGTGGAGAGGGATAAATTAGGAGTCCGGGATTAGCAGATACACATTACTGTATACAAAGTAGATAAACAACAAGGTCCTATATTCAGTACTTATAATAAACTACAATGGAAAAGAATCTGAAAAAGAGTATATACATATGCATAACATTTTGCTGTACACCAGAAACTATCACAACATTGTAAACTGGCTATAACTCAATCAAAAATGTATTGACCAAAAAAAAAAGTGATTTTTTAAAGAGTCAAATGACCGATGAATGATGTTACAAAATCTCGCTTAGGTAAACGATTAATTCATTTAAAGTGTAAGATAGACAAATGGATTTTAACGTTATAGAGAACGAAAAGTTCATTGAATAGGGTTTCAGAGCCCTTTTGCACTAACCTTTAAGGAACTACCATTTGTTGAGTTTTGATGTAATAGCAAAGGAGAAATCCAGAGTTATCTGAAGTGGCTATTAAAATACAACTTCCTTTACCAACAAAACATCTCTGCGAGACCAAATTTTCTTCACATTCTTCAACCAAAGCAGCACATTAGAACAGATCTAATACAAAAGTCAATATGAGAATCCAGCTGTCTTCTGTGAAGCCAAAGATTTAAAACATTTTCAGTTCTCTCAATACAGTTTTTGTTTTGGAAAAATATAGCTGTCTTTTATAAAGGTTATTATGTTAACCTAAATGAGTTGATTTTTAAATAAATATTAATATTTGTGTTTTAATCTCTAATATCGATAAACATAACCCACATGAACAAAAGCTCTATGATATAGTCAATAATTTTTAAGAGTATAAAGAAGATATAAAGTTTGAAAACATATAAAGAGTACCAAGTCTGAGAATTGCTATGCTATTACAACCAGTGGTTTAACTATCCTTATACCTAAATCTTTGTTCAGTTCCTTACATTTTCTTTAGGATAGAGTCCTAGAACTGAGATTATCTAAAATGGCACGTACATTTTCAATGCATTTGATACAGGCCAACTGCCCTCCAGAAGTTTCTTCAGTTTACACTATCAACAAAACATGTACATGTACATTTAATGGCATTGTCATCAATCCACAATAGTTTAACTTTTGCCAACGGGATAGGCAAAAAAAGAATATTTCACTTAATTTGGATCCCTCTGTCAGCAAGTTCAGCGTTTATTAAATATAATTAATATTCTCCACAACTGTAGTGAATTTTGCTTTTTTTTTTTTAGGGCCGCACCCGCGACACGTGGAGGTTCCCAGGCTAGGGGTCTAACAGGAGCTGTAGCTGCCAGCCTACACCACAGCCACAGCAACGCAGGATCTGAGTCGCATCTACAACCTACACCACAGCTCACGGCAACGCAGGATCCTTAACCCACTGAGGGAGGTCAGGGATTGAACCCGTAACCTCATGGTTCCTAGTCGGATTCGTTTCCAACGCACCATGATGGGAACTCCGAATTTTGCTATTTTTTAAGGAAGGAATTTGGAAAGGCACAAACAAGGTGACCATCTATGATTTTCTTCACTGGGGAAAAAAAAAACTTCAAATTATTGTTTTTATTCTAGTTGTTCTGGTCTAGAGCACTTGCGATCTTTTTTTAAACTTCTATTTAGGTAAAACTCTGCTTTATTATCAATTTACAAAAAAAGACTAAGTCAAAGGCTAAAAGTACCAATGATCTATTAAATTGTTCAATCTCGGGCAAGTTACTTAACCACAGTTTCCTAAAAAAATACTGAGATTGGGAAAAAGGATTTATCTGTAAGAATGATATTTAAATTACTGGTTGCAATAGGCATCATTCTTTCAGTGACAAGATCCCTTTATACTCTCGAAAAGTATTGAGTACCATAAAGAGCTTTTGTTTACATGGGCGATATTCATCAACATACAAGGTATTTTCAAGTATAGGCTCTTATTTATTACATGCCCTTCAAAGGGGTCCTTTCTTAGGAGAAGAGCAATATTGAGAGAAAACTCTCTGGGATATATTTTCTCCCCCTTGGTAAAATAAAGCTGTTAAAAATATGTATGCTTTCCTTATCTCAGCAATTCACACAGAGGGCTTTGAAGAACACTAATATATTTATCGGTAATTTTCTTTCATCTCTATATACATTATAATATAGTTTTAAAGGGAAGTTAATTATTTAATTTATGAATAAAGTTTCTATGCTTTATTCACTGCTATAGTCACCAGCCTTAAGACAGACAATAAATAATTGTTGAATGAATCAATAAATTATATAGAATAGAATGAAAAGGAATATAAAAAAAATCTAAGAGACTCCTAAGTTGCATGACTTGTAAGAACCCTACCAACTATAAAATCCTATGACTTCTACTTCCATTTGCTAATTAATAAATGACAGGCACTTACTGTTCAGTAGTCAAAAATACCAATGCCTGCAACTTATTCTAAGGCATCAACTGCCCGTTTGTTTAGGGTCCTGGAGGATTTGCGCCCCCAGGACAAAACACCATAGTAAGATGCTGAATGGGTTAAGAAGGCATCAATGGCAGGCATCTGTTCCCAAGAAAGATCATGAAAAACTCTAAATTATCTTAAACTATTCATTCTCTCTATACTCTTTGTAAACTCTTCACACACCTCAATGTGATCACACAATAGAGAATTCTTTGCACATATGTTCCAAGAGTCATGTGCAAGAGTGTTCCCAAGCTGGAAATAATCTACCGCCATCAACAAGAGAGACTAAATGCATTCTGGTATAGAGACAGACAATGCAATACAACACAGCAATTAAAATTAATTAAGATAAATCTCAGAGTTAAATGAAAGCAGCAAGTTACTACAGAATATAAACGGTATGATCCATATTTACACAAAGTTCAAAGGGTTAAAACTATAAAGAAAACATCACAAAAATCAAGGTAACAGTTATTTTTAAGGAGAAACAAACATGGGCAGAGTGGGGATTTCTGTCTCAATAAACACGCTCTCTATTTTTGGTGTGGGGGGGGTGGCCCGCACCTGAGGCATATGGAGGTTCCCAGGCTAGGGGTTGAATCCAAGCTATAGCTGTAGGCCTACACCACAGCCACAGCAACGTCAGATCCGAGCCACATCTACGACCTACACCACAGCTCACGGCAAGCCCTCACTGATCAGTGAGGGCTTTCCGCTGAGCCACAATGAGAACCCCCAACTTTCTTTAATTTAGATTTTTTAAACTAATTATGTCAATAAATCTGGTACCGTGCCCCTCTGCACAAATACAGGGATCATTATGTGACTAAGCATCCTTCACAAACATAATGGACCTTACGTGACTTCACATCATATAAAGTCACACTGGTTCCTGCTCCCTTGAAGAACTATATTCTATAGGGTAGAAGACAAGGCAAGGA
Source organism: Catagonus wagneri (assembly GCA_004024745.2). NCBI lineage: Eukaryota > Metazoa > Chordata > Mammalia > Artiodactyla > Tayassuidae > Catagonus > Catagonus wagneri. Next base: position 20,390,169 of record PVHT020004944.1, read on the forward strand.
CAGATCCAAGAAAATCCAAATTGGAAAAATCAAGAAACCAAAAACTTGTGTAAGTGTTTGCCTTTAGGCAGCAGAATTGAAAGTGGGAAGGGGAGTGGAGGGAGGCTGCTTTTCATAAAAGGCTTTTCTGAGAGATTTTTACCCATATGCATCACTTTGATTCCTTTTTGATATATATTGTTGAATCGATCTTTGTAAAACCCTAGAAAAGCATTCATACTGTTTACAGTTACCTCTTTTTTTCTGATGCTAGCAATCAATCTCGGGCTACAAAATATGCAGATTAAAAAAGGGCTGATACTGCCTATTGTGGCTCAGAGGTAAGGAACCGGACTAGTTATCTATGAGGATGCGGGTTCGATCCCTGGCCTCACTCAGTGGGTTAAGGATCTGGTGCTGCCATGAGCTGTGATATAGGTCTCAGATGCGGCTTGGATCCCGCATTGCTGTGGCTGGGGCATAGAAGTTTGGGAGGCGTTTTCTGATGATGAGGATGGTGTTAATTCAGATAGTTATTACTGGAAGAGAAGGAATAAAAATGTTTCTGCACAGAAATTTGTACAACCAAAAGCTCAGCTGCATAATTTATTCCCTCCACCAACAAAGCAAATAGCACAGAAGTTTTTTGCTTTTTTTTTTTCATAAGGGTGGGGTGCCTGACATTTGTAGTGCAGATCAACAGCTACTTTGACTACAGCATACAGATTGTCTGACAAGATACAAAAAGAGAACTAATAGCTTTTTCTTTAGGAGTTCTTCCCTATTGAGAGGAGAAAGAAATTGCTCAGATAGCTAAAATTACTAACTTAATTTCTATCATTTATACGAAGCAGCTCCTAAGCAAAGGAGCAAAATATTTTGACCAGCTGATGGAAGCAAAATTACATTCAGACCATTCAAGTGATGGGACTCTTTTTCCCATTCCTACAAGAGTCTAGGAACACCTATGTTTCATTAGATGAGATGGAATGTAAGGCAAATATGCAAATTGATTACGCAATTAAATATGCAATTGATTATGCAGTTAAACGTCCAAAGAAACCTCAAAAATCATATCCAAGTATCATGTGGTAAAAAAAAGAAAAGTTACTCCCTCCAGATTTAAACAATTACAAATAATAATAGTGCATTTCCCAGGAGAGAAGAATTTTCGAAGACTGTAAGTACTACCCTAAATCATTGTTTTTGTTAGAATGAATACCAAGTGGTAAAAGAACTAGACAGATACCATGAAGCACCAAAGACAACTTTAAAAAAAAAAACCCTAACATTGGGAGAATGATGGTTCACTGAGAGATAAAGAAGAGACTAACTACATCTGAAAAACAAAAATAATTAATTAAATATTGTGATCAAGATGGCAGTGAGTCAGGAGCAGGAGGGGAGAATGAAGAATTAGAGGAAAGGAAAGAGGGAGAGCCACAAAGTTGAAAGACACAGCAACAGCAAAGAACTTGAGCAGAGAAAAGGCTAACTAGGGTGCAGAGACGAAGCTACCTAAGTTCTGACACTGATGACAAATACTCCAGTCACCTTCCTTACTGACTAGAGGCTGTGGGCTTCAAAATATCATTGCTCCTTAAAAATGCAGGTATTAAAATGCTAAGTAACTGATGAATCATTCTTCACAGCTCTTAACCCTGAAAACTCTCTTTCCAAGAAAGCAGGCAGCCTGAGCATCACAGTCATCCAGGCTACTTATTAAAACTGCAGACTGATGAGCCAAACCCAAGGCCTAAAGGACAAGAAGCTCCAAATTGAAGCCAGGTGATTCTCTGTTACAGCAAACGTCAAAAACTACTGCCTTATAAGTAGTATACTACCAGGCAAGGGTTACTTTTTTCTTTGGTGACAACGTGTAGATACCTGAGACTGAGCTGAGAGCCACATGCCCTTTAAAGATTCGCCACCGCTAATTTGAGTTCTTTTTTGGCACACTTGCAGCACGCGGAAGCTCCTGATCCAGGGACTGAACCCAAGCTACAGCAGTGACAATGCTGGGCCTTTAACCCATGTAGCCACCAGGGAACTCCCAGTCACTGCTAACTTTAGAAGGACCTGCCCAACTGAGTAGCCAAGGGTTCACAGGCAGCAAATAATAAAGGCCTATACACATGTGCTTGATACTCTATCAAAGGGTGACAGAGAAAAAGAATAAACTATCCCTGATCTCTAAGAGCATATAGTCTTATCGAAGACACTCCTTTCGACCTACGCAAATGCTATTCGTTCTTCGATGCACACCATTCCTAAAGATCCACAGACCTTCCTGCGTATTTTAAGTCTCCGTCATCTTTCCTCTCTAGGCAAAGAATCTGAACCTAAATTTAACAACTCAGTGGTTTGGTTCCATCCTTTACTTACTTCACCTATGTCACCATGCCCCGTTGTCCCAGTAAGAATCTAAATCTCTAAGAATACAGCCCAGGTTTTCCAGCCTTCGGTACCCTATGTGTTGCTTACTGGGACAATGATGCCCATATTACGCAGGATCTGATATTGAATTAGATTAGAAAACTCGGAAATCTAGGCGAGTCAAAAGTCACATGCAAATTAATTTTTTAAAAAATCCAAATTTCCAGACCTAAAGAAAGGCAGGCCTAAGGTAAATTTCAACCACCATCTTCAAAAAGTTAATAGACAAAGATTCTGTATTTCCCAGAAGATTCCAAAAGTGGCTGGTATGCACAGTAAACTTTCCAAGAAGATGAGAAGGTATGACAAAAGGAATGAGACTATTAATTACAGGAAGGCTAAAGTCGAGATCTCTAGACCTCACAAACATATGCAAAGTTGTACATACACTTTAATGGAACAGGGCATCACAGTAAACAGTATTAGCCCGCCCAAAAGAATCTGAGGTAAAACAAAAGCAGAAATAAACCTTTTTTGTATCTAGAAGTTCAAAATAAATTCCCAAATCCTTGTCTTTCCAGCTCCCGTGGGCCATCTTAAACAACCAACGTCACAATGCTTCAACTATGAAAAAATTCTAATAGTGACAAAAAGCTGTTGTAGAAATTAAATGTTTTGTCCCCCCCCCATGCAAAGGGCAGCTAGTTTAAGCATGTTCACAATCATCAGTTAATTCATTTGGTTGTACCCAAATCACCAAAAAGATCACCAAGAAACTTCATTAAGGTTTTATTTACTTTAAAGGAAACACTGATCGTTTCAGACCAGGCATCACTCGGGGATAGCGTGAGCGGCTCCAGGCTGGAAGGCCTGCCATGGGGCCCCGCACAACCTCGAGCAAGTCACGAGACCTCTTTGGGCCGCTGGCTCTTCCACTATAAAAGTGAGGCAACTGGAACGATATTCGGTCTTTTTCAACATGCTACAGATTGGTAATTCTAATTCTGATGACTCACTTTAAATTCATATTCAATCTTACAAAAGGAAAGGGGTGGGACAGTAACTACGTAGTTAAGTCTCCTACAGCCTTCGTGCTTTTTTTCCCCCGTCCCTTCTCCTTGCAGTCCCACTTCAGTCTTCTCCACATAATAAGAAACTGAAATATATGACTGTTATCTATTTTATTTAAATGGCACCGGTTCCTTAATTTTAAGAAACTAAATTCTTGCGCTTCTCTTTAATGAAGGAAGAAAGGAAGTAAAGAAAAGAAAAGAAAGAAAAGGAAAAGAAAAGAGAACAAGTTTCATTACATTTTTTACATAGAGCAGAAGAAAAGTCAATTCAGCCTCTGCTTAGCAATACGCAAACAAAGATGACAGCAAACGGCTCAGAGCTGAACTGGTAAGATGTCTGCTTGTACTTTTCTTATGAGACCACAAAATTGAGATCTGATAATATAAACAATCCTTTCAAGGAGAAAGAAATAATAATTGACTGCCTTTCTGCCTTCCCTTTCGTCTAATAGGCCTTTAAGCACTTAGAAAGCTATTAACAGTAAATTCGCAGAGAACTAGCTAAATATCATTATGGTCAATAATAAATGACTTGGCAAGTTTTAGTCCAAAAAACTTCATTCGGAATCACTGCACGTTCAGATCTTACTGTCACTCAAATTTTAGTTTCACAAATAATTTTCAGAGAAATTTACTACAGCATCCAGCTTCTCAGAGTACCTAGAACTTCAAGGCACATGCCAGAATGTACATTTGCCAAAATCTCTCAATTTCACTGATGAAAAGTATTTCAGGAAAAGACTAAGCCATCTTTTCTTTCGCTAAAGGTATTTTTTAAAAATTCGAAACCAGCAAATTTTAAGAATAGTTTTATAGACATAAGGTCAACACTCTACTTTTTCTTTTAACAGAAATCAAAATATATGTTTCCTCGGGAGCTAGTTATGCTTCTAAAGTTGTTACTCAGAACAAGTTTCAGTGTGAATTATAAACCTTTATTATTTTTTCCAATGGTAAATGAATCACTCTAGTTCTTCTTCCTCTTTTATTTAATAATCAATTTTACTTGTTACCTAAATGTCACTTTATTCAAACTTCTATGTAGTTTACCCTAAACATTTAATTTTCAAATTCCTTAACTTTCAAGAAAGGAAAAAAGAATTTACCGCCAATGAGCAACACCTCCGAGCTGTCCCAAAACTTCCCCTTAATTAAAATGCCAAAACAAAACCTTGGCCCCTGAATGTCTGTCTGGCTCCTGCATTTCTTTCCTAACATCCATTACACACACATAGTACAGTTTACTTAACTGAAACTTACAATCTGCCCTCACAAATACAATTACACTTTTTTTTTTTAATTAAAATTTGACCTAGTTTGCTCTGTAGTTTGAAAAAGAAAGAAAGAAAATCTCCTTTCTTCTCCACTCATACAGGAGGGGAAAAGAAAAGCACGCCACATATTAATTAAAAACGCTTTACCAAGAAGACCTAAAACTTTCCAGAACTTGGAGGCTTTGTATCCCCCCCCAGTCGTGAAGTGCGATCAGGCATGTGACTGACTACACAGTTTTTTCCAGAATGTTAAAGAACACATCAGCCATGTCTTGCACAGGTAAGAACCGCCGCCCTCTGTTTATCGGCTCAGGAGACAGCCAGAAGCAAAGAGGCAAAAAAATCTTAAGTTACCTTCAAACAGGTTCTTTCTCTTCAGATAACTGTGCTTTGGGCTTGAAAATAAAAGGCCATCCGGCAAGTTGTATGCTGTTAAAATGGCTCCTGAAGATTGGGGAAGTGGTGTCTGTGCTTCTGCTTATGAGTCATACATGAAACTGAGTGTTTCTAAGGGAGGCACGCCCATGTTGCCGTGGACCCAATTACTCGGCTAGGTCAAACATGCAAATCCACAGGTAAAAAAAAAAAAAAAAAACGGGGGCGGGAGAGAGCCAGGGAGCCAGACATACCTTGATTAAACCATTCCTCAGCTCGGGCTAATTACCTGAATTTAAAATGAACCATGCAAGAGAATCAGAATCTATAAGGAAGCCACGTGGAAAAATCTGTAGGTTGCTTTAAAAAAATAAAACCTCCATTTCTGAAAGTTATTTAAATATGGCAAGTAAATAAAACCACGAAAGGGGGAAAAAAAAACAGTATGGGAAGGGCAGGGCGGGGAGACAGTTAAACTTTCTGGCTTTTAATTTAACAATGGTCTGGTTAGGTTAACTTGGCTACTCATTAACTCTTATATAAAAGAGTTACATACATTGCTATGTAATCTGGAAAAGCTAGAACGCACATTGCAATATGAGACCCACATTTAGAAATTCACCAAACAGATAAAATCCACCAGAAAATTCAAAGTTCAGTGGAAAAACAAGTGTGAATTACTGATCTGGTTTTCGGAATCAAAAAGCCAACTTGGGTTAGAAAGGAGATAAAAGTCCAATACAGCAAAGTCATTTTAAATAGAACCGCAGCCTGACAACGCCGTATTTTGAAACAAATGATCAACGCAGTCATGGTTCCTAAGTGTACTACTTTCAAGTGATAGCCAGTTTTCTTGACCTTGTGAACAAAATCGACCACAAATAGAAGCCAGCTGTGTGCCAAGCACCCTGCTAGGGCTCTCACGAGGCACAGAGGACCAGACTCAGGGTGTCAACGAAACATGGCCAGTAAAGTTCTGTTCTCCAAGTCACCACCCACCTGACAAGGTGCACAAGCAGCTGAAACGGTAGTTGCTATGGCTGTTGACCTTGTCCACTGGGTGAGTATTTATTCATTTATTCTAAGAGCTTAAATTGAACAAAATGGCTCAAAAGCCATTACGAACTTCCAGAAGTACTTTAAATGAAGAAGCACGATCCACTAGCCTTCATCCTAATCTCTTACAAAAAGCAAATAGGATTTAGCAAGTTTTTCTCCTTTAGTGAATTATTTGGAAGTAATTACTCGGTCTTACTAGAGGCACAGCTGAGGGACAAGCTGTCACTGACTTAGGAACTTTACAAACTGCTAAAAAACGTACTGATTGTCGACCAACTTTCTGTCCATAAAGCGCCAATTTATTCCATACCACTGAACAGTGATTGACTCATCTTTTCACTAAAATAATCTCCATGACTTAATAAATTAATTAAAATTATGCTAAAAAGAAAAATATGGAGTTCCTACTGTGTGGCTCAGTGGGAATGAAACCAGCTGGGGTCCATGAGGACGCAGGTTCGATCCCTGGCCTCACTTAATGGGTTAAGGATCCGGCGTTGCTGTGAGCTGTGGTGTAAGTCATAGACACGGCTCGGATCCCGTTTTGCTGTGGCTGTGGTGGAGGCCTGCAGCTGTAGTTCTGATTCGACCCCTAGCCTGGGAACTTCCATATGCTGTTAGTGAGGCCCTAAAAAAGACCAAAAATGAAAAATACATCACATTTTGCCCTGCCAAATGTCATATTTAACTTGCTCTAGGGCTCACTTATCCAGAATGACTATTAGAACCCCAAACCAAGAAAAAAAGGTCCTCTTAGCAGTCCCAGGAGATATTCACTGGAAAATACCCTGAGCTGTTTTCCAGAGCTAAAATTTATCTTATATAGTATCCGCATAAAGCTAATAATTGGATTATCTTTTAGCTAATGAGAATGAGATGTTATAAGTGGTAGAGTTCTGGTCCTGGCTCAGTGGTTAATGAATCTGACTAGGAACCATGAGGACGCAGGTTCGATCCCTGGCCTCGCTCAGTGGGCTAAGGATCCAGGGTTGCTGTGAGCTGTGGTGCAGGTCGCAGCCATGGCTCAGATCCTGCATTGCTGTGGCTGTGGTGTAGGCCGGCAGGTGTAGCTTCAATTGGAACCCTAGCCTGGGAACTTCCATATGCCACAAGTGAGGCCATAAAAAGCAAAAAAGAGAGAGAGAGAAAGAAAGAGGGAGGGAGGAAGGAAGGAAGGAAGAAGATAGGAAGGAAGGAAGGAAAGAAAGAAAGTCAGGTGTGGCTATTATAAAAAAAAACAATCTTCCACATAAATATATGTAACAGTTTTATTCATTATCAAAATACTAGAAACTCAACTCTCCACCAACTGGAGAAGAGATAAACACACTGTGGTACATCCATACAATGGAATTCTATCAGCAATAAAAAAAGTATGAACTTCTGCACTTCTGATAGATGATACCACATGGATGAAATCTAAAAGCATTAGGCTACATGAAATAAGCCAAACTCAAAATATATTCTGTATAGTTCCATTTATATGACATTCTGGAAAAGGCAAAACAAAAAAGGCAGAAGTCCTATCAGTGGTCGCCAGGGGCTGGGAATGAGGTTGGCTACAAAGGAAAACAAGAGAAGAATTTAGGGTGATGGAAATGTACTATATGGTGATTGTGCTATTGGTCATAGGGCCTGAATGTGTCAAAATCACAGAACTGTATAACTAAATAGGGCAAACTGTACTGTACGTAAACTACATCTCAATAAACCTGGCTTTAAAAAGAAATCCAGGAGTTCCCGTGTGGCTCAGAGGAAACGAATCTGACTAGCATCTATGAGGACACAGGTTTAATCTCTGGCCTCGTTCAGTGAGTTAAGGATCCAGTGTTGCCGCGAGATGCAGTGTAGGCCACAGATGCAGCTTGGATTTGGCATTGCTGTGGCTATGGTGTAGGCCAGTGGCTGCAGCTCCAATGTGACCCTAGCTTGGGAACTTCCATATGCCGCGGGTGTGGCCCTAAAAAGACAAAAAAAAAAAAAAAAGAAGAAGAAATCCAGTTCATGTATAATACAGTGATTAATATAGTACTAAGTGCTTAGTAAATGCTCCATAAATATTAGCTATTATTATGCTTCGTGGTAGAAGCAACCAGTATCAAATACTTCAGGATTTCAAACTTTCAGATCTCTCAATTTTTATGTAACTAAAATGTGGCATCTTAAGACTGGTAATGGAAATATAATGTACCTGTACATACTCTGGGTATGTTTATTTCTAAAATTAGATACATATCAAATCAGCATATATCTTAATATAAAGCTGTCATGCCGCCTGGGGCAACTGCCAACATTTATATTTGAACTATTAGCTGAGAAAGATTTCAACTGAATGAGTTTATTAAATGCCAACTAAAGTTAGGACATTGTTTATTTCTTTCTTTAAAACAGAATTTAGGAAAAGAATTTACTGTGTAAGCAAACACTCTCTTCTTCCCTTTTATTTTTACCTCTTCTTGAACTCAGATTTGAGAACTTCTAGTACATGAAAATACAGAAGTCTAATTTTCACCTCTAGGAAACCTGGGCTAAAAAAAAAGGCATGAATTGAATCTTCCTGGAACAGGAGCTAACATGGTTCCATCCAGGGAAGGAAGCAAAGCTCAAACCATTACAATGATAAATGACCAAAATCACTCTTCCCTATTTAAATATAAAGACTTAAAGAGATTCAGTGTTATAAACCTTTCAGTGGGACAGAACTCATTTTGTCGATGGTAACACCCTTCCAAGTGTAATCCCAGGTTCAGAGCATTGTGCAGCATTTCCAAATGTGAGCTGAGATGGAAAACATAGTTAATTCTCTATCTATCACTGGCTTTGTTAAACCAAGGCCCCCTTCAACTTCTGCACAGATCACTAGGACTCAACCTTCCAGACAAGTGTCTATGAGGGTTTTTTTTGTTTTTTTTGCTTTCTGGGACCACACCTGAGGCATATGGAAGTCCCAGGCTAGGGGTCGAATTGGAGCTACAGCTGCCAACCTACATCAGGAGACACCTTCATAGTTTCAGATCTGAGCAACATCTGCCACCTACACCACAGCTCACGACAATGCCGGATCCCCAACCCACTGAACGAGGCCAGGGATGGAACCCACAACCTCACAGACACTAGTCGGATTCGTTTCGTGCTGCACCACGAAGGGAACTCCAGTGTCTATGTGTTTTAAGAGGCATACCAAAGGCAAAAGCGGCCACAGCTTTGTCTGGTTTTGCTATCATATTCCTACAACTAAGATAGGGCCAAACACATAGCAGAAACTCGGAGACATGAATGAATAACTTTTCTCAAATGGTTGATTAAGAGGAGATTGTAGCTTATCAGGATTTTCACTACACATTGAAAAAAATTTAATAGCCATGATTTAATGCATGATTTTTTTTTTTTAACTGAAGAAGAATTGACATAAAACCTTCACTGCTTTCGGACATACAATGGAATGATTCGACACTGTATATACACTGCAAAATGATCACAGTAAGTCTAGTTATTAACCATCATCATACAAAGTTAGACAATTTCCTTCTTGTGATGAGAACTTTTTTTTACTCTTAGCAACTTTCAAATATACACTACACAGCATCAGTGATTATAGTCATCAAGCTGTACACCACATTCCCATGACTTGATCATTTTATAAGTCCAGGTCTGTGATTCTTGACCTCTTTTACCCATTTCATCCACCTCTCAACCTCCTTCCCTTCTGGCAACCACCAATCTATTTCCTCCATCTATGAGTATGGTTTGGTTTTGTCTGCTCGTTTGTTTTCCTTTTTTCAGAGTTACATAGAAGTGAAATCAGTGTGGAATTGGTCTTTCTGTCTGACTTACCTCACCTAGCATGATACCCTAAAGGTCCACCCATGCTGCTGCAAATGGCAAGATTTCATTCTTTTTATGGCTGAGTAGTATTCCATTGTATATATACCCCACATCTTTATCCTTTCACCCGTTGATTGACACATGTAGGTTGTTTGATTTGGCCCACGATTTACCAGAACATATCTATGTTGTAAGATTCTATTGTAGATGTTACTTTGGGTGTTAAACTTTCCTATCGTGTCAAAAATTGATTGTACTTTCTTTTTTTTTTTTGCTGTTTAGGGCCATCTCCATGGCATATGGAGGTTTCCCAGGTTAGGGGTTGAATCAGAGCTGTAGCCACTGGGCTACACCACAGCAACAGCAACATCAGATCTGAGCCCCATGTGCGACCTATACCACAGCTTATGGCAACGCCAGATCCTTAACCCACTGAGCGAGACCAGGGATCGAACTTGCAACCTCATGGATGCTAGTCAGATTCGTATCCACTGAGCCACAACAGGAACTCCTGTGCAATTATATTTTTTATCATGCTCCCAGGTAACTAGCTAACTGCAATCTCAAGTTTCATATAGCTACGAAACTGTATCTTACGCTTTAAAATTCAATATTAAAGGCAATACATCTTTTTCTTCAGTGGACTATAACCAGAGATGCGCCTCTGAATTACCCAGAGAAGCTTTCTGGAGACGCACGCCTGCTCCTAGAAACAGATTCAGTGGTGTGGGTAGAGCCCAGACTTAGGAGAACCACTGCTCTGCGGCTACGCAGCCCTAGAACCTAAAGGAGTCAACGCCCTCGCACAGCAGCCCCTCAAAAAGACGCTGTCATCAGCAATCTCTACATGTTGTAAGGAGATCTTCTATCTTTTATACTGAGATGAGAGTGAAACACAAGCTCCTCCTTTGCTACTCTTCAGGCAAAAGCATCACATCACAGAAAAATAGCATCTCAACAATATCCTAACCATCCCTCGCTCTGCTACAATCTGCCTACTTTCAATTCACCTTTCACTGCTATCAGAGCAATCTTCCTCAAGGTCAGCTCTGGGAGTGATGCGATGATCACACTGAGCTGGAAAACACTCTGATTCCCTAGAAGCAAAATTAAAAGCTGGACTATTTCTCATGGTTATCAGGGCTTTCACAGTCTGACCTTGATTCACCTGCTTCCAGCCCTGCCATCCCCACTGCCTCCGTCTTTCTCTCATATACACACACATACAGTCCAGGTCCAGCCTTATTGAAACCTTCTCGATTGCTCCTTTCCTATTTGCTTGTCTTCCGTGGGCTTGGAAAGCCACTAGCTTTATTTCCTTTCCCTTATCTCTGACTACTCATTCATCCTTCACAGTCTCAGCTGAAATGCCTTCTCTGCATGAAGGCTCCCCTGAGTTGCCCTGCTTAGAATTATTATTACAAGAACTGACCACAAGGCTGAAACAGAACTTTAGAGATTCTCTATTCGGCCCCGCGGTTTTTAAGCTTTTCTGCTGAATAGCTGAATTCTTTTTTTCGATCTTTTTGTCTTTTTAGGGCCACACGCATGGCATACAGAGGTTCCCAGGCTAAGGTCGAATTGGAGCTGTGGCTGCCAGCCTACTCCATAGCCAGAGCAACTCAGGATCCGAGTCTGGTCGGCAACCTACACCACAGCTCACAGCAACATCGATTCTTAACCCACTGAGCATTGACAGGGATCAAACCCGCGTCCTCGTGGATACTAGTCTGGTTCATTAACCACTGAGTCACGCCGGGAACACCAGAGTAGCTGAATTCTTAAAAAATCTTCAAGGCAGTTTGATACTACGTACATTTAAGTCTTTGGTGTTTTAAGAAAATCTAAAACAACGATACTATCCAATCTCATTTTTAAAACAGGGACAGGAATTCTATAGAGAGAAGTGACTTGACCAGTGTCAAGTCATAACAGACCTGAGGCGCCCCCAGGCACTGGTTCATTTAACAAATGCTGACTGAGCACCTACTACGTGCTAGGCACTGCTCTTGACCCTGGTCATACAGCAATGAACAAGAAAGACACAATCTTGATAAGTGACCCCTACTCACAGGGTGCTTACATTCTCCCTAGGAGGAGAGAAATGCTATGAACTAAATACATAGTATGCTGATTATAAATAGAGGATGCAAATAAAACATAGAGTATGTTAGTGGTAAGGACAAAGAAGAAAGAATAAAATAGCAGTGAGAAGAATATGACAATTTAGACCAACTAGCCAGGGAAGATGTCCTCTTGCTGGGTCATTTTTAAATATGGCCTCGAGGGAAGGAGGTCCCATCATGGCTCAGCAGTTAATGAACCCGACTAGGATCCATGAGGATGCAGGTTCGATCCCGGGCCTCGCTCAGTGGGTTATGGATCCAGTGTTGCCGTGAGCTGATGTGGTGTAGGTCACAGATGTGGCTCGGATCTGGCGTTGCTGTGGCTGTGGCGTAGGCCGGCAGCTATAGTTCCAATTTGACCCCTACCCTGGGAACCTCCACATGCAGCAGGTGTGGACCTAAAAAGCAAAAAAAAAAAAAAAAAAAAAAAAAAGGCCTTGAGCCATGAAGATACATCTAAGCAAGAACATTCCAGGCAGAAAAAAGCCCAGGGAAAGACTCTAACAGTGACCTTGTTTGATATGAACTAGGAAAGCAAAGAGGCCACTGTGGTTCCCAGAGAGAAAACACGAGGCTAACAGGAGGAGGAAGAGTCCTAGAAACTAAAGGAGAGTCTCGCTGTTTAGGAGAGTTTTGAGGAGCTGAGTCAGGAGATTTGACTGCTGTGCTGGAAAAAGCCCGCAGAGGGGCAGGGATGGAAGAAAGGAGAAGCTTATGCAATAACTCTGAAAAGACGAAAATGACTTGGACAAAGGAGGCAGCAGAAAAGAAAGATATGAATAAATTATGGGTGTGTTTCTGCAAGAATTGCCAACGAAATTTCCGAATGGACAACAAGTGGGTTGTAGGGGGAAAAAAGACCTCAGGACTCCATTTCTGGAAACTGGAAAACTGCGGTTGCCACAACTGTGATAGGAAAGATGACAGATAGTGATGGTTGGGGGTCAGGGGGATATCAGGGGTTAGGGAACATGAGCTCCCAAGTAGAGAGATCAAAAAGGGTATACTGTCCTGGAGCTGAATACACAGTCCTGAAGCCCAGAGTAGAGGTCTGGGCTGGATATATAAATTTGGGAGTCATTAGCATATATATGATACGACAGCTACAACTATAAAAGGTGACAGTGACAGACTCTTGGGACTTGCCGATATTCGGAGGTAGGGGAGATGAGGTAGAAGAGGCAAAGAAGGCTGAAAAGGGGTATCTAGAAAATACAGCAGGAAAATAAGGCAAATGCGATTATCCTGAAATGGGAGTCGAAGTATTCCCAGAAGGAAAAAATGAGCAACTGTGCCATTTGCTGACGACCGATCAAAAAGATAAGGTCTGAGAAGAAAATGATAGTTGATTTAGCAACAAGGACATGACAGTTGATTTTGAAAGATGAACTTTTCCATGGTGTGGTAGAGGTAAAAAAAAAAAAAATTAAAGAAAAAAGGCAAGCAAAATATCTCCTTAGAAAGAGTTTAGGAGAGAACAAGAGGTGAGAAACTACAGATAGAGAGTAATACTGGTGTGAAGGTATTAAGAAGAGATTTGGCAGAGGTGGGGATAGAGGACTACTGTTTAAGAAAAGCAGTGCCTTTTCTATTGCCCAGAACTTTCCATTTTGTGTCCAGTTAATTGTGCATAACTCTGAGTTTACACTGATAAATCAGTTACCCACTTGAGGGTAAGAACTGTATTATGCAGCTTCTACCACTGACTGTGAACAAGTGCCTTCACAGCAGTATGAGATTTGTTTCCTTTTTTTTTTCTTCTTTAAATAAAATACTGAGAGAGTCCAGAGATCTCGTAACTTAGAAGATCCAGTTCAGTTCTGATGTTTTATTATTCCAGAGTCTCTCAACGACCTCTGAGTAGTGCTTGAGGAACTGAAAACGAAAATCACATTAAGGCTACACTTAAAAAAGAAATCTCAGGAGTTCCCGTCATGGCTCAGCAGTAACGAACCCGACTAGTAGCCATGAGGACGAGGGTTCGATGCCGGGCCTCACTCAGCGGGTTAAGGATCCAGTGTTGCAGTGAGCTGGGGCGTAGGTTGTAGACGCCGCTCGGATCCCAAGTTGCTGTGGCTGTGGTGTAGGTCGGTGGCCTCAGCTCTGATTGGACCCCTAGCCTGGGAACTTCCATACGCTTCAGATATGGCCCTAAAAAGACCAAAAAAAAAAAAAAAAAGGAAGTCTCAGAGTTCCCGCTGTGGCGCAGTGGGTTAAGAGTCCAACCGCAGCAGCTCAGGTCTCTGCAGAGCCATGGGTTTGATCTCTGGCTGCGGGCTACAGATCAAAGGATCCGCAGCTGTGACCTGCGCTCGGATTCAATCCCTGGCCTGGGAACTGCCATATGCTGCGGGTGCAGCCATTTAAAAAAAAAAAAGGTCTCCTCATCAAAGTTTATACAGCTTACTGAAATATATAAAATTGTGAGATATTCAGAAATAATCTGGAAATTTTATAAAGACCCCCCAAATTCAATTACCCCATTAGACTTTACTAATAAAAGGTTTTTTAAAAGATAAAACCTATACTAATAGTCTAAAAACTTTTTTTATCTTGTGACAGTAGAATATTTAAGCAAACAGACTTTTAGCACAAGTCTAAAAATGTTCATCTTAGGAGTTCCCGTCATGGCGCAGTGGTTAACGAATACGACTAGGAACCATGAGGTTGTGGGTTCGATCCCTGGCCTTGCTCAGTGGGTTAAGGATCTGGCGTTGCCGTGAGCTGTGGTGTAGGTTGCAGATGCGGCTCAGATCCTGTGTTGCTGTGGCTGTGGCGTAGGCCAGCAGCTGTAGCTCTGATTCGACCCCTAGCCTGGGAACTTCCATATGCCTTAGATATGGTCAAAACAAAACAAAACCAAAAAAACCCTCCATGCTCTTACAAAGACAATTATCTTTTGCTATTAGCAAAATTTAAGACAATATAGCAGATGTCAAGCTTCTCATTTTAAATTAACTTGGTTTAGACTATGTCTATTTTTATTTGTTTTTTTAATCTACAAAACAAATTCAAGGCCCTATTTACAAGGAGATTAATAAAAAGCTTAGAGCTATAAATCAACTATATTCAATAAAACTTTAAAAAACAACAACAAAAAGCTTAGCATTATGGCTTCCTCATAAATAAATGCACTCAAGGTAGAGTCATCATTGCTTATGGACTGATCGATGGCTTACCTGGCTTGATGTTTTACTGTAAGCCCTGAGTCACAGAACGTTTAGCCCCAAAGATTATAACCCAGAAACATGAAAAAAAAATTTAACCTTGCTATTATGTTTGCTTTCAATAAAAAGAAGAACCAAATATAGACAGAAAAGTAAGGGAATTTTATGCAGAACTTCAACTTCTCTTAATTATACTGCTGGCTAAAATAGAGAAATGAGGATAGAAACATTAGCTACTTGCCATGGAATCCACAAAAAAACCTGACTTTTGTTTATTATAGTGCCAAGACACAAAACGTGTTCTTAAAATACCTACCAAAAAGGGGGGATAAACAAACAAAACTAGTAGTACACCCATACTCAGCAACAACATAAAATTAAGTATTGATAAACACAACTTGGATGGCTCTTTTTTTTGTTGCTGTTGGTTTTTTTTTTTTTTTTTTTGGTCTTTTTGCCTTTTCTAGGGCTGAACTCACAGCATATGGAGGTTCCCAGGTTAGGGGTCCAATCGGAGCTGTAGCCGCCGGCCTTCGGCACAACCACAGCAACGCAAGATCCGAGCTGTGTCTGCAACCTACAACCACAGCTCACGGCAATGCCGGATCCTTAACCCACTGAGCAAGGCCAGGGATCGAACTTGCAACCTCATGGTTCCTAGTCGGATTCGTTAACCACTGAGCCACGACAGGAACTCCTTGGATGGCTCTTAAAAGCATTATGCTGAGGGAGAGGAGCCAGTATGAAAAGTTTATACGCTATATGATTCTGTTTATATGACATTCTCGGAGAGACAAGTCTCAATGATGGAGAATAGATCAGTTACAGGCACGTACTGGGGGAGGGTGTGGGACCACAGAGACAGAGCGTGAGGGGAGTTCTGAGGGTCATGGCGTTGTTCGATCTTCCGATTGTGGTGGTGGCTACGTAAATTTATACTTGTGTTAAAGGTTCACAGAATTGTAGAGAAAAAAGTCAATTTTACTCTACGATAAATTTAAAAATAAAAAACTGCTTTTAACTCCAATAGTCCAACAACTTATTACTCCATCCTTAGAAAATATCAAATAAAATCAAACTGAGGGGCGTCCTACAAAATACCTGACTCTGCAAAGCATCCAGGTCAGAAGGACAAGGAGCCATCGCAGACTTGAATGGAGATGTGACAGCAAAGTGCAATGTATGTGCCATGAATGGACCGTGGCATGGGGAAAGGATACTAGCGAAAAACTGTATAAATCCCCCTAAAGTCTAGAGTTTAGTTAATGGCATTATACCAATGTTAATTTCTTCATTTTGATCATTGCACTGTGATTATGTAAGATGTTAACATTACTGGAAGATGGATGAAAAATATACAGGAACTCTGTACTATTTGTGTAATTCTTCTGTGAGCCTATAATCACTTCCTTTTTTTCTTTTTTAATGATTTTTATTTTTTCCATTATAGCTGGTTTACCGTGTTCTGTCAATTTCTCCTGTACAGCAAAGTGACCCAGTCTCACACACATATATATACCTTATTTTTCTCACATGACCCTCCATCAGGTTCCATCATAAGTGCCTATAAAATCATTTTAAAACAAGTTAAATGCCAGAATATTTAAGAAAAATGTTTGCAATAATCACATAATACAAAAATACATTTCTTTCTCTTTCAGACACCAATGCCATCCTACATCCTTTGATGATTTTAGTGTAATTTTGTCACCTGGTGTAGGCTTACCTAAACTGAGATCATATATGTTACCTCCAGTGGATAAAACAGATTCCAAATAAATTACATAACTTATTAACAGTGCCCACTTTCAGTGTATAAAAGTTTGTAACTTTAAAAATTCTATCAACCTTTGATTTCCCAATTCAAGAATGAAGTCTTTCTAAAGGAATTTCTCATAAATTCTACCTGTTAATATTCCTATTAAAAAATTAAAAACTTTTGCAAATTATTGCATTTGGCATGGATAAGCAATGAGATCCTGCCCTATAGCACAGGGAACTATATCTAGACACTTGTGATGGAACATGATGGAGAATAATGTGAGTAAAAGAATATATACATATATATATTAAGCCAGATCATTAACCCACTGAGCGAGGCCAGGGATCAAACCCGCCACCTCATGGTTCCTAGTCGGATTCGTTAACCGCTGCGCCGCAAAAGGAACTCCAATACAAGATATCTTTGAACATGACTTCGATGTACCACAGTACAGCCTCACCTGTGACCTTCCACTTCGTGGTGTACACCCTACCATTCAGCGTGACTGAATTTATTAATTCAAAGCACGCCATGCTTTCTCACCCTACACTATCTGCTGACCTTCCCTACCCAGTGAATCTCCTGCAAAGCCCTTTTCTTCTACCATTAAAAGGAAGAACTGCTCACTTCCTCCTTTGTGCTCCCACAGCGTTTTGTAAGTGATCTAACAGATAAATGAATCACACTGTTTATCCAGCCATATACACACAGACGCACAGCCACAATTTGCACAACATGCAAAGCCTTTTAGGTTTGGGAGGCCCAGAGGTGAAAGGATTTCCTTCGTAATTCCTCCTGCTTATTCTGCTGGATTATGTGGTAAAACACTTGTTTTTGTTGTTGTTGTTGTTTTTCGATCATTTATTTACATGTCTCATTTGTCATTTATTTCGGCCAGATGGCATTCCTGACCCATAAGAGCTGTTTAGTAAATATTTGCTGAATGGAAACATTTGGAAGTTCAACTAAATATTGGTTCAATGATAAATCTGCTTTTGACTCCTCCACACAATCCAAACTATTCTCTGGTCATTTCTGCAAAATCTAAACCACACAAAGCAAGCCCCCTTTCTCACTCTGCTGAACAGTCCAATTCCTATGAATAGGTTGGTGAGGCTGCATCTGGCATCCCTGTTTCAGGATCAAGCCCATAGCAGCAAAACTCTGTGTTTGTGAAGAGAGAATGGCTTCTGGATTAGTCCCAGTGTTTACACCTGAACATCTCATTATGTTAACAGTCTACAAATAAAATTAGAGCAGAGACGGGAGAGAACAAAGAAGAAAACTCCCAATGGGTTACGACTCATTACCCAATTGCGGCCCTTTGTTTCAACTTTTGGTCTTCTGTCCCCTTCAGGCTTTTACTTACACAGCCCCCTATCAATACACTTCTCAAATTAGAAGCAAGCTGATCAATGTTTCAGTTAAAAGGAATATTCAAATAAGATATTTAGACTACAAGCTTTATTTATTCATGTTTCATAACACCACAAGGATGGACAATTAATGATTTCTGAACTCATAATTCACTTTCATCACAAAAGGACATATTTTAGCTACAGCCAAAGAGCTCCACTGCTCTTCTTCCATACTTAAAACCCTATCATCGGTACAAATGAAACGTGAAAATTTTAAGGTATTTTAGATTTACCATCAGTTTATGAAATATTTCTTGGACCTATATGATGCTCTAATTTTTTTTTTTTTTTTTTTTTTTTTTAGCTTTTTAGGGCTGCACTCACAGCCTATGGAGGTTCCCAGGCAGAGGGGTTAACTGGAGTTGTAGCTGCCAGCCTGCACCACAGCCACAGCAACACCAGATCCGAGCCGCATCTGCCACCTACACCACAGCTCCTACAGCCGGATCCCTGACCCAGAGTGAAGCCAGGGATCGAACCCGCATCCTCATGGATACTAGTTAGATTCGTTTGCACTGTGCCACAATGAGAACTCCGATGCTCTAAGCATTTTAATGTTCCCAGATTTCTATCTCCAGGTCTCCTTCCTGTACCACAGATTCTTCTATCTAACTTGACACCTCCATTCTACCACCTGATAGTCTCCTCAAACTTAACATATCCAAACCTGAATTCTTGGTCTTCCTTCCAAAATCTCAAGATTTCTCCAGTCAGCTTGATACCTATGCAATACTTCTAGTGGCTCAGACCAAAAAACCTGGCTCTCAGCTATCATATATCTACATCCAGTCTGTCAGGAAATCCTCTTGGTTTTCAAAACATACATAGAACATTACCACCACTCAACTGCATTGTTACTGTCATCTCAACTGCATCCTGTGGTACGCTATGTAGACTTCTGGCTTCTATTCTTCTCTCTCTATAAGCTGCCCTCAAAGCAGCAGTCAGAAGTAATCCATTAAAAAAGATATGTCAGTGGAAACATATCCACTGACATATGTCCGCCAACAGATAAATGGATAAAGAAGACGGGGTATATTTATATAATGGAATATTACTCAGCCATAAAAAATGAAATAATGCCATTTGGAGCAACATGGATAGATCTAGAGATTATCATACTAAACAAAGTAAGCCAGACACAGAAAGACAAATGATATCATGTACACGTGGAATCTAAAAAATAAGTAAAAATGAATTTATATACAAAACAGAAAGAGACTGACAGACACAGAAAACAAACTTATAACTACCAAAGGGGTAAGTGGCAGAGGGATAAATTAGGAGTTTGAGGTTAACATATACACACTACAATATATCAAATAGATAACCAACAAGGACCTACTTTATAGAACAGGGAATTATTCTCAATATTTTATAACAGCTTATAAGGAAAAGAACCTGAAAAAATAGATATATATGTATGTATAACTGAATCGTTTTGCTATACACCTGAAATTAATGCAACACTGTACATCAACTATACTTCAACAAAAAATTTTTAAATAAAAAGGTATGTCAAATCCTATCACTATCCTGCATCAAAACCCTCCTGTGGTTCCTCTGTTCACAAACAAGTCTTCCTAAGTGTTTACACGGACTCCAAGATGGTACCCTGGCCAGACTCTGTGCTGGTTTCTCTTCCTACATCCCGCTTGCTCCCCTCTGCTCGTCACACCAACCTCTCCTTGCCATCCCACGAATACACCAAGTATTCCTGCCTCCCAGGTCTTTGCAGAGACTGTTCTTACTGCCTCAGAAGCGTTTCTATTGCACATCCCGGTAGCTAACGCCTTTACCTCCGGTGATAAACTAATGCAGTAATCACTATGACTTTCATACTTACCTTAAATGAAGAATTGGGCAAGTAATTTTCTTTGACTGATGGTTAATAACAAATAAAACACAAGCTGAGGCTTAAAAAGTTTAGGCATATAGGGGCTCACCCTCTCTTGCTGCTGGGATCCCTTCTGCCACCAAGGATGATGAGAGCCACACAGAGAGGTCCCAGCCATGAGAATGAAGCCACCTTGCATTACGTAGCCAGCCCCAGCGGAGTCAGCTCTGAAGAAGCACTCAGCCCACCCACAGAATCATGAAAAATATAGGGGATACATATATAGTTGTTCGAAAATTATGACTTGTGGGAGTTCCCGCTGGGGCTCAGTGGTTAACGAACCTGACTGGTATCCATGAGGACGTGGGTTCGACCCTGGCCTTGCTCAGTGGATTAAGGATTTGGCATTGCCATGAGCTGTGGTGTAGGTTGCACATGCGGCTTAGAGCCTGCACTGTGGTGTAGGCCAGCAGCTACACCACAATCAATCCCTAGCCTGGGAACCTCCATATGCCACGGGTACAGCCCTAAATAGAAAGACAAAAAAAAAAAAAAAAAAAAAAAAAAAAAAAAAAAAAAAAAAAAAAAAAAAAATATATATATATATATATATATATGACTCGCTCATTTAAAGTAGGGATTGAAAACCATTGTCATTCTAGAATCCTGTGCCCTTTCTATAAGATCCCAAACTTTTTAAACTTCATAAACATTCTGAACTTCAGAATTTAGTCTGAACCACCTTAATAACATGTCCCAAATTTAAGGATGCTAAAGGAAGCATGTGTCATCTGCTACACAGATTAAAGATTCAGACAAGTTAGAGTAACAAGTCCCCAGGATTTACCAATCCCTCTGCCTTTGCTCTTGCTGCTATTTCCCACTATCCTTTCTCCCCATTCTTCAAGACTGCTGAAATTCATCTGAAACACTAAAAGAAAAGTGAGGGAATCTTAAAAAAAAATAAATAAAAGTGAAAAGAGATGTACTTTATCAGACAATACATTATCTCAATTAACTAAATGTAGGAATAAAGAGATTAAATAGAATAGGGTATTCTGGAGTTCCACTGTGGTTCAGCAGAAATGAACCTGACTAGTATCCTGAGGACGCAGGTTCGATCCCTGGCCCCAACCAGTGGGTTAAGGACCCAGCATTGCCACGAGCTGTGGTGTAGGTCGCAGATGCGGTTTGGATCTGACGTTGCTGTAGCTGTGACCTAGGCCAGTAGTTGTAGCTCCAATTCAACCCCTAGCCTGGGAACTTCCATATGCCACAGGTGCAGCCCTAAAAAACAAACAAAAAAAGAATACGGTATTATTTAAAAGAGATCTGATACTAACAAAAAAGAAATTTGGGAGTACCCACTGTGGCATAGTAGGTTTAAGAATACAACTGCAGTGGATTCGGGTCACTGCAGAGGTGCAGGCTTGATCCCCAGCTCAGCACAGTGACTTAAAGGATCTGGAGGATCTGGCATTGCCACAGCCATGGCAGGAAATATGACACTACAAACTTAGATTATAATAAAAATGGCACCAACAAAAAAATTAAATTCTATTTTTTCAGGGGGAAAAAAGCCACAGAAGAGAAGACCGTTCACTAGATACTAGCTAACAATTTCAAAGCATTTATATACTGTTCAGTAAGGAATGTCTTTCTTTGTATGACACAATAGCAGAAAAAAAGGAAAGGATGACATTTGACTACATGAAAATTTAAAAGCACCATAAACCAAAGGTAAGGCAAAAGACAAAGTAGGGGGAAAACATGACCAAAAAAATGTT
This sequence comes from Catagonus wagneri, assembly GCA_004024745.2. Lineage (NCBI taxonomy): Eukaryota > Metazoa > Chordata > Mammalia > Artiodactyla > Tayassuidae > Catagonus > Catagonus wagneri. Next base: position 20,412,227 of record PVHT020004944.1, read on the forward strand.
TTTAAAGAAAAAAGTAAACAAAATCTAGTCTTAGGTTTGGCTTACACAGGCAAATACATGTGCTGAACTCAGCAAATGCTTTACAAGAAAATAAAGTTCTTGGAGTTCTCCTGTAGCACAGCAGGTCAAGGCTCTGGCGTTATCATAGCTGCGCTGGGGATCACTACTGTGTCATGGGTTCCATCCTTGGCCTCGGAACTTCCACATGCCATGGGTGCAGCCAAAAGGAAAAACAAAAGCAAAAAGCAAACAAATAAAAACAACTATAAATCTTAGGCAATATATCGTGGGTGTGTAAGAAAGACAATACAATATGGAACTGCAAACAATGGGTTCATTCTCAAAGAAAACAGCCTTGGCCTCTTCAAATATTGACCAATGCACATTCTATTCTGTTTTCACTTAAAATGCTTAAACTGAAAAAAGTCATGGATTTAATTTTACACAAATCTTACCTCAAAAGGAAAAGAGGTAAACACAAACTACAGTGATAAGAATGCTGAAGTATTTAGATGGAAATGTATTAATACCGGCAATTTCCTTTAGAAAGAACGATAAAAGTGTGGTAAAGCAAATATCATAAAACGTTCATGGTAAAATCTAGATGGTGGGTGTGTTTAAAAACTTTCAGGAGCTCCCGCTGTGGCACAAGAGAATTGGTGGAGCATCTCTGGAGCACTGGGACACAGGTTCAATCCCCAGCCAGGCACAGTGGCGTTGCCACAGATGTGACATAAAACCGCCTTTCATAATAAAATATGAAAGGGAAGAAAAGACCATTAACTGAATCACTCAAACAGAAAAATGGGCACTGGACATGAACAGGCACTTCACAAAATGTGGCCGAACAAGAGAAGATGTTCCAAGGTATTCATTCTCACAGCCTTGGAGCAGAGAACGACCACCATTAAAAAGCCTACAAATAATAACTGCTGGAGAGGATGTGGAGAGAAGGGAATCCTCCTTCACGGACAGTGGAAACGTAAGCCGGTGTAACCACTATGGAAAACAGTATGGAAGTTCCTCAGAAAATTAAAAACCGAACTACCTACCGTAAGATCCAGCAATCCCACTCCCAGGCATATATCCATACCAAACAACAATTCAAAAAGACACATGCACCCCTGTGTTCACAGCAGTACTCTTAACAATAGCCAAGACTTGGAAACAACCTAAATGTCCATCAACAGAGGAATGGATTAAGATGACGCGGTACATATACACAACAGAATACTACACAGATTTGTGGTTGCCAAGGCGGAAGGGAAGAGCGAGAGGGATGGGCTGAGAGTACAAAATAATGCCATTTGCAGCAACATGGATTCAAGTATTGATTCTCAAAGTGAAGTAAATCAGAAAGGCAAATTCCAGATATCATTTACAGGTGAAATCTAAAATACGACACAAGGTTGCAGACGTGGCTCGGATCCCGCGTTGCTGTGGCTGTGGCGAAGCCCGGCGGCTACAGCTCCTGTTAGACCCCTAGCCTGGGAACCTCCATATGCCGCGGGTGCGGCCCTACATAAGGCAAAAAGACAAATAAATAAAATAAAATAAATAAAATAAAATACGACACAAATGAACCTTATCTATGAAACAGAAACAGACTCACGGACAAGAACAGACTTATGGTAGCCATGGGGGAAGGACGGAAGGGGAGGCTGGGGTTAGCAGATGTAAGCTATTACACATGGAGGGAATAAACAACAAGATCCTATTATATTGCACAAAGAACTATATTCAACGTCCTACAATAAACCACGATGAAAAGGAATTTTTTTTTAAAAAGTGTGTATCTACATACAACTGAATCACTTTGCTGTACAGCAGAAATGATCACACCTTGTAAGTCAACTCTACTTTAGTTCTGAACAATTAAATTAAAAAAAGAAAACAGTATGTATCACTGTGCCATCAACATTTATACTAATTCATGTCCACATTTCAATATCTGAAACAATGATCAGCTCAAAGTTTACAGAATGTATTCTGGTTAGTAACATTTTAAAGGTTTGTATTATTTGTCTGTGTTAGTTGGTATTTAAGTAGCTTCTGTGTGCCTGGCACTGTTCTGCAGACTCAGGATACAGTTTACCTGTGGACTCAAGTAAACAATTCGGGAATAGTCCCTGTCCACATCTGAAGAAAATCAACAAAGTGACATAAAGGGTGACCAAGAAAACCTACTTTAGATAGGAAGGCCTCCCAGAAAATGTGACAGCTGCTTTGAGAACTCAGTGATAAAGCAGAAGCCCTGTAAAGAGGCTGGAGAAGAATACTATCAGCAGAGGAAGTTGTAAGAGCAAACAAAGGCAGGGCAAGAGCAGGAAGGGACATGGCCCTGAGCTCAGGGAGGAGGGAAGAATTATGAAAAGTGGCTAAAGAAGTACTTACACAGAATCTGTATCCCCTTTACAATCAAGAAAAGAGATCAGAGTTCTGGTCGTGGCACAGAGGAAACAAATCCGACTAGGAACCATGAGGTTGCGGGTTCGATCCCTGGCCTTGCTCAGTGGGTTAAGGATCCGGCATTGCTGTGGCTGTGGTGTAGGCCTGCGGCTACAGCTCCTGTTAGACCCCTAGTGGGGGAACCTCCATATGCCGAGGGTGTGGCCCTAAAAAACAAAACAAAACAAAGAGATCAAGCTAGCTTCATCCCAAAAAACCCACAACTTTTACCCTTACCCCAATCATACAGGTGGACAAAATTGTCAAGATCTTTGCTTACTAAGTGTGTGACATGCATAGCTCATTTAATGCTCATGAGAGCTTTTAGAAAGCATAAGGGACTTCAAACTAGAACATTCTCCGGACAACAATTCTCCAAAGTCTGTCCACAGAACACATACATGAGAATCACCTAAAGACACATTCCAGAGTCCGACACCAAAGATTAGGTCTTAAGTGAACCCAGGATTCTCTTATTTTTTTTTTTACTACCCAGAGGACCAGAAATTAGTATAGCGACAAACTTGGACCTTTGTACCTCGGCAGGCCTGACTGATTGCACCAGTGTGTCCACAGCCCCATAGCACCCTATCTGGATAGATTAAGTCAGTGGGATGATATCTGCAATTCAGTAGATCCTATTTAGGGAATCAGTAAGATGTTTAATCTATTTTTCAACTATTTCACAGATCTAAAGAAGGCATGTTTCCTTCAAGCTTATTCTTAAAAAAAAAAAAAAAAAAAAGATTTGACACCCCAACTGTCACGCACATCTACCACACTTCACAGCCAGCCTTCCTCAAAGATCTGTCTGTCTATACTCCATTTTTTCATTCCCCACTCCTTCTGTGACTCATTCGAATCTAACCCTGCCCCTACTGGGCATTCAATCAGTTCTAACTGAAGTCAATGATCACACAGGACTAAATCCAATTAAAACCTGCAGAACTGGTTTTGTTAGGCTGATCGGTGCTCTCTCCTGGTTTTCCCCTAATTCTGTACGACTTTTCCTCGGTCTTCTCTGCCCCACGTCCCCCACCTCACCGCTGAACCCTGTTCTGTTGAAAAGCTTCTCGCTCCAGACTCTCCCTGGGCAAGCTCATCCATTTCTACGGTTTCAACTATCAAGTCAGAGTATAAAGGTGAAAATCACCTCTGGCCAAGTACCCTTGACAACTCCCTTAAATCACGTGTAAGTACATTTTACTGTATTAACAGGCCACGCTGGCAACTAATAGAGCATCTGAAGAAATATAGTTGAACCACTTTTCCCTCTAACATTCAAGCACCAGATTAAATCAGTAACTTATATTTAAAAGGCACACTAGGAGTTCCCGCTGTGGAACAGTGGAAACGAATCTGACTAGTATCCATGAGGATGCGGGTTCAATCCCCAGTCTCGCTCAGTGGGCTAAGGATCCGGCATTGCTGTGAGCTGTGGTGTAGGCTGCAGATGCGGCTCAGATCCCATGTGGCTGTGGTGTAAGCTGACAGCTGTAACTCAGATTCGACCCCTAGCCTGGGAACTTCCATGTGCTGCAGGTGGGGCCCTAAAAAGCCAAAAAAAAAAAAAAAAGCACACTACAAGAAAAACATATTTTTCTCTCTTACTTCCACCTCATTCTATCTCCATACTCACTGCCTTAAAACTCAACATCTGCCCACTCTGTTTAAGATAAAACTCAAAATCTGTAACGTGACCTACAATGCCTTATTTGAGCTAAGACTTGCTATTCTCATCTCCCATCACATTCCAATACACTAAAGCCCTCAAGGCCTTCTTCCATATCCCAAAGGACACCCTTTCTTTCCTGCTTTGGAATATTTGCATAATGTTACCCCTCCCATCACTTTCCATCCCCTTCTTTCTCCTGGCCAATGCTTATCCACCCTTTAAATCCACTTGAAATGTCAATTCCTTAGGGAAGCCTTTTCTTTTCTTTCTTTCCTTTTTCTTTTTTTTTTTTTTTTTTTGGTCTTTATAGGTCCAGGCCAGCAGTCACATCGGACAGCTGCCAGCATATGCCAACACTGGATCCTTAACCCACTGAGCGAGGTCAGGAATCGAACCTGAGTCCTCATGGATACTAGTCGGGTTCGTGACTGCTGAGCCACGATGGGAACTCCTGGGAAGGCTTTTCAATACAGTCCTTTCCCCCTACTCTGTTAATGGTCTCCCTGTTAACGTATCTAACATTCAAACCCACTTCTCAATTTGTCCAACCCATGTCTCTGTCTTTCCTGATGAGACGTAAGCTTCTTGAGGATCTTGTCTGCCTTTTTCACTGTTCTATCCCCAGCAACTAGCACCTGAACACTGACTGAATTATTAACTTCAATGTCATTACAGATGCTTTATACTCTTACAAATTGTATATCCAAATAAAAATTTGCCTTTTTAAAATTGTGGTTTTACCTATATATATATACATATATATATATATATATATATCTTTTTTTTACCATCTTTTCCATTTAAGTACACAGTTCAGTGGTAGTAAGTACATTTAAACTGTTTCCCAATCTCCAGAATTCATTTCACAACCTATCTCCAGAATTCATTTCATCTTGCAAAACTGAAACTCTATATCCACTAAACAACTCCCCCTCCCCCAGCCTCCCCCTGGCAATCAACATTTTCCTGCTGTCTCTATGATTTTTGACTACTCTAGGTACCACAGGTAGGTGGAATCATGCATATTTGTCTTTTTGTCACTGGCTTATTTCACTTGGCATAATGTCCTCCAGATTCATCCATGATGTAGCGTGTGTCAGAATTTCCCTCCTCTTCAAGGCTGAAAAACATTCCACTGTAAGTATATACCACATTTTGCTAGTCCATTTATCCACCAATGGACACCTGGGTTACTTCTACCTTTTTGCTACTGTGAATAAGGCTGCTAAGAACATGGATGGCTTACACCAGTCAGAATGGCCATCATTAAAAAGTCTACAAATAATAAACGCTGCAGAGAGTGTGAAGAAATGGGAACCCTCTTACACTGTTGGTGGGACTATAAACTGGTACAACCACTATGGAAAACAATATGGAGGTTCCTCAGAAAACTAAAGATAGAGCTGCCATATGATACACTCCTGGGCACAGAGCTGGACAAAACCATAATTCAAAAAGATACATCCACCTTGGAGTTCCCGTCGTGGCTTAGTGGTTAACGAATCCGACTAGGAACCATGAGGTTGTGGGTTCGATCCCTGGCCTCGCTCAGTGGGTTAAGGATCTGGCGTTGCCGTGAGCTGTGGTGAAGGTCACAGATAAGGCTCGGAACCCGCGTTGCTGTGGCTGTGGCGAAGGCCAGCAGCTGCAGCTCTGATTCGACCCCTAGCCTGGGAACTCCATATGCCGCGGCTGTGGCCCTAAGAAAGGCAAAAAGACAAAAAAAAAAAAAGAGTATGTATATAGAATTGGGTCGCTTTGCTGTAAACAGAAGTTAACACAATGTTATAAATCAACTATACGTCAATAAAAAGTTGTTTTAAAAAGAACATGGATGTACAACATCTCTTTGAGACTCTGCTTTTAGTTCTTTGGTGTATATAGCTTAGAAACAGAATTACTGGATCACATGGTGGTTCTAATTTTTTGAAGAGCCACCAAACTGCTTCATATAGTGGCTGCACCATTTTACATTCCCATGAACAGTACACAAGGGCTCCAATTTCCTTGCATCCTCACCAACACTTATTGCTTTTTTGTGGGGTTTTGATAGCAGCCATCCTAATGAGCATCGGGTGGCAGATTTGCTTTTATATAAACTTTACGTGCTTTCTTTTTCTTACAAACATGTGGTTAGAAGCCCTCTTAAAATTTGCCCTGTGAACTAGCAAAAGACAAATCCAGATGGTATTAACATTGAAAAAGGAAAAGAAGAAACAGTTTTTCAAAGCAGATTTTTTTTTTTTTGTCTTTTAAGGGCTGCACCTGCGGCACATGGAGGTTCCCAGGCTAAGGGTCCAGTTGGAGCTACAGCGGCCGGCCTATACGCAGCAACATGGGATCTGAGCCAGGTCTGCAACCTACGGTACAGCTCACAACAACACTGGATTCTTAACCCACTGAGCAAGGTCAGGGATCGAACCCATGTCCTTATGGATACTACTCAGGTTCGTTAACCACTGGTCCACGACCGGAACTCTTCAAAGCAGGATTTTAAGAGACATTAAAACCGTGGTCCGTGTAAAATGGCAAATAATAATAATGATGATGATGATGGGAAGGCATTGCCACTCATATCTGAAATTTCCTGACGCCAGTTGCCTGCTTGAAGTTTTGAATTCTTTAAGCCTATGTCTGGCCTTCCATCAGAATATTTCCCCTCACCCCTACCTGCCAACTGTGTCCTGGGACAATCCCTCCCTGTCATACTCTTCCTTTCTACTTTAGCTCTGCAACTGGGTCAGGCCTGCCCTACTCAGAGGATGTTTGAGTGGCAGGGTCCCATCCTCCCCAGTTAGTGGGGTGTTCTGGGTCCCTTGGAATAAGATGCTAGGAAAGCTAGGATAAAACAAATCCCATTACAACCTTGAAAGCTGGAACTCAAGGTTTAATTAAAAATGGAAACAAATAAAGAGCTTCACACAAAGCAATATATCAACACACCTTAATCAGAAAATATCCTCTCTTGGGATCCTGAATCCAAAAGAAATGTTAACTGAATTAAAAGATTAAAGATAAAAGATTTAAGACTATCTAGAAGACTCTGGGTCTAGAAGTCACTAGCTAAGTAGCATCCTATGCCCCCCCAACCAAAACGAAGCAAAAAAGAAAGCTTCCAAAGATATTTATTTAACAGTGAATAGTTTGCATTCAAAAATAAAAAAACTATTAAGATTTGTAAACACACACCAAACACACACAGAAAACTTAGGCAAGAGGTGTTATTGCTTTATCAAGATTCAAGTCATCTATGCTGGAATTATTTTTCAAATAACAAAATGTTTTATTACAGTTACAAAAATGAATCCATCTAAAAAGTAAAAAGGAACACTAACTGCCATTAATCCTAAAACAATCACTAGTCTAGCATGAAAAGACAGATATCACATGATAACAAAGTTTCTTATGTGTAGGCTAAATATTAAGCTAAAACTTTCTTTACCTAAGTTCAATGTCACTTACAGTTTTTAAAGTGATACGATGATGAAACAGCAAAGAAAATTAGAAGACAAAGATATACCTCTAGTTTCACTGGCTCTTTGTCCCAATACTTAGGAAAGAAGTAAATAGACCCTTAAGTTTTCTCTTTTTTTTATCTTTCTAGGGCCGCACCCTCGGTATATGGAGGTTCCCAGGCTAGGGATACGAATCTGGGAGCTGCAGCTGCTGGCCTACACCACAGCCATAGCAACACGGGATCCGAGCTGTGTCTGCAACCTACACCACAGCTCATAGCAATTCCAGATACTTTACCCACTGAGCAAGGCCAGGGATCGAACCCACAACCTCATGGTTCCTAGTCAGATTCATTTACCACTGAGCCACGACGGGAATTCCTAGACACACATTTCAAGTGCTAAATGGTGACCACACCACTCCAGCCACCTCAGGGAAGCATGAAAGCCATTTACAACACTAGGCTGTAAACAGCTCATCTGCTGGGAAAGTTTTATTTTGCAGAGTTCTAGACAGAACCATTTCCTGAGTTGCAAAGAGCAGACAACTTTTTCGCAACCACCATTTCATTTTGATTCAAGCTAGTTTACCAGTTTAATTTGTGAGCAGACTGCCCTTCTAAATAAAAAACCATAATAAAATCCACATTATTTACATAAACATAATTAAGGCAATTCATCAAAGCATGAAGAATTTCTAACTATAAAATCCAACTCCACCAAAAAAAGGAAAAGGAATACCAATTTCACTTGGGGGGGGGGACAATGGGGGAAGTTTTCACGTATTTGAAATATAATTCTCAAGGATGTATGAACTATAAAATAGGACAAAAAATACAACAGAAGAAAAAATTACCATATCACAATAGGCATAAATGCCACAATGTTTTAAAAGACATACTCTTGGATACGAAATTTCCAGAGAAAGAAATATGTCCTCTAAAAAGCGTTCCTTTTTTTAAAAAAAATAGTCATTAGCTCATGCTTCTATTTATTTTTATCCTTTTTGTCACCCTGTGGCACATGGAGCTCCTGGGCCGGGAATCAGATCTGAGACACAGGTGGGGGAACCCTTTAACCCACTGTGCCAGGCCAGGGGTCAAACCTTCATCCTGTCTCTGATGCTGTGGTGCCACCGCAGGAACTCCCTACAGGCATTCTTGAATTTCTTTGCAACAGTCTAAAGCTACTGATTGCATTGAAATTCCATTTACTTAAAAGCTCCAGAAAAAGTTCATCAAACTAATTTCAACTTTCTCTTTAATGACCATAACCACAAGTACCAATGTGAAAGAACCAAAGTGAGTTCGATAAGAGTAAATTTTATTTTATTTTTTATTTTTTTTGTCTTTTTGCCTTATCTAGGGTCACACCCGCGGCATATGGAGGTTCCCAGGCTAGGGGTCTAACAGGAGCTGTAGCCGCCGGCCTACACCACAGTCACAGCAACGCGGGATCCGAGCCGCGTCTGCGACCTACACCACAGCTCACGGCAACGCCGGGTCCTTAACCCACTGAGCAAGGCCAGGGATCGAACCCACAACCTTATGGTTCCTAGTTAGATTCGTTAACCACTGAGCCACGACGGGAACTCCAGTAAATTTTAAATGAATGAAATTTTACTGTAATTCTTGAGAATTTTAGTTTTAAGTTGCGTTGTCCACAGGGGGGCAGTCTCACAGCCTTGACTTTGTCTCAATTCAATGTACCAGTTCAGTGTTCAAAAAGACACACAGACACGCACACATGGGCAATAATAATTTACTGTCTGATCGACAATTGCAAAAACTGTCCTCTGGGGGGGGAATCTATGCTTCATAACTTCCCTATTTCTTTGAGGAGTATTTACTTTCTCACATCTTAAATTTTTCCTTCTTTTCTGTCTAATCCTTTCCATTCTGTTGCCACCACTCTATTTAAAGAGATGCTAGAAGCAAGGAGTGCTGATAGATTATTAACGGACTGCAAAAGAGAGACCCCCAACCCTGGTCAACATGGACACCACACTCACAATCTTGCACACTACTGCCAAATTAATTTCATTTAAACACTTATCATATTACCAGACACTCCTTCTCCTAGCTAGGAAACTCCCTGTCCCCAAAATCAAGGAGCTCCACGACCAGAATCTTCCAAAATCCCCCATCTAAATGCTCTGTACAAGAGTCAAGGAGATGTGTAAAATCAGCTTCACTCTGAATAAACCTTGTAACTTCCTGGTGTTCATGCATTCATTCCAGTGCTTTTTTTTGGGGGGGGGGCTTTTTAGGGACACACCTGTGGCATATGGAGGTTCCCAGGCTAGGGATCTAATGGGAGCTGTAGCCGTCGGCCTTCACCACAGCCACAGCAACGTGGGATCTGAGCCGCGTCTGCAACCTACACCACAGCACACGGCAATGCCAGATCCTTAACCCACTGAATAAGGCCAGGAATCCAACCCGCAACCTCATGGTTCCTAGTTGAATTCGTTAACCACTCAGCCACGACGGGAACTCCATTCCAATATTTTTGAATGCTCACCAATGCCAAGCACTGCTCCAAGTGCCGATGATACAGACAGGGAAAAAGTCAAGGCCGCTGCTCCAAAGAGATTCTCCTGACTGCACAGTCTTGGGTTGATAGCTGCTAGAGGAAGGGGGAGAAGCCCCCAGACCCTTCAAGCTCTCTTCGGGAAAGGATACAGCTCTTCCCAAGAATGAGCCATCAGAAGGAGGCTGGGGGTAGAGATGATAAAGATACCAGCGGAGACCTGTCAGCACTGACACTGTCCACTACAGACCCCGGCCTATTTTGGCCACCCTATGCTATAGTCCTCCGACTGCTACTACTATCACTATTACCGCTACCACCACTACTGCTGGTCCATTCCTATGTTACTTGTATTATCAGTTCAGCCAAAACGTGCTAGCAACAGTTAATGGGCCTCTGCCCCAGCTTGCTTCCTTCTTATCACCTTGTCCCCCCCCAACCCCTGCCCCATCATCTCAACCAGCAAAAAGCCTGACCAGTCTTCCAAGCCTATCTCGAACGGTGCCTGCTAGAGGCCTTCCCCCATTCTCTTCACACAAACCCATGTGTGGTATTTTGGAGACCTTCAAATCCCTGTAAACCCTTGGCTTAGTCTCCTTTGAGCATTTATCACACTAGGCACTGTACCCTAATTACGTGTATACTTTAACCTCTTTCTTCTGCTATTTACAGAGCTCTTGCTGCATTCCTGGATTATCTAGGAGCTAAAGTTGCAGTGCTATATCATTCCATTATTATTTTTAAGTATTTAACATCCAAGAGATTGGATTAAGATGGCGGAATAGAAGGACTGGAGCTCAACTTCTCTCCCGAAAAACAGCAAAACTACAACCAAATGCCGAGCAGCCTTCAACCAAATGGACTGTAAACTTCCAAAAAAGATATTCTACTCCAGAAGACAAAGAGGAGACCACATCAAGAGGTAGGAGGGGCGATTACGCGATAGAAGCAACCCCAT
>PVHT020004944.1:20448647-20494239 GCA_004024745.2 Catagonus wagneri
TAGCTGCTGGCCTATACCACAGCCACAGCAACACGGGATCCGGGCCGCGTCTGCAACCTACACCACAGCTCCTGGCAACACCGGATCCTTAACCCACTGAGCAAGGCCAGGGATCGAACCCGCAACCTCATGGTTCCTAGTCGGATTCGTTAACCACTGAGGCATGACGGGAACTCCCTTCTAGGTATTTTTTAATTTCCTCTTTGATTTCCTCAGTGATTCATTGGTTGTTTAGTAGCGTGTTGTTTAGTCTCCACGTGTTTGTATTTTTGGCCATTTTTCTTCCAGTCATATAGCATTGTGGTCAGAGAAGATGCTTGAAATGATTTCAGTTTTCTTAAAGTTACTGAGGCTTGATTTGTAGCCCAGGGTGTGATCAATCTTAGAGAATGTTCCGTGCGCACTTGAGAAGAATGTGTATTCTTTTGCTTTTGGATGGAATGCCCTATAAATATCTATTAAGTCCATCTGATCTAATGCTTCATTCAGGGCCTGTGTTTCCGTATTGATTTTCTGTCTCGATGATCTATCCATTGCTGTAAGTGGGGTGTTAAAGTCCCCTACTATGATTGGGTTATTGTTGATTTCTTCTTTTAAGGTTGTTAGCCTTATATATTGTGGTGATCCTATGTTGGGTGCATAGACATTTAAAATAGTTATATCTTCTTCTTGGATTGATCCTTTGATCATTATGTAGTGCCCTTCCTTGTCTCTTAAAATGTTCTTCATTTTAAAGTCTATTTTGTCTGATAGGAGTATTGTTACTCCTGCTTTCTTTTGATTCCCGTTTGCATGGAATATTTTTTTCCATCCTCTCACTTTCAATTTGTATGTGTCTCTAGAAGTGAAGTGGGTCTCTTGAAGACAGCATATATATGGGTCTTGTTTTTGTATCCATTTGGCTGGTCTATGTCTTTTGGTTGGGGCATTCAGTCCATTAATATTTAAGGTAATTATTGATATATATGTTCTTATTGCCATTGTATTAACTGTTTGGGGGTTTTGTTGCTCTTTTTTCTTCCCTTAATCTCTTGTCTCTTCTCACAAGATGGCTATCTTTAATGTTGTATTTGAGTAGATTTTTCTTTTTTTCTGCCTTTCGCCTTTTGTTTTAGGGCTGCACCCGTGGCATGTGGAGGTTCCCAGGCTAGGGGTCTAACAGGAGCTGTAGCTGCCAGCCTACACCACAGCCACAGCAACGCGGGATCCAGGCCGTGTCTGCAACCTACACCACAGCTCCTGGCAACGCCGGATCCTTAACCCACTGAGCAAGGCCAGGGATCGAACCCGCAACCTCACAGTTCTTAGTCGGATTCATTAACCACTGAGCCACGAAGGGAACTCCAAGTTGATTTTTCTTATTTGTGTATCAATTGTAGATTTTTGGTTTGCACTTACCCTGAAGTTTTGATATAGGAGTCTGTATATAAATGAGATTGTTTTAAGTTGTTGGTTTCTTAATTGCACATGCGTCTCCAGTGACCTGCATTTGTGCTCTCTTCTCATGATTTCTGATTTTGGTAGCATAAGTGTACATGGATGATTTAGTATCTTTTCTGTATATATGACTTTACCGGTGAGCCTTGTCATTTGTGGTGTTTTTGTTTCTGGTTGTGGCCTTTTCTTTCCTGCCTAGAGAAGTTCCTTTAGTATTTGTTGTAAAGCTGGTTTAATGTTGCAGAAATCTCTTGGCTTTTGCTTTTCTAGAAAGGTTTTGATCTCTCCTTCAAATCTGAATGAGAGCCTTGCTGGGTAAAGCATCTTGGTTGGAAGTTTTTTCCTTTTATCACATTAAGTATATCATGCCACTCCCTTCTGGCCTGCAGAGTTTCAGCTGAAAAATCTGCTGATAACCTTATCGGGGTTCCTTTGTATGTCATTTGTTTCTTTTCCCTAGCTGCTTTCAGTATTTTCTCTTTGTCTTTAATTTTCATCATTTTGATTAATATGTGTCTCGGGGTATTCCTCCTTGGGTTTATTTTATATGGTATTGCACTTCCTGGATTTGAGTGAGTGGTTCCTTTCCCATATTAGGGAAGTTTTCAGCAATTATCTCTTCGAATATTTTTTCTGTCCCCTTCTCTCTCTCTTCTCCCTCTGGTACCACTATAATATGGATGTTGGTGCGTTTAACATTATCTCAGAGTTCTCTAAGACTCTCCTCACTTCCTTTCAATCTTTTATCTCTTTTCTCCTCTGCATTAGTGATTTCCACTAATCTGTCCTCCACCTCACTGATTCGTTTTTCTGCCTCCTGTATTCTACTGTTGGCTGCTTCTAATTTATTTTTTATTTCAGTGATTGTATTTTGCATCTGTTTTAAATTTTTACATCTTGTATTTCTTTGCTCAGTGTTTCCTGTAAATTATCAGTCTTTGCCTCCAGTTTATTTCCAATGCCTTGCATCATCTTCAGAATCAACAGTCTAAAGTCTCTTTCTGGGACCCTGATAATCTTGTCATCACTGAGCTGTTTTTCTGGGCTTTTCTCTTTCTCCTTTATCTGAGTTATAGTTTTCTGTCTTTTCATTTTTATAGGTTTTTGATGTGGTAACCTTTTTGTGAACAATAGAGTTGTAGCCTCTTTTAGTTCTGGTGTTTGCCTCCCCTGTGGCTAAAGTTGGTATGGAGGGGGCTTGCTTCCCGATGGGAGGGACTGATGCCTGCCCACTGGTAGGTGGGGTTGAGTCCTATCCCTCTGATGGGTGGGGCTTTGTCTCTAGATGAGATTAGAGGCTGGCTGTGTACCTGAGGGGTCTTTAGGCAGCCTGTTTACTGATGGGTGGGGCTGTGATTCCACCTGGATTATTGTTTGGCCTGGGACTGCTCAGCGCTAATGGCAGGGGCCAGATTTTCCCAAAAATGGCCACCTCCAGAGAAATGCAGGTTGATGAATGTTCCCAAGAGCTTCACCTCCAATGCCTTTCCCCCTCAGCAAGCCACAGTCACCCCTGTTTTCCCAGGAGATCCTCCAAGAATTGCAGTCAGGTTCCACCCGGATTCCTATGGAGACTGCTTTGCCCTGGGACCCAGTGCATGTGAAAGTCTGTGTGCACCTTTCAAGAATGGGGTCTCTGTTTCCCCCAGTCCCATGGAGCTCCTGTACACAAGCCCCACTGGCCTTCAATGCCAGATGCTCCGGGGGCTCTTTCTCCCTGTGCCAGATCCCCAGGCGTGGGTTTTGACATGGGTCTCAGAACTCTCAGTCTTGTAGCTGAGTCTCTGTGATAACAGAGTTACTTTCCAGTCTGTGGGGCTTCCCACTGGGAGGTATGGGGTTGCTTCTATTGCGTAATCGCCCCTCCTACCTCTTGATGTAGTCTCCTCTTTGTCTTCTGGAGTAGAATATCTTTTTTGGAAGTTTACAGTCTGTGGTTGAAGGCTGTTCGGCATTTGGTTGTAGTTTTGTTGTTTTTTGGGAGAGAAGTTGAGCTCCAGTCCTTCTATTCCGCCATCTTAAAGACAACCGTTCTTTAACCACTAGCAAGACTGCTTTCAACACACTTTAAGGCACTGAGATAGACACATACATATTTTCAACACAATTAAGTATAATGAAAAGTATTCTGAGTAAGTATGTAAAATAAGATCACTTTTATAACCTCGATAATGTGTAATTTAACCAGTAAGTTAGAATTTGTAAAATTAGATATGTACTTCTATACATAAGCCCTCACAGTGATTTTAAACTGATTGCAGTGCCAGGTTTGAAACAACTACTTAGGTCAAATTAAATTCTATATCTAATATGCTAGCTTATTTTCAAGTTTTGCCTTCCCTGTCTTTCTTGATATATATTTTTTTGTTTTTATTTTCACTATACTGAATATTGCAATTTTTTTTCTTTTTTCTGGCTGCCTTGCAGCACTTAGAGTTCTCTGTCTAGGGATCAAATCTGAGCCAGAGCTTCAGCCTATCCCACAGCCCCCGAAATGCAGGATCTTTAACCCACTGTGCCTGGCCAGGAATTGTCTCTGTGTGTAATAGTAATATCTATCCCATTGTGCCACAGTGGGAACTCATCGGATATTTCAATTTTTTTATTTTTTATTTTTTTGCTTTTTAGAGCCATACCCACAGCATATGGAGGTTTCCAGGCTAGGGGTTGAATCAGAGCTGTAGCTGCCAGCCTATACCACAGCCACGCCAGATCTGAGTTGCATCTGTGACCTACACCAAAGCTCACGGCAGCACCAGATCTTTAACCCACTGAGCAAGACCAGGGATTGAACCTGTGTCTTTACAGATGCTAGTTGGATTCGTTTCCGCTGAGCCATGACAGGAACCCCTCATTTTTTTTGTAGTTAAATTTAATATTATCTTGTGTTTTTTCTGTAAATATCTTTGATCTGCAATTTATATTTGTATAAAAATATGGGAAAGACCAGAGAGTGGGGAATAGCTTTGCATTTTTCAAAATAGTTAACCAGTTAGTCCAACATCATTTATTAAGTGATCTTTTTTCCTTTATTAAGAAACACTGGAGGAGTTCCCATCATGGTTCAGTGGTTAATGAATCTGACTAGGAACCATGAGGTTGCGGGTTCGATCCCTGGCCTCCTCAGTGGGTTGAGGATCCGGTGTTGCCGTGAGCTGTGGTGTAGGTTGCAGACACGGCTCGGATCCCGTGTTGCTATGGCTGTTGCAAAGGCTGGCGGCTGCAGCTCCTGTTAGACCCCTAGCCTGGGAACCTCCATATGCCGTGGGTGCGGCCCTAGATAAGGCAAAAAGACAAAAAAGAAACTGGAAAGTGGCAGTTGGATCTGTTTCTGTACTACTGTTTCAGTCGTATGTTTGTCTATTCCTGGATCAGTTTTATATTACTGTTTTGTTTGGGTTTGGGTTTGGGTTCTTTTTTTTTTCCTTTTTTTGGCCACCCCATAGCATACTGAGTCCGCAGGGTGCCATCTGAGCTGTAGTTTTGACCTATGCTGCAAGTGCAGACTACACCTCATCCTATAACCCACTGTGGCAGGCTAGGTAGCAAACCTGCATCCCAGTGCTCCAGAAATGCTGCCAGTCCCTTGTACCATAGCAGGAACTCCTATGCTCTTTTATTTTGTTCTGTTTTTTGCTTTTTAGGGCCACACCGGCAGCATATGGAAGTTCCCAGTCTAAGGGTAGAATTGGAGCTAAGGCTTCCAGCCTACGCCACAGTCACAGCAATGTGGAATCCGAGCCATGTGTTGGATCTATACCACCGTTCATGGCAATGTTGGATCCTTAACCCACTGAGCGAGGCCAGGGCTCGAACCTGTAGCCCCATGTGTACTAGTCGGATTTGTTTCCGCTACACCACAAGGGGAACTCCACTTCTGGTTTTTTAATCATAATTTTAGAATGTTTTGATAATTCTCCTGGATATTCTGTAGTCTTGCCTGTTTAGTTTTCCAAATAGGCTTTCAGGTCCCCAAAAGAATCTTATAAAGCTTTTGACTGGAGTAAAATTATTAGTGTTTTAGTTTTTGTTTTGTGTGTGTGTGTGTGTCTCAGTCTTTCTAAGGCCGCACCCATGCACATGAAGTTTCCCAGGCTAGGGGTCCAGTTGGAGCTGTAGCCACCAGCCTACACCACAGCCACAGCAATGCCAGATCCAAGCCACGTCTGCGACGTACACCACAGCTCAACACAGTGCTGGATCCTTAACCCACTGAGCGAGGCCAGAGATCGAACCCACCCCCTCATGGATGCTAGTCGGGTTCGTTAACCACTGAGCCACGATGGGAACTTCATTAGTGTTTTATACCAGAAAAAAAAAAATGTATGTCAGCTACTTCATTCCACCCTCATCTCTTTCTAGAAATTTCAGAGCCAAGCGTATCACCAGTCACCAGCACTACCCCACCCACTCCTGCGTCAAATCAGCAGAAAGAAAAGAAAAAAAAGAAAAAAGACCCTTCAAAGGGCAGATGGGTAGAAGGCATAACTTCTGAGGGTTACCATTACTATTACAATCTTATCACTGGAGGTAAGTCATTTGGACGTAAAATTAGTAGAAAAAGATAACTGACAGTTTCTTTTGTAAGACTTCTAGTTAATAGTGGGGCATTTAAACATTAAATGAAAGACCGTAACTTTACATTTTTGCCACAATGGTTAAAAAAAAAAAATTATGTGTCCTTTAAAAAGGTACCCTTCAGGAGTTTCTGTTGTGGCGCAGCGGAAACGAATCCAACTAGAAACCATGAGGTTGCAGGTTCGATCCTTGGCCTCGCTCAGTGGGTTAAGAATCTGGTTGGTGTTGCTGTGAGCTGTGGTGTAGGTCGCAGGTGCGGCTCAGATCTGGTGTTGCTGTGGCTGTGGTGTATGCCGGTGGCTGCAGCTCCTGTTAGACCCCTAGCCTGGGAACCTCCATATGCCACGGGTGCAGCCCTAAAATGACAAAAGACAAAAAAAAAAGGATGGAAAAAGGTACCTTTCTATATCCAGTCTCCTGGGATAAACCATAAGGGACGATAATGTAAGAAAAAGAACATATATGTATACGTATGACTAGGTCCATGGGGGTCGAATTGGAGCCGAGCCTGCTGGCTTCCACCACAGCCACAGCAACACGAGATCCAAGCGTCTACTGCAACCTACACCACAGCTCACGGCAACGCCAGATCCTTAACCCACTGAGCGAGGCCAGGGATTGAACCTGCATACTCATGGATACTGGTCGGATTCGTTTCTGCTGAGCCATGACGGGAACTCCATCTTTTAGGAGTGTAAGAGATCACAAGGAGAAAGAACAGGAAGTCGAAAGTGTGGGTGGTACATACATTAAAGGAATGCATAGAAACAAAGTTAAGAATGCTCAGGAAGGTAGGAAATGAGATCAGAGTTAACCACGAAGAAAGCTTTGGGCTTCTAGTATTGTAATCATTAAGATCTTCAGAATCACGATCAGTTTTGGACTACAGAGAGATAGTCATAATCTCTCTGAGCTTGCACCGAGTCTTAAGTGAAATGCATGTTACGGTTAAGACTTCAAGTGATTATAAACCTTTCTCAAATTTATGTTACTATGTTTTTCTCCCTTCTATTCCCTATTATTTGCTTGTTTTGTTTACCATCCTATTTTATATACTCTTACTCTCAGCAATACTTATTTTGATTCCTGCATACTTCATCTTATTCTTCTTTCTTTTCTTTTTTTTTTTTTGCCTTTTGTTGTTTTAGGGCCGCACCTGCGGCATGTGAAGCTTCCCAGGCTAGGGGTCCAGTTGGAGCTGTAGCCGCCGGCCTATACCACAGCCACAGCAATGCAAGATCCGAGCCACATCTGTGACCTACACCACAGCTCACGGCAACGCTGGATCCTTAACCCACTGAGCAAGGCCAGGGATCGAACCCGCAACCTCATGGTTCCTAGTAGGATTCGTTAACTGCTGCGCCACGAAGGGAACTCCTTATTCTTTTGAGTCATTCATTCCATCTGTCACTCTCCCTTGCCCCAAGAGGTCAAAAGGCCAGCTCATGCCTTCAAAAGTTATCAAACCTGAAGTCCATGAAGTCTTTAAGAGAAGCCCCCTCCCTGGCTCTAATAATTTTTGTGAAGTACCAGTAACTTCTTATCCTTCATTCTGTCCTTCCTTTTTGGTTACATTCACCTCTATTCACCTATATCTTTCTGCACGCTATTACTGGGATATATGTTTAAACTATAGACATGTAGTGTTTTGTGCATGTTGAATATCTTGTAAATTTTTGCCAGATTAAAATTTGGAGGAAAGTTTTATTTGTTCTTTTAAGCAAAACTATTTTACAAATGCAATATATTTTGCTTTAAGCATCTCAGTGGGAGAAACCTGAAGGATTTCAAGGAAACTTAAAAAAGGTAATGAAAGCACATTAATAGCATCTTTTCTTTGTTCTTGAAGTGACTGGCTTCTGAGATTTTACTTTCAGATAAGCAAATTTACTTGCAGATGAGTCCCCCAGTCCCCCTACCCTCTTTGTTCCTTTCTTCCTGTAATCCTTTTGTCAGAAGGCTGTATAGAGGTGAAAAAGTGGTGTCTACCTCAAACTCCATGCAGCAAATACTATTAGTTGATGAGCTGCCAGTTGCCATTCACCTGTTCTGACGGTCTGCAAAGAGCCATTCCTGGCTTTCAGAAGTGAGACGGCCCCTCCTTGAAAGGTGGCTCATGGTTATCCCAAACCAGGCTTCCTGGCTATGATCAGTACCATCCCTAGTTCCCAGGTGTCAGGAAGAAGGGAGAGGTTGGCTGGCTCCAATATAATGTCTATTACATAACCACATCTTTATCTTCGGCTTATACTGATTCCTTCCCTCCCACTAGACGGCAGTGAAGGCTGTTTGGGTAGAAGGTGTAAGTGAAGATGGCTATACCTATTATTATAACACAGAAACAGGAGGTAAGTATTACCTTTGATTTTCTTTTAAACTGTCGAAAATTGTGAGCTGTCTAAATCTGAAACCGCTTATCAGCCTGCTGATGAATTGTCTGACCTTGAGAATTTTAGTATAGCGATAAACATGTTTCTGTTGCAAATACGTATTACTTTTTATAATTTAAAAACATTAATACGGTAGAAAAGCCAAGAGATTTCTACATATACTGAGCTGTGCATTGTTTTTCTCCACTGATACTGTATTCACAAGTTTTTTTGGGGGGGTGGGGACACACACCATGACATTTGGAAGTTCCCAGGGCAGGGACTGAACCCGTGCTGCAGTTGCAGTCTGTATCACAACTGCAGCAATGCCGGATCCTTAACCCACTGAGCAAGGCCAGGGATCGAACCTGCATCCCCATGGATAACAGTCAGGTTCGTTACTGTTAAGCCACTATGGGAACTCCCCCTTTCACTCTTAAACCTTTCCCAGTTGAAGAATAAATTTTAGAATCCCTTTCCCTTTTATTAAACTAAAAAAAGAGGATAGCTGCAAGATAATTAGAACTCTTACCATTTTACTAAAGGCCAGATAAACCACTGGGTGGCAGTAGAGTTCAGTTGAGATTTTTTTTGTTCCTTACAAAGTGACAAATCATATTAGTTTGCATCTTTGCCATATTATTTCACTTTGTGAAGATCCCAGGAAAACTTTTTGATACATTAATTTCAGGAAATTTCAGGTGTGCTCATTATCCTGTTTCCTGAAATTGATGTCAGTTAAATTGTGAGTCCTCTAAGTATCACCCAGTTCTTATTTTACTGGAGCTATTGTTTAAACATCTAGTGAGTCCAGATTGTTTGAAATTAATTTCTTTTTTAGTTTTTTTATAACATATATTTTGATTACTCAATGAATTTTATTACAATTATGGTTGTATAACAATCATCACAACCAAATTTTATATGAAATTAATTTCTGAAAGATAATAGGGCAACTTTTGGGAACTCTTATTTGTTACCCTGTTGTTGAAGTGATGGTGTGAAACAGGTGCCGTGTTGTCACTTAATAATATATTGTAAGTGACAGGAATCGTTATATTGGGAATTACCTCTAAATAAAATTTATAACTAAATAACGTGACTGTTAAAATGTGTTGAATAGAATCCAGATGGGAAAAACCTGATGATTTCATTCCACACTCTGGCGATCTGCTTTCTAGTAAAGGCAGTGAAAAATCACATGGCACCGTAGAAGAGTCCAAATCGTCAGATCCGCATAGTGACTCTGATGGGGAAAAAGAAGCAGAAAAAGGAGCAGTCTCTACAGAAAGGGAAAAGCTAAGAATAAAGTTTAAGGTAGGTTCTTGATTTACTCTTTACAACTGTTAAAAACTTATAAAAAGACTTTCTTCAGTTTTCTGGTAGAAGATAGAAATTAAACCGAAGCATGCATTTTGGATAAGTGGTTCTATCATTTATGGATATCTATTTCGTAGCAAGACGGTAAATTCATTTTTAGACCTTTTAAGTTTGAGATGCCTCTGTAACATTCAGAGAGCTGCCTGAACATGCAAGTATGAATGACTAGGCTAGAAATGCTAATTTGAGTATCCTCAACATACTGGTAGTAATTTAAGTTTCAGAATGGACAAAGTAACCTAGGGAAATGACCTTGGGAAACATTAAAGTGCAAGAGAGAACAAGGAGCCTATGAGGCAGAATGAGGAAAGAATAATTAGAAAGATATGCAGAGAAGGAGAAGAATTCAGTGTCTCAGAAGTCAGAGGGACAGAGAGCATCAAAGAATCATTAGGTCTGAAAAAAGAAAAATGTCCATCGAGTTTTGTAGGAAGGAAGTCTTTGATGGCCTTCTAGCAGTTGGGTGTTTTAGGTGGGAAAGTTTAGTTGTAGGGGGATGAAAAGTGATTCACAGTGTATATGTGGTTTGGATATGAAATGAAAAGTAAAAATGAGATGATAGGATAGTGGCTACATACTGATTTTTAATCATGAGAGAGTCATGGTAGTGATGTGTTTCCATCAAAAAAAGGCAGAAGAAGAATGCCAGCAAGGATAAGGGGCTAGTTGGCCTTGATCAAAGAATAAACTCGTTTTCTGTAAGAGTTGTAGCTATGAATGACTTGGTATCAGAAAAAATGGAAAGAGCCATACCTTTTAGCCTCTGTTTACTCATGTGTAAAGAACTCAACATTGTTTGCTGAGAGTGAGGAGCTTCAGGGAGCCTAACAACATTAGCGGATTAAAATAGTCACTGAGCCAGGGTGGAAGAGGGAATTAACCAAGTAAGAGAATTGTCAGGTGGTAATGAGTGCCCAGTCGTGGTGGGAAAATAAAACAGACATTTTAATAGTATTAATAGTATTGTTGGAGTCCCATTGTGGCTCAGCGGTTAACGAATCTGATTAGCATCCATGAAGACGCAGGTTCAATCCCTGGCCTTGCTCAGTGGGTTAAGGATCTGGCATTGCCATGAGCTGTGGTGTAGGTCACAGATGCGGCTTGGATTCTGTGTTGCTGTGACTGTGGTGTAGGCTGACAGCTGTAGCTCCAGTTCTACCCCTAGCCTGGAAACATCCACACGCAGCAGGTGCGGCCCTAAATAAACAAAACAAAACAAAAAAAATAGTATTAATAATATTGCTAGTCCTCTTGCTTTTGTGACCTTTCCAGGAGCACTCAGGAGCCTGGGTGCAAAGCAAACAAGATATATAGCATTGATCTGTGGTTAAGTACTGGCTTGAGAGGTGAAGGAATATCCAGGGTGCTAGAGAGAGGGCACATCCAGCCCTCACCTAGGGTTTTGTGATTGCCTGCAACTTCTCTACCTACTCCATAAATCTTGGTGGAACGTAGGGTGAGGAATGTATCCAGTTTGTAGAAGATCAGCAACAAAGCTCCTTTCTTTTTTGCTTTTTTGGTCCTTTTAGGGCCAGGGTTTAAGCAAGGCCAGGGATCGAACCTGTGTCCTCGTGGATGCTAGTCACATTCGTTTCCGCTGAGCCACAATGGGAACTCTTCAACAAAGCTCTTCTGTAATAGATATCTTATATTGTGTGGAGTGTTTTTTCGTTTTTTTTCCCCCTTTGGCCATGCCCAGAGCACCTGGAGGTTTCAGGGCCAGGGATCGAACCTTAACCACTGCAGTGATAAAACCGGAATCCCCAACCCACTGCACCACAAGGGAACTTTTCATAATGTGTATAGTTAAGTTTAGATAACCCAGCATCCAGCCTGGGACAGATGATATTAATTGCAAGCAAACGAAATATTACGGAATACAGATAAACAAAAAAGGACAAACTATAATCCTGCCACTTCCCAGAGGAATCAGTATAATACGTTGGTGTTATTGGTCTATGATAAATTTTTTTTAAGTTTTTATCATTTTTTTTAAATGGCTGCACCTGCAGCATGTGGAAGTTCCCAGGCCAGGGCTTGAATCCGAGCCTCAACTGCAACCTACACTGGAACCTTTAACCCACTGTACCAGGCCGGGGATCGAACCTGTACTTCTGCCGTGACCTGAGTGATTGCACTCAGGTTCATAAGCCACCGCACCACAGCAGCAACTCCTGTAATATTTTTCTAGTCACGCTTGTACATTGCTTTTAACAAAGTATTGAGTCATACTCTAATAAAGTTTTATTATCAGTTTTCAGTTTAATTGGTCACAAAGACATTATTAATTCTTCATCTACAGAAATAATGGACGGATAGTATTCCATGGTATGAATATCCAGTTATTAATTCAGCCCTGTGTAGCTGAATGTTTATTTTGAATAATCACCGAAGGGACTAGGAGAAAAAATAATTGGAGGCACATTACCAAGTAGTGTTAAAGCCTCTGTTGAAATTGGATATCATAAATTCTGAAGTCTCATTAGTGTGTATGGCTGTGTCCTTTTTTTTTTTTTTTCCGTAACATTTAACAGACCGATGGTTGGCCAGATTTGTGTTGCAGATTTTTAGGTCCTATGCAGTAGATAGGCTCAGGGCCAGAGACGTTTAAGGGTGCTCGCAAAAGCCTGTTTATTAAGTGATTCTCTGTGGGCTGGGGCCTGATAATGGAGAACATAAAATCTGGTTGAGACCAGCACACTCAGAATACAAGTTAAAGCAGTAGAGATGGTAATAGGGTTGGACAGGAGATACAGCAGCAGTAGGGGAGCCAGAAACCCAAAAGAATAGCACTGGTCAGAGCGTGGGCTTGGGGGGTTTAAGATTTCACAAGTGGACATACTTGAGTGATGACCTAATTCCAATGAAAAGGAACATAGATGTGGGATTTAATATCTGAATACTACCTATGCACCAGGCGCTACATATAAGGGGGATAGAACATCAGGCGGCTGAAATATAGTGAAGGCCAAAGTCGTTGATTTTGTGGAGTTCCCATCATGGCGCAGTGGAAACGAGTCCCACTAGGAACCATGAGGTTGCGGGTTCGATCCCTGGCCTCGCTCAGTGGGTTAAGGATGTGGTGTTGCCGTGAGCTGTGGTGTAGGTCGCAGACGCGGCTCGGATCCCGCGTTGCTGTGGCTGTGGGTGTCAGCCAGCGGCAACAACTCCGATTAGACCGCCAGCCTGGGAACCTCCATATGCCACGGGTGTGGCCCTGAAATGACAAAAAAGACCAAAAAAAAAAATGTCGTTGATTTTGTGGCTCACCAAACTGAGGATAGGGCATTTTTAAGCTCAAGGATGACAAGAGTTTGAATAGAGAGAACACGGTGCCAGAGTTACCAGAGTCGTCACATAGTATAGAGTAGTGGCCAGATGTCCCTAGATCATGTGAGGAGATGGAAGAGTGCTATGTGGAAGGTGGTATGAGCCTCAGGAGAGGAGGCATTTATTGCATGAGGATCAAAGGATAATATATGACTTTGGTAAAAAAAAAAAATCTTTTCTTTTAATTTTCTTTATTTTTATTTTTTCGCTTTTAGCACTGTACCTGTGGCATATGGAAGTTCCCAGGCTAGGGGTCAAATCGGAGCGGGAGCCTACAACACAACATACCAAGTTGGGATCCAAGCCACATGTGTGACCTATACCACAGCTCTTGGCAAGGCCAGATCCCCAACCCACTGAGCAAGGCCAGGGATCGAACCTGCAACCTCATGGTTCCTAGTCGGTTTCATTTCTGCTGCGCCTCGACGGAAACTCCCCAAAATGTTTTATTTTTATAATGTCCTGGCTTGGAAGCAGTCAGGATTGCTAAGAGCAAGCTGATGCCATCTCCTTTGATATCAGCAGCATAGGGAATGTGTTAATATCCATTCAAAGAATTGCAAACAGAACAGTGTCCCAGGACTGCCACCTGTGGTTGCACACTTTGCAGAGAGGCTGAAATCTAGTGTATGGTCCACACGCTAAACCAGGTCACGGCGCTTTGTTATCCCAGATGAACAGGTACCGTAAAAGCACAAGCCTCTGGAAGCTGCTTCTACCTCAAGAGTGTCTTTTTCTTTTTTCCCCCTTTTTTTTTATTTTTGCTTTTTAGGGCCAAACCAGCGGCATATGGAGGTTCCAAAGCTAGGGGTCTAATCAGAGCTACAGCTGCCAGCCTACGCCACAGCCACAGTAGCGCGGGATCCGAGTCACCTCCACAATCTACACCACAGCTCACGGCAATGCTGGATCCTTAACCCACTGAGCGAGGCCAGGGATCAAACCCACAACCTCATGGTTCCTAGTCAGATTCGTTTCTGATGCACCACGATGGGAACTCCAAGAGTGTCTTTTTCTAATTTCATGTAGTTACCAGCTACATGTGCCAGTGAGGTTCTGGCAGTGTCCTCAACATGAAGATGGATTTTGTTAACACTAATAGGTTAATGGAGTTTTTAAAATAGGTAACAGGTGTCACCAAGGGTCCAGTGACGTGTCATTAAATTCAAAAGGGTCACGGTATAAAGGGAGGTGTCAGTAAGAATATGGATATGCCAGTAAGGAGAGCAGTAGAGAGTGAAGGATAAAAAAAGACCAGTTATGTCTCTAATGGTAGAATGGTAATAGGGTCTTGTTTTTTTTTTTTTTTTTTGTCTTTTGTCTTTTGTCTTTTTAGGGCCGCACTCTCAGCATATGGAGGTTCTCAGGATAGGGATCGAATTGGAGCTACACCTGCCAGCCTACACCACAGCCACAGCAACACCAGATCCGAGCCACGTCTGCTACCTACACCACAGCCCACGGCGACGCCAGATCCTTAACCCACTGAGCAAGGCCAGGGATTGAACCTGCAACCTCAAGGTTCGTTTCCGCTGTGCCACAACGGGAACTCCAAGGACCTTGTATTATTTTAAAAAGCAGCCTTGGCCGTGATGTATTGACATTTTAGACTTAATGAAAAACCTAATCAAGCTTCAAAGTTCTTTTATGTACGTTTGTTGTGTTATGTGCAAATTTGAACTATTAAGTGAGTTAATGTATTATTATTTGTAAATCAATAACAAGACTATGTTAAAAAATTTTTTTTCTCCTGGCAGTTATAATCGAAGTTTGTTATTTCTTGACTTTGACATTCCAGGAAAAAAATAAAAATAGTGATAAAGGAACTGAACCAGAAACACAGAAAAGAAAAAATACCCAAGGGCAGAATTCATCAGGTCCAAGTGAAGGAAAACCCAAAGCTCATAAAAAACCAAACCCATATGGAGAGTGGCAAGAAATTAAGCAAGAAGTAGAGTCCCAGTAAGTATCTGGAACTTAATCCCACTGTTAATTACTATTATTTTATGTTCTAATACTTCCATAAATTGCAGTACCTGATTTCAGGAATAAGGTGCTCAGTTAAAGTGTAGCTCATTTCTTTTATTTCTATAATGGTTTTATTTTTTCTAGTTAAATGATTTGATTTGATTTGATTTTTGTCTTTTTAGGACTTTACCATGGCATATGGAACTTTCCAGGCTAGGGATCAAATCAGAACTTCAGCTGCAGGCCTACACCACAGCCACCCCAACACCGGGTCAAGTCAGAAGCTGCGTCTTTGACCTACACTGCAGCTTGTGGCAGTGCCAGATCCTTAACCCACTGAGTGAGGCCAGGGATGGAACTCAAATCCTCATGGATACTAGTTAGGTTCTTAACCCATTGAGCCACAAAGGGAACTCCTTTTAAATATTTTTAATTGTAACTAATGTTTATTTTTTAAAGTAAGCTAATGATTTTTTTTTTTTTTTTTTTTTTTTGCTTTTTAGGGCCGCACCTGCGGCATATGGAGGTTCCCAGGCTAAGGGTCTGATCGGAGCTACAGCTGCTGGCCTACGCCACAGCCACAGCAATGCCAGATCCGAGCCACGTCTGCGACCTACACCACAGCTCATGGCAATGCCGAGTCTTAACGCACTGAGCAAGGCCAGGGATCGAATTCACAATCTCGTGGTTCCTAGTCGGATTCATTTCCACTGAGCCACAACGGGAACTCCTGTTTTAATTTCTACCACAAAATGACATTTTTGTTGACCACACATCCCCACACTAACTCACACCGCATACACATGAGCATTCTCACACTTACCATCATTATTCTATCAGAGAAACAAATATCTGCGTATTCAGTAAATGCTTCGTACGCTCTACCTAAAGAAAAAAGCTCGTTTTGTTACTGTATTGAAAATGGCTTATGACACTTTACCTAAGGTTTTTAAGTTTTTATTCAACAACAGCAGTTTTAGAGTTCCCTTTGTGTCTGTCAGTGGGTTAAGATCTCAACATAGTGTCCGTGAGGATGCAGGTTTAATACCTAGCCTTCCTCGGCGGGTTAAGCATCCCTCATTGCCTCACGCTGTGTTGTATGTCGCAAATGTGGCTGGATCCCACATTGCTGTGGCTGTGGCATAGGCTGGCAACTGCAGCTCCGACTCAGTCCCTAGCCTGAGAACTTGCGTATGCCACAGGTGTGGCACCAAAAAGAAAAAAGAGAGCAGTTTTGTCAGCTAAACAAGATCCTGGTAGAAGTGTTACCTGGTTTACATTATTAGTTCATATCAGTTATTGTCTCAGGATCATTTACACAGTGAAAGGAAAATGTCGCTTGCAGCTTCACAGTTTGGTGTTTTTTAAATGCTAAAAGAAAACTTCAAATGGGAAAAAACTTTTTTGTAAGTGAGTTAGCAGTTTTCTCTGAAATGAACGAATGCTTTGAAATGGTAATGTAACACAACTGTACATTAACTATAGTGAAGTTACTCATTGTGAACACTGTACTTTAATTTAAAAAGTCATGTTTGTTTCACCAGATAGAATAATCCAAGTTTTGGGCAGCTTTACATTCTGGTTTAATAAGAACTGATTTGCTGGGGATATCGTACCATAGTATAACTTTGAACTGCTATTAGAATGTATTATTATACGTTCAGGTTGTATTTATGTTACTTAATGAAATATTAGGAAATACATATTTAATGCTCTATAGTGCCAGGCACCATAAGTATATTGAAGTTGCAGAAATCATAGACTGCATTAGTTACTTCAGCCCCGAAATCATGTCTAACAATAGGAACATGGTCCTCCTTTATTTATCAGCATCTCCTATACTTCAAAGTTGAGATTTCTTAAAATTTGAGTATTTCGTTTTCCATGTGATTAAGTATATTATAAAGCCGTTCTTATTAAGTTTTGATCTAGTAAACCCGTTTAAGATGTGATGGATTGTGTCTGACTTCCGAAGTAGATTTACTGGGGAGGTTGAAACATTTTTTTCATATTTTTATCAGTGTTTTGTATTTGCCCTTCTGTGAATTGCCTGTTCATAGTCTTTGCAAATTTTTCTGTTGAGGTATTAGTCTTTCCTTTCAGAAGCTCCTTATGTAGTACAGAAGCCAGTCATTTATCAGTAGTAGTTCTGGTGGATTTTCTACGTTTGTCGTTTGACTTTTAATTGTGCTTGTAATGGTTTTTGATGTGTAGAATTTTGTAATGTTTAAATCTTCTGATCTCTTTGTGATCTGTTTTATTGATATTACCTTTTTTCATCTAAAGGTCATGTATATACTTGTATTTCCTTCTGGCTTGTGTGGTCTTTTTTATGTAGTTATTTAATCCATCTTTAGTAATTTTTATACATTGTATAAGATGAGATTCTAAAATAATTTTGTATCTTGCCTGGCAAAACAATTTTGCCAGTACCATTCTTCTCTATTTTTTTAAAAAAAATTTATTATAGTTGATTTACAATGTTCTGTCAATTTCTGCTGTATAGCAAAGTGACCCAATCATATATATATGTGTGTGTGTGTATATATATATATACACACACACACACATTTTCTTTTCTCACATTATCCTCCATCATGTTCCATCATAGGTGATGGGATATAGTTCCCTGTGCTATACAGCAGGATCTCATTGCTCATTCTTCCCTATTTTTAAGTGACACCATTTTTTTATCTTGTGTTTAATTTTCAGATTTACCACGTTTGTTTCTGGCTACCTTTTCTCTTCTATTAGTCTCTCTATCTTAAAGGTTTAGTTATTAAGATTTAATTATATCCTTTTATGCTGCACGTGGAAGTTCCCAGGCTAGGGATCGAACCTGAGCCACTGCAGTGACGATGCCAGATCCTTAACCTGCTGTGCCACAGAGTAACTTCCTGTGACTTTTGTTCTGTTGGTTCTGCTTCCTATTTATTTCATGTCCTATTTATTTTAGTTACATTTTCAAACCCAGTGTTCTTTGATAGTACGGAGAGTTGCTCTTTCTGTTTTGGTGCTGATTTCAGTGGAAATATCTTTAAAACTTATATTGAGGATTGGGAGTTCCAGTTGTGGCTCAGCAGTAACAAACCCAGCTACTATCCATGAGAATACGGATTCAATTCCCGGCCTCGCTCAGTGGGTTAAGGATCCAGTGTTGCCGTTAGCTATGGTATAGGTCGCAGACATGGCTCTGATACCCTGTGGCTGTGGCTGTGGTGTATGCCAGCAGCTGCAGCTCTGACCGCTAGCCTGGAAACTGCATATGCCTCAGGTGCGGCCCTAAAAAAAAGAAAAAAATTTTATTGAGGATTCGATTGATTATTGGTTTAATCTCTATTATGTTAAGGAGGTGCGCTTTATTCCTAGATTGTTCAAGGATTATTATCAGAAATAGATTAATAGATTTTCGTGAATTTCAGTAATTGTAGCTCTCGTGGAAAACTGGGAATGATGATCTGTAGTTTTGTTTTTGTTGAATTAATGGTATCTTTATGAGATTTTTGTGTATGATTTATGCTAAACAAAATGGATTAGGTAGCTTTCCATTCTTTAATGCTGTAGAAGAGTTAATAGTTTCCCGGGGATTAAAAAGCTTAAAAAAAAAATCACTAGTAAAACCTTCTGGTCCTGGAGTTCTCGGGGGAGGTAATTTTTGACAGCTTTTTCAGTCTCTTGGTATGCCATTAGGCAAGTCGCCTAATCTACCTGAGCCTCAGTTTCCTCATCTGTAAAATGAGATAATAATAGTTCCTACTTAATTTCTACTTTGTGGGAAATAAATTAGAACAAATTAACACATTTAGCACTACATTCGCACTTGGTACCTAGAACACCTAAACATTCAGTAACTGTTACATGCTGCACCTGTTGAAGAGGCGGGGGTGTAGCTTCACCTAGTTAGCTCTGGTAATCCATATATTCCCCTTGTCTCATATTTCATTAAGGGCTTAATATTTAAAACATTTGGTAATAAGCTTCTTGTATATTTAAATTTTTCAGGTATTCTTAAATCTTTCTAAGTCTTATGTTTTTAAATTTTTTGCCATGGTATTTTCTAAAGAATTTTTTCCATCTGTATTAAGATTCTGTAATTGATATACAGTGTTTAAGTTTCAAGTGTGCAGTGTGTTGATTTGATAGACTTAAGTTGCAAAATGATTACTGCAGTAGTGTTAGCTAACACTTCCCTTATGTCACACTTAATTACCACATTTTTTATTTGGTTGGCTGGTTGGGTTTTTTTTGTGATGAGAACATTCAAGCTCTAGTAGTCTCTTAGCAACTTTAAGGTGCATAATACAGTGTTACTGTAATCACCATGCTGCAAATGAGATCCTCCAAATTGTTAATCTTAGTTATAACTGGAAATTTGTACCTTTTGCTGAATCTCTTTTTCTCCACTCCTCAGAACCTGATCAACACCTCTGTACTCAATTTTTGTGAGTTTAGATTTCTTAGATTTCACGTATAAGTGGTATCATGCAGGATTTGTCTTTCTCCATCTTAATTTGCTTCACTTAACACAGTGCCCTCAAGGTCCTTCCATGTTTTTTATTTATTTATTTTAATTAATGAATTTTATTACAATTATAGGTGTAGAACAATCATCACAACCCAATTTTATAGCATTTCCATCCCAAACCCTCAGTGCATCCCCCCCACCCCGCAACTTGTCTCATTTGGAAACTGTAAGTTTTCCAAAGTCTGTGAGTCAGTGTCTGTTCTGCAAAGAAGTTCATTGTGTCCTTTTTTTTTAAGTTCCACACGTAAGTTTGGAACTTAAAACACCAGCATTTGAACTTTAAGTTCATTTAAGTTTGGAACTTTTAACATTTAAGTTTGGAACTTAAAACACCAACATTTGTCTCATTGTCTGACTGGTTTCACTTTGCATGATGATTTCTAGGTCCATCCATGTTGCTATAAATGCTGTTATTTCGTTCCTTTTAATGGCTGAGTAATATTCCATTGTGTCTACGTACCACGTCTTCCCTATCCACTCCTCTGTCGATGGGCATTTAGGTTGTTTCCATGAAGGTCCTTCCATGTTGTCACAAATGGCAGAGCTCCTTCCCTTCTCATGGGTAAATAATACTCCACCATATGTATCTGCCACATCTTCTTTAGCCGTTCATCTGCCGATGAACAGGTGAGTTGTTTCTTATCTTGGCTGTTGTCAGTAATGCTGTAGTGAATGCCAAGATACAGGTATCTCTTCAGGATTCTGTTTGTACATCCTTTGGGTTTATATGCAGAGGTGGGCATCTTGGATTATGCGGTAGTCCTGTTTTTAATATTTCAGAAACCTCCATGACTGTTTCCCATAGTGGCTGTACCAATTTACATTCCTACCAACAGTGTTAAAGGTATCTGTGTTCTCCACATCCTTATCAAGACTTGTTACATATTGTCTTTTTAAAATTATTGTTAAAGTATAGTTGATTTACAATGTTATGACAATTTCTGCTGTATAGCAAAGGGACCCAGTCATATATATATACTCTTTGGTATATCATCTTCCCATCATGGTCTATCCTCAGAGATTGGATACAGTTCCCTGTGCTGTACAGTAGGACCTCATTGCTTATCCATTCTAAATGTAATAGGTTATATCTACTAACCCCAGACTCCCCATCCATCCCACTCCCTCCACACACCCCGTTGGCAACCACGAGTCTGTTCTCCATGTCTGGAGTCTGTTTCTGTTCTGTAGATAAGTTCCTTTGTGCCGTGTTTTAAATTCTACATATAAGTGATATTATATGGTATTTGTCTTTCTCCTTCTGATTTACTTCATTTAGTGTGATAATCACTGGTTGCAGCCATATTGCTGCAAATGTTATTTTGTTCTTTTCTGTGGCTGAGTTCATCCCATTTGATATATGCATCACATCCTCTTTATCCATTCATCTGTCGATGGACATTTAATTTGCTTCCATGTCTTGGCTATTGTAAGTAGTGCTGCACTGAACATAGAGCTGCGTGTATCTTTTTCAATTATAGTTGAAACATGCCTGAACAAGAGTAATTCAAAAAGATATATGTACCTCTTGTCTTAATATTAGCCATCATAACAAATGTGAGGTGATATTGTCATTTTGATTCACTTTTCCCTGTCGATTTATGATGTCAAGCACCTTTTCATGTACCTGTTGGCCGTTTGCAAGTCTTCTTTAGAAAATGTCTATTCTGGGAGTTCCCATTGTGGTTCAGTGGGTTAAGAACCCAGCGTAGTCTCCATGAGGATGTGGGTTCAATCCCTGTACTCACTCAGGGTGTTAAGAATCCAGAGTTGCCACAAGCTGCGACGTGAGTCGCAAATGAAGCTCAGATCCAGTGTTACTGTGGCTGTTGCATAGGCCTCTGGGGCAGCTCTAATTTGACCCCTAGCCTGGGAACTTCCGTAGCCTGGGAACTTCCATATGCCACAGGTGCAGCCCTTAAAAAAAAAAATGATGGAGTTCCCCTCGTGGCTCAGTGGTAACTAACCCGACTAGTATACTTGGGTTCAATCCCTGGCCCCTGTCAGTTGCTGTGAGCTTCAGTGTTGCTGTGAGCTTCAGTGTACGTCGCAGACACAGCTCAGATCCTGAGTTTTCTGTGGCTATGGTGTAAGCCGGCAGCTGCAGCTCCATTTTGACCCCTACCCTGGGAACTTCCTTATTCCATGAGTGTGGCCTCTAAAGAAAAAGAAAAGAGAGAGTTCCCGTCATAGCTCAGTGGTTAGCGAATCCGACTACAAAACATGAGGTTGTGGCTTCGATCCCTGGCCTCGCTCAGTGGGTTAAGGATGTGGCGTTGCCGTGAGCTGTGGTGTAGGTCGCAGATGCGGCTCGGATCCCGCGTTGCTGTGGCTCTGGCATAGGCCGGCAGCTACAGCTCCTGTTAGACCCCTAGCCTGGGAACCTCCACATGCCACAAGTGCGGCCCTAAAAAGGCAAAAAGACAAAAAAAAAAAAAAAAAAAGAGAGAGAGAGAGGGAAAGAAAAGAAAAAAGTGTCTACTAAATTTCTCTGATCATTTTTTAATAGGATTCTCTAGGGATTCTTTTGTAATTGGGTTATTATATGGGTTCTTTATATATTTTGGATGTTAACCCTTTATCAGATATATGATTTGCAAATATATTCTTCCATTCCACCTTTTCTTGTTTTTGTTTTTGCTTTTGCAGGGCAGCACCTGCTGCATATGAAAGTTCCCAGGCTAGGGGGTCAAGTTGGAGCTGCAGCTGCCGGCCTACACCACAGCAGTAGCAATGCAGGATCCAAGCCATGTCTATGACCTACATCACAGCTCACGGCAACACCAGGTCCTAACCCACTGAGTGAGGCCAGGGATTGAACCCACATCCTCATGGTTCCTAGTCAGGTTCATTAACCGCTGAGCCACGAAGGGAACTCCCCATTCCACCTTTTCTTGATTACTTCTTTCTCTTCCTAGAGCTTTTTAGTTGACTTAGTCCCACTTTTTGATTTTTGCTTTTGTTGACCATGCTTTTGGTGTCACATCCAAAAAATCATTGTCAAGCCCAGTGTCAAGTAGAGCTTTTTCCTTATCTTTTCTTCTGACAGTTTTACCATTTCATATCTTATGCTTAAGTCTTAAATAAATTTCGAGTCAGTTTTTGTGAGTGATGTAACATAGGGGTCCAGTTTCATTCTTCTGCATGTGGTTACCTGCCTTTTCCAACACCAATTATTGAAGAGACTATATATTCCCTATTGAATATTCTTGGCTCCTTTGTCAAATAGTAATTGACCCTACATGTAAGAGTTTATTTCTGGGCTCTCAATTCTTTTCCATTGGTCTATGTTTCTGTTTTGTTTTTGTTTTTGGGCTGCACCTGCGGTATATGGAAGTTGCCAGGCTTGGGGTCAAATGGGAGCTGCAGCTGCTGGCCTATTCCACAGCCATAGCAATACAGGATCTGAGCCACATCTGCAACCTACACTGCAGCTTGCAGCAATGTAGGATCCTTAACTCACTGAATGAGGCCAGGGATCAAACCCACATCTTCATGGATACTAGTCAGGTTCTTAACCTGTTGAGGCACAGCTCCCTATGTTTCTATTTTTATGAGAGTATCATATTGTTTTGTTTACTATAGTTTTGCTGTCTAGTTTGAAGTGAGGAAGTGTGATTCCTCTGGCTTTGATCTTTCTCAGGACTGCTTTGACTGTTGGGGGTTTTTGTAATTCCATACAAATGATAGTATTATTTTTTTCTATTTGTATGAAAAGTACCACTGGAATTTTTATTGGGATTTCTTTGAATCTGCAGATGGCTTTGAGTAGTATGGACAGAACAACAGTACTGATTCATCTGAATCCTATAAATACAGGATATCTTTCCAGTTGTTTGTATTTTCAGTTTCCTTCTGTGTCTTGTAGTTTTCAGTTTACATACCTGTTACCTCCTCAATTAAATGTATCACTAAATATTTTGTTTATGATGCAGTCTGAATGAAACTATTATCCTTATTCTTTTTTTATTATTATTATAAAATATTATTAGTTTATTTTGATTTTGGAAAATATTTCCAACAGACTCTACAGCATGGAACACGGACAGTACTTAAAAGCCAAGTGTTTCTGGAGTTCCCATCGTGGCTCAGTGGTTAACAAATCCAACTAGGAACCATGAGGTTGCGGGTTCGATCCCTGCCCTTGCTCAGTGGGTTAAGGATCCAGCGTTGCCGTGAGCTGTGGTGTAGGTTGCAGACACAGCTCGGATCCTGCATTGCTGTGGCGAAGGCTGGCAGCTACAGCTCCTGTTAGACCCCTAGCCTGGGAACCTCCATATGCTGCGGGTGTGGCCCTAGAAAAGGAAAAAAGACAGAAAAAAAAAAAGCCAAGTGTTTCTTTACCTTATTTCAATGTTATTTATTTTTTTAATTTTTTTTTTATTTTTGCATTATAGCTGGTTACAGACTTCTGTCAAATTTTCCAGCTGCACCGTGTGGTAACCTGGTTACGTGTACATATATGGATTTGTCACATGTGATTAGACATAGTTCCCTATACTATACAGCTGGATCTCCTTGCTTTTCCATCACTGAAACACTAGTTAACCCCATTCCCTCCCACCCCCTCCCCCCACACCCTTGGCAACCACAAGTCTGTTCCCCAAGTTCGTGATTTTCTTTTCGGTTGAGAGGTTCATTTGTGCAGTATATTAGACTCTAGTTATAAGAGATTTCATATGGTATCTGTCTTTCTCCTTCTGACTTGCTTCACTCAGTATGAGGGCCTCTAATTCCATCCATGTTGCTGCGAATGACATTATTTTATCCTTTTTTTATGGCTGAACAGTATTCCATCATGTATATATACCACATCTTCCTAATCCAGTCATCTGTCGATGGACATTTGGGTTGTTACCATGTCTTGGCTATTGTGAATAGTGCTGCAGTGAACATGCGTGTGCAGGTGTCTTTTTCCAGGAAATTTTTGTCTGGATATATGCCCAAGAGTGGGATTGCTGGGTCATATGATAGTTCTATGTATAGTTTTCTAAGGTACCTCCATACTGTTTTCCATAGTTGTTGTACCAGCTCACATTCCCACCAACAGTTCAGGAGGGTTCCCTTTTCTCCACACCCCCTCCAGCAACTGTTGTTTGTGGACTTGTTAATGATGGCCATTCTGACAGGTGTGAGGTGGTATCTCATGGTAGTTTTGATATGCATTTCTCTAATCATCAGTGATGTTGAGCATTTTTTCATGTGCTTGTTGGCCATCTGTATATCTTCTTTGGAGAAATGTCTATTCAGGTCCATTGCCCATTTTTCACTGGGGTTGTTGGCTTTTTTGCGGTTGAGCTGCATCAGTTGTTTGTATATTTTAGAGATTAAGCCCTTGTCACTTGCATCATGTGAAACAATTTTCTCCCATTCTGTAAGTTGTCTTTTTGTT
Source organism: Catagonus wagneri (assembly GCA_004024745.2). Classification (NCBI taxonomy): domain Eukaryota; kingdom Metazoa; phylum Chordata; class Mammalia; order Artiodactyla; family Tayassuidae; genus Catagonus; species Catagonus wagneri. Next base: position 20,473,627 of record PVHT020004944.1, read on the forward strand.
TTCTTTTTGGTTACCTTTGCTCTGCATAAGCTTCTCAGCTTGATTAGGTCCCATTGGTTTATCTTTGCTTTGATTTCTCTTGCTTTGGGAGACTGACCTGAGAAAACATTTGTAAGGTTGATGTCGGAGAATGTCTTGCCAATGTTTTCTTCCAGGAGTTTAATGGTGTCTTGTCTTATATTTAAGTCTTTAAGCCATTTAGAGTTTATTGTTGTGCATGGTGTGAGAGTGTGTTCTAGTTTCATTGATTTTATGCAGCTGTCCAGGTTTCCCAGCAATGCTTACTGAAAAGACTTTCTTTTTCCCATTATAAGTTCTTGCCTCTTGTGTCAAAGATCAGTTGGCCGTAGGTGTCTGGGGTTATTTCTGGGGTCTCTGTTCTGTTCCATTGGTCAGTATGTTTGTTTTGATACCAGTACCACACTGTCTTGATTACTGTGGCCCTGTAATATTGCCTGAAGTCTGGGAGAGTTACGCCTCTTGTTCTAGTTCTGTGAAGAATGTCATGGGTAATTTGATAGGGATTGCATTGAATCTGTAGATTGCTTTGGGTAGTAAGGCCATTTTTACAATATGAATTTTTCCGGCCCATGAGCATGGAATCTCTTTCAATTTCTTTGTATCTTCTTTGATCTCCTTGATTAATGTTTTGTAGTTTTCTGCATGTAAGTCGTTCACCTCCTTGGTCAGGTTTATTCCCAGGTTTTTGAGTTTTTGGGGTGCTGTTTTAAAAGGTGAAATATTTTGGTATTCTTTTTTAATATTTCATCGTTAGTATACAGAAATGCGATTGATTTCTGAAGGTTAACCTTATATCCTGCTACTTTGCTGAATTTGTTGGTCATTTCAAGTAATTTTGGGGTTGAGTCTTTGGGGTTTTCTGTATATAGTGTCATGTCATCTGCATACAGTGACAGTTTTAACTCTTCGCTTCCTATTTGGATGCCTTTTATTTCTTCTGTTTGTCTGATTGCTGTAGCTAGGACTTCTAATACTATGTTGAATAATAGTGGAGAGAGTGGGCATCCTTGTCTTGTTCCAGGTTTTAGTGGGAAGGTTTTCAGCTTTTCTCCATTGAGTATTATATTTGCCGTGGGTTTTTCATATTTCAATTTGACTTTATTATGTTAAGGAATGTTCCCTGTATTCCCACTTTGGTAAGAGTTTTGATCATGAATGGATGTTGGACTTTGTCAAATGCTTTTTCTGCATCTATTAAGATGATCATGTGGTTTTTGACTTTTCTTTTGTTAATGTTGTGTATGACGTTGATTGATTTGAACTATCCTTGTGCACCTGGGATGAATCCCACCTGGTCGTGGTGTATGATCTTTTTGATATGCTGTTGGATTCGGTTGGCTAAAATTTTGAGAATTTTTGCATCTATATTCATCAAAGATATTGGCCTATAGTTCTCTTTTTTTGTGGTGTCTTTGTCTGGTTTTGGAATTAAGGTGATGTTGGCATCATAGAATGTCTTTGGGAGTGTTCCTTCTTCTTCAACCATTTGGAAAAGCTTAAGGAGGATGAGTATGAGTTGCTCTTTGTATGTTTGGTAGAATTCACCTGTGAAGCCATCTGGTCCTGGACTTTTACTTGTAGGGAGTGTTTTGATGACATACTCAATTTCATTTCTGGTGATTCCTCTGTTCAGTTGATCTGTTTCTTCCTGAGTCAGTTTTGGCAGGGTGTAAGTCTCTTAAAGGTTGTCCATTTCTTCTAGGTTATCAAATTTGTTGGCATACAATTCATAGTATTCTCTCATGGTTTTTTTGTATTTCTATAATATCCATTGTAATTTCTCCTTTTTCATTTCTTATTTTGTTTATTTGGGTTTTTTCTCTCCTCTTCTTGGTGAATCTAGCCAGAGGTTTGTCAATCTTGTTTTCCTTTTCAAAGAACCAGCTCTTGGATTTATTGATTTTTTTTTCTATTGTTTTTTGAATCTCTATTTTATTGATTTCCTCTCTGATCTTAATGATTCCCTTCCTTCTGCTGAGGTTAGGGTGTTTTTGTTCTTCTTTTTCTGATTCAATTAGGTGATGGGTTAGGTTGTTGATTTGAGATTTTTCTTCTTTTTTGAGGAAGCCCTGTAATGCTATGAACTTCCCTCTGAGCACTGCTTTTGTGGCATCCCATAGATTTGGGGTTGTTGTGTTTTCATTCTCATTTGTCTCGAGGTATTTTTTTATTTCTTTCTTGATTTCCTCATTGACCCATTCCTTTTTTAGTAGCATGTTGTTTAGTCTCCATGTAGTATGTTTTTTTCTCATTTCCTTTCCTGTGGTTGATTTCCAGTTTCATGCCTTTGTGGTCAGAGAAGATACTTGAAATAATTTCTATACTCTTCAATTTGTTGAGTTTAGCTCTGTGCCCCAGTATGTGATCTATCCTTGAGAATGTTCCATGTGCACTTGAGAAGAATGTATATTCTGATTTTTTTGGATGTAATGTCCTGAAAATGTCAGTTAGGTCTAACTTTTCTATTGTGTCATTTAGGATCTCTGTTGCCTTACCGATTTTCTGCCTAGAGGATGTGTCCATTGATGTGAGTGGAGTGTTACAAGTCTCCTACAGTTATTGTATTGCCATCTATTTCTCCTTTTATGTCTGATAGTACTTGTTGTAGGTATTTGGGTGCTCCTATATGAGGGGCATATATATTGACAATTGTAATATCCTTTTCTTGAATGGATTCTTTAACCATTAAGTAATGTCCTTCGTCTTTCTTTATGGCTTTCATCTTAAAGTCTGTTTTGTCTGATATGAGTATTGCCACTCCTGCTTTCCTTTCTTGTCCTTTGGCATGAAATGTCTTTCCTCATCCCCTCACTTTCAGTCTATCTATGTCCTTTGCTCTAAGGTGAGTCTCTTGTAGGCAGCAGATTGCAGGTTTTTGCTTATTTATCCAGTCTGCCACTCTGTGTCTTTTGATTGGAGCACTAAGACCATTGACATTAAAGGTGATTATTGATAGATATGTATTTATTGCCATTTTAGATCTTGTTTCCAGTTGATTCTATGTTTCTCTTTTCTTCTTTTCTTTTTTTGGATGGATGGGTTCCAATTATTTTATACTTAAGTTCTTTTCTTTTCAGTATTTGTGGATTAGATGTCCCATTTTGTTTTATGGTTGCCCTGTTTTTTAAGTATGTTAACACGTTCTTATATCTGCTTGCTGTGGTCTGATAACCATATAGGCTAAAACACATCTTTAAGAAAAGAAAAAAAGGTTTTTTTTTTTAAGTTTAAAAAAAACAGAAAAAAAGAAATAGTCTTTGTTTTCCTACTTTCCCTTCCCACAATGTATGAGGTTGTTGTCTCTTTTTTGTGTAATTTAATTTATTTATTTATTTATTTTAGCATCTTCATGTTTAGATCTGTATGTTGGCTTATTTGAATGATTGCTTTCTAATTGTGGTTTCCTCCATTCTAATTCTTACTTTTTACTTTTCTTTCTTTCTTTCTTTTTATAGAAACCTTTTCAGCATTTCTTTTAGAACGGGTTTAGTATTGCTGTACTGTTTTAGCTTTTGTTTGTTGGGGAAATTATGTCCCCTTCTATTTTAAATGATATTCTTGCTGGGGAGAGTATTCTAGGTTGCAGACCTTTTCCTTTCAGCACTTTAAATATATCTTGCCATTCCCTTCTAGCCTGTAATGTTTCTGTAGAGAAATCAGCTGACAGCCTTATAGAGGATCCCTTATAATTCACGCTTTGCTTTTCTCTTGCTGCCTTTAGGATCCTCTCGTTATCTTTAATTCTTGCCATTTTTAATATAATATGCCTTGGTGTGGGTCTGTTTGGGTTCAGCTTGTCTGTGCATCCTGTATCTTGATGTCAGATTCCTTCAGATTTGGAAAGTTTTCAGACATAATTTCTTCAGTATTTTTTGAATGCCCTTTTCTTTGTCTTCTCCTTCTGGGATTCCTATTATGCGTAAATTGGGCTGCTTTATGTTATCCCATAGATCTCTTATATTGCTTTCATGTTTTTTCATTTGATTTTCTGTCTGCTGTCCTGATTGCGTGATTTCCATTATTCTATTTTCTACATCACTAATTCTTTCCTCTGCATTATTCAAACTGCTCTTTATTGCCTTTAGCTCAGTTTGCATCTCTGCAAATGAGTTTTCTAGCTTTTCTTGGCTCCTCCTTATGTTTCCTAGTTCCTTTCTGAGGGGATCTGCATTGCTGTTTGCATCTTCTCTTAATTCCTGGATATTCAACCTTAATTCTTCAAGTATTTTCATTACCTCCCTTCTGAACTCCATTTCTGTCAGACTGCAGAGGTCTCTTTCATTGTTGGCTGCTTTAAATGACTTGTCCTGTTCTTTTAAGTGGGAATGGTTTTTGAGCTTCTTCATCTTGTTTGTGGTTTTCTTTTTCTGTGAGTTTGGGGAAGCCACACTGTAGTCTTGTAAGGCCACTTCTAGGCAGGAGCACCCCTTTGTATGTTTTTGGTGGAGTTGCTATTTATTTGTGGTGTGGGAGTTTGAATATTTGGTGTCTTTTTCTTTGGAGTGAGCAGGCTGTTATCTCAGTGGTATTCTGAGCATTCTCTGGGAGAATGAAGAAAAGGCTAAGGTAAACAGTTGGTGGCTAGTCTCTGGGCTCTCAATTGCAGGAAGGTGGCCCTGGCTACTCCTAGTTGCCAGGCCCTAGGAAGTGATCATGAGCTCTAGGCAGATCTACCAGGTGTCCAGAGCATTTGGCCGTAGCAGCAGCAGGAAGCATGATTTCCCAGGGGAGTGAGAGCCACAAAAGCTAGTGTTTGATTGCAAAGTCCTCTTTGAGGTGATTGAAACCACAGGGGGTACCTCTCAGAGGCTGGTTCAGCAGGCTGGCGTTGGCTCCGCCCCTTCGCTGTTGCTTGCTGGTGGGTTGGTGCGTGTTCCTGGCTCTAGTGGCTGGCACAATGCTCCACCCCTCTGCCAATGCTAGCTCCGTGTGGTCGCTTAGGGCTCTGCCCACCAGAGATGCTGACTCTGTGGGCTGGCACAGGCTCCTAGCTCCGTGGACTGGCACAGGCCCCCACCGCACCAATGCTGGTTGGTGCGGGCTCCTGGCTCCACGACCTGGCACAGTGCTCCGCCCGACTGTCAATGCTGACTCCATGGGCTTCAAGGCACGGGCTCCACCACCGCCGCTGCTGCCTCCACTGGCTCTGCCCCACTGCCACTGCTGTCTCTGTGGCACGAGCTCCACCGCCCCACCCTCCGCGCTAGTTCAAGGTGCTTCCTATGGTGGTCAGCCCCTCCTCCGCTCCGCCTCCCTGACAACGGAGGCTTGCCTCCCCTGCAGGACCAGACTTCCTGGTTCCCTCTGTCCTGGCTTTACACTCCACAGTCCATAGAGTATTGCCCTCCCTCCTGTGCACTGCTCCCTAGCCTATCTCCGCAACTGCCACCGACCTCTGCCCTTTCCCAGGGGCTTAACCTCAGGAGTCTATGTCTCAGCTCCCAGGCACCGCCCAGCACGTCAGGCTGTGGTGTCTGTGCTGGTATTCACGTCGTCTGTGTGAGTCTCTAATTCTGATTTTCCAATCTCAGTCCAGCTGCTGTATTGTTCTCAGGCTTTGAGGTCCCTCTAGCTCCTTTGATCGTTGGTTAGGTGGCTTCCCAGGATGTGGGTTCCTTTTCTTTTTCCCAGCTCCCTCCCTGGGGTGCTGGATGCCATCCTGATTCCTTTTCTCTCTCTCTTTTTTTTTTTTTCTGTTGTTCTACCCAGTTATTTCAAGAGTTTCTTGCAGTTTTTGGAGGTTTAAATTAATCAGCATTCAGATGATGTTTTGTCCAAGTTGTTTTATATTTAGATGTGTTTTTTGATGTATTTGTGGGAGAGAGTGAGCGCGACCTCTTACTCCTCCGCCATCTTGCCACCGTCCCCTTATTCTTTTTTAGATGTTTTGTTGTTAGTGTACGCAAATACAAGATTTGTTTTTTGTCCTTTTTTTTTTTTTTTGCCTTATCTAAGGCCACACCTACGGCATATGGAGGTTCCCAGGCTAGGGGTCCAACAGTAGCTGTAGCTGCTGGCCTTCGCCACAGCCACAGCAACGCAGGATCCAAGCCGCGTCTGCAACCTACACCACAGAGCACGGCAACGCCACATCCTTAACCCACTGAGCAAGGCCAGGGATCAAACCCGCAACCTCATGGTTCCTAGTTGGATTCGTTAACCACTGAGCCACAATGGAAACTCCAAGATTTCTGGTTTTTGATCTTGTGCCCTGCAACTGTACTGAATTCATTGATTGGTTCTAACAGTTTGCAGGTGGGTGTCTTTATGGTTTTCTATATATAAGATCATCTTATCCTGAGAGAGAGATACTTCCTTTTCAATCTAGATGCCCCCTTTTTTTTTTTCTCACCTGATTGCTCTGGCTAGAACTTCCAATACTATGTTGAATGGGAATGGTAAGAGTGGGCACCCTTGTCTTATTCCTGATCTTAGAGGAAAAGCTTTTAGACTTTCACCATGTATATAGTGGTGGGGGCCGGGCAGGCAGCAAAGGCCACGATCACCTACAGATTCACTGGCAGCCTCAGGTACCCTGGCTATCAGTGCTTTCCCGTGGCTACATGGTCTCCCCCTGAGAGGACACTGTGCAGTGGAGGCTGGGGTCAGGGGCTAGGCTAGGGCCATGCAGATATGCAGTGAAGCGGATAGCTGCAGATGAGCGAACACGGTCGTGCAGGCCATTTCTACTCCAGGTGCCCTGGTGCCTTGTGTGGCCTGTAGTAGACATGGAGTAGCTGCTATTACTGTTATAATAACTGCTCTAGATCTGCCATAGCCTTTCAAACTTCTCCTGACCTCCAGGGGAGGGTTTTCTCTCCTTGTCTTCCCCCAGAATCAAGATGAATGACTACATTACCTGGGTTCTTCTGGGATTGAGGAGTATAGGTCTTCACTCTTCTCAGATGGGTTTTCTCAACTCTTAATATTTGGCCTTTTTAACATTTAAGCCTCCCATTCCTTTTTATTCCCTTTTCTCTCCTGTCATCAGTCTTCCTTTCCTACTGACCAGGTAATCTTTTGGTTTCAAGTGATAGAAACTTGAGTTACCTTAAATTTTAAAAAGTATTATTAGTTCAGAGATTCCCAGGAAGGTTCTCCCTACAAGCTGGGGGCAGGGGGAGGAATTGGGCTGGGCTGCAGAAGTTACCAGAACCAGGCCCAAGACACTGGCAGGATTGTCTGTCCCCAGCCTCCTTTTCTCTGCTTGCCAGCTAGCTTTATTCTCTGTCTCTGCCGAACTCCTCTCTCTAAATAGGGGGATAGGTGGCCCCCAACAGGTTTTATGTCCTTGGCCACTGGAGAGTTAACATAATGATCTTTCTGGTCCATGTTCGAAAAGCTCACTGATGGGACCAATGAGTATGACATGACTGACTTGCTCTCTCACAGACCAGTTGACTGTGTAGAGGGTAGGGTCCTGCTGATAGGCTTACATTAACCAGGTACTGATCTCTGGACTAGTCAGCGGAGGATTTATACTAGCCACGTGAGTGGTTGGAGGGCCGCTCCCCAGCAACGAGCTGCAAGGCAAACTGTCACACAGAGTCTGCCACACCGGAACATCGAGATCCCGTGGTTTTCATCCTGCTCCGTGTAAGGCCCCAGAGTCCTTGTCCGTCTGAGGCAAAATCCGTTCCCATAGCTGCTTCTCACTTAGCCATCTGTGTAACTTATACTGCTAATCAAATATAAGTACAGGCATTTCCTTCGATGGTATCACCCAAGAGGAACAAAAGAACAGATGGCACTTCACCTCGTGTATCCACCTAAAGAAGTGCTTAGTGTCTTAATCATAAAAGCAGTATTTTTAAATAGGTTCTTACTCCAAAATGACTAGCTTCGGGCTTCCGTTTTTATTAGAAGGACGATATTGAGATTGTGGTGGACTCACCCGATAGGTGAAAGTGTATCTTATTCTGTCAGGTAACGGTTTTATTTTGACTTTCTGTTCTAGTGAGGAGGTAGATTTGGAACTTCCAAGCACTGAAAATGAATATATGTCCACTTCCGAGGCTGATGTTGGTGGGGAACCCAAAGTGGTTTTTAAAGAAAAAACAGTCACTTCTCTTGGAGTCGTGGCAGATGGAGTGGCCCCAGTCTTCAAAAAGAGAAGAATTGAAAATGGAAAATCGAGAAATTTAAGGCAACGAGGTGATGATCAATAATTGTAAAAAAGCTTTTTATACACGCTTTCTGGACAGGATGGACACTGTGCATCGTAAAAGCTCCTCCGTGTTTGTTTTACAGTATCTTAAGTGCCAAAAATTTAGACTTACTCTAAATGTATTTTATGTGAATTTAAAATAAATCTTTTTTTCATGTGAAATTGATTTTTGTTCCTAAAACGGAAGCCTACCACGTTGCATTTAATACAGTGTATTATGTTCCGTGTCTAAAACTTGCTAGTTATGTCATAATATAAGATGCTATGTATCTGTTATTTAAAACCTGGAAAAGGAAGGCCTTTATTCCATTTTTCCTCATACGAGCATCCCTGTACCGCTTCACTGAAAACGCATTACTTTTACACAGTGATATTGTCCAACAAGTAAGAACTCAGCCACAGAGGAAAAGCCTCTGATGATTCATTTTTAAGGATCCCGTCAGAACGCTGATGTGTAGAAAGTGCATGCATATTGACTTCTCTGACTCAACTTAAGGTCAAGGGCCAAGAACCAGGACTGCAGCTCAGGTAGTGCTTACTATGGAATAAAAATTGGACCAGAGGTAGAAAACTGTATCTGCCTAGTTCAATGCAAAGCAACAACCACCGCTTAAGCATTTTCACTTGAAGCCAAGCACTGTGCTAGGAACTGGGGGTGTAAAGATGGACAAGACATACATCCTTGTTCTTCATGATTTCTTATTCTGACGGAGCCCGTTTTTCTCCGTAGTCATGCACTCTGAGTGGTGGCCTTATATGTACTGGAAAATATTTTTTAGGGTTTATTTAAACCACGTAGATGAAGGCTTGAACAAAAACAGTAAGGTCTCTGGCTTCAGGAGAAGGTTTTAGTGTTCGTTTGGACAAATTGGAAATTTCCCATTTCCTGCTTAAATTTCTGAGAAAGTGGAATTTTCTTATTTAATCCATTTGCAGTAGGTACCCTCCCTTTATTATTCAAATTCTTAAAATTATATTTTTTATAAATTGTACAGTAGTTAACATTGGGTAGTAAATATTTGTCTTTTTAAAGTTACTAGTGTACATGTAAGAAAATGATAGCTTATTAAAAACTTTATGAACGAATGAATTAAATACTGTTTTTTTTTTTCTTCTAATGCAGATCAGCGTCACTGGTGAGATAGTATTTGAAGACTTGTCTTTATATTTGTTCAGCGCACTTATTTAGATATTTCATGAATGAATAGCATTATGGAGAAGTGTTTTACATTTTTGAAGTGCATTTGTCATCGAGCTAATGTAATAACCAGTGCAGTTTTGGTACTTGAGTCTCCTCAGAAAAGTAAGACTGTAAGTGGAATACTGCTCTATTTTACACACATTTTTTAGCCCAAACAAAGTATGCAACTGAAGACATTTTTAAAACCATACCTCATTATGTAAAGTGTTTCTCTTTGCCTTTTTTTTTTAAAGGGCTATACCCACGGCATATGAAAGTTCCCAGGCTAGAAGGCCGATCAGAGCTACAGCTGCCAGCCTACGCCACTGCCACAGCAACGCAGGATCTGAGCCACATCTATGACCTACATCACAGCTCACGGCAATACCAGATCCATGATCCACTGAGCGAGGGGAGGGGGAAGGATTGAACCTGCATCCTTATGGATGCTAGTTGGATTCTTTTCCACTGAGCCACAACAGCAACTCCCTAAAGTGTTTCTCTTTAATGCATTCTTTAAACTTACCTGCTTTTTTCCCCCCCTTTTTTCAGCCACACCCACAGCATATGGAAGTTCCCAGGCCAGGGATCAAATCTGAGTCAGAGCTGCAACCTAAACCACAGATGTGGCAATGCCAGATCCTTAAGCCACTGAGCGAGGCCAGGGATCAAACCCACAACCTCATGGTACCTAGTCGGATTCATTAACCACTGAGCCACGACGGGAACTCCCTAAACTATCTCTTTTACCTTTGTAACAAGACAGTATTCTCAGAAGTTTAAAGGCAGTTCCTTTTTTTTTACCTTTTTTTTTTCTTTACTACTGCACCTGCAGCATATGGAAGTTCCCAGCTAGGGTCTAATTGGAGCTGCAGCTTACAGCAACACTGGATCCTTAACCCACTGAACAAGGCCAGGGATCAAACTTGCATCCTCAGGGAGACTGTGTTGGGTTCTTAACCTGCTGAGCCACAGTGGGAACTCCTTAAAGGCAATCCTCTCTCTCTCTCTCTCTCTCTCCCTTTTTTTTGGGGGGAGGGCCATGCGTATGGCATTCAGATCCCAAGCCAGGGATAGAACCTGTGCCACAGCACTGCCAGCACCAGATTGAAAAGCAATTCCTTTTTTTTTTTTTTTAGCAGTCCCATGGAGCTCCCAGACCAGGGATCAGATCCCAGCCATGGTTGCCACAAGTGCGGCAACCCTGGATCATTTAACCCACTATGCTGAGTCGGGGATCAAATCTGCATCCTGGCACTGCAGAGGCACCTCCAATCCCGTTTAACCACAGCAAGAACTCCTAAAGGCAGCTCTTAAACTGAAACCGGGGAGTTCCCACTGTGGCTCAGTGGTAATGAACCCAACCAGTATCCATGAGGACATGGATTTAATCCCTGGCCTCACTCAGTAGATTAAAGATCAGGCTTTGCTCTGAGCTGTGGCATAGGCCAGCAGCTGCAGCTCCAATTCAACCCCAGGCCTAGAAACTTCTATATGCCACAGGTGCAGCCCTAAAAAAAAAAAAACCTGAAACCTCTTGACAAACACAAAAATTTAGTAAATAATACTTTTCTATTTGCTTTGAAAGAATAAGTAGAAAGTATACCAGCTTTAACTTACCTGGATTTTTGCAGAAGTTAAATATTTGATACCATTTTTACCATTACCCTTATATTATTTTGCATATATTTTTGTATATGTATAGGTGAGAGATTATAAAATCAATGTTTTTATTATATATGTAAAAATCCAAATAATAGAGAAATAGTGTAAAAGAAAAAGTCCCAATTACAGCAGACCCCACCCCCAGCACCGCAACGGAAGGGAGGGGTTCCACTAAGCATGTTAACACGGCGGGTATATGTGGATAACCCTTACAAGGCCTAAATAATGAGGTCCGCTCTGTGGATGAAATCGTATTCAAAGAAGCATGATCCAAACAGTCAAAAGTTTGTATTTTTTTGTCTTTTGTTTTCTGCTTTTTAGGGCCATGCCTGAGGTATACGGAGGTTCCCAGGTTAGGGGTCTAATAGCAGCTACAGCTGCTGGCCTCCGCCACAGCCACACATCAGATCCGAGCTTCCTCTGCAACCTACACCACAGCTCACGGCAACGCCGGATCCTTAACCCACTGAGCAAGGCCAGGGATCGAACCCACAACCTCATGGTTCCTAGTCGGATTCATTTCCGCTGAGCCATGATGGGAACTCCAGTTTTTGTTTTTTAATGCAGTTTTTATAAATTCTGAAAACTGTACTGGGAGAAACCTTTTTTTTTTTTGACTATGATGTACAGCAGTTTGATGTGGGGTCTCAGTTCCCAAACCAGGGAGTGAACCTGGGCTGCAGCAGTGAAAGCACAAAATCCTAACAACTAGACCACCAGAGAACTCCCAATGAGATTTGAAGTATCAAAAGACTCTAATAATTGGGAGTTCCAGTCATGGCTCAGTGGTTAACGAACCTGACTAGGAATCATGAGGTTGCAGGTTCAATCCCTGGCCTCGTGCAGTGGGTTAAGGATCCGGCGTTGCTGTGAGCCGTGGTGTAGGTCGCAGACACAGCTTGGATCCCGTGTTGCTGTGGCTGTGGTGTAGACCTGCGGCTACAGCTCCTGTTAGACCCCTAGCCTGGGAACCTCCATATGCCGCAGGTGCGGCCCTGAAAAAACCGAAAAATAAAAAAAAGACTATAATAATTAAAATAGTATGATACTTGCTCACATAGGCACATCTATAAACTAGAGTTTGTTTCTGAGTGTTTTTATTTTTTAGGGCCACACCCACGGCCTATGAAGTTCCCAGGCTAGGGGTCTAATCGGAGCTGTAGCTGCCGGCCTACACCACAGCCACAGCAATGCCAGATGCTTGACCCACTGAGTGAGGCCAGGGGTCAAACCTGCATCCTTATGGATCCTAGCTGGGTTCATTAGTGACTGAGCCACAAAGGGAACTCCCCTGAGTGTTTTTTTTTTTAATGCCCTAACGAGTGTATTTCATTTTTTGTGTTTTATTTTGTTTTTGTCAAACAGTTGATTTACAATGTTTCCGGTTGTTACTGTACTGGTTCCATACTCATTTCATTATTATGTTTTCATAGTATGTTTAATATCTGGTAAAGCAGATACTCTCATACTTTCTGTTTTAAAATGTTCATATCCATTCATTATTTCAAGTAATATTTTGTCAAGTTGCCATCTGTGCCTTCCCCCAGAAAACTGATTCCATACCACACCACTGAGTTGGTAATAATTACCATAACTTTTTTTCTGTTATTTTTTGGGGTTTTTGTTTATTTGTTTGTTTTGCTTTTTAGGACCAAACCAGTAGCATATGGAGGGTCCTAGGCTAGGTGTCCAATCGGAGCTACAGCTGCTGGCCTAGGCCACAGCCACAGCAACGCAGGATCTGAACCACGTCTGCAACCTACACCACAACTCACAGCAATGTCAGATCCTTAACCCACTGAGTGAGGCCAGGCATAAACCCGCATCCTCATGGATACTAGTCAGGTTTGTAACCCGCTGAGCCACAATGGAAACTCCCTAATTATTTCTCTTTTTGGCGGCACCCAGGGCATGTGGAAGTTACTGGGCCAGGGATCGAACACACACCACAGCAGTTACCTGAGCCACAGCGCTGACAACACTGGATCTTTAACCCACAGCACCGCAAGAGAACTCTACCGATTCTAAACGTCACTTGTGATGATTTTTTTCTCCAAAGTTAATATATTGAAGCCCTAACCTGCTAGTACCTCAGAACGTGACTGTATTTAGAAATAGAGCCTTTATAGAGGGAATTAAAATGAGGCAATTAGCATGGGCCATAATCCACTATATCTTGTTTTTGTAAAAAGAGGAGACTAGGATATAGGGAGAGACACCAGGTATGCACGCCACAGAGAAAAGACAATTCGAGGAATCACAAACCAAGAAGGTGACCATCCGCAGGCCAAGGAGAGGAGCCTCGGGAAAAACCAGCTCTGCCAGCACCTTGATCTCAAGAATTCTAGCCTCCAGAGCTATTAGGAAATAAATTCCTGCTGTCGAAGCCACCCAGTCTGTAGTATTTTGTTAAGACAGTCAAGCAAACTAATGCAGCACTGCAGATCTGAGAAATTTCAGAAGAGTTTTTGGGGGTTTATTGTTACTGGTTTTTTGTCTCCTCCCTCCCACCCCCCTGCCCAGCAGCATGGGGAGTTCCTGGGCCAAGAATCAGATCTGAGCCACAACTGTGATCCACACTGCAAGTGCAGCCACATAGGGTCCTTAACCCGCTGTGTCGGGCTAGGGATTGAACCTGCCTTCTGGCACTGCAGAAACACAGCCAATCCTGTTGCACCACAGCGGGAACTCTGAAAGGAGTTTTTAAGGTCCTAATTTTTTAATATAAAACTTCAAAGGGAGTTCCCATTGTGGGTCAGTGGTAACGAACCCAACTAGTATCCATGAGGACTCGGGTTCAATCCCTGACTCGCTCAGTGGATTAAGGATCCAGAGTTGCCATGAGCTGTGGTGTAGGTCACAGACCTGGCTCAGAAATGGCGTTGCTGTGGTTGTGTAGACTGGCAGCTGTGGCTTTGATTAGACCCGTAGCCTGGGAACTTCCATATGCCACGGGAGCAGCCCTAAAAAGATAATCAATCAGTCAACAAACTTCAAAAAGCCTAAGTGTGATATCCTCATTATAAAAAATACCAACAATATTCAAGTGCACAAGGGGAAAAGTTAAGGTGTTCCCCTAGCCTCCTCTGTCAACTTTCCATCCAGAGGTAACAGCCACTGACTAGGATATGTTCTTCCAGATATTTCTTTTAGGTATCCACATACGTGTGGTTTTGTTTTGATTTTTTGTTTTTATAAAGATAAGAATCACCAAGAGTTCCCGTCATGGCTCAGTGGTTAACGACTCCGAATAGCATCCATGAAGATGTGGGTTCCATTCCCTGGCCTTGCTCAGCAGGTTAAGGATCCAGGGTTGCCATGAGCTGTGGTGTGGGTTGCAGATGCAGCTCAGACCCTGCACTGCTGTGGCTGTGGTGTAGGCTGGCAGCTACAGCTCCGATTCGACCCCAAGCCTGGGAACCTCCATATGCCGCAGGTGTGGCCCTAAAAAAGACAAAAGACAAAAAAAAATAATCACCATAAGTGTATTATTCCTACTTGATTTTGCTCTCAACAGTGTGTCATAGATCATATTAGTCTAGGTTCTCAACTGCAAACAACAGAAAGTTACTCTGGTTAATTTTTAAAAAACAGGAATTTGTTGGAAAGACAAACAACCAGCTCAGAAATGTGCAGAAAGACTAAGACGCCTCAAGCAGCCAGAACTAAAGTCAATATCAAAGTCAGAGCAAAATCAATAGGTCTAACAGCTCATCTGGGGGAGGATGTGGGGAAACATCTGTCCATGTTGTCATAAATGTCCAGGAGAAATTTTGAAATGAAAGGTCACATTAAAATCTTGGAGTTCCCTGGTAGCCTAGCGGTTAAGGACTCTGTGTTGTCACTGCTGTGGCTCAGTTTCCATCCGTGGCCCAGGAATTTTTGTATGCCCTGGGTGCAACCAAAAAAGGTCTGGAGAGGAAGAAGAAGAAGGAATGTTTTCTTTGTTGTTGTTGTTGTTGTCTTTTTGCATTTTCTAGGGCCGCCCACGCGGCATATGGAGGTTCCCAGGCTAGGGGTCTAACAGGAGCTGTAGCTGCTGGCCTTCGCCACAGCCACAGCAACGCGGGATCCAAGCCGCGTCTGCGACCTACACCACAACTCACGGCAATGCCAGATCCTTAACCCACTGAGCAAGGCCAGGGATCAAACCCGCAACCTCATGGTTCCTAGTCGGATTCGTTAACCACTGAGCCACGACAGGAACTTCCGGAAGGGATGTTTTCAAGGACCTGAAAATAGTTTAGCATCATCAGAGCACCAAGTGTGAGGAGGAGGCAGAGATACAAAGGTGGGCCTGACAGGCAAGCAGTGACAGCACATAAAGGAAATTACCAGCTATGTTAACTGGACGTTTTTGGGGGTTTTTTTTTGTCCTTTAGGGCCGCATCCATGGCATATGCAAGTTCCCAGGCCAGGGGTAGAGTCAGAGCTGGAGCCACTAGCCTACGCCACAGCCACAGCAACATGAGATCCTTAACCCATTGAGCAAGGCCAGGGATTGAACCCAAGTCCTCATGGATCCTGGTCGGGTTCCTCACCACTGAGCCATGACGGGAACTCCTAAACGACTTTTATCTGAGGGCCAGTTAAAAGTTTTAATCAGAAAAGAGACATGGTCAGATCTGTGTTATAAAAATCACTGGCTACAGTGTAGAGTGGGGCTTTTGATTCTTTTTGTCCCTTTGAACATATTTGACAGCCTGGTGAACTCTACAGATCCCATCTTGGAATAACTGTTTAAATGCCTGAAATAAAATATATAGGATTATACAAAAAAAAGAGAAAAAATACTAATTCTATTCATAATAGCATTAAAAAAGAATAAAACACTTAGGAATAAGTTCAAGAAAGTAAATGTAAAAATATGTACTCAGAAAATGACAAATCATTGCCGAAAGAACCAAAAGAATATCTAAATAAATGAAGATAGCCCATGTTCATAAACTGGAAAACTTAATGTTGTTAAGGTAAAATAATCACCGAATTTATCTAGATTCAACACAATCATTATCAAAATCCTAGCTGACCGTAAAATTCATATAGGGATGCAAGGAATTAAGGATAGAGCCAAAACGGTCTGGAAATAGTAGAACAAAGTTAGAGGAGTCCCACTTACTGATTTCAAAACTTGCCACAAAGCTACAGGAATCGATCCTAAGATAGGAGTTTCCATTGTGGTGCAGCGGGAAACGAATCCGACTAGGAACCATGAGGTTGCGGGTTCGATTCCTGGCCTCGCTCAGCGGGTTAAGGATCCAGCAGTCGTGAGCTGTGGTGTAGGTCCCTCAGATCTGGCGTTCTTGTGGCAGTGGCTTAGAGTGGCAGCTGCAGCTCCAATTCGACCCCTAGCCTAGGAGCTTCCACATGCCACGGGTGTGGCCCTAAGGAAAAAAAAAATGCAATAGTGGGGCAGGTGTAGGGTGAACATTCCTATCACAAAAGGGAGAAATCAGAAAGAAAGAGATAATGGATCCCAAGCAGGCCCAAAACTTAGCATGAAAATCTCCCTGATTTTAAGGCTCAAAAATAATAACACTCTTGGAGTTCCCATTGTGGCTCAGCAGGCTAAGAACCTGGCTAGTATCCATGAGTAGGCAGGTTCGATCCCTGGCCCCGCTCAGGGGGTTAAGGATCCAGTGTTGCCATGAGCTGGGCTGTAGGTCACAGACGTCGCTCAAATCTGGCGTTGCTGTGGCTGTGGTATAGGCCGGCAGCTGTGGCTCTGAATCGACCCCTAGCCTGGGAATTTCTACATGCCGCCCATTGCGGCCATAAAAAGGAAAAAAAAAAAAGGGAATAACATGTTTTCCTTTGATAGTCTGACTTCAGGCCCACTGGGGTGGCAGCCCCACCCCTGAGGCTCTGGGCAGCCTGGCTGAAACCGGGGGCCCCCTGGCAGTCCCATCAACCTCTGAATCACCCTCAGGGTCATTCCTCATTTTTCTTGAGCGATAAGGCATGTTTACCGAGAAAAGCCCTGTGGTCCCTTTCATAGATCCCAGAAGTTCAATAGCCTTCCTCCACTTTATCCCTTTTCCCAGCCTCTGCTGTGACGGCTGGCTGATTAGATCTAAGACACACCCGTCATCTCTTTATCAAGTGACTGTCCGGCTTGCTCCTTGATGTTGTCTCTGGAACATGCTTTTCTAGTGTTTTGCAATAAGGACAGGCTGAGAAGTTTTCAACTCTTCGCCCTCCGGTTCCTTTTTGTATCTCTCCCCTGACGTCTGCCTGCAAACAGCCAGGAGAAACCACATCCCAGCGTGTGCCCTTTGCTTAGAAAGTTCAGCTCAACATCCAAGTTCATTACTCAAGTTTCTACCTTCCACAAGACACTAGAACACGATGCGGCTAAGTTCTTTGCCATCTTATCACAGGGACCATCTTGCCCCCATCATCCAAAAACACATTCCCGATTTCCATCAAAATCTCACCAAAAGCATCCTTCAGGTCCATATTTCAACCCATGGTTTCCTCAAGGCAAGCTAGGCCTTTTCTAACACGGCTTCAGAATTCTTTCAGCCTCTACTCATTACTCAGTTCCAAAGACGCTTCCACATTTTTTTTTTTCTTTTCAAGGCCGCACCTGTGGCTTATGGAAGTTCCTGGGCTAGGGTTTGAATCGGAGCTGCAGCTGCTGGCCTACGCCACAGCCACAGCCATGCCAGATCCGAGCCACATCTGTGACATACACCACAGCTCGAGGCAAAGCCAGATCCTTAACCCACTGAGCGAGGCCAGCGATCGAACCTGCAGCCTCATGGACACAATGTCGGGCTCTTGACCCACTGAGCCACAGTGGGAGCTCCCCACTTCCACATTTCGAAGTATGTGAAACATCAGCTCCCCACTCCCAAAACCAAAATCTATATTGTATATAAAGCTGCCATAACAAAATACCTCAGCCAGGGTGGCCTAAACAACAGAAATGTATTTTCTCACAGTTCTGGAGGCTAGAGGTCCAAGATCAAAGTGCCCGCAAGTTTGGTTTATTTGGAGGCCGCTCTTCTTGGCTTGTAGACGGCCAAGATCACAGTGTATCCCCCCACAGACACATGATCCCTCTGTGCACATGATCCCTGGTGGGGTTCTGTGTGTCCTAATCTCTTTTTTTTTTTTTTTTTTTTTTGCCTGTTCTAGGGCTGCACCTGCTGCATATAGAGGCTCCCAGGCTAGGGGTCTAATCAGAGCTGTAGCCGCTGGCCTTCGCCACAGCCACAGCAACGCGGGATCCGAGCCGCGTCTGCAACCTACACCACAAATCACAGCAATGCCGGATCCTTAACCCATTGAGCAAGGCCAGGGATCGAACCCGCAGCCTCATGGTTCCTAGTCGGATTCGTTAACCACTGAGCTACGACGGGAACTCCTAACCTCTTTTTATAAGGACAGCAGTCAGACTGGATAGGATCATTCCTAGAGGGTGGGATCTCATTTTAATTTAATTTACCTCCATAAAGCCCCTATCTACAAATACTCTAATAAGGCAATAGTATCCAGAATATATAAAGAACTCTTACAACTTAACCATAAAAGGACAATTCAACTGAAAAATAAGCACGGTCCCACTCCTAGGCATGTATTCAGACAAACCCACGATTCAAAAAGATACATGCGGAGTTCCCATCGTGGCTCAGTGGGTTAAGATCTTGGTATTGTTGTAGGCTGGCAGCTACAGCTCCAATTCGACCCCTAGCCTGGGAGCTTCCATATGCCATGACGGCGGCCCTAATAAAAAGACAAAAAAAATTTATTCACCAGCCTCAGAGCACCTAGTTATATATAACAAATACGGGGCTGACCCCTGAACAACATGGATTTGAAACTGAGCAGATCCACTTGTACTTGATTTTTTTCTTTTTTCTTTATCTCTCTTTTTTTTGGGGAGGGGGGCTTTTGAGGGCCACACCTGCAGCCTGTGTAAGTTCCCAGGCTAGCGGTCGAATCAGAGCTGTAGCTGCTGGCCTAGGCCAAAGCCACAGCAACATGGGATCTGAGCCATGTCTGAGACCTACACCAAGACTCACAGCAATGCTGGATCCTTAACCCACTGAGCAAGGCCGGGGATGGAACCTGTGTCCTCATGGATGCTAGTCAGGTTTGTTCCCGCTGAGCCACGATGGGAACTCCTACTTGGGTTTTTTTTTTTTTTTTTTCCAGTAAATATATCTAACACTGCATGACCTATGGTTGGTTGAATATGTGAATGTGGAACCACAGATGCAGAGGGTTGACCTCGGCACTTGAGACTCCATAGATTTTGGTATCTTTGGGGGTCCTGGAACCAATCTCTGTGGAAACCAAGGAATGACTATTTACGATTGTACAGGGATAAACAGCAATATAACAATGGCAGTGGACTTGCAATATCTCACTTTCAACAATGGATAGATCTTCCAAAGGGGAAATCAGTGTGGGAAAACGGAATTTGAACTACAGGTTAGACATATACAGAACAGTCCATCCAACGGCAGGTAATACACACGGACTATTCTGCAGTACCTGTGACTTTATTACCAATGGAAATCATAAATACCTTCAAAGCATACTATGTTGTTGAAATATCTAAAAAATATCATTTATAGTCCTTAGTTCTTCGAACTGGATAGTTATTAATAACACCCACCGCTAGATCTTCAGTAAAAAGAAGCACCTATAATACTATCTTAATAATATTTTGATAACTATTTTTTGGCCACGCCCATGACATGCAGAACTTTGCAGGCCAGGGAATGAACCCAGGCCACAGCGGTGACAATGCCAGCTCCTTAACCTACTAGGCTACCAGGGAACTCCTTGACAACATTTCAAAACAATTGGTTTTGTATGGTATCCTATGTATTTTAATTGCTTGATTGAGGCATAATTCATATACCATATAATTCCCCTATTTATAGTGTTTAATAGTTTTTGAATATTCAGAGTTGTGAAAACATCACTACAATCAATTACATTCTTCCACATCACTTCAAAAAGATAATGTTTTTAGTAATTATTTCATTGAAGAATCTTTCTGGCAGTTCCCGTTGTGGTGCAGCGGAAGCGAATCCAACTAGGAACCGTGAGGTTGCAGGTTCAATATCTGGCCTCGATCACTGGGTTAAGGATCCAGTGTTGAGGTGAGCTGTGGTGTAGTTTGCAGATGTGGCTCAGATCCTGTGTTGCTGTGGCTGTGGTGTAGGCTGCAGCTACAGCTCCAATTAGACCCCTAGCCTGGGAACCTCCATATGCTGAGAGTGTGGCCCTAAAAAAAAAAAAAATCAAAATCTTCCTACATCTTTCTCTTTTTGCATTCCGGGAAGCCCATAATTCATATATTGGTTCTCTGGATGGTGTCACATAAGTGCTTTAAGCTACTTTCCCTCTTTTTCCATTCTTTTTTTGTTTTGCTCCATTGTTTCAGTTGGATGAATTTCACTGCCTTATCATCGGGTTTGTTGATTTTTTTTCTTCCACTTCATCTTGTCTGCTGAATTTTTAAGTTCAGTTATTATATTCTTCAGCTTTGTGATTTGATTGATACTGTCTTATGTTTTCTATCTCTTTGTTGAAAGGCTTTTTTTTTTTTTTTGGCCAT
>PVHT020004944.1:20495239-20509983 GCA_004024745.2 Catagonus wagneri
TTTTTTTTTTTTTTTTGTCTTTTTGCCTTTATCTAGAGCCGCACCCGCGGTATATGGAGGTTCCCAGGCTAGGGGTCTAACAGGAGCTGTAGCTGCCGGCCTACACCACAGCCACAGCAACGCACGATCCGAGCCGCGCCTGCGACCTACACCACAGCTCACGGCAACGCCGGATCCTTAACCCACTGAGCAAGGCCAGGGATCGAACCCTCAACCTCATGGTTCTTAGTCGGATTCGTTAACCACTGAGCCACGAAGGGAACTCTGGCAAAGCCAGATTCTTAACCCACCATGCCACAAAGGAACTCCTGAAGTTCTCACTTTGTTCATACGTTGTTCTCCTGACCTTGTGAGTATCATTATGACCATGATTATGAGCACTTTAGAGGGTAAAGCATTTATCTCTATTTCACTGAGGTCTTTTTCTAGGGTTTTATCTTGTTCTTTTGTTTGGAACCCTTCCCTCTCTTTCTTCATTTTCCTTGACTCTCTGCCTTGGTTTCTGTGCATCAGATAAAAGAGCCACCTCTCCCAGTTTTGAAGGTATGGCCTTGGGCAGGAGATGAATCTTGCCAATCAACATACCTTGAGGCCCTGATTGCCTCTCAGACTTTTGTGCTTAGCCAAATCATCGTCTTTGTTCTCAGTGGCTTCTAGGAGATTAGACCTGTTATTTCTCCAAAGGCATGGGAAATGCCCACACGCACATTCAAGCTCCCACAGGACTACTAATTTCTTGTGCCTTCAGGTATCCAGTTCAGGCTAAATGGAAGAC
The DNA here is from genome assembly GCA_004024745.2 of Catagonus wagneri. Taxonomy (NCBI): domain Eukaryota; kingdom Metazoa; phylum Chordata; class Mammalia; order Artiodactyla; family Tayassuidae; genus Catagonus; species Catagonus wagneri. Next base: position 20,496,015 of record PVHT020004944.1, read on the forward strand.
TTACAGGCAGCAACTGGGAAATAGGTATATATTAGATATATAGTCAAGCCTCTGTCAAAGGGAAAGAATAAAAGCTCTTTTTTTTGCCTTCCTTTTAGGGCTGCACCTGTGGCATATGGAAGTTCTCAGGCTAGGGGTCTGATCAGAGTTGCAGCTGCTGGTCCACGCCACAGCCACAGCCATGCCAGATCCATCTTTGACCTACACCACAGCTCGTGGCAACGCCAGATCCTTAACCCACGGAGCGAGGCCAGGGATCGAATCCACATTCTCATGGATACCAGTCAGGTTTGTTACCACTGAGCCATGATGGGAACTCCATAAAAGCTCTCTTTCTCCTCTGTGGTCGCAGGGGATTCAGAAATACTGAGCCCCATCAGCCTCCAAAGGTGGTTTAGGAACCAGTCCCTCAGCTTTGCAGGGACAGAAAGAGGAGTGCTAGACGCAATAACAAATTCTATTTACAGAGTATCAGGAGGCTTGGCTTTATGGCTGGGGTGAGCTTGGGGAAAAAGGCACAGGAACTTCCCACACGCCCATTCACGCCCTCAGATGAAGACTAATTATACGCCTTGTTAGCTCCCAGGTGATGGCTAACTAGAAACCCGATCCTTGGGCAGAAGCTGGAAGAATATGCAAATACCTTCTAAGGAGAAACAGAAGGGCTTGCATTTTGGCCGGTTCCCTCTGTGCTGAGCCTGCTGACACTTTTTTTTTCTTTTTGTCTTTTTAGGGCCACACCTGCAGTATATGGAAGTTCCCAGATTAAGGGTCGAATCAGAGCTATAACTGCCGGTCTATGCCACAGCAATGCCAGATCCAAGCCGAGTCTGAGACCTATACTGCAGCTCACAGCAACACCGGATCCTTAACCATGGATCGAACCCGTGTCCTCATGGATACTAGTCAGATTCGTTACTGTTGAGCCTCGATGGGAATTCCCCATATATTTGATTTTTGATTGGCTAATCCAATTCTGTACCCAAATCCAACCAAATCAAGGGGTAGTAATTACTGAATACCCTAACTTTTTTTTTTGCTCTTTAGGGCCACACTTGTAGCATATGGAATCTCCCAGGCTAGGGGTCAAATCAGAGCTACATCTGCCGGCCTACACCACGGTCACAGCAACTCAGGATTGGAGCCACGTCTTTGACTTACACCACAGCTCACGGCAATGCTGGATCCTTAACCCACTGAGCGAGGCCAGGGTTCGAACACGCATCCTCATGGATACTAGTCAAATTTGTTTCTGCTACACCACAAGGGGGACTCCTGAATACCTCAACTTCTAAAAGAGGAAAACTAGGCTTGGGGAGTTCCCTGTGGTACAGCAGGTTAAAGATCTGGCATTGTCACTGCAGTGGCTTGGGTTACTGCTGTGTCACAGGTTCAGTCCTTGGCCCAGAAACTTCCACATGCTGCAGCTGAGGCCAAAAAAAAAAAAAAGGAAAAAGGAAACTAGACTTGGGAAATGGTGACTTGTCAAGAACGATGGAGTTCCCTCTGAGGCTCGAAGGGTTAAGGACCCAACATTGTCTCGGTGAAGATGCAGTTTCCACCTCAGTGAGTTAAGGATCCAGCATTGCCCCAAGCTGTGGTGTAGGTCTCAGATGTAGCTTGGATCTGGTGTTGCCATGGTTGTGACATAAGCTGCAGCTCTTATTTGACCCCTGGCCCAGGAACTGCCACATGCCACAGGTGCAACAGTAAAAAGAAAAAAAAAATTGTTGCAAGATCTGTGTGGCTAGACATCTGATCTCCTCTTGCAAAATCTTCCCTTCTGCTGGGCCATTTTCTATTTTACAACAGACAGATTTCTAGGTTTAGCTGTCTCAAAGTTTTTGTTTGTTTGTTTTTGCTTTTTAGGGCCACACCTGCAGCAATATGGACCTTCCCAAGCTAGGGGTCCAGTTGGAGCTGTAGCCACGGGCCTACCCCACAGCCACTGCAAGTCAGGCTCCAAGTCACGTCTGTGACCTACACCACAGCTCCCGGCAATGCTGGATCCTTAACCCACTGCGCGAGACCAGGGATCGAACCTGTGTCTTCATGGATGCTAGTCAGGTTCGTTTCCTCTGAGCCACGACTGGAACTTCAAAAATCGCAATCTTGACACTACACATGAGAGATACCATCTCTTCTTATCTTTCTCTTTCTCCTGAGAGTATCCCCACTGTATATTATTCGTTGAAGATTGTTGAACGTATTAAAGTGTTACTACTTTTGTGTCAAAGCCCAGTAGGTAAACTAAATGCAGTATCACTTCTTTTAGATAAAGTTACGGGAATGTTTACTGATGGGTATCACAACTGTGTGGATGAGGAAAGCATTAGAATTGCACAGAGGGAAGGTGCAATGGACTATTTATGACAGCATCTACTTGGGATCAGGTAGCATGTCACTCTCCCTGCTGCATGTGACCAAAACCTACAGAAGAGAAATACAGCATCACATGCGTTACGATCCCCTTAATGTCCCCACCATTAGAAAATAGACTCTGGGAGTCCCCATTGTGGCTCAGTGGTTAATGAACCCGACTAGTATCCATGAGGATGTGGGTTTGATCCCTGGCCTCGATCAGTGGGTTAAGGATCCGATGTTGCATGTTGCAGCTACAGCTCTGATTTGACTCCTAGGCTGGGAACCTCCATGTGGTGAGGGTGTGGCCCTGAAAAGACAGAAAAAAAAAGAAAGGAAGGAAGGGGAAGAAGGAAGGAGGGAGGGAAGGAAGGAAGGAAAGAAAAAAGAAAGAAAGAAAGAAAAAGAAAGAAAGAAAAGAAAAAAGAAATAAAGAGAAAAGAAAGAAAAGACTCTGCCTTTTAAAAACTACATTCATGGCTGATTGAATGGGCCAGAAAAACTCTGTTGCATTGAACTGATACTAATGAGCATTCTGTTAACTAACCCAGTTGAATAAAACTCTTCTTGGTTCTTGCCACTAAAATGTGAGTGGAACGAACGGGCGTGGGAAAGACCCCTTTTTTTTTGTTTTGTTTTTAGTATCTTTTTTTTATTTTGAACATTGCCAAAACAAAAAAATACTATGAAGAACCTCTCAAACTTTTCCTTCATAATGGATTAATGTAACCTAGCAATCAAAACACATTTTTATTACACAAAAAAACTGGAAGACATTTGAATTATTTTTGTTGTAAAATTTACCTCATAAATATATCCCAAGATTTTTTAAAAACAATTTTGACCAACCAAATTATAAATGATAAATATTATATATTTAAGTTATACTATTACAATTTCCTAATGTAAATTTGCCTATGTTGTATATGGTTTACATTAATACTATGAATTATATATGTAAATGATCTTTTAAAACATCATATGCTTAATATTTTACATGACAATTCATAATTATCTATTTTCTTGTGTGTAAGCAGGGAAAGACCCCTGATTTTGGAACATTTTAGAGCAAATATCAATTTTTTTTTTCTTTTTTTTTTTTTTGCTTTTTAGGGCCACACCTGCGGCATATGGAGGTTCCCTGACTAGGGTTTGAATCAGAGCTACAGCTGCCAGCCTAAGCCACCACCACAGCAACGTGGGATCCAAGCCACGTCTGTGACCTATATACCACAGCTCACAGCAACGCCGGATCCTTAACCCACTGAGCAAGGCCAGGAATCGAACCTGCAACCTCATGGTTCCCAGTTGGATTCATTTCACTATGCCATGGCGGGAACTCTAAGAAAAATATTAATTTTTGCAAGGTTTTTTTTTGCCTTTTTTTAGGGCTGCACCTGCAGCACATGGAGGGGTCCTTAACCCACTGAGCGAGGCCAGGGATTGAACCCACATCCTCATGGATCGTAGTCAGCTTCGTTAACCGCTGAGCCACGAAGGGAACTCCCAGCTTTGCTCCTCTGCTAATTTAACATGCAATTTGATAAAGAAACAAGGAGGATAAAAGGAGAAAATATTTAAGCTGTCACAGACCTTTTTTTTTTAAAGTTTGTTTTGCAGCAATTAACTTTCAAAACTTCCTAAACAACTTGGTCAGAAAACCCAAGTGAATTCACAGGTGCTTAGGGGAAGATGGAGAATGTGGAAGAAAAATGAAAGGACCAAGAGAAGAGATGTGAGTCATACTGCTTTATTCCCCCTTTGCCTTTGTTGGTTTGAACAGATTTATTTCCGTTCTAATTCTCAGCCATCTTTTTAAAAGATAGAGAAATACAGTGTCAGAAATGTGATTTATAATAGCATCATTACTCCATAATTGAAAACACTGAATATTTGGTTGTCTAGGAGAATATGCCCATCAGAAATAACCTGTAGCGCTGGAGGCCAGCAGGTTGCTATGACAACCGAACAAAAGAGTTTAATAATAGCTCTCCCTCATAGCTGGAAAATTGACAAAAAGATGAGGGCTCTGAATGCAAGTGTTTCTCATATAAATGCAAACAAGCGCCAAATACATTTATTTCTTTGTTCAACAAACATTCACTGCATGCTGATGATGTGTCTGGCACTATGTGAGGAGCTGTGGAAAAAGATAAGAGGCGGTCCCTCCACGATAAGCGCACATGTCAGTGTAAGGCGACACGTAATAAAGCGTAAACAAGGCAATAAATGGAAGGATGGGCGCAGATGAGGAGGTCGGACAGAAAAGTTATGGGACGGAGATACCAAACAAGCAGTGTCTGGTAGGAACGACCAAGTCACAGCATATGTCAAAAATCCTGTCTTTAGACAAGAAGCACAATAGAAAATGAAGCCTTACATACTTCATTGATGTACTAATAGAAATACATCTACTAACCGATATTTGCTCTTCACCTGCTGCCAGCGGTTAGGGTTCCATACGAAAATAAGGGTTGCTTGAGTGTGTTTTTCAAATCCGTATTTGTAATGAAAATGATGATAAAAGTTTTATATATATTTATATTTTTTTTTCCTTTTTAGGGCTGCACATGCGGCATATGGAGGTTCCCAGGCTAAGGATCGAATCGGAGCTGTGGCCGCCAGCCTACACCACAGCCATAGCAACATAGGATCCAAGCTGCGTCTGCAACCTGCACCACAGCTCACAGCAACGCTGGATCCTTAACCCACTGAGCGAGGCCAGGGATCGAACCCGCAACCTCATGGTTCCTAGTCTGATTCATTAACCACTCACCACGATGGGAACTCCGATAAAGGTTATATAATTGATAGAAGCAAGAATAGGTTCCCTGGCAGCTGTTTTGAAGTTTTCAAACACAAAAGGTGACGCCCTAACTATGATAAAGGTGACACTGCATAAACTATGATAAACCTGAAGTTAGTTTCTTACCGAATTCTTATTCTAGGTTTTTTTTTTTTTTCCTTGTCTTTCTAGGGCCGTACCCAAGGCATATGGAGGTTCCCAGGCTAGGGGTCGAATCGGAGCTGTGGCTGCTGGTCTCCACCACAGCCACTCCAACATGGGATCCGAGCTACGTCTTTGACTTACACCACAGCTCATGGCAACGCTGGATCTCTAACCCACTAAGCAAAGCCAGGAATCGAACCTGCATCCTCATGGATACTAGTCAGGTTCGTTAACCACTGAGCCACAGCAGGAACTCCAAGAAACTAAGTTTTGAATAGAAGACGGTGGCTAACTGGTAAGTGCTTCAACAGATAAGGCGAAGTGTAGGTTACAGGTACACAGCGCTGCAAAGAAGATCCAGGCACAGAAAATGCTAGAATGTTGCCAAGTAGCCTAGGTTTCACTAGGAGATTTCCAGTTTTCATCATGACTCAATAACTGACATCTCCTATTTTAATTTTTTTGGCTTTTTTAGGGTCGCACCCACAGCATATGGAAGTTCCCAGGCCAGGGGTAGAATCGGAGCTACAGCTGCCGGCCTTCGCCACAGCCACAGCCACACAGAATCTGAGCCAAGTCTGCCACTTACACCACAGCTCACAGCAATGCCGGATCCTTAACCCACTGAGGAAGGCCAGGGATCGAACCCTCATCCTCATGGATACTAGTCAGGTTCATTACCACTGAGCCATGTCGGAAACTCCAGTATCTCATATTTTAAAGACAATCAACATTGGTTGTTTAAGATAATTAATATCACTATCGATTACACAGAGCCATTTTCACTGCTCTTTTCTTTCCTTTTAGGAAGTTGGAACATTCCATGATATAATGCCAACACTAGGCTTTGGCTCATGATCTTGGATACCAGCACAGCCTCAGTCTAGGACACTTTATTTAATTGAAGCAAGATGAAGTGACTTTGCCTTTGCCGTAAAGAGCAGCAACAAGATCCCACGGAGCTCTCTGAATATTTCTGGGTTAGGAGGCCTGGCTCATGTTGTGCTGACTTGTAGGAGCTCCTGGGATGGCATTTTATCATTTTGGTGGCTATGGGACAAAATCTGGCCTGACATAGAAGGGGACAGAGATTGTTCTTTCATCTGATATTATCTCCCCTCCCCATTCCATAAGAGGGAACTCCTGAAGTTCAGCTAGATACATGTTGACCCAGAATGAAGACTACCTGTCCTAGGCACCCTTGCAGCAAGGTATGTCCACGCAGTTAAGGTCTGGCCAGTGTCATGTGACTGAAGCAATACACACAACTTTCCTGACAGCGAAGGGTCATTGCCCGCCCCCTGCCCGCCCGCTTCCTCCCCTCTGAGGGCTGGAATGTAGACACAAGGCTGAACCAGCTTGGACTACGTGGGCCAGGACAACACCCAAAGGCAGCAGAACAAGAAAACAGAAAAGCCTGGGTCAAAGTCAGTGTTCCTTCTTTTCCCTTTTTTTCTTCTTTTTGGGGCCACACCTGTGGCATATGGAAGTTCCCTGGCCAGGGATCGAATCTGAGTGGCATCTGCGACCTAGGCCACAGCTGTAGCAACACTGGATCCTTTACCCACTGCACCAGGCTAGGGACAAAATCCCTATCGCCCCCCGCCCCAGACACAATGATGCCAGGTTCACTGTGCCACATCAGGAACTCCTCAGTTCACTTTCTTTTTTTTTCGGTCTTTTTAGGGCTGCACCTGAGGCATATGGAGGTTCCCAGGCTAGGGGTAGAATCCGAACTGTAGCTGCCGGCCTACACCACAGCCACAGCAATGCCAGATCCGAGCCGCGTCTGCCACCTACACCACAGCTCATGGCAACAACAGATCCTTAACCACTGAGCGAAACCTGGGATGGGACCCATATCCTTGCAGATACTAGTCAGGTTCGTAAACCACTGAGCCACGACGAGAACACCCTCCGTCTGCTTTCTAGATGAGGGATAACATAACAGGTTGGACTTTTATAGGATTAACTTCTTAAAACAATTATGGGTCTCTATTATTTATACCCACATTTAAATGTACAAAGTGGGGGGAAAACATTACCCCAAGTTATTTTCTCTGTACAAAGAAAGTCCTGAAGACACTGAGACTCTGGATCTCTATATCAGGCTGTACCCAACGCAAGTCCCATGGCTGACTTTTTCAGTTACAATATGCAAAAAAATTTCTATTTTACTTTCTTAAAATGATCTAAATTAAATATATATATATTTTTTGTTTGTTTGTTTGTTTGTTTGTTTTGTTTTTCCAGGGCTGCACACACGGCACATGGAAGATCCCAGGCTAGGGGTCGAATGGGAGCTGAGGCTGCCGGCCTACGCCACAGCCACAGCAACGCGGGATCTGAGCTGCATCTGCGACCTACACCACAGCTCACGGCAACACTGTGATCCCACTGAGCGAGGCCAGGGATTGAATCCACGTCCTCATGGATACTAGTCGGGTTCATTAACCACTGAGCCATGACAGGAACTCCTAAATTAAGGTAATATTGTTTATAAATGAAGAGTCCAGGCTTCTCTCTTTCTTCAAGGCACAAACATCCATTTTGGAAGAAATGCTTTGCCTAACATTTACACAGCCCTTCTAAAACTAGTTTTCCTAGGATTAATGAATAGTTTGCACAAAAAAATATTCCTGATCGAGATATCATGGCTCTAAGCAGCAATCTTAGCTTTAGAGGTGAGACTGCAAAATGGTGACTCCACTAGAGGCAGGTGACTCCCCACAGACTAGGCTGTTTCAGGATAAAATATGTCTCAGGTATAGACGAAATGTTATACAGTATCTCTTCTGTACTCCCCTTGTGCCTTGGACCATGTTGAGTCCTCAAGGTTAAAGATGAGGAGTGGAAGTTTGATGAAACAGATCTGAGTGACAAATGGCTCAGAGTAAAGGAACGGGCCCTTCACCCTATGCCGCACAAAACTGATTGTCTCCATGGTATTCTGAAGTTAGGCAACTTTTGTGAACCACATTTTTAAGTTTTTATATCACTTGAGGAGTTCCCGTCGTGGCTCAGTGGTTAACGAATCCGACTAGGAACCATGAGGTTGCAGGTTCGATCCCTGGCCTTGCTCAGTGGGTTAAGGATCCGGCGTTGCCGTGAGCTGTGGTGTAGGTTGCAGACACGGCTCGGATCCTGCGTTGCTGTGACTGTGGCAAAGGCCGGCGGCTACAGCTCCTGTTAGACCCCTAGCCTGGGAACCTCCATATGCCGCGGGTGTGGCCCTAGAAAAGGCAAAAAAAAAAAAAAAAAGACAAAAAAAACCCACACTTGAGGAAGTTCCCTTCATGGCACAATGGAAACAAATCTGACTAGAATCCATGAGGATGCGTGTTTCATCCCTGGCCTCACAAAGTGGGTTAAGGATCCGAAGTTGCCGTGAGCTGTGGTGAAGGTTGCAGACGCGGCTCAGATCCAGCGTTGCTGTGCCTATAGTGTAGGTCAGCAGCTGCAGCTCTGATTTGATCCCTAGCCTGGAAACCTCTTTATGCCGCAGGTGCAGCCCTAAAAAGCAAAAAACAAAAATAAAAACAAAAACAAAACAAAACAAAAAAACAATTGGTATGTATATATTGAACCCTCTTCTTGTTGTTGTTTTTTTCCCACACCTATGGCATATGGAAGTTCCCCGGCTAGGGGCTGAATTGGTGCTGCAGCTGCCAGCCTACGCCACAGCCACAGGGACACCAGATTCAAGCTGCATCTGTCACCTGTGCCACAGCTTGAAACAACACCAGATCCTTAACCCATTGAGCAGGACCAGGGATCAAACCCACACCCTCAAAGGTACCAGTTGGGTTCTTAACCTGCTGAGCCCCAACAGGGCGTCCCCCTCTTGCTGGTTCTAAAAATAACACTGATGCTTTTAGGTTTCTATGCTAGTCCTATTTTCTATAAGGGATGTTGCCTCCTAATACTTCCCTGCTTTATCGTATGCGCTTATCTCGATTCCTATAAGCTTGAGAAGTCATCACACTTTTATAGTTTCAGGGATGTTATGACATCGGCCTTTTTCTTGGGAACAGATCAAAAGCCTTCTCCAAATTCTCAACAAGCTCGGGTACAAACATTTCTACTTCATCCTTTAGGAAATCCTACTTATCATTTGAACTTAAAAGAACTTGTAAAAATTGGGGTCCTTTGAGCTTTTCAGACTCCAGGAACAGATACAAAAAATAATTAAGATCATTCTAAATCTTAACAAATGAGAGTCCTGAAAACATCTTTGCTAAAAGATGTGCTGATTAACTGGAAAACAGGGACAAGGGTGCTTTCCTGTCAGGAAGGGATTTCAATACGGCCAGCTATCATTTGTTGTATGAGCAAGGGTTTTCTACGCTTAGCAGAAATAATGAATTAAAAAGTCAGAAAGCCTGGGTTCTAGTATGTTTTATTTTTAACTAATCACATACAAATCACTTATCCATAAAATAATGATTAACAACTATTTTCTAATTCACAAATATATCACGAAACCAAAATTCTTCCCAAGAAAATCTCTTTGTAACCCAAGATGTTACTACTACTAGTTAGCTTAGGCTTTAATGCAAAGGCTGAAAATGACAACTGGAGAATCTGTCTCTTATCAATCGGTTGCATACCTTAATTCTGCAGGTAGATAATCTGGTTGAGATCATCACTGCCCTATTTCAACTTGACAAAAGAAAACGCTATCAACAAGAAGTTACTGGTGAAGCAAAAGCTGGCCAAAAACAAACAAACAAAAAACACTACTGAGAAACAGCTTTGTGTTAAGTACAGTGCTTACAACAACGCTGTTGCCAAATGGAACAAAATTTAGCCTTAGGCAACTAAAAGCATGTTTGCCCTTTTGAGGGAACACATACTGGCAGGAGAAGGAACATCTTACTTTTTGAAAAATGTTGAACCGGAATGTTTTGTAGACTCTTCAATTGGCCCATCAAAATGGCTAAGAAAATCTTCACTTTTTAAAAAAATACCATTTCCTTTTATGCCTTCCGCTCTCCATTTTCATCCTATGGTATTTCAATTAAAAAAAAAAAATTCAGTTCCCTACCGGAGAGATGAAATTCCTCTGTACTCTGCCAGGGTGTGTAAGAAATGTTAGCATTCTGTCACTAGAGAATAAACACAGAAGAGGAATTAGCATGTTACTGCATGAAGATTGAAGATTCAGCAAGATTAATTCTGTGTATAGAAAAAGTTATACACCAAAAGCATCTGGTCACTTATCAGGTACATGTATTATGACAAATATAACTGATAAACCCTCATGGACAGGTTATCATGACAACTCTTATCTAATAAACCCTCGAAAGGTAAGCACTTAAGTCCTCCTGTCTTTAGCAATGTCAGCTTTGTGTGATTTATTCTGTTTCTGGACCTCCTTTCCCTTACATATGCTGATAGAAACAAAGACTGGAGCTTGGTCAGAGAAACACAGAACAGATACAAATACCATAATAAAATAGCCATGTACGCCACTGCATAGAGAAATATTTTAAACGAAATATACTTTCACTATGGGCCCCAAATGCTATCATCCACTTATGTTATTTAACTGTAAACTTTTTAATAGAAAAATACCTTTAAGCTGATAATAACATTTAGCGACCTACAAAACTGACAGAATATTTCAATGCTACACAAAACAGTTCTATACACAACTGAAAGTTTTAAAATTTCTTTGCTGGCACTTGATTTCAGAGTTGATAGACACAATAACTACTGATTTCAATAAAATACTGTTCTTAACTGATACATACTTTCAAAACCAATATTACCCCACAAAACAGTAAAGAATAATCACATCTTGTTGACGAATCATCTAAGATCAACACCAAAACTGTACAGCCAAAATATTTTAAGAATCACATAAACTTTTTAAGACAATGGATAAAAATTTTCACAATCATGTCCAGTGAAGAAAAGGATTATTCCTCTGATTCAATGAAGCATGGATCAAGTACAGATTAAAAGTATGAAACTACAAACCAAGTTACTGGTTTTTTGCTTTTTTTTTTTTGTAAAAGTTTTTAAATGATGGGTGACACTATTAGAATGGGGTTTTGTGGATGGAAAATATGGTCACTATTTGCAAATACATATGTCATACTACAGATTGAAAACTGAAATATCTTTTCAAACCGTAGAATCTTGGTTGTTTTTAACTTTCAGTGAGCTTATGGCATTTGGTACGCAATCACAAATGAATTCACCATTCAGTCACATTAAACATATGTATATATATATATTTTTTTTCCACAACAGAGGAGAAAACTGAACTAAAACTTAGCAGACTATAGTCAAGTTAGAACACATTTTGTAAAAACCCACTAGTTTAAAAGTTTTGGAAACCTACTACACTGATTTGAAGGAAAGTAGATGCTTTCCAACCGTCTCTAGTAATTCCTATCCAATCAGTTTTCTATTGTAGAAATTAAAATTCAAGTTGAAGTACTTGTGGCACGAGACGGAATGGAAGATTTAATCATAGAAGACTATTGATTACAACTGACTGACAACGTAATCAAACATAAACATACTTAACAGTTAAATCAACACTGGACTTTTAGAACAGTAAATTATTAAATAGGTTGATTTCATGTTTAAATTCGGTAACATTAAATTACATTAGTATTTCAGACGATACCCTTTCTAAACCAAACCTGAAATTAATCTCTCTTTTTTTTTTTGTTCCCCCAGCAAAGGGAAGGGTATCTTTAACTTTCCAAAGCAGTAAGAACACCTTAGTGTTTCAACGCCTCTGCAACAAACTGCTGATCCTATGCATTTCACTGAGGGGCTACCTGAACCCACAAATCATCATCCGATAAAGAACTGGAACTCCCTGACTCTGAGTCTAGCTCACTGAATCCACCCAAATCCCACTCAGTACTAGATTCACTGGGTACCTCTTCCTCCTCAGTGAGAAAACTCTGACCAGGTTCAAGACAGGAAGGATAAACACGAGCGGAAAGGCAAAAAAAGTTAGAATCAAACTGGAAGAGTCCTAAGGTGGTACCTATATTAATCCACTGGTCTCCTCTAATGTCATATTCATACACGGTCACCCGGTTCTTTTTCCACTGAGGGGTGCGAGAGGTGATCAGCAACAGTTTCTGGCCGTGATTGATTATCCGGTAGTTGTTGGTCTCTGACACCAAGGGAATGTTATTAATCTGCCTCCACTCTCCTCTGACTGGGTTGTAGACCTTCATGACCGGGATGTCACAGATACAGTAGATTTCGTCATTGAAGACACAGGCCTCCTGAAAGTCATTGCGCTTCAGGGAAACACACTTCAGCCACATATTGTGGCTGGGATCAAAGCAGAACATGCGCTTACTGTTGAGAGCATAGAGATAGTTCTGAATCACCATCAGGTCAAAGGAAATAAAAGAATGCGGGAGCGGAGCCACCAGTGCCCACTGGTTTCTCTGAACACTGTAGCACTCCACCTCCTTCAGTTTAATTCCGGTGATCGGGTCCCGCCCACCCAAAATGTAAATGTAGCCATTGAGGTAGGCCACATCCATGCCCTCGCGGCACAGCAGGCGGTCTGCCAGTTGCTGCCAACTGTTCTGGGCTGGTTTATACACCCAGAGGTCTTTCCTGGGCTGGGCGGCCAGATAGATGTCATGGTCGGGAGAGACACAGACAGCTAAGGTGGTTACAGTCCTAGTGTGAGCAAGGCAGGTCAGAGGTGATGGCACTTTGTAAATGTCCCCCGAGTAAGGGTCACAGCACAGAAACGGATCTCTGGGATGGCCGAAAAAGATCACCATCTTCTTGGCACACACACCCAGCCTCTGGGGTGGATTTTCTGCCACAGACACAACAGAACAGCTGCTGCTGCTGCTGCCGCCGCCGCCACTACCAGCACTGCTGCTGTTACTGTTGTTGTTGCTGCTGCTGCTGCTGCTGCTGCTGGCGCTGCTGCTCTCTGGCTTTGGCACCAGAGACTTGTACAACATGTCACCATATCGCATCTGCAGGACCCCTTCCATGAGGTCCAGACAATACTTCTTCACAATGGTGTTGGTCAACAGCTCTTCCAGGTAATTCCGATCTTCATCAGTGAAGTGTGTCCAGCGAACACACTTGAAGACTTCGGCAGCGCTGGGACCGCGCTCCTTGGGAGCCGCCTCCAACCACTGCACCGCAACGTGACACACAGTCTGCTCGCGCTCAATGTTCAGACTGTCCAGGTGCAGGACAGCCAGCAGCTGCGCCAGGGTCAGATCGGCCAGAGACTCCTCCCGAATCGAACCCATCTGGCTGAGCTGCTTAAAGTTGTGGGCTATAAAGGACTGCGCCTGCGACCGTAGTTTGCGATGGCCGAAGGCGTCGGCGAACTTGAAGATGGCCGTGCAGTTGGCCAGGTCAAGGCGGCGGGCTAGGAAGGAGGCACAGGCTTCCCGCACATACTCGAGCTGCAGCATGTCGGAGGCCGCGTAAAGGCGCTCCACGTTGGATTCACTGAGTGACACGCGACCCGTGTAGCAGTAATCGACCAGCACCTCGAAGGATTCGGCATCTACGTCGTGCATGGTCACGTTCGTCTGATGGCTCTCGTACATGCCGCCGGTGAACATGCTCTTGAAGTAGGGACACGCGGCGGCCAGCACGTTACGGTTGCAGGGAAAGAGGCGGCCCGTGCCAGGC
>PVHT020004944.1:20510983-20561952 GCA_004024745.2 Catagonus wagneri
TCTTGAAGTAGGGACACGCGGCGGCCAGCACGTTACGGTTGCAGGGAAAGAGGCGGCCCGTGCCAGGCCCGCTGCCAGGCGTGACCACCTCGATGGTCACATCACAGAGCAGCCGCGCGTCGTAGAAGGACTTGAGCTGTGCCAGCAGGGCTGCGGAATGGGCCGTGTCCTTCAGCTCCTCCGGCCCCGTGAAAAAAGCAGAAACTGTGGGTTTGTGAACCCTTTTAGGCCGCTTTCCACCGCGGGGACTGGCGAGGCGGCGAGAGCGCGAAGCTTCTTCCCGGGACTGCATGGTGGAGATGCTGCTACGGAGCTGAGGGCGAGAACGGGTGCAAAGACCGGGGCTCGGGCGCCTCCTCACCCTCTTCTCGCTGACGCTAAGATCGCAGTGTCTCCGGAGAGACTGCAGCACTGGTCCATTTATCTAAGTCAGCCCTACACCGCGGTGCCGCCTCCCTTTATCGCGCACACCGCGTCGGACTCACCCGTTTCCAGTTCCACGCCCTTTCTCCGCCTCAACTCGCCCTCACAGGACCTACTGGCTGCAACCGAGATATCCGCCACAACCGCGCTGGCAATACCAGTCGGCGCCCAGGAGAACTACCGCTCCCAGGTTGCCTTTCGCGCCTCAAGGAATGCCGGGGCGCTGCTGCCGCGGCGGGCGATGCGGCATGTGCTGCGGCATAGGCTGCGGCACTGTCTGCGGCAAGGAAACCGCTTTGCATGTTGGGAGTAGTAGTAGCTTCTGTAATGTCGCGAGATTTGTCCGCCGTTCATTGTTTCAAATGACGGAGTTAGAAATCGTTAATTCTCTTCGGTACGTTTTATGGTTTAGAATTTGGGGTTCGGAATTCAGGTTAAATGCCCATTCTGGTACTTATCAGTCGTCTGGCTTCTCTCTCAGAGCTGGCTTTGTTTTTTGAAACATTAATAACGATAGTATTTCATAGCGTTGTGTGACGACTGAATTGCGTAGGCGATGTACGAATAAATTGCGTAGGCAGTATACGCATAAATTGCGTAGGCTGGATATCCTTGCTGGGAATAAATATTTGTTGACTAGTAGAATAAAGTACTTACGTGGGACCCAAAATATAAAGGTTCAATTCGCTTTAGCTTCTAGCATTTATGAAAAATGAAGTACTCGCTCACTTGAAATCATGCGCCTGTAGAAAAATGTGAAAAGCCCCGCAGGTTTATGCAGAGATACCTTCTTTTTGTTTTTGTAATAGCTTTCGAGATCAGTTTTAGATTTACTGGAAAATTCAGCAGAAAGCTACAGGAAGCTCCCCTACACTCCACTCCTTCACAACAGTTTCCCCTGTTTACAGCGTTTTGCATTAGCATAAGTTGTTGTTGCAAATGATGAACTTAGCACTGACATATCAACTAATTAAAGCATGTAATTTATATTAGGGTTTCCTCTTGGTACTGTACAGGTTTATGGGTTTTTTTTAAATGTTTAATGGCATTTACCTGCCATAGTGATACACAGAATAGTTTCTGGGTCCTAAAAATCCTCTGTTCAAATCTATCCATGCCTCCTCCTCTTTGTCCGCCAGTGCCTGGAAATCATTGATCTTCTTATTGTCTAGTTTTACATTTTCCAGAATGTCATATAGTTGAAATCAGAATGTGTAGCCTTTTAACTTATCTTCTTTCACTTGGCAGTATTCAACTCAGATTCCTCCATGTCTTTCCATGACCTAATGGTTCATTTCTTTTGATCATTGAATAATATCCTAGCTTATGGATATATCAGTTTACCTACCCATTCACTTACTGAATAATGTTTTGTTTGCTTTGAATTTTGGCCTGTTGTGACTAAAGCTCCTGTAAACTCTCATGTGCTGGTTTTTTTCAGGGACATAAGTTTTTTTGTTTTTTTTTTTTTTTTTGCCTTTTGTCATTTTATGGCCGCACCTGCGGCATGTGGAGGTTCCCAGGCTAGGGGTCTAATCAGAGCTGTGGCCACTGGCCTGCGCCGCAGCCACAGCAACGCAGGATCCGAGCCGCGTCTGCAACCTACACCACAGCTCACGGCAACGCCGGATTCTTAACCCACTGAGCAAGGGCAGGGATCGAACCCGCAACCTCATGGTTCCTAGTCGGATTCGTTAACCACTGCGCCACGACGGGAACTCCAGGGACATAAGTTTTGAAATCATTTTAGTATACAGCAAACAGTGTGATTGCTTGATCACATAGTAAGTACTATGGTTAGCTTTGCAAGGAACTGCCAAAATGTTTTCCAGAATGGCATCTGAACTACTTTGCAATCCATTAGCAATCAATGATCTTTCTTATCGTTCCACAGCCGAGCACCTGGTGTTGTCAATGTTTTAAGATTTTAGACTTCACAGACTTGCCACTCTGGAAAAATTCTGAAGGAGATGATCGTGTTTTAAACATTCAGCAATATCTGCAGGGCCATGAAATTGTGATCTCAGAGTATGTACCGATTGTCTCAAATACTCAAATCAAGAATATTTATAGTTGCTTTGGTGGTCTCACCAGTGTGTTTTTCAAGTTCTAGAAATAGCACTAAAGTATTTTCATTAATTCTCTTAATATGAACGTCTACAACTAGTCCGATACAGCTCCTTTCACTACCATCCCCATATCCACTGACGATTTGGAGTTCTAGTTATTAAAGAGGATTCTAAATAAAAATATTAAACAGAGCTTGTACTGTGCAGGATTCTTAAATCTCAGCATCATACATGCCCAAACATCCCTTGATTTAGTCTGGTCCAGTGTTTTGATATTTGTATTTATCAACATCGTCTCAGTATAAAAATCCTCAAAATAAATTTGTGCTTAGTCATTGAGTTTTACCTTTTTCATGCATACCTTTAACAGTGTTATTTGCTTTAGGTTGCTTTTCACAAAAATGCAAAATATTTATTAGGTACAGCAGTATTTTTTGATAACATTTTCTGAGATGATGAAAATGTTCTGTATCTGTGTTATCCAGTATGGTAGCCTTGACCCACATGTGGCTCTTGGTCACTTAAAATGTCACTAATGCCACTGAGAAACTGAAGTTTTAACTTTGCGAACATAACATTGGCAGCAACATCAAGAACGTATACATGTATGTATGACTGGGTCACCTTGCTGTACAGTAGAAAACTGACAGAACACTGTAAACCAGCTCTAATGGACAAATAAAAAACATTATAGAATTAAAAAAAACAAACAAAAAGATTGGCAACAACAAATTATATGGGGAAGGGAAAGCCTTTTCAACAAGTGCTGCTGAAACAACAGGATCCTAAGGGAAAAATTTAACCTTGAAAGTGACAGTGTTGAACTTTACCTAATCCCTGTGCCACAGGAAAACAGCGATAATTAAGAAATCCCTTCACCCTCAACCCTTTTTTTTCCCCCTCCCTGGAAATCTTCCTACCCTTTTATGATTGGAAATAGGTAACCAACCAGAGCAAACCACCTTTTCCCATATGGTTTAATTGAGAGTCACTGTCCACTCTTTTCTCGTGAGGGCCATAAGGCTTAACAGAGCAGCCCCTTATTTACCTACGAGAAGGTTAAACACACACCTTTCCATTTTTGCCCCAACCTGCCCCAAGGCCAGACACAGGGTCTCTAACTTCCAGTCCTTTGTCTCATGAATGATTAACTGAGATTAGAAATGCGCCCAAACTAGCTAGACACCAAGATACACATTTCCTAGTCAGCTGACAGAGACGTTTCCTAGTTTTAAAAGCAATCCTAACTGTAAGCCACTCTTTACTGGTAGTTCGTCTAAATCCTCCCTATAACAGTGTAAAGCTAACTCGCCCTGCCTTTGGATCCGAACTGCAGTCTGTAATTGCGAAAATCTGAATAAACGCAGTTTCCTTACTTGTTTGGTTTTTGTCTTTGAAAGTTCGGTGCCATTACTCGATTGAAAGCAGAAGCGCACCTCTGGGCCCCCAGCTTCTCCACCCAGATCCTGGGGCTCTTTGAGCCCCTGTGCTGCTCTGGTGACTGGCACTTTGGGGATCTCACGGTACAGCCCAGCTCCTGATCTGTGTGTTCCAGATAACTGTCCATGATAGGTGAGGTGTATTAAATACATTTTTTCTTTTTTGGCCACCCCGAGAAATACAGAGTTCCCAGACCAGGGATCACCTCTGAGCTGTAACTGCGACCTAAGCCACAGCTGTGGCAATGGACTATCCTTAACCCGTTGAACCTGTGCCCCAGCACTCCAGAGATGCCTCTGATCCTGTTGCACCACGGCAGGAACTCCAAGGGTTTTTTTGTTATCATTTTTTTTTTTTTTTGGTCTTTTTAGGCCGTACCCAAGGCATATGGAAATTCTCAGGCCAGGGGTCCGATCAGAGCTGCAGCTGCCTGCCTGTGCCACAGCCATGACAACTCAGGATCCAAGCCACGTCTGCAACCTACACTGCAGCTTGGGGCAATGCTGGATCCTTAACCCACTGAGCAAGGCCAGGGATCGAACCCACATCCTCATGGATACTAGTCAGGTTCTTAACCCCCTGAGCTACAACAGGAGCACCAATAAATGTATTTTTGACTTAGGATATTTCCACATTTCCAGCTTATTGGGGTTCATCAGGTCAGAATCCCATCACAAGTCAAGGATGATCTCAACCCTTCTCGACATTTTTTCCTATTCTCAACCCACTTTTCCGCGATGGGAAACTCTCAACCCACTTCTTGACATTCTGCAAGATTCCCACGAATTAAATGCTTCACCACTAAGGTAAAAACTCAGATCGTTACCTCCAAAAATGGCAGGATTTTACTCAGGACAACTTATAATGCCAGTGGCGCTTTAGGCACTTGGAATCTTCCTAAATCGGTCTTGTCTATTTACAGGGTGCCCTGGAATCTCGGGGCTACAACGTCACTTCTAACAAACAGTCCACTTACTTTGCTTGGTATGAGCAAACTGAAGAATAAGAAAATGCGTTCAGTGCATCCCAAACTGCAGTCTCCAAGGACTGTCCCTATTACCATCAGTCCACAATCTCCTGGCCTTGTCCTTACCCAGAACTCAACCCAGCCCTTTCTCCTACCCACTGTTCCTTTTTCTTTGGATTCTCCCTTTATTCCTTCAGTCTCTATTCCTACCTTTTTTTTTTTTTTTTTGGTCTTTTTAGGGCCACAGCCACAGCATGTGGAGGTTCCCAGGCTAGGGGTCAAATCGGAGCTGGAGCGGCCGGCCTACACCACAGCCACAGCATTGCAGGATCCAAACCACATCTGCAACCTACACCACAACTCCTAGCAACGCTGGATTCTTAAGCCACTCAGCAGGGCTAGGGATCAATCGAACCCTCCTCCTCATGGATGCTGGCTAGGTTTGTTACTACTGAGCCACGACGCCACTCCCTCTATTCCTGCTTTTCACCTCTCCTGGCCTTAGTTAAACTACTTTGCCACCAACTCTCCATCCTAACCTTTATTATGGGTCCTTCCCCACCAGGGAAGGTGACCCGAGCACCCACCTGGACAAGTATTCTTTAACTCGATCTCAGATTTACATGCGATTATTAAAATCTGTCTGGACTCCCATAAGAACAGGGAAGAATCCAGTAATCAATTCATATTGATCCTTGGGGTACAGTCTCCCGGGGCTCCTGATGTAGAGCAACTTGTGCAACTACTAGCACGTCCCAGAGATGACACTGGATTGTTTAAAAAGCCAAAGGGGTCACTTCAAGAGGAGCTTCAAAAAAATCACAACACCCCAACATTCACATACAGACTAAAACCACAGATGAGAGAACTTTTTCACTCCCACTGCCTTCCTTCAAAAATGTATTGGGCAAAGAAAGGTAGCCCTGAACTAAGATATTTATATGAATTTCAATTATAAGTACCTGTATATATGTTTCAACTAAGAGACTATAGATTCAGTGTCTTTGATGGCAAAAATAACCATAGGAATTGGAAATGAGGCAAAAGTAGTGGATCCGAATGTGGGCGTTATGACCTAAAGATACAATTAAAACAGACATGTTGTTGGCTTCATGTACAAGTATTTTAGATGTAACTTATAGTCATATATGAATATATTTACATAAATAAGTACTATTTTCTATGCACATTTGAATGTATGCTCTAATAAAATCTAAGCAATATTAGATATAAAAAAATGTATTGGTCAAAGATACAAGATTGTAGAAAACAAAGAGGTGCAACTGCCACTGACTACAAACATAGTTTAGAAAATGTTTGGAAGGAGTACTCTGGTCTCACTCTGAATAACTGAACCCCTTTCCACCTTAGTCACTAGCTTCATTAAGGCTATGGTCAGAAATTACAGATGTTATACAAAGCATACCATAAATTAGTGATCTCTCTGAAATACACACACACACACACACACACACACACACACACACACACACGAAAGCTCAACATCATGAGGACTCTGTTGCAGGAATGGTCAACACAGTGGAGATCCATGACTTTGCAGTTTTCACAATTAACTCTTAATGCGCCAGGGAAACAACCCTTACATCAGCGGTCATCCCACCAGCTTCTAGTAGATGGAGGAAGGTGGGGGAGGGGCAACAATTTCACCAAGAATGCTATTATAGGATGAATCGGAACTACAATTGCCTGCCACAGCCACGGTCACACGGGATCCAAACTGCATCTGTGACCCACACCACCGCTCACAGCAACGCCGGATCCTCACTCCACCGAGCGAAGCCAGGGATCGAACCCACGTTCTCATGGATACCAGTCAGGTTCATTTCTGCTGAGCCATGAAGGGACGTCCTTATGGGTTGAATTGTGTTCCCCTAAATTTACTAAAGCCCCAGCCTCTAGTATTTCAGAATGTGCTGTCCTTTCTTTTCTTTTTTTTTTCCTTTTGGTCGTGCCCATGGCATGAGGAAGTTCCTGGGCCAGGGATCAAACCTGCACCACAGCAGTGACTATGCCAGATCCTTAACCGGCTGGGTGATCAGGGATCTCCCAGAATGTGGTATTATTTGCAGATACGACTTTTCAGAGATAATCAAGTTAAATTAAGGTCATTGTGTGGGTAGCTCTAATCCAATATGACTAATGTCCTAATAAAAAGGGAAAATGGGAACACAGAGACCCGCACAGAGGAACAACGTGCACAGACACAGAGGCCATCCACAAGCCAAGGACAAAGGCCTAGAACAGATCCTTCCCTCAGAAGGAACTAACCTACTGACTTTTTTTTTTTTTTTGGTCTCTCTAGGGCCGCGCCTGCAGCGTATGGAAGTTCCCAGGCTAGGAGTCAATCAGAGCTGTAGCTACCAGCCTGCCCTACAGTCACAGCAACTTGGGATTCGATCTGAGCCACATCTGCAACTTACACCACAGCTCACGGCAATGTGGATCCTTAATCCACTGAGCGAGGCCAGGGATCAAACCCATGACGTCATGGGTACTAGTCGGGTTCATTACTGCTGAGCCACAAAGGGAATTAACCCTACTGGTATTTTGATCTTGAAGTTCTTGCCTCCACAAGTGCAAGATGGTAAGTTTGTTTAAAAGTCACCCAGTCCATGCTTTAAAAAAAAAAAAAAAAGGGAGTTCCTTTTGTGGCGCAGTGGAAATGAATCCAACTAGGAACCATGAGGTTGCGAATTCCATCCCTGGCCTCGCTCAGTGGGTTAAGGATCCAGCATTGCCATGAGCTGTGGTGTAGGTTTCAGACGCGGCTCGGATCTTACGTGGCTGTGGCTGTGGTGTAGGCCGGCAGCTGTAGCTCTGATTGGACCCCTAGTCTGGGAACCTCCATATGCCACGGGTACGGCCCACCAAAAAAGTCACCCAGTCTATGGTACATAACAAAGTACCACGTCAGGCCTAAATGCTGTTACCTTTCATTTTTTTTTTTCTTTCCACTTGGAGTACACAGCTACGCCTGCCATGGGCCTTGATAATCTACCCCCTGACTTGACTTTGTCTATACCTCTTTTGACCACGCTCTGATTTCTCATCAGGGAGCCTGATTTTCTGCTCATCTCCTATTATTCCAACAGACTTTCCAGGAAGACTTACTTTCCAGTTGGAATGTCAGCAGATGCTCTCCCAAGACCCCACACCTATGTACCTTTGTCCTTTTAGGATTCTCATGGACCATCAGACATTCTTGTCCCAACTCTTGAGTACAAGCTCTGGTTAACTAAAACACCTGACTCGCTTGGGGCTGCTCACAGCATGGACACAGACCAGATCTGGGAAGCCGAACCTCTCAAAGCAGAAATGCCACTCTCGTAACACGATGGAGGATAATGTGAGAAAAAGAATGCATATGTATGTGTAACTGGGTCACTTTGCTGTACAGCAGAAATTGATGGAACATTGTAAATGAACCATAATTTAAAAAATTTAAAAAAAATCTGCATTTGTCAAACATTAAAAAAAAATAAGAAATGCCACTCCCAAGATGACCACAACATGCTTAAAACTAAAAGCCCTCCAGAATTTTCTTTGCTTTTTTTTTTTTTTTTTTTTTTAGGGCCTCACCCGCTGTATATGGAGGTTCCTAGGCTAGGGGTCAAATTGGAGCTACAGCTGCCAGCCTACACCACAGCCGCAGCAACGCCAGATCTGAGCCATGACTGCGACCTACACCACAGCCACAGCCACATCAGATCCGAGCCATATCTGTGAACTACACCACAGCTCATGTCAATGCAGGATCCTTAACCCACTGAGCGAGGCCAGGGATCGAACCTGCAATCTCATAGTTCCTAGTCAGATTCGTTTCCACTGCACCACGATGGGAACTCCTTAAAAGCCCTCCAGTATTTTCTATCATTCAAGGCCTTATTTTTCTAAATTACTTTTTTCTTTTTTGGCTGTGGCATATAGTGTAGTGGCCTGATGTGGAATCTCAGTTCCCAGACCGGGGATTGAACTCTGGGCCGCAGCAGTGAAAAATCACCAAGTCCTAATCACTAGACTACTCCCTAATTCAAGGCCTTATTGACACAACCTGTAATACTCTGGCCTCCCCCCCGCCCCCCGGCCCCATAAGGAATCTTAATGGTAAAGGATACTGGCTAATTCAACATGTGCCAACAATAAAATAATTAAGCCTGGGTTTTCTTTAGTTCCTAACTCCCAAGGCCTTTCTTGTCTACTTTCCATCCAACACCACTCACTTCACAGTCATCAACTTAGGTTCTGTCCCCCCACCCACTTTGCAACCTCCCTGGCTCACAAGCTCTTTTTACCGTCACATGGAAAAGTCAACAATACACATGGACCAGGAGTTCCCGTCGTGGCGCAGCAGAAACGAATCTGAGAAGGAACCATGAGGTTGTGGGTTCGATCCCTGGCCTCGCTCAGTGGATTAAGGATCCAGCATTGCTGTGGCTGTGGTGTAGGCCAGCAGCTCTAGCTCCGATTAGACCCCTAGCCTGGGAACCTCCATATGCCGCGAGTGCGGCCCTAAAAAGAAAAAAAAAAAATGCATGGACTATACACATGCCTCAGAGGACTACTTATTTTTCTATGGCCCTAAATGCACACCTGAGAAGTTTAACCTTTTCGTGCAACTCTCTCCTTTTCCAGTGTGTACATGGCCTTCTTTTCTGCTCACCGGATTTTCACAGTTCATTTACCCCAAGCTTTTGCCCACAAAAGACAGAAGGTTTCTAAAAACAAAATGCAGGAATTCCCTGTCGTGGCTCAGCGGTCATGAACCCGACTAGTATCCAGGAGGTTGCAGGTTCAATCCCTGGCCTTGCTCAGTGGGTGAAGGATCTGGCTTTGCCCTGAGCTGTGGTGTAGACCACAGATGCAGCTTGGATCTGGCATTGCCTTGACTGTGGCACAGACCAGCAGCTGCAGCTCTGATTGGACCCCTACGCTGAGAACCTCCATATGCCGTAGGTGCAGCCCTGAAAAGAAAAGAAAAAAAAAAAAAATGCAGTTCTTCATCCTTTGAAGAGCAGTGTCCAAAACAGGTTATCTCCCTCAAAGGAAAGACTTTGTCCCCTAAATGTATTAACACCACCATCAAGTCCCCTCCCCACCCCGAGACCAAAGGACAACCCCGAGGGTTTCTCAGATCAGGTGGCTGTTGCAGAGCTTTTTCACTACTGCCTCTGCCGTGATCAAGAAAACAGTGCCGATTCCCCAAATGGACTTTCCTTCAATGCCTGTGCTTTGAAACCTGAAGACCTCTATCGTCTTCTCCTAGTTTGGAGCCCTCGATTACTAATTACCCTTCCCCCCCCCTTTTTTAGGGCCACACCTGAAGCATATGGAGGTTCCCAGGCTGGGGGTCCAATCGGAGGTGCAGCTGTTGGCCTGCACCACAGCCACAGCAACACAGGATCTGTGACCTACACCACAGCTCATGGCAAGGCCAGATCCTTTAACCCACTGAGCAAGGCCAGGGGTCGAACCCGAGTCCTCATGGATACTACTCGGGTTCGTTACTTCTGAGCCACAAGAGGAACCTCACCCTTTTCCCTTTTTAAAATTGTATTATTATTATTATTATTATTTATTTATGGCTGTACCCACAGCATATGGAAGTTCCCAGACCAGGGACTGAGTCTGAGACACAGGTGCCGCTTATGCTGCAGCTGAAGCAACACTGGATCCTTTACCCCTCTGATCCCAGGTCGGGAATTAAACCCTACCTCTGCAGCAACCCCAGCCACTGCAGTTGGGTTCCTAAACCACTGTGCCACAGCAGGAACTACCCCTTTTCCTTTTCATACACAAAAAAGGACATGGATATCCTTGTTTGAGGGAATGATTAGAAATTTTTAATCTAATCAGGCTACTGCCGCAACTGTAGCTAATCAGGTACCAGAAAGAAATTTCCCCCATGTGGGGGTCCCTTTGTTCCTCTCTAGCGACAGAGAAACTCACTTCAAGTTTTTTTTTTTTTTTTTTGGTCTTTTTGCATTTTCTAGGGCCGCACCCGTGGCGTATGGAGGTTCCCAGGCTAGGAGTCGAATCAGAGCTGTAGCCGCCGGCCTACACCACAGCCACAGCAACGCGGGATCCGAGCCATGTCTGCAACCTACACCACAGCTCCCAGCAACGCCAGATCCTTAACCCACTGAACGAGGCCGGGGATCGAATCTGCAACCTCATGGTTCCTAGTCGGATTCGTTAACCACTGAGCCTCGACGGGAACTCCAAGAGCAAGGTTAATCAGGATATTCAACAAGCACTTCCACTGCTACAAACATGTCACTATCTTGACTACCCTCAACCCTCTGGAAAAATAAAGCAGGCCAACAATGCTCTTTGTCTTTTTTTTTTCCTTTATTTATTTATTTATTTATTTATTTATTTATTTATTTTTTGCCTTTTCTAGGGCCGCACCCATGGCATAGGGAGGTTCCCAGGCCAGGGGTCTAATCGGAGCTGCAGCTGCCGGCCTATACCACAGCCACGGCAATGCCAGATCTGAGCTGCATCTACAGCCTACACCACAGCCCACAGCAATGCCGTTTCCTTAACCCACTGAGTGAGGCCAGGGAACCCACATCTTCACGGATACTAGTCAGGTTCATTACCGCTGAGCCCCGACAGGAACTCCCAGGCCACCAGTGCCCTTACACTCAAACTGGCCAAACTCTCTGAGCCACTCGACCTGCCTCAATTCTCCCACGGGGGCCTCGTGATTCTCAAATCTCCCCCCTCCAGTCTACACTGACGCTTCCCTGTGAATAATTACATACTATGAAATACCAGCAGACCAGTGATGATTCTTTACTTCTTCCAGACCTTAAATGACCACAGTTGGATCTAATCTAACATCCATCCTTAAAAACTGCTAAAATTGTATTATATACCCTCATATTTATGAAAACTTATCAACAGCTCAGGTTTTCATTCCCACCGCAGTCCTGCCATGACCTTCAAATCGGAGACTCAAGTCTTCTAGAAAAGACACCCCCAAAAGACGAACCTTGAACCCAAGCGGAAGGGCTCTCACACTGGGTCCTAACCACCGACCCTGCTCCAAACTACACGTGGGCACAACGCGTCGTCCATGTTTCACAATTGAAAAAAAATGCAAAACCGTGGCAGTTTCTTGCGGAAACGGCTTGGAAGTTTGGAGGCTTGGAAGTCACCATTCTGTCCCAACAACAACTAAAAAAAGCTCAACAGGCTGAACGTCAGCGACTCTCCTTGGATCCAGAAAACAGGAGACACAGCCCACGGCTGGTCCTGAGATCAGAGAGGAAACGCAGGGGGCAGGGACTTACCGGATCAGAGATCCAGGAGCAGACGCGGTGCCGTGGTCGGAAGAGCTGCAACATAGCTGACAAACTGCTGGAAGCTCGGTGTGGACAACTCTGGAGTGCAAAACTTGAAAATTAAAAACTCCAGCAGACCCAGTCAAAGGGGACCCAGCCTTCCCAGTAAACACGGGAGAAAAATCCCCCTCCTGCTTCCGAAGGGAAAGAGGACAAAGAATCCCTTTTAAACACACCGGAGAAATCTACTCCCTTAACTAGGCCTGTTCGCAGGAGAAACTAGTTAATCAGAGCTTAACCTGCTGGGTCTTAGAAGAGCCTGATTTGAAGAGAAACATCCAGTTCTCCACAGTGATAGCCTTCCACGTGGGAGAAGGAAAATACTAACTCCAGCCCGCTCTGTTCTAATTCTGTCCCATCAAAGGGGGAGGGAAACAGGAAAAAAAACAAGCAACAATAAAAAAAAAACCCCACTTTTTCTTTCTTTTTTTTTTTTAGGGCCGCACTCACGGCATACGGAGTCGAAACTGGCCCACGCCAGAGCCACAGCAATGCCAGATCTGGGCCACGTCTGCAACCTCCACCACAGCTCATGGCAACGCCGGATCCTTAACCCACTGAGCGAGGCCAGGGATCGAACCTGCAATCTCATGGTTCCTAGTCGGATTAGTTTCCTCTGTGCCAAGATGGGAACTCCAAAAAAAAAAAAAAAACCTCACTTTTAAAGCTCGCAGTTCAGAGGCACAGGCTTCCTAAAAGACTGAAACCTAATCTGAGAACAGTAGGACTTCCCCTCCCCCTTATTTCTCACCATTATATTACTTAGCACAGGCCTATTAGCAGTTCCTTTTACCCAGCACATCATGTCCAGCCAGCAAGAAAAAATTAAAAGGCAAGACCACAATCTGAAGACATGGAGTATCAGAACCAGACATGGAAGGAAGGTTGGAATATCAGGCCAGGAACTGAAAACAACTGTAAATAATACGTTAAGGGCTCTAAGGATAAAGTAGACAGCATGCAAGGGCAGATGAGAAGGGATTCCCATCGTGGCGCACTGGAAATGAATTGGGCTAGTATCCGTGAGGTTGTGGGTTTGATCCCTGGCCTCACTCACTGGGTTAAGGATCTGGCGTTGCCATGAGCTGTGGTGTAGGTCGCAGATGCGGCTTGGATCCCGCGTTGCTGTGGCTGTGGCGAAGGCCGGCAGCTATAGCTCCTATTCGACCCCTAGCCTGGGAACGTCCATATCCCTCGGGGGTGGCCCTAAAAAGACAAGAAAAGAAAAAAACCCCAAACACCTGGAGCTTCTCACCGAGGAGTGAAGGGTCTGTATCCCACACAGGTACCCCAGCCTTTAAGACCTGCACCTGATGGAGTTCCCGTCGTGTCTCTAGTGGTTAACGAATCTGACTAGGAACCATGAGGTTGCAGGTTCAATCCCCGGCCTTGCTCAGTGGGTTAAGGATCCGGCGTTGCCGTGAGCTGTGGTGTAGGTTGCAGACACGGCTCGGATCCCGCGTTGCTGTGGCTGTGGCAAAGGCCGGCGGCTACAGCTCCTGTTAGACCCCTAGCCTGGAACCTCCATATGCCGCGGGTGCGGCCCTAGAAAAGGCAAAAAGACAAACAACAACAACAAAAAGAACTGCACCTGAGACAAACTCCCAAAACATCCGGTTTTGAAGACCAGCAGGGCCGCGGGCCCAAGGGCCCAGCCAGAAGTACCCTCTGGAAAAGTGCCCAGGCTTTCTGTGAAACGGACTCCCTTGCTGCTTTGCCAGTGCTGGTCAGCAGGGCAGGGGCCCGCTGTGACACTCCAGGGATGAAGGCAGGCAGGCGCTGTCTTGCTGCTCTCTCTCTGCCTTTTTTTTTTTTCAGTCTTTTTTCTAGGGCCGCACCCGCGGCATATGGAGGTTCCCAGACTAGGGGTCTAACAGGAGCTGTAGCCGCCGGCCTTCGCCGCAGCCACAGCAACGCGGGATCCGAGCCGCGTCTGCAACCTACACCACAGCTCACGGCAACGCCGGATCCTTAACCCACTGAGCAAGGCCAGGGATTGAACCTGCAACCTTATGGTTCCTAGTCGGATTCGTTAACCACTGCGCCATGATGGGAACTCCTCCCTCTGCCTTCCTAAAGCCGGTGGGCATAGTCTTTTTTCTAACTTATTTTAGTTCTTTCTTTTTCTGTCTTTTTAGGGCCAAGCCCACGGCATAGGGAAATTCCCAGGCTAGGGGTCAAATCCGAGCTGTAGCTGCCGGCCCACATGACAAGCCACAGCAACTCGGGGTGCAAGCTGCATTTGCAACCTACACTGCAGCTCATGGTGACACCAGATCCTTAACTCACCGAGCGGGGCCGGGTATCGAACCCGCGTCCTCATGGATACTAGTCGTGTTCGTTAACCACTGAGCCACAAGGGGAACTTCAAACTTTTTTTTTTTTTTTGCCTTTTGTCATTTTTATGGCCGCACCTGCGGCATGTGGAGGTTCTCAGGCTAGGGGTCTAATAGGAGCTGTAGCCACTGGCCTGCGCCGCAGCCACAGAAACGCAGGATCCGAGCCGCGTCTGCAACCTTCACCACAGCTCACGGCAACGCCGGATCCTTAACCCACTGAGCAAGGGCAGGGACCGAACCCGCAACCTCATGGTTCCTAGTCGGATTCGTTAACCACCGCACCACGACGGGAACTCCGGAAGTTCTAATTTTTAATTTTTATTTTTACTTTGCTTTTCCTTTTTTCTCGTTTTGGCGGGTGCTGTCTTTGCATTCCCCCTCTGCCTTGCTCGAGCCAGAGCCCCAGTATCTCCCAAAGGGGACGGTCTACACATGTCTGGTGCCCTGCTTGTTATGTCTGGTGACCTGGATTTTGCCGCTGCCACCCAGATGATGACCCCCAGATCACCCAGCTCTAACCCTAACCCTAAGTCAGAGGGGCTTGCATTCCTGGGTGCCATGGGACTGTAATAAACAGAGAACCAGTTCTTGGCAGCCTACCACCCCCAGGGCACTGAACAGAGATTGAAAGGCCTCCTCAGACTTCTCTGAGCAAGAGGCCTCTATCTTTGTTCTGGAGCTTTGACATCAGTGGCAGGCTTTGGGTTTAGCTCACTTCTAAGGGCCCAGAGGGACGCCCTCTGGGAACAGAAACCAGGGGACGCAATCTTTTCATTTTCTCTGTTTTGCTCCACCTCACGGGCATCATCCAAAAAAAAAGAAAAAGAAAAAGAAAAAGCATTCCCATTGTGGCTCAGTTGTATCGAACCCAGCTAGTATCCATGAGAACGAGGGTTCGATCCCTGGTGCCGCTAAGTGAGTTAAGGATCGGGCGTCACCTTGAGCTGTGATGTAGGTCACAGACGCGGCTGGGATCCTGCGTTGCTGTGGCTGTGGCTGGGGCGTAGGTCAGTGGCCATGGCTCTGATTCAAACCCTAGCCTGGGAACTTGCCTATGTCTCAGATTCAGCCCTAAAAAGAAACAAAAAAGATCTCATAGCCTTGTCTGGCGATCTTGACTTTTGTGGCTGCAAGGAGGAGACACTTCTGGGTCACCGGGTTCTGTTGGCCAGCAGGGAAGAGTCCCACCACTGGAACCAAGGAGAGACTGTTCGTAAACATATACCACCCCAGGGCAGGGCAAGAGGGGACAGACCCAGGAGCCGAGCCTCTCTGTGGGAGACGCCTATCAGCTCATCATCACAGCCACAGCCCCAGGGTCAAGGCTTCTGTTTAAAGACACATCTAAGGCTGACCTTCAGTCTCTCCTGAGACCTTGGATGGTGGTGCTATCTTCACATTCTCCCTCTGCAATGTGCCAGCATCTCTCAGAGAGGAGCTTTTTTTTTTTTGTCTTTTTTAGGGCCGCATCTGCGGCATATGGAAGTTCCCAGGCTAGGGGTCCAATCGGAGCTGTAGCCGCCGGCCTACACCACAGCCACAGCAACGTGGGATCCGAGCCGTGTCTGTGATCTACACCACAGCTCACGGCAACGCCGGATCCTTAACCCACTAAGCGAGGCCAGGGATCGAACTGGCATCCTCATGGATCCTAGTCAGGTCCTTAACCCACTGAGCGACAATGGAAGCCCCTAGGATTTTTATACAGGTGTTCTTGTCTGTGAATAGTTGCTTGTTGGTCTTTCTGTGAGGGGGACCAAAACCAGACCTCCTAATCTGCCATCTCGCTTTCGAAGTGAAAACAATGGTATTGATTCTTATAAGATATAATTCTTTCAACTCAGAAAAAAATGAAGAGAAAAATAAAGGCAAGCTTTCTTACAGAAGAATAGCTACTAGCAGTAAACATAGAGGCAGGCAAGGATTGTTAGTGGATGTTAAAATCATGAGATGAAAGTTTGGGTTAAGTATTGTCGAGAACCAAGTAACACAGGAGTTCCCATCATGGCTCAGCAGGTTAAGAACCTGGCTAGTGGAGTTCCCATCGTGGCTCAGTGGTTAACAAATCCGACTAGGAACCATGAGGTTGCGGGTTCAATCCCTGGTCTCGTTCAGTGGGTTAAGGATCCGGCGTTGCCGTGAGCTGTGGTGTAGGTTGCAGACGCGGCTTGGATCTGGCATTGCTGTGGCTGTGGTGCAGGTGGGCAGCTGCAGCTGTGATTCAACCCCTAGCCTGGGAACCTCCATATGCCACTGGTGCAGCCCTAAAAACAAAACAAAGCAAGTAACATTCAAGTTCAGCGTCTTTAAAACAAGCATTATTTATTACCCTGCAATTTCTGCAGATCAGAAATCCAGGAAAGATGGAGGTGGGTTTTCCTGGATCTCTGTGTCTCACAAGGTTGCAATGAGCTGTAAGCCAGGGGTGCAGTCATTGCAAAACTCTGCTTGAGCTGCAGAGTTTGTTTACAAGCTCTTTCACTAAATTGTTATCGGGCTAAAGATCCTTAAATATGGTCGGAATGAGGCCCTCGGATTCTCCCCATACCGCACCATCCCAACATGAAAGAAGAGACAGAGAGAGAAGGAGCGAGAGAGATGGCACTCACGTCACGGCTTTTTCCATAACCCCTAATCTTGGAAGAGACACTGCCACTGCCATAGCTTTCATACCTTTCTTTCTTTCTTCCTTTCTTTCCTTTTCTTTTCTTTTTCAGGGGCCTTTTTAGGGCTGCAGGTGCCACAGATGGAAGTTCCCAGGCTAGGGGGTTGAATCGGGATTGCAGCTGCCGGTCTACGCCACAGCCACAGCAACGCGGGATCTGAGCCACATCTGCAACTTACACCACAGCTCACGGCAACGCAGGATCCTTAGCCCACTGAGCAGGGCCAGGGATCAAACCTGCATCCTCTTAGATACTAGTCGGGTACATTGCCGCTGAGCCGCCACGGGGACTCACTGTCAGAGCTTTCTGTTAGAAAAGTCAAGAGGGGAGTTCTTGTCGTGGCTCAGTGGTTGACGAATCCGACTAGGAACCATGAGGTTGCGGGTTCGATCCCTGGCCTCGCTCAGTGGGTTAAGGATCCGGCGTTGCCGTGAGCTGTGGTGTTGGTTGCAGACGCGACTCAGATCCCGCGTTGCTGTGGCTGTGGTGTAGGCCGGCAGCTACAGCTCCTGTTAGACCCTTAGCCTGGGAACCTCCATATGCCACGAGTGCAGCCCCAGATAAGGCAGAAAGACGAAACAAAAGAAAAGTCAAGAGGTCCAGGGCCACACTCAAGGGGAACAGAAGATACAACTGCCTGGCAAGAAAAGAGGCATTGGTGGTGCTCTCTGGAGCTGCCCAGCAATGTTGAAGAACTAAATGTTGATGTGATGCCACAGGTTTCATACAAATTATTATGGGGAAAATGAACCAGTACAATGGAGAGATATGATCAAACTTAGTGATCAAACTTAGCATCACTTAGTTCCCACTGCAATGCAGCGGGTTAAGGATCTGGTTTTGTCTCTGTGGCTGTTTGGGTCCCATTCTTGGCCCACCACAGCAGATTAAGGATCCAGCAATGCTGCAGCTACGGCAGAGGTCACAGCTGTGGCTCAGATTCGATCCCTGGCCAGGGAAGTCCGTAGGCTGTCACAGGTGCAGCCAAAAAAAAAAAAAAAAAAAAGGCAACTCAGCATCACAAATCGTGAGACTTCCTGAATTACGTGCTTCAATGTGACACAATGTGAACTTCACAACAGTCTATGAAAATCTTGTCAAATGTGCTTAACCTTAATTTAATTACTTAGACTTAATTTTAGTTTATAGTACATCAAGGGGATGAGCGAAAGTTATTGGATTAGTCAAGGTTTTTTTTTTTTTTTCTTTTTAGGGCCACACCCCGGGCATATGGAGGTTCCTAGGCTAGGGGTCAAATCGGAGCTATAGCCTCTAGCCTACACCAGAGCTACAGCAACACCAGATCTGAGCCACGTCTGCGACCTATACCACAGCTCAGATCCTTAACCCACTTAACGAGGACAAGGATCGAACCCGCAGCCTCATGGTTCCTAGTTAGATTCGTTTCCGCTGAGCCAGTAAGGGAACTCCCAGGGTTTGTTTCTTTAATTTCCTTCCTTCAAGCTTACGTTTGTGGGATTCATTCATGTAATATTAGTTTCTTCGTTCTTGCTGTTTGTACTCCTGCATTCCACTGCATAAGCATATTCAATTTATTCTGTTTACCCATTCTACTATTGATGGATATTTATGTTGTTTCCAGTACTGCTGTGAATATTCTTGTCCTAATCTATACATAAGAATGATGGAAAATTGGACTAATGGGTACATAAGTGTATATATTTGTCAAAATTCACCAAACTATACGCTTATAGGGATGAATCTTACTGTATGCAAATTATATCTCAATTAAATCCAGTTAGGGAGTTCCCATTGTGGCTCAATGGGTAACGAGCCCAACTAGTATCCATGAGGCTGAGGGTTCGATCCCTGGCCTCATTCAGTGGGTTAAGGATCCCGCATTGCCGTGAGTTGTGGTGTAGTTTGCAGATAAGGCTCAGATCTGGTGTTGCTGTGACTGTGGTGTAGGCCGGTGGCTGTAGCTCTGATTCAACCCCTAGCCTGGGAATTTCCAAATGCTGAGGGTATGACCCTAAAAAGTAAAAAAAAAAAAAAAAAAAGGAAAAATTTCATGGATTAGTCTGGGTACAACAAAGAAACAGACTCAATAGGAGATGACATATATATGTATATGTGTATATAAATATAAGTGTGTGTGTATAAAGAGATTATAAAGAATTGGCTTTATATGAATAGAGAGGCTGAGAAATCCCACAATCTGTTGTCTAGAAGCTAAAGAGACAGGAAAGGCAGTGGTGCCATTCCAGTTCAATGCCAAAGGCTTGAGAAAGGAGCACTGAACGGCACAAGTCCCGGTTACAGGGCAGGAGAAGAACCATGTCTCACTGCAAACGAGCAGGGTGAGTTCTCTCTTCCTCTGCCCTTCTGTTCTATTCCGGCCTTAAATGGATTGGACGATGCCCACCCACAGCGCGGCAGGCAATGTGCTCTGCTATCTACCAAATTCCAGTGCCAGTCTTCTCTAGAAACACCCTCACAGACACACCTGGAAAAAGCGTTTGCTCACATATCCAAGCACCTTGTGATCCACCCAAGTTGACACACAAATTTTACTTTTTTTTTTCCCTCCACGGCTGCACCCTCTGCATCTGGAAGTTCCCAGGCTAGGGATCTAATCGGAGTTATAGCTGCCGGCCTACACCACAGCCACACCAATACCAGATCTGAGCCTCATCTGTGACCTACACCACAGTTCACGGCAACGCTGGATCCTTAACCCACTGAGCGAAGCCCACTGAGCGAGGCCAGGGATAGAACCCGCTTCCTCATGGATCCTAGTCAGGTTCATGAACCACTGAGCCACGAAGGTAACTCTGACACATAAATTTTTTAGCATTTTAGGGCCATACCCGCGGCATATGGAGGTTCCCAGGCTAGGGGTCTAATAGGAGCTGCAGCTGCCGGCCTTCGCCACAGCCACAGCAACGCGGGATCCGAGCCGCGTCTGCAACCTACACCACAGGTCACGGCAACGCCGGATCGTTAACCCACTGAGCAGGACCAGGGATCGAACCCGCAACCTCATGGATCCTAGTCGGATTCATTAACCACTGCACCATGACGAGAACTCCTCTGACACCTAAATTTTAACATGCAGTTACCAACATTGTACGGAAGCAGCCAGACAAATCCTGAATGTAAACTGTTCTGCAGAACAACTTCATTGGACTATTCAAAAAAAATCAGTGTAATATGAGAAAGAAGTTAGAAGGAATAATCTAGGAAATAAAACCATGAAACTAAATGGAATGTGTGAATCATTTTTCTTCCCCCTTCTTTTTATGGCCGCACCTGTGGCATATGGAAGTCCCTGGGCTAGGGGTAAAAATGGAGCTGCAGCTGCTGGCTGACACACAGCCACAGCACATCTGCCACCTGTGTTGCAGCTTGTGGCAACACTGGATCCTTAACCCACTGAGCAGGGCCAGGGATCAAACCCACAACCTCATGGATACAAGTTGGGTTCTCAACCCACTGAGCCACGACAGGAACTCTGGAATGTGTGAATCTTAATTGGATCCTGGATTGGATAAAAGAAAAATATTCACAAACACACATATATGTATACACACAGATGCTTATGTGTGAGAGAGAGATAGTGTAGAGGAAAGAAAGAAGGCAAACGTAGCAAATTTTTAATAATCATTAAACTTATGTGTGGCATATATAATATTCATTGAAATTTTTTTTGGTCTTTTTAGGGCCGCACCTGTGGCATTTGGAAGTTTCCAGGGTAGGGGTCGAATCAGAGCTACAGCTGCTGCCTACACCACAGCCATAGCAATGCGTGATCTGAGCTGCTTCTGCAACCTTCACCTCAGCTCCTGGCAATGCTGGATCCTTTAACCCACCAAGCAAGGCCAGAGATCGAACCTGCATTCTCATGCATACTAGTTGGGTCCATTACCACTGATCCACGACAGGAACTTCTGAAGTACTTTTCAGCTTTTCTGTATGCATGAAATTTATCAAAATAAAAAGCTGGTGGGAGTTCCTGTCTTGGCTCAGTGGTTAACAAACCCGACTAGTATCCATGAGGACGTGGGTTCGATCCCTGTCTTTGCTCAGTGGGTTAAGGATCCGGCGTTGCCGTGAGCTGTGGTGTAGGTCGCAGACGCGGCTCGGATCCCGCATTGCTGTGGCTGTGGTGTAGACCGGCAGCTGTAGCTCCGATTTGAGCCCTCACCTGGGAAACTCCATATGCGGCAGGTGTGGCCCTATAAAGACAAAAAAGACAAAAAAAAAAAAAAGAAAGAAAGAAAAAGAAAGGAAAAAAAATTGGTGAAACTGTCTCTCATCCACACAGTTCCACTGGGCTTAAAATAGTTTCAGCTAGTCTTCTCTGGCTTGTTTATTTCCTCTCTGGGAAATGCCTCAAATAGTAAACTTTTTCTTACTAAGTCAAAAACATTCCTCAGAACAATTGCTACATACACATACATTATGCCAGTTAATTATTGTTGGACAGTTAATTATTTCTATAGGAAATACATTGGAAGCCCCTGAAGGTAAGAACTGTGTTTTATTTATCAGGGTCATTTCCATAAAAATACACAGTTGATTGCTCTTACTCTACCATCTGTTGGTGCTTATTCAGCTTAAGGCAAAGAAAAACAAGAATAAGAAGGGAAGCAGAGAAATAGAACTGGGCCAATAGTTTAAACACTGGTTTATAGGTTATAACTGTATGTTTCCTAAGGAAATTTATAGTCTGTATCCTGGAGCTGCTCCTTGTTACTGAGTAGCTCAAATTGTTCATAATTGGTAAATACTTTTTTTTTTTTTTTTGCTTTTTAGGGCTGCACCCTTGGCATATGAAGTTCCCAGGCTAGGGGTTGAATTGGAGCTGTAGCTGCTGGCCTACACCACAGTCACGGTAACGCAGGATTGGAGCTGCTTCTGCAGACTTCACTTCAGCTTCTGGCAACGCCAGAGCCTTAACCCACTGAGCAAAGCCAGGGATCGAACCTGCATCCTCATAGATGCTAGTCAGATTCGTTAACTGCCGAGCCACGATGAGAGCTCTGCAAATACTTTTTTTTAAAATAAAGTAGCACCTTTCTTCCCAATCTGAACTATAGATTCAAAAAATTCTAACCAATATCCCGGCAAGTTATTCTGCGGATAAGAACCAACTGATTCTAAAGTTTTTGTGGAAGAGTTCCCATCGTGGCTCAGACGCTAACGAACCTGACTAGCATCCATGAAAACATGGGTTCAATCCCTGGCCTCACTCAGTGGGTTAAAGATCTGGGATTGCCGTGAGCTGTGGTGTAGGTAACAGACGCAGCTCAGAGCTGGTGTTGCTGTGGCTGTGGCGTAGGTCAGCGGCTATAGCTCTGATTGGACCCCTAGCCTGGGAACCTCCCCATGCCTTGGGTGTGGCCCTAAAAAGACAATTTTTTTAAAAAAACAAAGCTTTTGTGGGGAGTGACAACGGCATCATGGTGGAGTAAGACATCTCCCTTGTTTATCCTTTTTCACAACTAGTTAATATGTATCCATGAACAAAAGTGGGAGCTGTGGAAGGCAGCACCATTGGCCAAGGGACATGGGAGAAGTGTCGCTTACCTGTGCATATGGTGATAGGCAGACAGCCCTCAGTATGGGCTGCAGAAACAGCAACAGCCTTAACCCCTCTAGGCTCCAGCTGGGAAAACCTAGAGTGTGATGACTTGGGTGGAAACCCACAGACAATAGAGACTTGGTAGAAGTGAACTTTCCTAAGAGGAGATGCCAGTACATCATTGCAGCAAAAAACATATAGATATGAGTACATAGGTGACAGTAAGAGGAACTTTGCCAAAGCTGCCATTTCCTCCAAGGTGACACTGCAGAACTAGCCAGCAGCAACCTGTCCCATAGTGGAGACAGAAGCCTGGCGCATGAGTGCTCAGCTTCCCCAGCTGTGTGGGATGCTGCTGGAGAAACTCATTTCGCTCCAGTGGTACAGAGTACAGAGGTGGGACTTCCGTAACCGAGGGAGGAAGACTGCAGAAGATAAAGAACATCAAAGGCCATTAAAGGAACACAACTCCTGGAGTTCCCGTCGTGGCCCAGTAGATCCGACTAGGAACCATGAGGTTGTGGGTTCGATCCCTGGCCTCGCTCAGTGGGTTGAGGATCCAGTGTTGCCGTGAGCTGTGGTGTAGGTTGCGGACATGGCTCAGATCTAGCGTTGCTGTGGCTGTGGCATCGGCCGCTGGCTACAGCTCTAATTAGACCCCTAGCCTGGGAACCTCCACATGCCGCGGGTGCAGCCCTAGGAAAGGCAAAAGAAAAAAAAAAGAGGGGGGGGGAAATAGACCAGGGTCCTCCTGAGCAAGGGTGAAGCCACAAACATGAGCTGTAGCTCCACCTTCTGGAAGACAAGGGAGAGGTTTTCAGCAGCCAGCCTGACAAGTTGTAAATGCTGAGAGAAGACAAAAACCCCTAAGAATCCTGCCATGACAGGAGCGGCAAAAAAAAAAAACTGTATCCATACCCAAGTGGAGAAAAATCTAGATAAGTGTGGAGCAGAGTATCCATACGAAGTCAGAGAAAACCTCTACCATAACAGGACCAACCGACACTATTCCCCACCTGAAGGCAACTGGTAAAGACCTGAAGAGCTGTCTGCTACATATAATGAGAAAGTAGCAAAACTACAAAGAACAGGAAGGACAAGAAAACACGTCATGAGGAATTCCCATCGTGGCTCAGTGGTTAATGAATCCGACTAATAACTATGAGGTTGTGGGTTCAATCCCTGGCCTTGCTCAGTGGGTTAAGGATCCGGCGTTGCTGTGAGCTGTGGTGTAGGTTGCAGACGCAGCTCGGATCCCGCGTTGCTGTGGCTGTGGCTGTGGCTGTGGCTGTGGCTGTGGCTGTGGCTGGCAGCTATAGCTCCGATTCTACCCCTAGCCTGGGAACCTCCATATGCTGCAGGTGTGGCCCTAAAAAGACAAAAAAAGAAAAGAAAAAAAGAAAAGAAAGAAAATGTCATGAAAAAAGATAACAATCTTCCAATAACTAACTCAAAGAATTTTATGATCTATCTAATAAAGAATTCAAAACAG
This sequence comes from Catagonus wagneri, assembly GCA_004024745.2. Lineage (NCBI taxonomy): Eukaryota > Metazoa > Chordata > Mammalia > Artiodactyla > Tayassuidae > Catagonus > Catagonus wagneri. The sequence continues at coordinate 20,535,298 of PVHT020004944.1, forward strand.
TTGTTTTGAGGAAAAACAAGGAGCTATAAGAAAATACAAACAGAGGAGTTCCCCTGGTGGCACAGCAGAAATGAATCCGACTAAAAACCATGAGGTTGCGGGTTCAATCCCTGGCCTTGCTCAGCAGGTTAAGGATCCGGTATTGCTGTGAGCTGTGATGTAGGTCAAAAATGCGGCTCAGATCCTGCATTGCTGTGGCTGTGGTGCAGGCCAGCAGCTGTAGCTCCGATTCGACTCCTAGCCTGGGAACCTCCATATGCGGCATGTGTGGCCCTAAAAAGAAAAAAAAAAGAAAACACAAATAGACAATTCAATGAAATGAGTGAAACAATCTGTGAACAATGTTAATATTTCTATTTAACAAAAATAGAAACAATAAAAAAAGAACCAAACAGAAATCCTGGAGCTGAAAAAAAAAAAAATCAGAGAGTAAAATGAGAAAGGCAATAGAGAGCATCTACAGCAGAGTAGACCAAATGGAAAACAGCATAAATGATCTAGAGGATAGGAACTTTGAAACAAGCCCATCAGTGGGAAACAAAGAATAAAGAATGAAAAAGAGAGGCAAGCTATTGCCTTTGGAATGGATAAGCAATGGGAGTCCACCAAATGTACAAATATTTGAATAATTATAGAGTCCTAGAAGGGGAAGAGTGGGAAAGTTTATTTAAAGAAATAATAGCCGAGGAGTTCCCATTGTGGCTTAGTGGTAACGAACCCAACTATTAACCATGAGGATGTGGGTTGGATCCCTGGCCTCACTCAGTGGGTTAAGGATCCGTGTAGGTCACAGAGGCAGCTCAGATCCCAAGTTGCTGTGGCTGTGGTGTATGCTGGCAGCCGCTCTGATTCAACCCCTAGCCAGGCGCAGCTCTAAAAAGAAAAAAAATGGAAAGAAAGGAAAGAAAAAAATAACAAGATCTTAAATAGTACCTAACCTCACATCTCAAGGAACTAGAAAAAGAAAAACAAAACAAATCCAAAGTAACTGGAAAGAAGGAGAAAATAACAATCATCAGAGTGGAAATAAATGGAATAAAGACCAGGAAAAGCAATAAAAAAAATATCAACCAGAGTTCCCGTCGTGGCTTAGTGGTTAACGAATCCAACTAGGAACCATGAGGTTGCGGGTTCGATCCCTGGCCTCGCTCAGTGGGTTAAGGATCCGGCATTGCCGTGAGCTGTGGTGTAGGTTGCAGATGCGGCTTGGATCTCGCGTTGCTGTGGCTGTGGTGTAGGCCGGCGGCTACAGCTCCTGTTAGACCCCTAGCCTGGGAACCTCCATATGCCGTGGGTGTGGCCCTAGATAAGGCAAAAAGACAAAAAAAAAAATCAACCAAACTAAGACCTGCTTTTTGAAAATGATAAAATTCACAAAATTTTAGCTACATGAAGAAAAATACAGAAAACTCCAATCAACAAAACTAGAAACAAAAGAGGAGACATGACAACTGATATTAAGAAATTAATGAAATTCATCATAGACACAATCATAAAAGGTATCCTTCCCTGTGCCCTCTGCAAGGTGACATTTCATAAAAACAAATAATACTTAGGAGTTCCTATCGTGGCTCAGCGGTTAATGAAACTGACTAGGATCCATGAGGATGTGGGTTTGATCCCTGGCCTGGATCAGTGGGTTAAGGATCTGGCATTGCCAAGAGCTGTGGTGTAGGTCGCAGATGTGGATCCGATCTGGCATTGCTGTGGCTGTGGTGTAGGCTGGCAGCTGTAGCTCTGATTTGGACCCCTAGGCTGGGAACTTCTATATGCCTCGGGTGTGGCCCTAAAAAAAAAATTAAAAATAAAAAACATAGAGTTTTTAATTGCTCTAAAAAGCCAAGAAATAAAAATAAAAATAGAAATTCCAGTATCTATATTGTTATTTGAAAGTTTTGTTTTCTAATTATAACTTAATGTATCAGTATTATGGTCTTTATACCTTTCTTTGTTTAATGGCTGCACCTGTGGCATATGCACTGTGGTTGTCTGGCCAGGGATTGAACCCACGCTGCCACAGAAGCAACACTGGATCCTTAGCCTGTTGTGCTACAGTGGGAACTCCTATATTTGCTTCTTGATGGTTTGGTTATTCTGATTCAGTACCCAAATCCAACCCCATGAAGGTAGAGTAATGACTGAATATCCAAAACTCTAAAGCAGAGAATTAGACTTGGGATATAGTGACTTTATCAGGCAGCTTTTGGCCTACGACACAGCCGCAGCAACGCCAGATCCAAGCCGTGTCTGTAACCTACACTGCCACTCATGGCAATGCCAGATCCTTAACCCATTGAGTGGGGCTGGGAATCAAACCCAAGTCCTCATGGATACTAGTCAGCTTCGTTACCACTGAGCCACAATGGGACCTCCCTATCAAGCAATTTCTGAAAGATCTTTCTGGCTGGATATCTGATTCCTTTCTGGCAAAATCTTCCATCCGAGTGAACAATTTTCAATTTTTCTCAATAGACATATCGAGGTTTCGCTATCTCAAAGGTCTGACATCCGAGCTAAGTTTTGTGTAGGATTCAGTACTTATTTGAGAAAATTAAAAAGCACAGAGATTTCTAGAAGACTGAAACGTAGACGCTCTTCAAATTTGTGGTTGCCAAGGGGAGGGAGTGGGACGGACTGGGAGTCTGGGGTTAATAGATGCAAACTATTGCCTTCGGAATGGATAAGCACTGAGATCCTGCTGTGTGGCCCTGGGAACTCTGTCTAGTCACTTATGAAGGCGCCTGATGGAGGATAATGTGAGAAAAAGAATGTACATATGTACATGTGACTGGGTCACTTTGCTGTACAGTAGAAAATTGACAGAACACTGTAAACCAACTATAATGGAAAAAATAAAAAGAATCAAAAAAATAAAATGTAGATGTTCTTAAAAATAGTAAATAAAATACCCTAGGGGGTTTAGGTACCAGAATCTGCAGTCTTGACACTGCACTCTATGTCATCCCTCCTTATCTTTCTCTTTATTCTCCTGACAACATCTCTGTTGTATAGTATTGAAGATGGCTGAATATACTGAAGTACCTACTGCTTTTTTTTTTTTTTTTTTTTTTTTGGCTTTTTGCCTTATCTAGGGCCACACCCACGGCATATGGAAGTTCCCAGGCTAGGGGTCTAACAGGAGCTGTAGCTGCCCGGCCTACACCACAGCCACAGCAACACAGGATCAGAGCCGCGTCTGCGACCTACACCACAGCTCATGGCAACGCCGGATCCTTGACCCCCTGAGCAAGGCCAGGGATCAAACCTGCAATCTCATAGCTCTTAGTCGAATTCGTTAATCACTGAGCCATGACGGGAACTCCTTTTTTCTTTCTTTCTTTTTTTTTAACCTACTGCTTTTATATGTCCAGACCCCCTGGGTAAGCTAATGGGAGTATTGCTTCTTTTAGATAAAGGTATGGGGTGGTTTCTGTTTGTATTACAACCCTATATATTAGAACTGCACAGGGAATTCTCACTGTGGCTCAGTGGTAACAAATCTGACTAGCATTCATGAGGATGTGGGTTCGATCCCTGGCCTTGCTCGGTGGGAGGACCTACTTGGAACCGGGTGGTGCCTTGCTCTCCCCAGTACACGTGACCAAAACCTACAGAAGAGAAAATATAGCATAAAATACACGTAAAATCCCCTTAACATATTCACTGTTGGAAAAGAGACTGCCTTTTAAAAACTGCAGTCATGGCTGGTTGAATGGGCTAGAAAACCCTTTTTTATTATACTGATAATCATGTCCATTCTATGACGATTAACAGAGTTTAATAAAATTTTTCTTAGTTCCTGCCACTAAAATGTGAAGAGGGAAGGGATAGAGAGCTAGAACTATCTTTTTTTTTTTTTTTTTTTTTGTCTTTTTAGGACCACACCCGAGGCACATGGAGGTTCCCAGGCTAGGGGCTGAATCAGAGCTACAGCTGCTGGCCTACACCACAGCCACAGGAACTTGGGATCCAAGCAGTGTCTGCGACCTACTCGGGTCAATACCAGATCCTTAACCCACTGAGCAAGATCAGGGATCGAACCCACACCCTCATGGATGCTAGTCAGGTTCATTAACTGCTGAGCCACGACGGGAACTCCGAGAACTATCTTACATTGGGCTTTTTCAGAGCAAAAGGCCCAGTTGTTCTAAGACTATTATCGATTTTTGTACGACTATTCTCATTTGCTAATTTCATATGAAAATTTAAGCATCAGGCAACATGGAGAAAACGAGAAAACACTTAAACTGTAACAGGGCTCTTCAGAGTTTGTTTTGCAGCATTTACTTTTCAAACCTTCCTGAACAACCTGGACAGAAAACTAAACCAAATTCACAGATGCATATGGAAAGGCAGAGAACTGGGAGGGAATATGAAAGGATTGGGCGTGGAGATGTGTATCGTTCTTCTTTGTTCTGTTTTTCCTAGCATTTATCGGTTTGAACAGATTTGTTTCCTTTCTAATTCTCTGTCATCCTCATAAAACACAAAAGTGAAAGCCTCACAATGCCCCCTTTATAGTGTAAGAAATGCAATTTATAATAGCATCATTATTTCATAATTGAAAATACTGTTGGACTTCTGGGAAAACAAGTGCATCAGAATTAACTTGTAGCCCTGGAGGCCAGCGGGTTGCTATAACAACCAGAAAAAATGGTGCCATAATAGCTCTCCCTCACAGAGAGATAACTAAGTGATGAGATCTGTAAATGCAGGTGTTTGTCATATAAATGCAAATAAGCTCCACACACATTCATTTATTTCTTCTCTCATGAGCACTGACTCAATGTCTAGTAATATGCTAGGAACTGGTAAAAAAAAAAGATAGATATGGTCTTCCTTAGAGTGCACATTCTGGTGGGAGAGACAGAAAATAGAGAGTAAAGTAATTAATGCACTAAATAATTCTAGCATGTGAAAAAGCCATGTAGGAAATAAAACAAAGGACAAAGCAGAGTTCCCATGGTGGCTCAGTGGTAACGAACCTGACTAGTATCCACGAGGATGTGGGTTTGATCCCTGGCCTCAGGCAGTGGGTTAAGGATCCGGCGTTGCCATGAGCTGTGGTGTAGGTTGCAGACGTGGCTCGGATCCCCCGTTGCTGTGGCTGTGGTGTAGGCCGGTGGCTGCAGCTCCGATTCGACCCCTAGCCTGGGAACCTCCATATGCCGTGGGTGCGGCCCTAAAAAGACAATAAAATAAAATAAAATAAAATAAAATAAAATAAAATAAAATAAAATAAAGAGACCGAGTTCAGCTCTTCCCTTTTTCAGGCAAGGCTGAAGCGCCAGCGGCCAAAATAGAGTTCAGTCCCTTTGTGACTTCTGACCGAAGCAAGAACCATAAAAGGCATTTCAATGCACCCTCCCACATTTGTAGGAGGATTATAATATAATACAATATAATACTCGTGACACAAAATGAGGGTGATCCTGAACAAGGAAAATTGTTAGGTTTAGTACCTGGCGGATTATAGGCACGTGATTCTACTAGCACGGGAAAAATACATTCCACATCACCCGCTAAAATTACTATAGATCTGGTTTCCCCATTGTGGCTCAGTGTAACGAACCCAACTAGGAAACGTGAGAACTTGGGTTCTAACCTTGGCCTCGCGCAGTGGGTTAAGGACCCAGCGTTGCCGTGAGCTGTGGTGTCGGTCGCAGACGCGGCTTGGCTGCAGTGTTGCTGGGACTGTGGTGTAGGCTGGCAGTTGCAGCTCCAATCAGACCCCTGCGTGGGAACTTCCATATGCCGCAGGTGCTGCCCCAAAAGAGACAAACAAAAAAAAATTACTATAGACTGGAGCTCCTGTTATGGCGCAGTGGGTTAAGGATCCGGCATTGCCAAAGCGGTGGTTGAGGTTGTAGGTGTGGCTTGGATTTGACCCCTGGCTTGGAGAACTTCCATATGCTATGGGTGTGACCAAAAAATAAAAATAAAAATTACCACATGGAGTTCCTGTAGTGGCGCAGCGGAAATGTATCCAACTAGGAACCACGAGGTTGTGGGTTCAAACCCTGGCCTTGCTCAGTGGGTTAAGGATCCAGTGTTGCCACAAGTTGCGGTGTAGGTTGCAGATGCAGCTCGGATCTGATATTGCTGTGGTTGTGGCACAGGTCGGCAGCTGTAGCTCTGATTGGACCCCTAGCCTAGGAATCTCCGTATGTGGCAGGTGTGGCCCTAAAAACCAAAAAAAAAAAAAAAAAAAAAAATTACCATAGACCAAAATAACCCCATGCCCAATATTTGTCAATATCCACTAAGGCAGGAGGCCCACAGAAAGAATAAAATCTTTGATAACAGCTTACATTAAGAAAGGGCTTCTTGTGCCTTGCACCCAGCCTCCTATTTTGCCAGTTAATAAACTTAATGGCAAAGGTTTGAGATTTGTACAGGATTTGAGCTCCATCAATGCCATTATTATTCCTCACTGTTCTGTAGCCAGACCTCCATACCTTACTGTCCTATATTCCTGAAAATAGTGACGTCTTTTGTGGGATGGATCTCTGCAGGGCATTCTTTAGTGTCTCTGTATATCCTGATGACCTATACCTTTTTGCCTTCACTGAGAATGAACAGCAGAAAACATGGATTGTAACGCCACAGGGCTATACTGAAAGCCCCATTTACTTTTCCCAGATATTGAAAGCAGGCATTGATGATCTGGTTTTTCCTTATAAGTCTTTTTTTTTTTTTTTTGGTCTTTTTGCCTCATCTAGAGCCGCACCCGCGGCATATGGAGGTTCCCAGGCTAGGGGTCTAACAGGAGCTGTAGCTGCCGGCCTACACCACAGCCACAGCAACGCAGGATCCAAGCCGCGTCTGCAACCTACACCACAGCTCACGGCAACGCCGGATCCTTAACCCACTGAGCAAGGCCAGGGATCGAACCCGCAACCTCATGGTTCCTAGTTGGATTTGTTAACCACTGAGCCACAATGGGAACTCCCATAAGTCACTTTTGATACAAGATCTAGATGACTTGTCATGTCCAACTTCTTTAAGAAATAGTCAGCAAGACAACCTGTAATCACTTCAGAAGCTAGCTTCAAGGGGACATAGTGTCCAAGAAAAAATAACAGTTTTGTAAGGCTAATGCAAAATATTTAGGACACATGCCATCTAAAGAAGGAATTTTCTTTTTTTTCAGGGTTGCACCTGGCTGCATATGGAAGTTCCCAGGCTAGGGATGAACTCAGAGCTGCAGCTGCCAGCCTGTACCACGGCCACAGCAACGTGGGATCCTAGCTGCATCTGTGACCTACACCACAGCTCATGGCAACACTGGAGCCTTAACCCGGTGAATGAGGCCAGGGATCAAATCTGCATCCTCATGGATACTAGTCGGGTTTGTTACCTGGTGAGCCACAATAGGAACTCCTAAAGAAGGATCTAGAGTGAAAGGCATTGTGACTTTCCCTGCCACCAATAGCTAAAGGTAATGAAGCAGCTTTCTAGGCTTTGCAGGCTACCGCAGAAACTGGATTCTCTTAGTGGCTCAACTGCTACATAATTTGCTTAAACAAGACCAACCTAAACCTCTATGCTGAGAAACAGAACATTCTAAAGCCATGGAGAGGAGTTCCTGTAGTGGCTCAGTGGTTAACAAACCCAACTAGTATCCATGCGGACATGGGTTTGATCCCTGGCCTTGCTCAGTGGGTTAAGGATCCGGCATTGCGGTGAGCTGTGGTGTAGGTCACAGATGCAGCTCAGGTCCCACGTTGCTGTGGCTGTGGTGTAGGCCGGCAGCTGCAGCTCCGATTCGACCCCTAGCCTGGGAACCTCCATATACCACAGGTGAGGCCCTAAAAAATGACAAAAGAAAAAAAAAATAAAATAAAAAAGCCATGGAGACCCTTAAAAACCTGGGACATCTAAATTAGGATTTACCTTTTTTTTTTTTTTTTTTCTGTTTTACACAAAAACAAAAGGATTGCATCAGGAATTTTAACCCAGCAACAGAGCGGTTACAACCCACCAATAGGATATTACAGCCAACAGCTCAATTACGTAGCTAAGGGCCTTTCCGGTCTCCAGGCTGTCACAGCAACAGCCGTGCTATTTCAGATTACAGAAGAGATTGTTATGAGTCACCCTCCCACTGCCTTTGTTCCCAGTCTCCTAGGCTTGATCTTCAATAAAGCCCTATGGATAATCCTGATTTTTTTTATTATCTATTGATGAGTCATATCTGCGAGGACCTCATGGGAAGCACCAGGCTGACCTTGCTACTGTTTCTCCAGTGTCTATCCTTGAAAATGGCCCCTTGCCTAATGCCTTTTCTGCCCAACAGTCTGAATTAATAGCACAAGCAAGACTTTGCCAGTTGGCAAAAGGAAAATCTGATAATATTTACAAAGATAGCTGCAAACGCTTTTGGGGGTGGCAAAGGATTTCTGCCATGCTTTGGAAATGAAGGGATTTTTGACATCCTCAGGGCGGCCTATGAAAATTGAAAAACAAGGAGCAGAATTATTAGATGCAAATCTGCCGCTGAGCGTTCTTGCTAAGGTATCAAATTATTCAAAGGCGAACAGTGCAGACGCAAAAGGAAACTCTAGCTGATCACACTGCCAAGGTAGCAGTTTTCCAAAAAAAAAAAAAAATACAACACAACTAATGATTATCTTTCCCTTTCAGCCTCCCAATAACCTTACTGACATATTGTTAAAGTTTCAGAGAATTGTGCCATAAAAAGAAAGATACCTGGACACAAAGGGAAGAAGATGCAACTCTAAGTCTCACTCCTGGGCACCTATGCAGAGAAAATCATAATTTGCAAAGATACATGCACCCCAGTATTCACTGCAGCACCATTTACAATAGCCAAGACATGGAAACAACCTACATGTCTACCAACAGATGACCTGGTTAAAGACAATGTACAGAGTTCCCACTGTGGCTCAGCAGGTTAGGAACCCAACACAGCTTCTGTCAGGATGCGGGTTCAATCCCTGGCCTCGCTCAGTAGGTTAAGGATTCTTGTTGCCACGATCTGTGGCACAGGTCACAGGTGAGGCTTGGATCTGGTGTGGTTGTGGTTGTGGTATAGGCCAGCAGCGGTAGGTCAGATTCAACCTCTAGTCTGCGAACTACCATATGCCACAGGTGTGGCCCTGGGGGAAAAAAAAAAAAAGATGTGGTGTATATACACAATGGACTATTACTCAGCCATAAACTGAAGGAAATAATACCATTTGCAGCAACATGGATGCATCTAGAGATCATCATACCAAGACAAATATCATATGATATCACTTACATGTGGAATATAAAAAAAAAAAGATACAGGGAGTTCCCTTCACAGTCCAGTGGAAATGAATCCAACTAGTATCCATGAGGATTCAGGTTCAATACCTGGCCTCGCTCAGTGGGTCAGGGATCCAACATTGCCATGAGCTGTGGTGTAGGTCACAGATAAGGCTCGGATCCTGTGTTGCTGTGGCTATGGCCAGCAGCTGTTAACTGATTTCGACCCCTAGGCTGGGAACTTCCATATGCTGTGGGTGCGGCCCTAAAAAACAAAAAATAAAAATATTCAAAAAATAAAATAAAAATAATAAAACAGAGTTCCTGTTGTGGTGCAGCAGAAACAAATCCAACTAGGAACCATGAGGTTTTGGGTTTGATTCCTGGCCTTGCTCAGTGGGTTAAGGATCCAGCGTTGCTGTGGCTGTGGTGTAGGCCAGCGGCTACAGCTCCAATCTGACCCCTAGCCTGGGAACCTCCATATGCTGAAGGTGCGGCCCTAAAAAGACAAAAAAAAAGGAAAAAAAAACAAAAGATACAAATGAACTTATATACAAAACAGAAACGGAACCAAAGACATAGAAAACAAACTTACGGTCACCAAACGGGAAAGGGGGAGGAAGGGTTAAATTAGGTAGCCTGGGATTAAAGTATACACACTATTATATATAAAATAGATAACCAATAAGAACCTACTGTACGGCATAGGGAACTAACTATACTCAATATATACCCTTTTTTTTTTTGCATTTTTTAAGGCCGTATCCAGTCATATAGAGGGTCCCGGGCTAGGGGCCGAATCAGAGCTATAGCTGCCGGCCTACGCCACAGCCACAGCAACGCAGGATCTGAGTCTCATCTGTGACCTACACCACAGCTCACGGCAAAGCCGGATCCTTAACCCACTGACCGAGGCCGGGGATCGAACCCGCAACCTCATGGTTCCTAGTAGTATTCATTCCCTCTGCGCCACAACAGGAACTCCTATACTCAATATTTTGTTTTTGTTTTTGCCATGTCTTTGGCATTCAGAAGTTCCAGGGTCAAGGGCTGAACCTGCACCACAGCTGTGACCTGAGCCACAGCGGTGAAAATGCTGGATCCTTAACCCACTATGGGTTAAGAACTCCTTCAACGTTTTATATTGACCTATCACGGAAAAGAATCTGAAAAATGCTATATATATTTAGGATTACTGAATCACTTTGCTGGACATCTGAAACTAACACAACATTGTAAATTAACCATACTTCAAATTAAACAGAAATATTTTTAAAAAGAAAAAGAAAACTATAGTCCAAAGATGAAAAACAAAAAAATAAAAATAGCACATTGAGTGGCCCATCGATGAAATCCTCATCTGACCTAGGAATGAAACCTTTTTTCTTTTCTTTCCCTTTTTTTTGGTCTTTTTGTATTTTTAGGGCCTGTGGCATATGGAGGTTCCCAGGCTAGGGGTCTAATTGGAGCTGTTGCTGCTGGCCTACACCACAGCCACAACAACACAGGATCTGAGTCGCATCTGCAACCTACACCACAGGTCAGTGCAACCAGGCTAGGGATTGAATCCGTAACCTCATGGTTCCTAGTTGGATTCGTTTCCACTCCTGAATGAAACTTTCTAGAAACAAATTTGTCATCAAATGCCTCCCAAACGCTGGTCGAATTTATGACCAACAGGAGGCACCATAAACAAAGCATGCTGGCTGCTCTTCCATTCTGCAAGGATCAAGCCTTTAGCCACTGCAGTCTCCCATGAGCAGTGTGCCCTGACTGGAATTCAGGATGAAGAAAAACAGGAAGCATTCTGTGCTTTGGGTACCAGGCTCCAGATAGTTGAGATGCATATCTTGTAAATCAACTATAATAAAAAATTTTTAAAAATAAAAATGCATATCTAAGAAATAATTTTTCTTTTCTTTTTTCTTTTTTGCCTTTTTAGGGTGCACCTGCAGCATATGGAAGTTCCTAGGCTAGGGGTCAAATCGGAGCTGCAGCTGTTGGCCTACGCCACACCACAGCAACGCCAGATCCAAGCCGCATCTGTGACCTACACCACAGCTCAAGGCAACGTCGGATTGTTAACCCACTGAGTAAGGCCAGGGATCGAACCTGCGTCCTCATGGATGCTAGTCAGATTCATTTCTGCTGAGTCACGATGGGAACTCCCAAGAAATAATTTCAATGAACCCAGATTCTTGCATATTCTCATAGATAGTAAAGCACTGAAATCTTTAACTTCAGATGTCCTTTCTGTTTAGCAGTAATCTTCTGATGTTCGACTGCATGTTTTTTTCTTTTTCCAGCAAAAAAACCTCATATACTTCCTGGATTTCCCCTTATTCTTCAGGACAGTTCCTCAGAGCTTTCTGAGAGTCTGTCTCCTGAGCTATAGTTCACATTAAGGTCCCCAAATAAAATTAACTCATAAATTTTAGATGTGCATTTTTCTTCAGTTGACAGAAGGAGAGGTTGAGAGCCTCTCCTGTGTGTTGTGCAGCCAAAACACACAACCAAGCCAAAGATGGGGAAAAAGAAGGATTTATTGTTTCAGCAGGTAAAGAGAACCCCCAGGATCCTTCTCAAAGCAGTGTCTCCCTAATAGCAAAATTGGGGAATTGTTAAGCTAAGGGAGAAACAGGAAGCAAGGGGGCAGGGCACAACCTTTAAAAGAATGACACAGCTGTTGAGGACACAACAAAAACTGGTGAGAACCGACTGGGCGCAAGATGGCAGAAGGTTCAACTTCCAGCAGACCTGGAGCCTCAGCATACACTCACTGGAATACATCAGCAGCTAAGTGACATGCCCACAGGCATGACAGTTCTGAGGCTGACCATAAAAGGCCAAAAAGTGGGCAGTGGCCCAATTGCTGCAAATCCCCCTCCCCCCGAAATAGTTGGCTTAATCCTCCTACTTATTAGCCTATGAAATTACTCGATCCATAAAACTAACCACTCCATATTTTGGAGCGTTCTCTTACCTTTTTAGACGGACTGCATCCTGTCTTTGGGATGTGTATCTTCCAGGCCGCTCTCACCTTCTGAGATGGCCCACACTCTGTCTACCTCTCACAATAAATCTATTTCTTAGCTATCACTTTGTCTCTCGCTGAATTTCTTCTGTGCTGGGACATAAAGAACCTGAACTCCAGTAAGTCCTGAGACCACGTGTGTGATTTTAATTAAAAGACAGTGGGTTTGGAGTTCCCTTTGTGGCTCAGTGGTTAAAGAGTCCAACTAGGATCCACAAGGATGAGGGTTCGATCCCTGGCCTCGCTTAGTGGGTTAAGGATCCAGCGTTGCCTGAGCTGTGGTGTAGGCCAGCAGCTGTAGCTCCATTGACCCCTAGCCTGGGAACGTCCATATGCCATGGAAAAGCAAAAAAAAGCAAAAAAAAAAAAAAAAAAAAGACAGTGGGCTCAAGGAGTTCCCTTGTGATGCAGCAGGTTAAGGACCTGACATCGTTACTGCAGCGGCTCAGGTCACTGCTGTGGTTTGGGTTCAATATCTGGCCCAGGAACTTCCATAGGCCATGGATATAGCCAAAAAATAAAAAGATAAAAAGACAATGAATTCAAGTCCCAATCTGAGCTGTGAGAGTTCGAGGGTACCTGAACATTCTTGAAGGGGTGTGGGCAGTCAACAGTCTAAGCTGTAGTTGATTGAAGTCCCGAGGTTCAGAAAAGGTCGATGTCACCATCCTTAGGTTCCAGCCGATCTCGTGGTTGAGCGCTTCAGGCTAATCTTTATCACTGAAATAGAACTGAGAGTTTTCACAAGTGATATATTTTCTTTGCTATTGTTACTTCTCTTGTCTGATAACAGCTATTTATTTCTGCTTTTGTTATTATTCTTTTGATTATTCTTTTGTTTCCTTAAGATCATTAAGTACTGAGACTTATTCAAGCACAAGTGCTGGGGCCAGGCTTAGATCACAAAATGGCTTAGGATGAAAATGACTTCTCTTATGTCAAGAAAGCCACGCCTGGGAGTCCACATGGTGGCTCAGCAGTAACGAACCTGACTAGTGTCCATGAAGACACAGGTTTGATCCACGGACTTGCCTAATGCGTTAACGACCAAAGCATTGCCCTGAGCTGTGGCATTGGTGTAGATTCAGTTCAGATCCCGCATTGCTGTTGCTGTGGCTGTGGTGTAGGCCTGCAGCTGCTGTTCCGATTCAAGCCCTAGACTAGGAATTTCCATATGCCATAGGTTCGGCCCTAAAAGTACCAAAAAAGAAAAAAAAAGCGAAGGAAGAAAGCCATGTGTGGTTCTCTTTCTTCTACCTTATCTGCTTATAGTGGTAATGTATTTTTTTTTGTCTTTTTGCCTTATCTAGGGAAGCACCCGCGGCATACGGAGGTTATCAGGCTAGGGGTCTAACAGGAGCTGTAGCCGCCGGCCTTCGCCACAGCCACAGCAACGTGGGATCTGAGCGACGTCTGCAACCTTCACCACAGCTCACGGCAATGCCGGATCCTTAACCCACTGGGCAAGGCCAGGGATCAAACCTGCAACCTCATGGCTCCTAGTCGGATTTGTTAACCTCGGCGCCACGATGGGAACTCTGGTGGTAATGTATTGTGAAATAAAATTCATATTTTATGGCAAGAAAACTTTAAACAAAAAAATTCTCCTCTGCCCTTTGGCCTCCTTTTCCCCTCTACTGTGCCTTATGGTATCCGCATTAGACATCAACCAAACCTCTCCCATCCGGAGGAATCCTGCTCAACCATAAAGAACAACATTCTTCCAGCATCAACAAGACAACTCCTTAGAGATAACATTCCTTTTTGATCTCGTAAGGGGTCTCATGACCCACCAGGATGATGCCTAGATCTGGATTGTGTAAACTGTCAATAACATGTCATTTGATGTAAAGCCCTCTGTCTCAAAGACTTATATAAAGTGTGTCTCAACTTCCATTGGGTGGAACCTTTCTTAGAGCATTCTGAGATACTTTCCCCAGGTTATAATCCTCAAATTTGACTCAGATAAAAATTTCCAGGAGTTGCGCCTCAACGGTAATGAATCCGACTGGTATCCATGAGGATGCGGATTTGAGACCTGGCCTTGCTCAATAGGTTAAAGGATCAGGTGTAACCACAAGCTGTGTAGGTCACAGATGCAGCTCAGATCCCACGTTGCTGTGGCTGCGGTGTAGGCTGGCACTTGTAGCTCCAATTCTACCCTAACCTGGAACTTCCATGTGCTGCAGATGTGGCCCTAAAAAAGAAAAAAAAAAAGTAAAGAAAAATAAAATAAAAATTTCCAATTGTTTCGTAGATTGATCAATTTTTCATTGACAATATGTCAAGGATACGTATCAATGTCAGTTTCTTGGTTGTGATACTATATCTTTGGGGGATACTAGATACTAGGGGAAGAGTTTATGAGATCTCTATTATTATTAATTTTTTTTTGTCTTTTTAGGGCCGCACCTGTGGCATATGGAGGTTCCTAGGCTAAGTGCCTAACTGGAGCTATAGCTGCTGGCCTATGCCACTGCCACAGCAACGCCAGATCTGAGCCACATCATGGTTCCTAGTTGGACTCCGAGCCTGGGAACCCACATGCCGTGGGTGTGGCCCTAAAAAGGTAAAAAGGACAAAAAAGAAACTAAACTAAATACAGCATATTTCTTATCCTTCATATTACAAAATAAAAATTAGATATTCTGGTATCCAAAATCTTACCTATTCCGAAAAAAAAAAAAATTAAGGTACTGCTCATAAAACATGTCTTAAGTATGCTATTCAAAAAAACATAACATAATTTAGTCATACTTACATTCAAAGCAAAATGGATACAACCTATGTTAGCTTTTTGCTTACTTGTTTTTTAGGGCCTCGGCTGTGCCATATGGAAGTTCCCAGGCTAGGGGTGGAATGGAAGCTGCAGCTGCCAGCCTATGCCACAGCCACAGCAATGAAGGATCTGAGCCACATCTGTGACCTATACCAGAGCTCACATCAATGCAGGATCCATAACCCACTGAGGGAGGTCAGGGATCAAACCCACATGCTCATGGATACTAGTTGGGTTTGTAACCTGCTGAGCCACAGCGGGAACTCCCCAATCTATGTTAGCTTTTAAAGTGTTTTATCTGCTATAAGATTTGAGGGGGAGTTCCCTGGTAGCTCAGTCTGTTAAGGATCCAGCATTGTCACTGCAGTGGCTCAAGTCACTGCTGTGGCTCAGGTTTGATCCCTGGAACTTCTGCATGCTGTGGTGTGGTGCCCCCTTGCCACCCCACCAAAAAAAAAAAAAAAAGATTTGAGAAATATACATACTTAGAGGAATTTAGAGGGATTACATATTTAGAAGAATTCTTTTTGTAGAGGTAGTATTAGTATGTGTTTATCAAAAAGAGTCACCTCAGCTATAAAAGTGACATACCTAGAAGCCTGGACTCCACATCTTATTTAATTTATTATTGTTTTAAAATATATTCTGATCTCTTTTTTCTTCTTTTTTTTTTAGGGCTGCACCCGCAACTTATGGAGGTTCCCAGGCTAGGGGTCTAACAGGAGCTGTAGCCACCGGCCTATGCCACAGCCACAGCAATGCAGGATATAAGCTGCGTTTGCAACCTACACCACAGCTCACGGCAACGCCGGATCCTTAACCCACTGAGCAAGGCCAGGGATCAAACCCACAACCTCATGGTTCCTAGTCGGATTCTTTAACTGCTGAGCCACGACAGGAACTCCAAATATATTCTGATTTTATTAGAGGAGGAAAAGATGATCAGGTATAGAAAGGTCACACAGAAAATAAAGACAAATATTGGCCTTCAAGAATCCTGCTCCCAGGAGTTCCCTGGTGGTCTAGTGGTTAGGATTTAGCACTTCCATTGGCTTAGGTTCAGTCCCTGGTCTGGGAACGGAGATGCCACATTCTGCCAAAAAATGAAAAAAGAATATGCCTGCTCCCAATCCTGACCAAATCTAGTACATTTAACCAAAAATAAGTCTCTACAAAGAGTTGATGAAATGCTCTGTGATAACTCTTCAAAGTGACATCATCAAATGAGCATCCATTTTGGACCCAAAAAAATAGAATGTGGAACATTAAAGTAAGTTTAAGGTATACAAATAGTTGATTTGATAATAATTACATAGTACAGTATGATTGCCACTGTAGTGTTAGTGAACACCCCCTCATACCACATAGTTGTCATTCTCTTTTCATAGTAAGAATATTTAAGATACTGTTTCTTAGCAACTTGGAAGTTTAAAATACAGTTTTGTTGACTATAATCACTATGCTGTACATTAGATCCTCAGAATTTTCTTCTAATTGTAGAAGAAAGTATAGATCCTCAGAATTTCTTCTAGTTGCAACTTTGTACCCTTTAAAGATATCTCTCCAGGACTTCCTATTGTGGCTCAGCCAGGTAAGAAACTGACTAGTATTCATGGAGACGCAGATTTGATCCCTATCCACCTTCAGTGGGTTAAGGATCTGGTGTTGCTGCAAGCTGTAGTGTAGGTCGCAGACACAGCTTGGATCTGCCGTTGTTGTGGCAGATCTGATTCCACCCCTGGCCTGGTAACTTCCAAATGCTGTGGGTGCACTCCTAAAAAGACAAATATTATAGGATTTCCTGTAGTGGTGCAGCAGAAACGAATCCAACTAGGAATCATGAGGTTGTGGGTTCGATCCCTGGCCTTGCTCAGTGGGTTAAGGATCCGGCGTTGCTGTGAGCTGTGGTGTAGGTGGCAGACGTGGCTCGGATCCCGCGTTGCTGTGGCTGTGGTGTAGGCCAGTGGCTGCAGCTCTGATTAGACCCCTAGCCTGGGAATCACCATATGCTGCGAGTGCGGCCCTAGAAAAGACAAACAAAGCATTTCAGAATTGTCCCTTTTCCGTTTTTTTTTTTTTTTTTTTTGTCTTTTTAGGGTAGCACACAGGTTAGGGGTTGAACTGGAGCTGTAGCTGCTGGCCTCTAGTACAGCAACGCCAGATCCCAGCCGAGTCTGCGAACGACACCACAGCTCACGGCAATGCCAGATCCTTAACCCTGGGGGCCACCAGGGAACTCAAGAGTTGTCTAGAATTGTCTTAAAGTTGGACTACTGAGGTTACCAGTTCCCATCTTCCAAGGCATGGGGACAAACCTGGGGGCATTAATGGCCCCCTGAACTGCTGTGCTGTGGTTGCAGGAGCATGGCCCAGAGAATGAGCCTTCGGAGAAAGCCCTGAGGCAGGGGAAAAAAGTAAAGTGGTCTCTTTCCATGGTCTGGGAGTGTCCATCACAGCTGTAGCTGCAGTCAGAGGTTGGCCAAGGGACACCATAGGCCTCTACTGGTGTCTCCAACTCTGATCTGCCTCCTGTATTCTCAGGCTCGCTAACCACGTAGTCACCTATGACAGACACTCCAACAGTCACTGTTCTTTTTCCTCTTTTTTTAAATCACAGTGGGAGAGCTGTTAAGAGTGTGAGGTGAATAAGAGGCTTAAACTGCTAAGTTTCCAGAGGAGAGACGACTGGAACAGAGCTTAGGCATTTTTTTTTTTTTTTTTTTGTCTTTTTGCCTTTTCTAGGGCCGCACCCGCCGCATATGGAGGGTCCCAGGCTAGGGGTCTAACAGGAGCTGTAGCCGCCGGCCTACACCACAGCCACGGCAACACGGGATCCGAGCCGCATCTGCAACCTACACCACAGCTCACAGCAACTCCGGATCCTTAACCCACTGAGCAAGGCCAGGGATCGAATCCGCAACCTCATGGTTCCTAGTTGGATTCTTTAACCACTGAGCCACAACGGGAACTCCGAGGCATTTATTTTTAAATTTTTTTATTTTTTGCTTTTTAGGGCTGCACCCGTGGCATATGGAAGCTCCCAGGCTACAGCTGCCAGCCTGCACCACAGTCATGGCAATGCGGGATCTGAGCCATGTCTGTGACCTACACCACAGCTCATGGCAACGCTGGATCCTTAACCCGCTGGGTGAGGCCAGGGATTGAACCTGCGTTCTCATGGTTCCTAGTCAGATTTGTTTCCACCACGCCACAGTGGGAACTCCCAGAGCTTAGGCATTTAGGGGGAGGACTGTGACATTCTAGAGGCTTAATTTCCATCCAAGGAATACTGGGACTGAGATAGGACTTAATGGCAAGGATGTGATGTTGTGTGTGTGTCTGTGTGTGTGGTGTGTGTGTGTGTGTGTTAAAGCACTCAGAGGTGCATTTGTCTGTGAAAAATCATTACTCAGCATTATATGGAATATAAATTTGGCTGTGAATTTATTATAGAAGGAGGGTTAGGGAGATTTGAAATGACCTTCAGGGCAAATAAAACTCACTTGGTGCTGTGAATTGTCTGCATTTGAATAGAGGAAGCCCGGGCACTTCCATATTAAAGTCTATTAGTTTGGAGTTTCCACTGTGGTGCCGTAGGTTAAGAATCCAACTGTAGCAGCTTGGGTCACTATGGGGGCAAGGATTCAATCCCTGGCCTGGAAACTTACATATACTGTGGGTATGACCATTAAAAAAAATCTGTTAGTTTATTAGTCCATTTAAGAACAGAATCCCTGAGTTTTGTTTTTGTTTTTGCTTTTTAGAGTCGTACCCGGGGCATATGGAAGTTCCCAGGCGAGGGGTCTAAACGGAGCTACAGCTGTGGGCCTACACCACAGCTACAGCAATGCAGGATCCGAGCTGCACAGCTCACGGCAATGCTGGAGACTTAACCCACTGAGCGAGGCCAGGGATCGAACCCGCACCCTCACGGATCCTAGGAGGGTTCGTTAACTGCTGAGCAACGAAGGGAATTACCCAGAACGCCTGAGATTTCGCTGGACACATACTACCCATCTAATGGCAATATTCTCCAGTCAAACATGCAGCTGGACGTGGGATGTGATTAAATCATCCCCAGTGGAAAAATGGCAAAAGTGGTCCAAGAGTCCTTTATTTTTTTTTTAATTTTTTTTGTCTTTCCAGGACTGCACCCGCAGCATATGGAGGTTCCCAGGCTAGGGGTCTAACAGGAGCTCTAACCGCCGGCCTTCGCCACAGCCACAGCAACGTGGGATCCGAGCCGCGTCTGCAACCTACACCACAGCTCACGGCAACGCCGGATCCTTAACCCACTGAGCAAGGCCAGGGATCGAACCTGTAACCTCATGGTTCCTAGTCGGATTCATTAACCACTGAACCATGACAGGAACTCCCAAGAGTCCTTTAAAAAGCAATTTTTGCCCTTTGTGTTTTTTCTTTCCCCCTTCCTACAGGCTGAAACACAGATATAATTCTGGTCAGTGTGCTTTGTTCATGAGGATGAAGACAAGTAATTTGGATCTGGGGGAAAATGGTGAAGGAACCTCACTGGGCAGAACGACCCTGTACCACCTTCCCTTTTTCTTTTTTTTTTTTTTTTTTGCCTGAGTCCACAGCATTTGGAAGTTCCTGGGCCAGGGATTAAGCTCCTGGCACAGCAGCGACCTGCTGTGTCACAAGGGAACTCCTACCCTGCCTAAGCTTGATTGCTCACTTCTGGAAGACGAGTCTCAGCAGAAGAGATTCCCCAAGCCCCTACCCAAAAGTTCTCAAAGAACTTACACCGCCTGCAAAAAAAAGCCAACTCCTTGGGCATGGCATAAGAGATCTTCAAGACCTGATGCTTTGCCAGTTTGTTCTCATCCAGGTTTCCCCTCCCATCCTAGGATCACGTCAAAACAAAATAGGTGCTGTAATCTGAACATTCTCACCTTTGGAACTACACCTTCATTGAGGTAACTTCTCAGCATTTCCAACTTCATCTATGACCAAGTGACCCAACTTGGCTATTTACAGAGTCCAAGGCCCTTCAGGAATTACCTGCAAGAGATATCAGACAATACTGCCTTTTTCCACTGGGGTTTCTAAGCTGGCAGGATGTGGCTCTGGGGAGCCCTGGCAATCATTTGGGGCTGCCATGTGATCCAATCTAGCCTGACAGATAGTACAGCAAAGACTGCTATTCCTACCACAATGTCCTTTACCAGGATTCTATAAGAGGGAACTCTTGACTTTCATTTATTATTTATTTATTCATTTATTTAGTCTTTTTAGGGCCGTACTTGGGGGCATATAGAGGGTCCCAGGCTAGGGGTAAATCGGAGCTGCAGCTGCTGGCCTATGCCAGAGCCAACAGCAACACCAGATCCGAACCACATCTGCGACCCACACCACGGCCCACGGCAAGCGAGGCCAGGGATCGAAACCTGCGTCTACATGGATGCTAGTCAGTTTCGTTTCCCCTGAGCCACAATGGGAACTCCAACCCTTAATGATACCTGTTGATCCAGGATAAAGACTACTTCTTCCAGGCACACATATAGGTGTGGCTTTGTGGTCAAGATCTGGCCGAGGTTATGTGACCGGAAGTGAGGTACACAACTTCTCTTACAGGGGTCATGACCTCCCCTTCCCTTCTTCCCTTCCTTTTGGCTAGATATCCACATGAGAGTGGACCAGCACGGACCATGTGAATAAGGACAACACCCTAGGGTAGCAGAACAGGAAAACAAAAAAGCCTGGGTCTCAGGCAACTTCCTACATCAGGGCCAACATAACAGACCAGAGTTTTATGTGCGAAATGTCTATCTTATTAAAACAGCTATAGGAGTTCCCGTCATGGTACAGCAGAAACAAATCCGACTAGGAACCATGAGGTTGCGGGTTCGATCCCTGGTCTCGCTCAGTGGGTTAAGAATCCGGTGTTGCCATGAGCTGTTGGTCGCAGACGTGGCTCGGATCCTGTGTTGCTGTGGCTGTGGTGTAGGTCGACAGCTGTAGCTCCAATTAGACCCCTAGCCTGGGAACCTCCATATGCTGCGGGTACAGCCCTAAAAAGACAAAAGACAAAAAAAAAAAAAAGAGAGAGGGATGGCGGAGGAGTAAGACTTGGTGTTCACCTTCTCCCACAAACACATATACAGTAGCTCATTTGACCCATTTAAATCACATCCTGTTACTTAACTGTTCTCATGCTAATTATCATGAGGAAATTAAATTCTCAAGTGTCAACTCTGCCTTTGTTCTGAGGTACTCATTAATATTTACGTTTCTTTCAGATGATAAATATTCACAATTTCTTTAGCTCTATTTTAATAATACCTTTCCTTCCTTATAAACATTTGAGCAATATGTCTTGTGCAAAATGCTAATTCCCTTCTGTGAAACTGTTCTTGGGACTCTGCCACAAGTGCTCTCACCCTGGGTGTGTGGATGAACTTCAGAAGTGTCATAACACCTTTGAAATTGTGAAACCATAAACTTGTACAGGTTTTTGGGGAACGAGTAAAAACTTTCATCAGATTCTCAAGAAGATCCAGGTACAAAACAGAAAAAAACAAAAACACAACAAACACTCCTCAAACAGAGGAGATATAAGGGAATTATAATTTAAATTTAATCCTAAACCCAAATTAGCTAAATCAGTCATATTTTATCCTTTTGAAAATACCAATGCAACTTCTCGTTTGAATATTTAAAGTACCTGAAATAATCTGGGTTCTCTGAGCTCTTCCAAATACATGGAGACAGATGCAAAGATAAGATCATCCTGGAGCTCCCGTTGTGGCTCAGTGGTTAATGAATCCGACTAGGAACCATGAGGTTGCGGGTTCGATCCCTGGCCTTGCTCAGTGGGTTAAGGATCCGGCATTGCCGTGAGGTGTGGTGTAGGTGGCAGATGTGGCTCAGATCCCGCGTTGCTGTGGCTGTGATATAGGCCAGTGGCTACAGCTGCAATGGGATCCCTAGCCTGGGAAGCTCCATATGCCACAGGTACGGCCCTAAAAAGCAAAAAAAAAAAATCATCCTAAGACTTACAAATAGTAATCCTGCAAATGACATTATATTGAGCACTTGCCAAAATTGTGCTGATTCACTGCAAAATTGAGACAAAAGTGCTTTCCTGTGATGAAGGGATTTCAACACTGCTAGTGTCACTCATTCTGTAAGCAAGAGTTTTATACATTTAGCGGCAACTAAATTGAAAGGTCAGAAGGCCTGGGGTTCTCGTGTCACTCACTCTGTAAGCAAGGGTTTTATACATTTATCAGCAACTAAATTAAGAGGTCAGAAGGCCTGGGGTTCTCGTGTCACTCACTCTGTAAGCAAGGGTTTTATACATTTATCAGCAACTAAATTAAGAGGTCAGAAGGCCTGGGGTTCTAGTGCCAATTTTATTTGTAACTAACCACATACAAATCACTTATCTATAAAATAAAAGTTAGCATCTATTCCCTAATTCACAAATATATCATGAAACCAATCCTTTCTAAGAAAACCTCTTTGTAAACCAATCTTTTTCGATTAATTAGCTTCTAACTAACTCAAAGGTTGAGAAGGACAAATTAGAGAATTGTTTAGCAGTCCAGTTGCATATTGTAATTCTGCAGATAAATAGCGCGGTTGTGGTCAGCACTGTCCTGTTTCAATCTTACCAAGCAAAAAGCTATAAACAAGAAGTTAATGGTGAACTTAAGCTGGCCAAAAAATACTACTACTAAGAAATAGCTTTCCTTGGAGTTCTCATCGTGGCTCAGTGGTCAATGAACCTGACTAGCATCCATGAGGACATGGGTTTGATCCCTGGCCTCACTCAGTGGGTTAAGGATCTGGCATTGCTGTGAGTTGTGGTGTAGGTCGAAGACGTGGCTCAGATCCTGCGTTGCTGTGGCGTAGGCCGGTGGCTACGGCTCCGACTGGACTCCTAGCCTACTGCTGCGGGTGCAGCCTTAAAAGACAAAATAATAATAATAATAATAATAAAATAAAGAAAAAGAAACAGCTTTTCTTGTTAAGACCAGTGCTTGTTGATAGCCCTGGGATCAAATGGAACAAACAAAAATAAAGTATGTTTGCTGTTTTGAAGGGGCACATGCTGCTAGGGTAAGAATCTTATTTCACTAAATAAAATGAGAAGAATTTTGTTTCACTAAATAATGTGAAACAGTCCACCTGTGGACTTTCAGGTGGCCATAACGGCAAAGAAAACATTATTTATGTATTTGGGTTTTTTAAACCCTTTTCTCTCTCCCTCCCTTTTTGGATTCAAAATTCTGCTCCCCACTCCAGAACACCTCAGTACTCCACTAGGGTGAAAGAAATGTTAGCACTTGGTCATTAGAGGATAAACACAGAAGAGGAATTAGCATGTTATTGAACAAAGATTCAAGAAGATAATTCAAAGTGGGTATGGAAAAATTTATAGATCAGAAGTATCTATATTTATACGGCATTTATCACGTGTAGGTACGGTGACAATCATGGGTATTAACAAAAAAAGTAAGCACCTATGTATTCTCGTAATTAAAATGTCAATTTTGTATAACTGAGTCTGCATCTGGACCTTCCCTTATTACGGTGATACATAAATAAGTAAACAGCAAATAAAAAAGCAAACAAAAGACTGGAGCATGGTTCACAGAGAAATATAGAACAGATATTAATAACCTAATAATATCACCATGTATATCACTGCTTAGGGAAATATTTTAGAGGAAACATACTTTCACTATTGGCCCCAAATGCCATCGTCCACTTATGTTCTTAAAGTGTCAACTTTTAATACAAAAATACCTTCAAGCTGATCATTTACAGTGACTTATAAAACTGACAGAATATTGCAATGCTACATAAAACAATTCTATTCACAGCTTAAAGTTTTAAAGTTCTCTGCTGGCACTTGATCTGAGAGTTGATAGGCTCAATAACTACTACTGATCTCAATAAAACACTGTTTTTAGTTTATATGTATTTTCAAAACCAGCATCATCTCACAAAAATCACTTCCTGAAGAATCCTTTAAGACAAACACCAAAACTATACAGCCAAACTATTCTAGGAATGCATACAAACTTTTTAAGACAAAGCATGACCAATGGATAAAAATTTACATTACCCAATCATATGTCCAGTGAAAAAAAGGACTGTCCCTCTGATTCACTGAAGCATCTATCAGGTGTAGATAAAAAAATATGGCAAGTTACCCATCGTTTTTTGGTTTAAAAGGGTGTCCAAATAGTTGGTGATACTTCTAGAACGGATGTTTTTTGGATAGAAAAATGGTCACATTTAGCAAATACTCATTTTATATTCCAAAAATAAAAATGAAATTTCTTTTAAAAGAGTGGAATCCTGATTTCTCTGAGTGCTTAAGACCATTCTGCGTATTATCAAAATGAAATCACTATTTAATAACCTTAATATTTATATATGACCACTTTTTCTTCTTTGCAGAAACTAAAACAAATTTTAACACACTCTACTATCTTAGAATACTAAAACCTGACTAGTTCCAAATTTGGGAAGTCTACTACTTTCATTATTCTGAAGGAAAATATGAACCTTCAAAACCCTACCAACAGTTTCTAGTCCAATTTTCTATGAGAAAATTAAAAACCTAACCTCCTCATAACACTAAATAGAATTAACGTGTTAAATCAAAACATAAACAGTGTAACTAATCAAAACAATTCACTGGTGCAATAAATACTTGAACAAAGGAAAAAAACCACCAAGCATTCTAATCAATTATATGGTTCATTTTTTTGCATATTTTAATCTTGACTTTCAGCACAGTAAACTATAATATAAGTTGATTTCATGGACTGTTTAAATTTTGTGACATTACATTAGCAAAACATTACCCTTTCTAAACCAAATCTGCAGTCCTCGTCAACTTTTTTTTTTCAGGAAAAGGAAAGGACATGGTTTTCACATATATTCCACAGCAGTAGAAATATCTCAGTATTTCAAAATATTTACAAAGAACCCTGCTGATCCTGTGCATTTCGCTGAGGTGCTACCTGTACCCAGACTTCATCATCAGTAAAAGAACTTGAACTTCCCGACTCAGAGTCCAGCTCACTGAATCCATCTAAGTCCCATTCAGTACTAGACTCACTCCGTGCATCGTCTTCCTCAGTGATGAAACTCTGACCAGGTTCAAGGCAGGAAGGATAAACTCGAGCACAGAGGCAAATAAAGCCAGAGTCAAACTGCAAAAGGCCTAACATGGTACCTATATTAATCCACTGGTCTTCCCTAGTATCATATTCATACACAGTCACCCGGTTTTTTTTCCACTGTGGGGTTGTGGAAGTGATGAGGAGCAGCTTTTGGCCATGATTGACAATCTGGTAGTTGTGGGTCTCAGAGTCCAGGGGAATATTACTAATCCGCCTCCATTCTCCCCTGGCTGGGTTATACACCTTCATGACTGGGATGTCACAGATACAATAGATCTCATCATTGAAGACACAGGCCTCCTGAAAGTCACTGCGTTTAAGGGAAGCACAGTTCAGCCACATATTATGGCTGGGATCATAGCAGAGCATGCGCTTACTGTTCACAGCGTAAAGATAGTTCTGAACCACTATCAGTTCAAAGGAATAGAAGGAATGGGGTACAGGCGCCACTAAGGCCCACTGGTTTCTCTGAACACTGTAGCACTCAACTTCCTTTAATTTAACTCCAGTAACAGGGTCCCGCCCACCCAAAATGTAAATGTAGCCATTGAGGTAGGCCACATCCATGCCCTCGCGGCACAGCAGGCGGTCTGCCAGTTGCTGCCAACTGTTCTGGGCTGGTTTATACACCCAGAGGTCTTTCCTGGGCTGGGCGGCCAGATAGATGTCATGGTCGGGAGAGACACAGACAGCTGAGGAGGTGATAGTCTTAGTATGAGCCAAGCTGGTCAAAGGTGATGGCATTGTGTAAATGTCCCCTGAGTATGGGTCATAGCACAGAAACGGATCTCTGGGATGGCCAAAGAAGATCACCATCTCCTTGGCACACATACCCAGCCTCTGGGGTGGATTTTCTGCTATGGAGACAACAGAACTGCCGCTGCTGCTCTCTGGCTTTGGCACCAGAGACTTGTACAACATGTCACCATATCGCATCTGCAGGACCCCTTCCATGAGGTCCAGACAGTACTTCTTCACAATAGGTTTGGTTAACAGCCCTTCCAGGTATTCCTGATCTTTATCAGTGAAGTGTGTCCAGCGGACACACTTGAAGACTTCGGCAGCGCTGGGACCCCGTTCCTTGGGAGCCGCCTCCAACCACTGCACCGCAACGTGACACACTGTCCGCTCACTCTCAATGTCTAGACTATCCAGACGCAGGACAGCCAGCAGCTGCGCCAGGGTCAGATCGGCCAGAGACTCCTCCCGAATCGAACCCATACGGCTGAGCTGCTTAAAGTTGTGGGCTATAAAGGACTGCGCCTGCGACCGCAGCTTGTGATGGTCGAAGGCGTCGGCGAACTTGAGGATGGCCGTGCAGTTGGCCAGGTCAAGGCGGCGGGCTAGGAAGGAGGCACAGGCTTCCCGCACATACTCGAGCTGCAGCATGTCGGAGGCCGCGTAAAGGCGCTGCACGTTGG
>PVHT020004944.1:20571480-20613119 GCA_004024745.2 Catagonus wagneri
GTGGCTCAGATCTGCTGTGGCTGTGGGCCGGCAGCTGTAGCTCCGATTTGACCCTAGCCTGGGAACCTCCATATGCTGCAGGTATGGCCCTAAAAAGACAAAAGACAAAAAAAAAAAGAAAAAAAAAAATTGGTGTGCCTGTAAGCTCAAATTATTATGACACTGTCATAGTGATTTCATCATCTGGAAATTACATTAAAAGGATTATTACTCTTATTGATAATCACATTAAATTTAGAGATTAATTGGATTAACTGGAGGCTAGCATACAAAGATGGAAGACGGAGTTATTATTTTTCTTTCTTTTTTTTTTTTGGTCTTTTTAGGGCCGTACCCCTCAGCATATGGAGGTTCCCAGGCTAGGGATCCAATAGGAGCTGTAGCCTCTGGCCTACACCACAGCCACAGCAATGCCAGATCTCAGCCACATCTGCGACGAAAACCACAGCTCAAGGGAACGCTGGATCCTCAACCCACTGAGCGAGGCCAGGGATCAAACATGTGACCTCATGGATGTTAGTCAGATTTGTTTTTGCTGAGCCACAACAGGAACTCCCAGGTTTTAATGTTTTACTGCAACACTTTTCCATACCATTTTCAAACTTTTTCCTTTCATTAATACGGGACGTTTTCTTTCTTTCCAATAAGCTGGTCTGTGCTTAGGAGACCATACAAATAT
Source organism: Catagonus wagneri (assembly GCA_004024745.2). Taxonomy (NCBI): domain Eukaryota; kingdom Metazoa; phylum Chordata; class Mammalia; order Artiodactyla; family Tayassuidae; genus Catagonus; species Catagonus wagneri. The sequence goes on from PVHT020004944.1 coordinate 20,572,160, forward strand.
GACTGTCCTCATTCTGAGTCTGGTATGCTAGTTTAGTTAGTAATAACGTGTTATTATTTTACGTCAAAGTCAGATATTTTATAACTATAAAAGCCAGTTAAGGAGTTCCCTGGTGGCTCACTGGGTTAAGGATCAGGTACTGTTATTGCTGTGGCATAGGTTCGATCCCTGGCCCAGGAAATTCCTCATGCTGCCCTCCCCATCCTCTGCCTCCAAAGAAGCCAGTTAACCTGCGTCTGTTTCATGAATGAATACTATACTGAGGAAAATTATGCACCCTCCTAAAAAACAGTACTGGTTGTAAGAACTATCACCATGACTAGAAAAACAACTGAAAGGCTTGGTATAATTAGAACAATATGGCCAAACATGTTTGGTTATTATTGCGTGTTTCCTGGGGAAAGGAAAGTTAGTCAAACTTTTTTTTGGGGGGGGGGGAGTTATGCACTCGTGGCATATGGAGGTTCCCGGGCTAGGGGTCTAATCAGAGCTACAGCCGCCAGCCACAGCCACAGCTACAGCCACAGTCATAGCAACGCGGGATCCAAGCTGCATCTGCGACCAACACCACAGCTCATGGCAACACTAGATCCTTAGCCCACTGAGCAAAAGGAGGGATCAAACCCACAACCTCATGGTTCCTAGTTGGATTCGTTTCCGCTGTTCCACGGGAACTCCCCCTTTTTTAAAAAAATTATTTTTTTATTTTACTTTATCTTTCTAGTCAATCTTTTCTCCTTTTCAACAAGGCTATTATGTTCCTACACAAGACAGCCTTAAATTGCTGAGAAGACAGAGGAAGTGGCTTAAGACACAGAGGAATTTCTAAATATGTTAAAAACAGACATTTCCTCTGTAAAGTCAGGACTTTAACTAGCTGTATAGAATAAGACAAAAGCAAGTCAAAGAAGCCCAAGAGGATGGACTGGGAATTTGGGGTTAACAGATGCAAACTATTGCCTTTGGAATGGATAAGCACTGAGAGCTGTATAGCACTGGGAACTCTATCCAGTCACTTATGATGGAGCCTGATAATGTGAGAAAAAGAATGTATATATGTATGTGTGACTGGGTCACCTTGCTGTACAGTACAAAACTGACAGAACGCTGTAAACCAGTTATGATGAAAAAAATAAAGATCATTTAAAAAAAAAAGGAGAGAGAGAGAGAGAGGGAGTTCCCTTCATGGCGCAGTGGTTAACTAATCCGACTAGGAACCATGAGGTTGTGGGTTCGATCCCTGGCCTTGCTCAGTGGGTTAAGGATCCGGCATTGCTGTGAGCTGTAGTGTAGGTCACAGACGCGGCTCGGATCCCGCGTTGCTGTGGCTGTGGCGAAGGCCGGCAGCTACAGCTCCTGTTAGACCCCTAGCCTGGGAACCTCCATATGCCGCGGGTGCGGCTCTAGATAAAAAAGGCAAAAAGATAAAAAAAAAAAAAAGAGAGAGAGAAGCCTGAGATATTACATGGTACCAAGGACAAGGATCAAAAGCTTTATCACCTTTTTTCCCACATAGTCCTTAATGGGAACCAGTTCACTTTCCCTGTCAGTGGAAGCAAATGGGAAGTTTGTCTGTGCCCCAACATTAATGCGTCATTGTCAGTGATCCCACCAACATGGGATTTAGTGACGTTAACGTTCAAACCCAAAGGACTGGGTCTTTTCCTCAACAGCTTAGTTGTAACACTTTAATCTAATGAACACACGCAGTGGTAGGCAGAGTTCCAAGATGCCCTCTGGTGGAGTTCCTATTGTGGCTCAGTGGTTAATGAACCCAACTGGTATCCATGAAGACACAGTTTCAATCCTTGGCCTTGCTCGGTGGGTTAAGGATCCGGCATTGCCATGAGCTGTGGTGTAGCTCGAAGACACGGCTCGGATTCCGAGTTGCTGTGGCTGTGGTGTAGGCTGGCAGCTGAAGCTCCAATTCGAGCCCTAGCCTGGGAACCTCCATATGCTGGGGGTGCCGCAGTAAAAGGAAAAAAAAAAGGGAAAAGAAAATACATGAACACATTATGACTGTATAACAAAAGAATTTGGAATTTAAAAGATAGCTATTTCACAGATTCACAAAGAGAATAGACTTGTGGCTACCAGGGGGGACATGGGAAGGAGTGGGATGGACTGGGAGTTTGGGGTTAGTAGATGCAAACTGTTACATTTAGAATGGATAAGTAACTGAGGTCCTGCTGTACAGCAAAGGGAACTATATCCAGTCTCCTAGGATGGACCATGATGGAAAAGAATGTAAAAAAAGAATGTTTAACTGAGTTGCTTTGAAGTAGAGCAGAAACTGACACAACACTGTAAATCAACTATACTTAAAATATATATATATATATATATATATATATATATATTTTTTTTTTTTGGAGGTCCCGTCATAGCTCAGCGGTTAACGAATCTGACTAGCAACCATGAGGACACGGGTTCGATCCCCGGCCTTGCTCAGTGCGTTAAGGATCCGACATTGCCGTGAGCTGTGGTGTAGGTCGCAGATGTGGCTTGGATCCCGCATTGTTGCGGCTGTGGCTTAGGCCGGCGGCCACAGCTCCGATTTGACCCCTAGCCTGGGAACCTCCACATGCTGTGGCTGTTGCCCTAAAAAGCAAAAAAAATTAAAAAATATATGTATATATATTAAAAAATAAAATAAGACAGCTGTTTCAAAACTGGCATATTCTTACCAGCAAACGAATAAAAACGTTTGCAAATTCTGGGTACTAACATAAACTATCACAATGACTTTAAATTACTCGGTAATATTTCAGAGATTACTATCTAGAATTTGACGGTTCTTCCTTGAAAATCAAAGGTACATGAAGCACATTCAGTGATATTACCTTAATATTACGAACTTCGTATGCTATCCTGTGGTCAGTGACTCTATCCTGGGTGAAATTATAGGTTCGGATTCTCTCTGACTGGGCTCTTGTTCCCACCTGTGCCATAACAAAAAGCAATTTATATTTTAACCTTATAATTACCTTTACTACAATAGAAAAAGTACATGTAAATGACTTCTATTTTAACAGTTTAAATATTTTTTAAATTCATATATTCATGCAGCAGAAATTAAGGGAACACTGAAAATTAGGTATTATAAGAAATTTTATTTTTATTTTATGTTTTTTTTGCTTTTTAGGGCCATACCCGCAGCATACGGAGGCTCCCAGGGTAGGGGTCGAACTGGAGCTGTAGCAGCCAGCCTACATCACAGCCACTGCAATGCCAGATCCGAGTGAGCCACGTCTACGACCTACACCACAGCTCATGGCAATGACGGATCTTTAACCCACCAAGTGAGGCAAGGGATCAAATCCGCAACCTCATGGTTCCTACTTGGATTTGTTTCCGCTGCACCATGAGGGGAACTCCTATAATAAAAATTTTTTTTAAAAATTCATATATTCAAAATGACAAGGAACAAGAATGGGCAGAACTTATTAAGACTAGAGGTTTGTAAAGCTTAGTTATGGGATAAGAATTAGTGTCTCTTTGGTACTTTAAAACATTTAAAACCAAATTATCTTTCTATCTCAGTCAGTTCTTCCTCATGGTTTCTATCCACAACATTCCCTTTGATCTAAGTAGGAAACTTGACACCTCCACTTTAATAAACATTTCTCGGGGAGCAGGCTTTGTTATAGGCACCTAACCGACCTTAACGACCTTCAACACGCCCATTCTCCAACTGCCCACTTCCAACAGATCTTTTATTATATCCTTCTCCATTTCTATTATCATGCAAAGGCTCATTACTTTCACATAGTCTTGTGAAAAATCTCCTGATTTATCTTTCATTTCTGTGCTGATATTGTGTTGCCCTGCTTAGCTTTCCTAAGACAGTTTTCTCGAATCTGATTAGCATGCATGAGGATGCAGTTTAGATCCCTGGCCTTGCTCAATGGGTTAAGGATCCGGCGTTGCCGTGAGTTGTGCTGTAGGTCACAGATGTGGCTCGGATCTGGCATTGCTGTGGCTGTGGTGTAGGCCGGCGGCTACAGCTCCAATTCAACCCCTAGCCTGGGAACTTCCTGAAACTAGCTGGGTGCGGGCCTAAAAAAGCAACAAACAAAACAAAAAGATTCTAAAGCTTAAACTAAGATACATGGAATCATGGAGATTATGTTTTGTTTGTTTGTCTTTTTAGGGTGGCACCTGAGGCATATGGAGGTTCCCAGGCTAGGGATCAAATTGCAGCTGCAGCCACTGGCCTATGCCACAGGCACAGCAACACTGGATCCTTAACCCACTGAGCGAGGCCAGGGATCAAACCTGCATCCTCATGGATGCTAGTCAGATTCATTTCCACTGAGCCACAAGGGGAACTCTGGAGATTACGTATTTTCAAAACATTCTCCAGACCATCCATTCTGCACCCAGCCAGGTTTGTAAACTACTATCCCAAAGCACCATATTAATGCCTAGGATCCCACCTAGATCAGTTAGTTACATCGGAATCTCTGGGGTGAGGCCTAGACATCTACAAGGCTCTCTAGGTGATAACTGGAGCCAGGGTTGAGAACCTGTATAATGCCGTCTACATAAAAGCTACTGTAATTATTAGCTGAAGAAAACTCCCAAGCATTAGAAACACCTACTAAAAAATTTCACACAGGGAGTTCCCGCTGTGGCTTAGTGGGTTACAAACCCAGCTAGGATCCATGAAGATCCGGGTTCCATCCCTGGCCTCGCTCAGTGGGTTAAGGATTCGGCCTTGCCATGAGCTGTGGTGTAGGTGGCAGACGCGGCTCACATCTGGCGTTGCTGTGGCTGTGGTGTAGGCCACAGCTGCAGCTCCAATTTGACCCCTAGCCCGGGAACTTCCATATGCCACAGATGCAGCACTAAAAAGACAAAAAAAAAAAAAAAAAAAAAAAAAAAAAAAAAAAAAAAAAAAAAAAAAAAAAAAAAAAAAAAAAAAAAAAAAAAAAAAAAAAAGCAATGGCTTGTGAATAAGCATTCCAGTCTGCAAATGTTATACCAATACTGTGCCACAAACTGAGATTACCACAAACAGAATTAATATGTTATTCATCCTGTCACTTTTACTACTTGCAAGTTAGAATGTGGGTAACAGAAACAAGAAGTATGAAAGATTAGGACATTTAGATGAAAAATATAATAAATGTTTGGTTTATACAATTCATTGTCCCAAAGGCCACAAAATCGTCCAAATTTACTGTAGCACTACTATCTGCAAATAACTCAAAAAACAGTTATTTTTGGGTTTCACTTTCTCTTCCAATGTTTCTTAAAGGAAAACTTTTCCTTTTTTAGATTTTAAAATCATGATACTTTGTTTACTTAACACAATGACATTTATTCATTTTGCTTAAAATGTATCTATATATTTGAATAAATAATACTATAAATGTGTATAGTACAAAATTCAAAAAGAACAAGGGCAAACAGCAAAAAATAAATCTCTTCTACTTCTTGTTCTCAGAATGCAGCAGAAGCGATTGCTATTACTGGTCTATGGCAGTGCCAGATATTTTTTGATCCCACATAAAGTTTTAGTAAAAGCATAGTTTTTTAATTAATTAATTAATTATTCTTAATGGATTTTATTTCAATTATAGGTGTACATAAATCATCACAAGTAAAAGCATAGGTTTTTAAATTTAAAAATCTGAAAAATCTCAATTTCCAGATAATTACCTTTTACGCTAATTTCCTCTAAAGACAGGTATGATATAAACATTGAAGGAAAAGCAACTGGGAAATAACTGTAAGTGTATGCATATCATTTTCACTTGTTTGCAAACCGGCATGTCCGAGGTTATCCATAACCTGTCAGTCTTAAATTATTGCTGTTTACAAATGAGCATGTTTTCCTACACTCCAAGTTATTCCCATGCAAACAAGAATATTTACTACATTTTCTACAGAAAATGATGACATTTTATACAGAGCATTAAGTTATTACACTAAGTAAATTCTTACCTGCAGTTTCCTAGCACTTTGTTGTTGACACTTATCTTTCTCAATAATCTGCTGGTAGAGTCTAGCTCTCAACACGCGCAAAGCTATTTCTTTATTTTTTATCTGTGATCGTTCCTGTTGGCATTCTACTACAAGTCCTGAAAAATAACAGAGATCAGAGTTAAACTGGAGCTTCCAAAAACTAAATCAGAATAGAAAGGAGGTGTCAATTATATCTCAATAAAACTGATAAAAAAGAACTGAGGAACATTTTAAAGGGAGAAAGATTAATCAGGAAAAGGATTAAAAACACTTTAATTAGGAATTTCCTGGTGGCCTAGTGGGTTAAGGATCCAGCATTGTCTCTGCTGTGGCACTAGTTCAACCCCTGGCCGAGGAACTTCCACATGTTGTGGGCATGGCTAAAAAAAATTAATAATACACTTAAAAATTTTTTAATTAGCACACTCCATAACCTGGGCTATGATGATAATTGCTGTAGATGGCTCTTTAGGTTCTGATGTCTAAATGAAGTATTTCAAACGAGAACATACTGTATAGCACAGGAAAATACATTATTTTGTAATCACCTTATTTTTTTTTAATTTTTAATTTTTTTTTCTTTTTAGGACCGTGCCTGCACATATGGATGTTCCCAGGCTAGGGGTTGAACTGGAGCTGCAGCCACCAGATCTGAGCCCCATCTGCAGTCCACACCACAGCTCATGGCAACTCCAGATCCTTAAGCCACTGAGTGAGGCCAGGGATCCAACACACATCCTCATGGATACTAGTTGGCTTCTTTACCGCTGAACCACAATGGGAACTCCTGTAATCACTTTATTTACTTATTTTTTTTTTTTGGTCTTTGGTCTTTTTAGGTCCTCACCTGCGGGATATGGAGGTTCCCAGGCTAGAGGTCTAATCGGAGCTGTTGCTGCTGGCCTACGCCAAAGCCACAGCAACGCCAGATCTGAGCTGCGTCTGCAACCTATACCACAGCTCACGGCAACACCGGACCCTTAACCCACTGAGCAATGCCGGGGATCGAACCCGCAACCTCATGGTTCCTAGTCGTATTCGTTTCCGTTGCACCATGATGGTAACTCCTGTAATCACTTTAAATGGAGTATAATCTATAAAAATATTGAGTCACTATGTTGTACATCTGAAACTAGTATAATATTGTAAATCAACTTCAATTTAATATTGTAAACTACTTCAATTTAAAGGATAAGCCTAGGAGTTCCTGTCATGGCTCAGTAGTAACGAACCTAACTAGTATCCATGAGGACTCAGGTTCGATCCTGGCCTCGTTCAGTGGGTTAAGGATCCGGTGTTGCTGTGAGCTGTGGTGCAGGTTGCAGACACAGCTCAGATCCCAAGCTGCTGTGGCTCTGGTGTCAGCTGGCAGTTGCAGCTCAGATTCAGTCCTTAGGTTGGGAACCTCCATATGCCGCAGGTGCGGCCACAAAAGAAGAAAGAAAGGAAGAAAGGAAAGAAGGAAGGAAGGGAGGAAGGAAGGGAGGAGGGAGGAAAGAAAGGAGGAAAGAAAGAATAAGCCTTAAGTCCTGGTTAAGTCAAAGAACTAGATCTAAGTGAGTAAAAAATAAATTGGCCCAAGGTTAAATCTGGTCGGGCAAGACAAGCATCAGTCACTTTGTAGAGTCAGTATTTTATGGCTGGTCAGGGTGGATTTATAATCCTTTAATGTTTCAAAGTATTTTGGTTCATTTTGTCAGAATTTTGGTCACCTTTACCTTGAGTTTAACTTTAAAATCATCTTAAGCTAACTATTACTGCTCTGGATTGTTTCAATAAAGAATACAGGGTTTAGGAGTTCCCATGTGGCACAGCAGAATCCGACTAGGAACCATGAGGTTGCGGGTTTCATCCCTGGCCTTGCTCAGTGGGTTAAGGATCCGGTGTTGCCGTGAGCTGTGGTGTAGGTTGCAGATGCGGTTTGGATCTGGCGTTGCTGTGGCTGTGGTGTAGGCCGGCAGCTGTAGCACTGATTAGACCCGAAGCCTGGGAACTTCCATAGGCTGCGGGTGCAGCCCTAAAAAGCAAAAAAAAAAAAAAAAGAAAGAATACAGGGTTTAGATAAAACACGTTAAGTATTCAACAATTTGTGGATTTCTTAAGTAAACCATGGTAAGCTAAAAACACAAGTTCACTTGCAGGGAGAAAGGATATACTTACAAATGCATAGAAGAGAATTTGGAAGGATATACACCTAAGATATTTACCAACAGTGGTTACTGAGGATTGTTATAGTTGTTTTTTTTTCCGTCTTTTTAGGTCTGTACCCTCAGCATATGCAAGTTCCTAGGCTAGGGATAGAATCAAAGCTGTAGCTGCCAGCCTACACCACAACCACAGCAACGGGGGATCTGGGCCGAGTCTGAGACCTACACCACAGCTCACAGCAATGCCGGATCCTAAACCCACTGAGCGAGGCCAGGGTTTGAACCAGTGCTCATGGATGCTAGTCAGGTTTGTTATCACTGAGCCATGATGGCAACTCCCATTACAGATCTTTCTGCTCTTTTGCTAGTGTATATATTCTAGGTTTTATAGTTTCTTATGGAATAAAAGTCAATAAAGAACTTAAATAAAATTATAAAATTATACTGTTATTTTAATTTCTGCTATAACAAACAGCACAAGTAATAACAATTCTATGGAAATGAATTAAAATTTAAAAGTGACACGATTTCAAAATGGCCTCATCTCTCTTTCAAAAATCACACTAAAACAAGGACACAAACTCCATCAGAAATAAAATGAGGTGATGCATGTAATCCCTAAACACAATATACAAAGACAGAAAAGTAGATGGAATGCTGTACAACTGAAATACTGTAATTCAACTATACTTCAAAAAAAACCTAATTAACTGATTTTCAAAAAAAGAGGAGTTCCTACTGTGGCACAGTGGGTTAAGAATCTGAATGCAGTGGGAGTTCCCATTGTGGCTCAGCAGGTTAAGAACCCAACTAGTATCCATGAGGATGTGGGTTTGATCCCTGCCTGGCTCAGTGGGTTAAAGACTCAGTGTTGCCGTGAGCTTCAGTGTAGGCCGCAGATGAGGCTGGGATCTGGCATTGCTGTGGCTGTGATGTAGGCTGGCAGCTGCAGCTCCGGTTCGACCCCTAGCCCGGGGAACTACCATATGCCACGGGTGTGGCCATAAAAAGACAAAAACCAAAACCAAATGTAAACAAAACAATAAAACAAGAATCTGACTGCAGTGGCTGGGGTCACTGCCGAGGTGCAAGTCTGATCCCTGGCCTAGAGCAGTGTGTTAACGATCAGGCGTCGCAGCAGCTGTCACATGGGTCCCTGCACTCAGTCCCCGGCCCAGGAACTTCCATATGCCATGGGAGTGGCTGTTAAAAAAAGAAAAAGAAAAAGAAAAAAAGTGACAGAAGAATGGCAAATGACTCAGCAGAGAAGAGGAAGGTGAAACCAAACTCTCTGTTGAGGGAGATGCTGACCAGAAACAAGCTCATCTGCCTGTGAGTGCCGGGCAGGTCCCAGCGCTGAGGCCTCACGTACCTCAGCAGTTTGGGCTGACGGTTTGGGGGCTAAAAACAGAAAGTCAACTAGATTTTCAAGTCCCATCCTGCTCAAACTGGAGGAGGTGTGAGGTATAGCTTTTTTTCCCCCTTTTTTTTTTTTTTAGGGCTGCACCCACAGCATATGGAGGTTCCCAGGCTAGGGGTCAAATCGGAGCTGTAGCTGCTGGCCTACACCACAGCCACGAAGGATCCTAACTGCGTCTGTGACCTACACCACAGCTCACGGCAATACCGGATCCTTAACCAACTAAGCAAGGCCAGGGATCAAAGCTGCATCCTCAAGGATGCTGGTCAGATTTGTTTCCGCTGATCCATGATGGGGAGACTCCGGGAGGTATAGTCTTTAGAGAATTAAATTAGGAAAGCTACAGACTTGAGACTACATAGGTGCAAAGGAAGGCAAGTGTGATGCACAGGACTGCAAAAAAAAAAAGGATTAGGTAAAATTGAATGGTGAGACCTTGATCATCCTCTCAAGTGCAATCCTGGAGGATATGTCACAGGAGGAAACAAACTACCCACGAGAAAAGATCTACGAATGCTCACATTCCAGGGGACCTGATAAAAAAGCTGTTTAATCACCTGACTGTCCTTCAGCTGAAACTCTGTAGTGACTAAGCGGCCCTCATGCACTCAGACCTTTTAGAATCTCACCCTTAAATATATACAGACAGCCAAGAAGGTACCTTTTCCAAACAGAAGGGGGGGACATGAACACACTGGGGACCTTGGACCCAGGACCTCAGTGTCTCCTTAAAGGGTTTGTGCAAGAAATCAGGCACCGACTTCCACAGGCCGCATGGGTGGCTAAAAAAAAAAAAAAGCTCAAAAACCAAAGGACTAGCTTACCTGTGGGGACGTGGACGAGTCTGACAGCACTATCAGTTGTGTTAACATGCTGCCCTCCTGCTCCTTTGGCTCGAAATGTATCTATTCGCAAATCCTTGGGATCCACTTTCACATCTACCTAGAAAAAAAGTATAGCATGATTAAATTCCACATTCAACAAATACCTTCTTTTTTTTGGTCATGCCCGAGGCATATGGAAGTTCCCTGGCCAGGGATCGAACCTGCGCCATAGCAGTGTCCCAAGCTGTTGCAGTAACACTAAAGGATCCTTAACCTGCTGAGCCACAAGAGAACTCCAACAAATACTTTAATACTAAGTTGATCCCAAGATGTTTCAAATAAACTGTACTGTTTTAAGCCATAGCCATTTGACTAAGAAGTGAAATAATGTATACCAGAGAATGACAGATTCCCTGTTCCAACAGATGCTATTCTTTTTTGGGCTTTTTAGGGCCACATGTGCGGCATATGGAGGTCCCAGGCTGGGGGTCCAATCAGAGCTACAGCTGCTGGCCTACACCACAGCCACAGCAATGCCAGATCTGAGTCGCGTCTGCGACCTACCACAGCCCACGGCAATGCCACTGAACAAGGCCAGGGATCGAACCTGCAACCTCGTGGTTTCTAGTTGGATTCATTTCCACTGTGCCACGACAAGAACTTCAACAGATGCTATTTTTAACACTGACTTACGATGCTGATCGCTGAGTTATGTAATCTTTCCAAAGTTTCATCATCCATCATCCCAAAGCTACATTAGGTACAAAATATGTAAAAAAGAAAGTTTGTATGTATTTACAAAAGTCGATCATCCTTATTCCCTGATTCTGTATTTGCAAATGCAAGTAGTCGCTAAAATTTATGTGTCCCCCAAATCAATTACTGCAGCACTTTCACAGTCATTTGCAGACATGTAGAGAGCAGCAGAAAATTCAGGTTGCTCTACACAAGCACGTTCCCAGCAGAGACTAGACAAAGCGACACTCTGCTTTGTTGCAGCTCCTGCAGAGATGAGCAGAGGATGAAGGCAAGAGGTCCACGGTAGTTCAGTGCCAGAAACTCTGGCTCCAGGGTTAGTTGGACAAGGTTTGAATTTCAGCTCTGGCACCGTGAGGGAGGTGGCCTCAGGCAAGTCACGTGACACTTCTGCGCACCATTTTCTCTTTCATAAAATAGAGACGTTATTAGTAGATGCAAACTATTGCATCTGGAGTGGATAAGCAATGAGATCTGCTGTACAGCACAGGGAACTATAGTTGGTCACTTGTGATGGAACACGATGGAAGATAATGTGAGAAAAAGAATATTGTGTGTGTGTGTGTGTGTGTGCGCGCGCGCGCGACTGAGTCACTTTGCTATAGAGCAGAAATTGACAGAACACTGTAAATCAACTATAATGGAAAAAATAAAAATCTTACAAAAAAAGAAAACAGAATCTACCAGGATAGGTTATATCTAGGATTTAAGGTTATAATCAATGTGAAGTTTCCATTTTGCCACAGTGGAAACTAATTCAACTAGGAACCATGAGGTTGCGAGTTCGATCCCTGGCCTTGTTCAGTGGGTCAGGATCCAGCTTTGCCTGAGTTCCGTGAGCTACGTTAGTAAATTATTTATTTATTACTTTTTTTTTTGTGGTCTTTTTAGAGTCACACCCGAGGCATAGGGAGGTTTTCAGGCTAGGGGTCCAATAGAAGCTGTAGCCACCAGCCTATGCCATAGCCACCGCAACGCAGGATCCGAGCCGTGTCTGTAGGCTACACCACAGCTCAAGACAATGCCAGATCCTTAACCCACTGAGAGAGGCCAGGGATCGAACCCGTGTCCTCATGGATACTCGTCAGGCTCATTAACCACTGAGCCATGACAGGAACTACCACTTTAGTATTATTGAACCAAAGAAGGGGGGGTCAAGGGAAACTTCAGATGGACAGCCAGGTATCATAAACAGGAGACAAACCAGACCCCGCGACTGGCCTCTGAAGTGCGAGGGGAGGGTGTACTGTGGACCAAGTCTAGCCGGTGGGATCTGAGGCTATTCCTATGTAGATCGTGTCAGAATTGAGTTGAACTGCAAGACAACCACGTGCTGTCCACGACGAACTGAAAAACTGCGAGTTCCCTTGTGGTGCAGCAGGTTAAAGATCCGGTGTTCTCACTGCAGTGGCTCAGGTCACTGCTGTGGAGTGGGTTTGATCCCTGGCCCGGGGACTTCCACATGCTGCAAGCACAGCTAACAAAACAAAACAAAACAAAACAAAAAACCCCATAACCATAACAACAACAACAAAAGAATTAAAGAATTGCTTTGTGGAGGGGAAATGCATTGGAAATGCAGAAGTATTCTGTGAGTAGATAGAACACACAGGAGTTTTTCCTAGGAAATGCAATTATGGCTGATTTTCGTAGATAATGGTATAACGGTAGGGAGTTTATGTCGAAGGTTACCTCATCTGGTTGAGGGAGCACGATAACTGACATCGTTCCTGTGTGAATACGCTGCATCCTTGACGACAAGCCCACCTCAGGGATTCGCTGAACTCGGTGAATCCCACCTTCGTACTTCAAATGCTTATAGACATTGTCACCGGAAATTCGGGCGGCTGCATGGTGTAGCCCACCTATAAAAAAATATTCCAGAAATATCAATGAATTCTGGAGTTCCTGTTGTGGCTCAGTGGTTAACGAATCCTACTAGGAACCCTGAGGTTGCGGGTTCGATCCCTGGCCTTGCTCAGTGGGTTAACGATCTGGCATTGCCGTGAGCTGTGGTGTAGGTTGCAGACGTGGCTCGGATCTGGCGTTGCTGTGGCTGTGGTGTAGGCGGCAGCTGCAGCTCCAATTTGATCCCTAGCCTGGGAACCTCCCTATGCCACAGGTGTGGCCCTAAAAAGAAAGAAAAGAAAAGAGAAAGAACTGTGCCAGTCACCCCAAAAGCCCTCCCACACCCCCCTTCCTAGTTACAATCCCCTTCCTTTCTCATAAGTAACCATCATCCTTCTATTTCATTCTTTATTATAACCGTGTTACCCAATGTGCTGCCTAGGCACTACAGAAGACAAAAAAAAAAAAAAATGTATTTTAACTATTAAGTAAGAAATAACAGAATTATATTTTCACCATTTTACAAACCATGTGATGTATCAGAGACTGTCAAGATCATAGAAAGAGAGACCGCCAGACCTTATGTGTCTTCTGCAGTCTTGCCAAGGAGCGCAAGCTGGCGATCCAGTTTCTGGATCCAGCTGCCCAATTACAGCCAGTACAGAGGGCAGAAAAACAGGTAGAATGGTGCCGAGAGTAAGCAGTCAGCAAAACCAGACTGTGGCAAATGTCTGTAGGTCAACAGCCCTGGTTCCTTAACATATAATTTGAAGGAAGCAAAAGAGACGGATGATGAACTTCGAGATGGAGACATTTGAAAGACATATCAAAATTTTTAGATGGAGCAGCATATCTAAGTTCCCAGGCTACGGGTGGAATCGGAGCTGTAGCTGCCTCTGGGACCTATACCACAGCTCATGCAACGTCAGATCCTTAACCCACTGAGCAAGGGCCAGGGATCAAACCTGAGTCTTCACGGAAACTAGTAAGGTTCGGGTTCGTCATGGCTAAGCCACAACAGGAACTCCCTCACCAACATATTTTGATTCTTTTGATTTATTCCTTTTTTCTGAAATGATTTTTCTTGGAGTTCCCATCGTGGCGCAGTAGTTAACGAATCCGACTAGGAACCATGAGGTTGCGGGTTCGATACCTGGCCTTGCTCAGTGAGTTAACGATCCGGCATTGCCATGAGCTGTGGTGTAGTTTGCAGATGCGGCTCGGATCCTGCGTTGCTGTGGCTGTGGCGAAGGCCGGCAGCTACAGCTCCTGTTAGACCCCTAGCCTGGGAACCTCCATATGCCGCGGGTGCGGCCATAAAATGACAAAAGGCAAAAAAAAAAAAAAAAGAAATGATTTTTCTTCTATTTCTAATTATTTCCTGAGTCTGTCACTTCATTGCTAATCCTGATTTATGGGGTTCCTTCATACCTCTTATTATCTTCCTGTTATCTATTTTTGTTGTTGTTGCCTTTTGTCGTTTTAGGGCTGAGCCCTTGGCATATGGAGGTTCCCAGGCCAGGGGTTGAATTGGAGCTACAGCCGCCGGCCTACACCACAGCCACAGCAATGGCAGATCCGAGCCGTGTCTGTGACCTACACCACAGCTCACGGCAATGCCAGATCCTTAACCCACTGTGCGAGGCCAGGGATCGAACCTGAGTCCTCATGGATGCCAGTTGGTTTCATTAACCACTGAGCCCTGACAGGAACTCCATCTTCTTGCTAACTTTTGACTTGTTTTTAAATAGGTGAGTACAGTTTTGATCTGTGTTATTTTAATTTTGTTTTTAGGGCCTTCTTTTTAGGGCCCCACTTGTGGCCTATGAAGTTCCCAGGCTAGGGGTCGAATCAGAGCTACAGCTGCCAAACCTACACCACAGTCAAGGCCAGATCCTTAAGCAACTGAGAGTTGATCTGTTTTATTAACACATCTTCCTGGTATGCTTTTAACCATCTGTAGGGGTTTTATTCTGCTCCTTATTCTCTTTCTTTTTATAAGATTTTGTATGGGATTGAACTTGATACTTTTCTACAGCTCATTTATATATGCAATTGGTTTTCTTTAAATTTTAGAATGAAGCTGAGTCCAGGAGGACTTTTGTAAATTCCAGGAGCTCTCTGGCTTTTGTGTAATATTCAAATAAGCAGCACCTAGCTTTCAGGGACTTCTTGGCTCTATTCCCCTCAACTTTTTCTTTTTTTTTAACTTGCCCTCCTTAAATTTTTTTTTTTTTTTAAAGGCTGCACCTGCAGCATATGGAAGTTTGGGCCAGGGACCGAATCCAAGTCACAGCCACAGCAGCATGGGATCCTTTAACGCACTGTGCCAGGCTGAAAATGGAACCTACGCCTCTGCAGCGACCCAAGCCATGGCAGTCGGGTTCGTAACCCACTGTTCCCCAGAGGGAACTCCCCCTCCTTGACTTTGGTCTAAACACTAAAACAGGGGAGTTCCTGTGGTGGCTCAGTAGGTTACGAACCCGACCAGTATCCAAGAAGATGTGGGTTCAATCCCTGGCCCTGCTCAGTGGGTTAAGGATCTGGCGTTGCCGGGTATGGAGGAAAAAAAAGCAGTTGCCAGATCATCAGCTACATATCCAGTATTGGGGTGTTAATTTGCTCAAGCAATGAAACCGCAACTAGCAGAGCACATGCCAAAGGAGTCACCACTTGGCTAAGGTTACAATTACCCACTGTCATTATCCAAGATTCCTCTGCCTTCTGTCCAGGCCTAACAGGCGAGCTGAAAGGGCATGGGGTGGGAATCGTGATCCCCCCTGCCTTATCTAGAGCTACACCCACGGCATGTGGAAGTTCCCAGGCTAGGGGTCTAAGAGGAGCTGTAGCCGCCGGCCTTCGCCACAGCCACAGCAACGCGGGATCCGAGCCGCGTCTGCGACCTACACCACAGCTCACGGCAACTCCGGATCCTTAACCCACTGAGCAAGGCCAGGTATCGAACCCGCAACCTCATGGTTCCTAGTTGGATTCGTTAACCACTGAGCCACGACGGGAACTCCATCCCTGCA
This sequence comes from Catagonus wagneri, assembly GCA_004024745.2. Taxonomy (NCBI): domain Eukaryota; kingdom Metazoa; phylum Chordata; class Mammalia; order Artiodactyla; family Tayassuidae; genus Catagonus; species Catagonus wagneri. Next base: position 20,588,160 of record PVHT020004944.1, read on the forward strand.
TCTTTCAAGTCCTTCTTAGAGGCATTTCTCTCTGCCATCTCTCCAGGAACGTGACAGAATTTTGGATTACTTCTTTCCTAGGTAGAGGCAGTTCTAGTAACTTCCGCTCAGCCTTTCTACCATAACAGTCCTCACTTCCACAGGTCCAGAGCCCCTGTGCGGCTGTTCCAATTACGTATCCAGAGCCGGGGACGTGACCACATGATAGGTTCAGGGGTTCACCGGGCCCACTGTGAGACTGACCCAAGCTAAAACTTCATTGTATATTACCGTAAAGATTTCATCACCTGACTCCCCACAAGCCTCTCCTCTGATGGAGGGACCACAGTGACTTCCCCCTTTTTTTTTTTTTTTTGGCGTTTTAGGTCCGCACTTGCAGCATATGGAGGTTCTCAGGCTAGGGGTCTAATCGGAGCTACAGTTGCCAGCCTACACCACAGCCACAGCCACATCATATCCAAGCCAAGTCTGCAACCTACACCGCATCTCAGCACAATGCCGAATCCTTAACCCACTGAGCGAGGCCAGAGTTCGAACCAGAAACCTCATGGTCCCTAGTTGGATTCGTTTCTGCTGTGCCACAACAGGAACTCCCACAGTAACATTTGAATCTTTTGGAATAAATGTCTGTTTAGAGCCAGTATCTAACAGTCCCTGAAAGGTCTGATTCTTTCCTTTCTCCCAAGGTGCAGTTACCCTGGTAAAAGGACGTAGGTCCCAAAGAGAAGGCCGGGAGAAAGATTAACAGTATAAATCTCTGGCAGTGTACCCGGTTCCTCCCCTTCATTCAAGGAGTTTGGGGGTCTATGAACTGGCTCAAGTCCAGGAACTGACTGAGGGGCCATGACGGTTGCCGTGATCTGTACTGTAGGTCTCAGACTGAGTTGCCATGGCTATGGTGTAGGCCAGCAGAGCTGCAGCTCTGATTTTTTTTTTTTTTTTGTCTTTTTAGGGCTGCACCTGGAGCATATGGAGGTTCCCAGGCTAGGGGTCAAATCAGAGCTGTAGTCGCCAGCCTATGCCACAGCCACAGCAACGCCAGATCTGAGCCCCATCTGCGACCTACACCACAGCTCACGGCAATGCCGGATCCTTAACTCACTGAGGCAGGCCAGGGATCGAACCCACGTCCTCATGGTTACTAGTCAGACTCGTTTCTGCTGAGCCATGATGGGAACTCCCAAGTATTAAGTTTAAAGACTTGCACTGTTCCTTATTGTTTATGCTGTCTAAGTTTGCTCTGTTTGTTTTTTTGGCCGCACCGTGGCACATGGAAGTTCCCGGGCCCAGGACAGAACCCTAGGAACAGCAATGACAATGCCAGATCTTTAACCCACTGTGCCACCAGTGAACTCCACTTTCTAAGTTTTTATCTGCCCAACTAGAGTGGGAGCTTCCTGAAAATAAGGATAGATGACTAACTTTTTCTGCACTCCCAATAAACATCTAACAAGTCATTAGTTCTTCAAAGGAAAACTATTAATACATCTTGGCTTTGAATAACAGAGCAATATAGGAATTCTACTCTAGTGCTCGCTTCGGCAGCACATATACTAAAACTGGAATGATACAGAGAAGATTAGCATGGCCCCTGTACAAGGACGACACCCAAATTTGTGAAGTGTTCCATATTTTTTTGCATTTGAAGTGGATAAGCAGAGTTCCTGTCGTGGCACAGCGGAAACGAATCCGACTAGGAACCATGAGGTTGCGGGTTCAATCCCTGGCCTTGCTCAGTGGGTTAAGGATCCGGCGTTGCCGTGAGCTGTGGTGTAGGTCACAGACACGGCTCGGATCCCATGTTGCTGTGGCTGTGGTGTAGGCCAGCAGCTGTAGCTCTGATTAGACCCTTAGCCTGGCAACCTCCACATGCCGTGGGTGTGGCCCTAAAATGACAAAAGGCAAAAAAAAAAAAAAATGAAGTGGATAAGCAATGAGATCCTGCTGTACGGCACAGGGAACTGTATCTGGGCACCTGTGATGGAGCATGATGGAAGATAATATAAGAAAAAGAATGTGTATGTATACATGTGTGACTGGGTCACTTTACTGTACAGCAGAAAATTGACAGAGCACTGTAAACCAACTATAAAAGAAAAAATAAAAATAATTAAAAAAAAAAAATTCTGCTCTACAGTAAGCCACCGTGATCGATGAGACCATGTCACAGAATTTAGTAAATACAGATCAAATGTATTTTAAAAATGGGATAACACAGTTCTTGTCCAGATCAAAGGAAAAATAATTTGCAGCGTTATCTATGGACAAAATCCTCAATACGCCTACCATAATCAGCGGGTGTATAATTCAGAAGCTCAAAAGTCCAGTGTTTGTAGCTTGAATAATTCTGGTACATATCAAATATTTCCCTGGTAAATTGTTGACAGATATCACCTAAGGGTGAAGAAAACAGAAATTCAGTCAGCACACATTTTTAAGAGTCCTCCTTGGGTACAAGCCCCTTAGGAGGTGAAGTGTGACTGCCTCCCAAGTGAAACGCATTGAACAAACTTTTAAAGTGACAGTGTGTTGGAGTTCCCCTTGTGGCTCAGCAGAAATGAATCTGATTAGCATCCATGAGGATGCAGGTTCGATCCCTGGCCTTGCTCAGTGGTTAAGGATCCGGTGTTGCCGTGAGCTGTGGTGGAGGTCGCAGATGCGGCTTGGATCCCGAGTTGCCTGGTTGTGGTGTAGGACAGTGGCCACAGCTCTGATTCGACTGTGAGCCTGGGAACCTCCACATGCTGCAGGAGCAGCCCTAAAAAGACAAATAAAATAAAGTTATAGTGTGTCAAATCAAGGAAACGGTGAAGTATTTTTTGAGAGCATTTATAATAAAAATAATTTTATTTACCTCCAGTAGTTCTTCCAGATGTCACCTCTAAAATAACATCATTTTTGTCATATTTCTCCTTTGGCGCTAGACTCTGGAAGAGCTGAAAAGGGAAGAAAAAAATCAGTACAAGTGTGTCTTTTTCCCATGGTAAACTGTTATTACTTGAACTTAAAAGACCTCAGTTATTAAAAAAAATCAGTAATTAACAAAATCTTAGAGCATCCCAAAGAGGCCTAAAATAAGCAATCAATTCACACAAACAATGAAGTTACTTGTTGGGATAGTTTCTACAATGTTATCAGATTATCTTAATTTTCTAAATTGCAGACGTTTAGATCAAAGTCCGGTGTTCCATTCAATTTTCTTCAGATTTTGTTTCTTATTAGTCCTGAACAGTAACTTCTTTCATCTAATGAAAAAAGTAAGCTTTGAAGGTCTTCATTTGGAGAAAATAAGGATTCGTAACATATGATTACATATCTCCCCCCCGCAATAAATGACAGTCGACATCAGACTTTGCCCTGTCTTCTCAGTAGAGGTGCTTTTGAAAAAGTAGATTAAGGCTCAAATAGTTTCTCCATGTGACAAGAAAAAAGGCGCGTTTCTTTTATAAGAAGGTAAACAGGAGTGCCCGTCATGGCTCACTGGTTAACGAACCTGACCAAGAACCATGAGGACTTGGGTTCGATTCCTGGCCTTGCTCAGTGGGCTAAAGGATCCGGTGTTGCCGTGTGCTGTAGTGTGGGTCACAGATTCGGCTTGGATCCCGCGTTGCTGTGGCTGTGGTGTAGGCCGGCAGCTATAGCTCCCATTCAACCCCTAGCCTGGGAACCTCCATATGCTGAGGGTGCGGCCCTAAAATGACAAAAGACAGAAAATAAATAAATAAAAGAAAAAAATAAAAGAAGATAGCCAACGTCAGGAAGAAAAGGCAAACAACTTCATTATTTCAAAAAAGTCTTTCTTTTTTAAAGCGTTTTTTTTTTTTTTAGGACCAGACTGCGGCATAGACAAGTTCCCAGGCTAGGGGTTGAATCGGAGCTGTGTCTGCGACCTACACCACAGCCACAGCAAAGTGAGATCCTTAACCCAGTGAGCGAGGCCAGGGATCGAACAGCATCCTCATGGATACTAGTTGGGTTTGTTACCACTGAGCCACAACGGGAACTCCTAAAAAGTTTTTCAAATCAAACTGGAAGTACCTTGTGTCACGACCCTCCCTACGCAGGATTTTTGAAATAGTCCATCTCTGCTAGAAATAATAGAGCATGTGGGAGAAAATATTAGACAGCTGCTTAAATCAGTGAAAAAAAAATACCTGCTTACCTCTACCTCATCTTCCTTAACCCTTAAAAGCCCCTCTAGAGATTATCAAAATAAGTGAAGTAAGCCAAAGACAACTATCATAAGATATTGCTGATATACGGAATCTTAAAAAAAAGATATAAATGGATTTATTTACAAAACAGAAACAGACTCACAGAAAACAAATCTACAGTTACCAAAAGGGAAGTGGGGGGGATTAGGAGGTTGGGATTAACATAATTTACTAATATATACAAGACAGATAACCAGCAAGGACCTACTGTATAGCACAAGGAACTGTACTCAATGTTTTGTAGTAACTGTAAGGGAAAAGAATCTGAAAACGAATATGTGTATACATATGTATAATGGAACCACTGTGGTGTACACCTGAAACTAACACAAAATTGTGATTCAACTACACTTCAATTAAAAAAAAAAAAAGGGAGTTCCTATTGTGGCTCAGTGGTAACAAATCTGACTAGTATCCATGAGGATGCAGGTTCAATTCCTGGCCTTGCTCAGTGGGTTAAGGATCTGGCATTGCCATGAGCTGTGGTGTAGGTCACAAATGTGGTTCGGATCTAGTATTGCTGTGGCTGTGGTGTAGGCTGGCAGCTGCAGCTCCGATTCGATTGCTAGCTTGGGAACCTCCACGTGCCACAGGTGCGGCCCTAAAAAATAAAGCCCCTACTAGATTCCTAGACTAGGGAAGACTGAAGGTAGGAGGGAGGCAAATATGACAAAGAGGAACATGGTACATAGCACTGTACCTTCATTTCCTTTGTTTCTTTTTTTTTTTTTTTTTTTTTTGCTTTTTAGGGCTGAACCAGCTCACAGTAATGTAGCTCAGGGCAACGCAGGATCCTTAACCCACGGAGCAGGGCCAGGGACCAAACCCGCATCCTCATGGATAACAGTTGGGTTAATTACTGAGCCACAATGGGAACTCCTGTATTTTTATTTTCTTTTAGACAAATCATCCATTGATCTAGAAAGGGCTAAGGAGTTATATTAACCCACTGGCTCTATTTTTTTTTTTTTTGCTTTTTAGGGCCGCACCCTCAGCATATGGAGGTTCCCAGGCTAGGGGTTGAATCGGAGCTACAGCTGCCAGCCTACGCCACAGCCACAGCAATGTTAGACCCGAGCCACAGTGACATTAATTTACCCTTAAAACATACCTCACTGTATAACATGTTGATTTTTTGAGCAATACTTTGCTTCTCTTCCAGTGCAAGTTCTTGTAACTGCTTTTCATCCTGTTTATTTAGACCTACAAACATCAACAGAAATAGTGGTAAGAATGTATAAATTCTAACAGAGAAACTCTTAAATACGTACTTAATCGCTACCTACTAGGTTTTATTTCTGTCACGACAGAAAGGATTAAAAGAAAGAAAAGCTAGAATAGGAGTTCCCGTCATGGCTCGGTGGTTAATGAAACCAACTAGTATCCATGAGGACACGGGTTTGATCCCTGGCCTTACTCAGTGGGTTAAGGATCTGGCATTGCCATGAGCTGGGGTGTAGGTCACAGATTCGGGTCAGATGCAGAATTGCTGTGGTTGCTGCAACTCTGATTTGACCCCTAGCCTGGGCACCTCCGTATGCCGCTAGTGCAGCCCTCAAAAGGCAAAAAAAAAAAAAAAAAAAAAAGGAAAAGTTAGAATAGTTAAAGAATGTCAATTAAATACTTGCTAAGTATGTCCAAAAAAACTCAGTGTGAAAACAAGTATGATCTTGCCCCAAAGAGCTGGTAATGAATGTCTGTAAGAAATTATAGACATCAGTTATTAACCAAACAGTTCTACAAAGGGACTGGCTAATTAAATGTAAACTGGAATGACCCTTTCCTGCCTAAAGGTGGCAGCTATTACTCAGCACACTGTGAGTAGTCTAGAATGGCTAGAACCTCCATTTTTTTCAAGAGAAGTCAGAAATAAGAACTTGAAATTTTGAGATCTTGTGAAATGTTCGTACTTTACGTAAACATTTTTTAATTTTAATTTTTTTAGGACCGCACCCGTGGCATATGGAGGTTCCCAGGCTAGGAGTCAAACCCGAGCTACAGCTGCCGGTCTACGCCACAGTCACAGCAACAGCACCACGGGATCTGAGCTATGTGTGCAACCTACACGGCAGCTCATAGTAATACCAGATCCTTAATCCATTGAGCAGGGCCAGGGATTGAACCCAAGTCCTCATGGATACTAGTCAGTTTCATCACTGCTAAGCCACGAGGGAACTCCAGGAAATATTGTTTAAAAACACCCATGTGGGTCAAAACCCCCCATAACTTTGCAACCTCTGCTTTATGGAAAGAATGGTCCTTTTCACAGTATTTCAAAGCAGAAAGTTAGACCATGGAACTCTAACACAAGGAGCTATCAATGGGGTGTGGCCAAGCATGATGACCCCGTAATATTTGACACCAATGTTTTAGATGCCTAGAGACCCTGTATGTCAGTGACGATGTGTAATAATGAGGTAGACACTTTTGAGTCTCAATAATAAAGGAGAAAACAGAAAGAGAGACTCATAATTATGAAGGAGGGAAGGCTCTTTAAAATTCTTCTCTGGTCAGAGTTCCCGCCGTGGCTCAGTAGTTAACGAATCCGACTAAGAACCATGAGGTTGCAGGTTCGATCCCTGGCCTTGCTCAGTGGGTTAAGGATCCGGCGTTGCCGTGAGCTGCGGTGTAGGTTGCAGACGCGGCTCGGATCCCGCGTTGCTGTGGCTGTGGCGAAGGCCGGCGGCTACAGATCCTGTTAGATCCCTAGCCTGGGAGCCTCTATATGCCGCAGGTGTGGCTCTAGAGAAGGCAAAAAAGACAAAAAAAAAACCCAAAAACTTCTCTGGTCATAGAAGTCAGTGGGGTCTGGTGGGATTCTATGCCTCATTCCTGCTTTTAACAATTAACATTTACTAGGAGATAAATAGTCTGCTAGTTGCTGGGGGGACACAGGACGAATAAAACATGGTTCAGGCCTCAACTGGCGCAGGCTGATGGGAAAGGGGACACGTAATTACAATATTTGATACGGGCAGTGCCATGGAGGCATAAAGGGTAGCTTAGCCCGGGCTTCAACTCTTGAGGGAGGTTCCTAGATCAAGTGTCATCTGAACTTAATTCTAATTATGGATCATCTGTTACAGAATTATAATATCACTACTGGCTTTTCCTTGGGCACATATGTCTCAAATGGGAACCTGGCTGACATTACTCAATAGAGATATCTGCTGGGGCAAAGGTACCAGAAAAACCTGCTGATCTGCAATCATATAAAATTATTTGGGGGGCCTCTTATTATTTACTGAACCGTAAAATCTAATCTAATTCAATTTCATTGTATCAGCAGACTCAAAAGTCTATTATATCCTACGTTTGGCACTACGAGAGATAAAAATGAGTAAGACACAGGTTCTGTACTTGAGGAGCAGACACAGGGGAAGGGGTTAAAGGCAAGACAATTATATAAAGGATCGAAATACAAAACAGAAAGGTAATTTTACTTGTTTTACAGAGGGGAGTGAAGCCAAAGTACAGACAGCCAAGCCATAAACAGATTGAAATTTAAGAAGGTGCAACTGGTGGGTTAAAAACATGAGCAGAAACACCGACAAGGAGATTCTCTTGTGGCCAGTGGGTTAAGGATCTGGTGTTGTCACTTGCAGCAGCTCAAGTGGGGAGGGTTGACTCCCTGGCCCTGGGAACTTCCACATGCCTCGGGTGTGCCCCCCCAAACCCCAAAAAAGACACAGACGTGGGATGTTCTGAGTGTACTCAGGGAATAGCAAATTGTCTATTTTGATGGGAAGCTAGAATATGCAAAGGGAATAATACACTGCGCAGAGAGGTGGGGGCCAATCTACAGAGGCTCTTAAATACCAAACCAAGACACCTTAACTTACAGGCAATGGGAGATACTGGAAATTTAGAGTGGGAGATTAATATGATTAAGCTTGAACTGAGACTGGGAAAGCTTAGAGGTGAGACAAGTTAGGAACCTACTGTAATCATCTAGGACTGAGACGTAGTGAAGATATAAGCTAGGGGAGAACAGAAGGGACTCATGCAAGATATATTACAGAGGTAGACTATTGGACTTCAAATCATTGTGCAGCGGATAAGAGTAGAGGCTTTGGGGGGGGTTTCACTGATTGGGTTCAAATCTTTGCTCCTCTCCTGAACTTTGGCATTTTAACCTCTCAGTGTCTTCATCTATAAAATATGAAAATTATGAATTCCTACTTCATAAGGTCATCATGAACGTTCAAATGAAGTAATATTTGTAAATACTTAGCTTGGTGCTAAGACTTAGTAAATGCAGCTGTTATCACTATTATTATAGAAGAGCAGAATTGTAGAGGAAACTTAAGAAATAATCTAATTCAATCTACTAATATTACACATGATACAAGCACAGTGGAAAGAGGTTATGTCAACTTAATTTTGAAGCATTTAGTTCCCATTATGTGCAAAGAACTTTCCCAAAATTAATTAATTACAAATTTGAGTGGCATTATGCGAAAGAGTAAAATCTAATCCTTATTAAACCAAGGTGACAGACCGTGGGATCACTGACAGAAGGCAGGAAAAGGTAGGGTTTTGAATATCCAAGACTTTACAGGTGTAAATGTGACTGGCCTTGACTTTGCTTAACATCTCTAAGGTTTAATATAATATGGAGTACAGAAGAAACTGTATAAAGTCAACCAAAAGCCAATAAAAAATCTGGATAAATGTTGGATCCCAAGTTAGTCCGTTTTACTGTTCCGTATATTTTGGAAATTTTTCATAAAATAAACAATGTTAAGGCAATAACAATATTAAGAAATACTAAAATTATAAATTAATACTTCTCACATTGTATACCTAATTAATGCATATAGATCAATGACCTACGTGTAAGGTTTAAAAATACATAACTCTTGGAAGAAAACATAGATATAAACCTTTGTGACTTTGGATTATGCAACAGTTTCTTAGGGCACCAAAACACAAACAACAAGAGAAAAAAAAGATAAACTTAACATCATCAAAATTAGAAACTGTGGTGCTTCAAAGAATAACCCACAGAATGGGAGAAAATTTTTGCAACTGACATATCTGATAAGGAAGCTGTGTCTATAATACAAAGAACTCTAACAACTCAACCATAAAAAAGACAACTCAATCAAAAAACAGGCAAAGGATCCAGGTAATATACAATGGCCAAGAGGCATATGAAAAGACACTTAACATCATTAATCAGGGAAATCTAAGTCAAAACCACAATAAGATGCCACTTCACACCCACCAGGAAGGCTAGAATCAAAAGAGAAGATAGGAGTTCCCATTGTGGCGCAGCGGAAACGAATCTGACTAGGAACCATAAGGTTGTGGGTTCGACCCCGGCCTTGCTCAGTGGGTTAAGAATCTGGCGTTGCTGTGAGCTGTGGTGTAGGCTGCAGACGCGGCTCAGTTCCCAGGTTGCTGTGGCTGTGGCATAGGCCGGCGACTACAACTCCAATTAGACCTGGGAACCTCCACATGCCGTGGGTGCGGCCCTAAAATGACAAAAGACAAAAAAAAAAAAGGAAGATCAAAAAGGTTGGAGAAGATGTGGAAAAAGAGGAATGCTCGCACACTAGGCACTAGGAATGGAATGTAAAATGGTACAGCCATTTTGGAAAACCAGTCTGGCAGTTCCTCAAAGAGTTAAATATAGTTACCATACAATCTATGTCCACATAAAAACTTGCACACAGAAGTTTGTAACAGCATTTCATCATAACCAATAAGTGAAAACAATTCAATACCCAACAACTGATGAACGGATAAGTGAAACGTGGTCTACCATACGATGGGACATAATTCGGCAAAAAAAAGAAAGGGAGTACAGAAATAGGCAACGAGATCACAGAGGTGTCTTGGGAGCGCTAGGATGCAGGTTTGATCCCTCGCCTGGCACAGTGGGTGAAAGATCCAGCACTGCCGCAGCTGTGACTTGGGTCACAACGCCACTCAGATCTGATCCCTGGCCTGGGAACTCCATATGCCCAGGGGTAGCCAAAAAACAACCCCCACCCCCCAAGAAAAACCCCACAGAAACATGCTAAAACATAGATGAATCTTAAAAATATCAACCTAAGTGAAAGAAGACAGTTACAAAGAGTAACATATTGTATGATTCCAGGAGTTCCCATTGTGGTGCAATGGAAATGAATCCCGACCAGTAATAACCATGAGGTTGCAGGTACGATCCCTGGCCTCGCTTAGTGGGTTAAGGATCCGGTGTTGCTGTGAGTTGTGGTCTAGGTCACAGACGTGGCTTGGATCTGGCATTGCTGTGGCTGTGGTGTAGGCCGGCAACTACAGCTCCGATTTGACCCCTAGTCTGGGAACTTTCAAATGTTGTGACTGCGACCCTAAAAAGATCAAAAAAAGAAAAAAATGCCTGTGAAGTTTCCATCATGGCTCAGTAGGTTAAGAATTTGACTAGTATCCATGAGGACATGGGTTCCATCCCTGGCCTTGATCAGTGGGTTAAGGATCTGGCATTGTCGCCAGCTGCAGTGTACACTGTAGATGTGATTTGGATCCCAAGTTGCTGTGGCTGTGGTGCAGGCCGGCAGCTGCAGCTCCAATTCCAACCCCAGTCTGGGAACTTCTATATGCCGCGGGTGCGGCCCTAAAAAGAAAAGGAAAAAAAATGCCTGAAATAAGTAATTTAGAGACAAAAAAGTAGATTAGTGTTTGCCTAGAGTTGGTAGGGGTGGGGTCATTGGGATAAGATGGCTAAAGGGTACAGGGTTTCTTTCTGGGATGATGAAATAATACCCATACCATATAAGCTCTTTGATAGGGCAGGAACTGTATTTTTATGTCTCTGGTTTGTAGCACATAGGACAGGGCTCAATACAGATCTATTCAACAAATTAAAGCTTCTAAGAGTCAACATTCTGTCTCTCAAGCCCTAAGTACAAAGAGGACCTTGGTCTCTTAGTAGTTGATCCTCTTTTTTTTTTTTTGGTCTTTTTAGGGCCGCACCCGCGGCATACAGAAGTTCCCAGGCTAGGGGTCTAATCAGAGCTGTAGCCTTCGGCCTGCACCACAGCCACAGCAACGAGGGATCCGAGCCGAGTCTGCGACCTACACCACAGCTCATGGCAACGCCGGATCCTTAACCCACCGAGCGGGGCCAGGGATCGAACCTGCATCCTCATGGATGCTGGTCAGGTTCGTTAACCGCTGAGCCACGACGGGAACTCCAGTAGCTGCTCTTTAGTAGCTGAAATACTTAAAAATACCCAAGAGTACAGAGTCCTGTGCTTTCCAAGTGTAGGGCTTATTACTTGTAGGCTTTTAAAAGGACTAAGTTCAATATAGTTTTAAATTAGGAAATCAGAAAATCGATCCTGTACTCATACACACACATTATCTTTTACCTACTTTTACACATTGATTCTAATTCTTCAATGGCTTGTTCAGCCTCCTGAATTTCCTTGTAAATGACTGCAAGTGGTGCCAGCTCAGCATGTCGCTGATTCAAGGACCTTCTGTCCCCTTCGCTCGCAGACATGTGCTGCAAACAATGATCAAGGGTCTGGTACTCCTTACTCAGGTCCTCCATGTATTTCTGTAGCGCCTTATGTCTCCACAGCATCCTGGTATCTTGATGATAGTATCTCCTGGACCAGTTCTTATTTAACAGACGACAGAGAATGTGATTCCCGTTTTGTCTAAAACCCCATGGCCTTGTGTCAAGATGTATTTGTGTAAGTTGATGAGAACGGAGATGGACATGGCACTGGCGGTGACCACTAAGAGACGGATGTCTAAAAAGCCAAACATACAGGTGACGATTCATCTCAGCCTCTGAAACAAAATAAACACAATCAGAAAAAAGTCAATTCCACAGATATAAAAAGCTGGAAGGAGCCTCAAGAAATCTTGCTCAGTTCACTGCCTCGGTCACCTCCAACCCCATCCAAAATTCAATAACCCATAAAAAAGAAAATAATTTTTTAAAAACCTCTGAATTTAACATATTAAAATAAATGAAGGAGTTCCTGGTGTGGCTCAGGGTAACAAACCCGACCAGTATCAACAAGGATGCAAGTTCAATCCCTGCCCCCGTTCAGCTGGTTAAGGATCCAGTATTGCCACGGGCTGTGATGTAGGTCGCAGATGAGGCTCGGATCTGGCGTTGCTGTGGCTGTGGTGCAGGCTGGCAGGTGCAGCTCCAATTAAATCCCTAGCCTGGGAACCTCCATATGCTGCAGCCCTAAAAAATAAATAAATATATGAAGACAGCACTGTTTTCTACCCATTCTATAGATATGATCAACTAAGGCATGAATACAGTGTAACTAAACTATACTCTATGCTGATATATTGATAGATACTGATATATTTTCTACTGTAAACATATCAATAGAATGGGTTAAATCTGCTATTTTCTAGAAAGTATATAGAATCTTAAATACAATGGGTAAATAAGCACTTGACAAGTATGAAATAATCATGCAAAATTTAGGTGGTTCACATATTAATAGATATCTAAGGAAGAAAGATTTCTTCTAAGGAAGAAATCTAAGGATTTCTAATCTATTTTGTAGGAAATACTACTTTTGTCTAATGCTTTACTTTCAGATCTCCAGAGGCCCAAGGAAATCAAGTAACTTAATCACAATTATTCATTCCAACAAATAGAGACAGAGTTGAGGCAAATGCAGGTTGCCTCTTCAGAGCTCAGTGCGTCTGTTCCCCGGTACGCAATCACTCTTCAAAGGTGCTTCCTTTCTAGCTGAGAAGGAAGAAAGAAAACCTTAAATATTAATAGATTAAGAAAACGGAAAGTTTGATTAAAAAAAAAGACAATGGGAGTTCCCGTTGTGGCTCAGTGCGTTAAGAACCAACTAGTATCAACAAGGATGCAGGTTCAATCCCTGGCCTTGCTCAGCGGGTTAAGGATCCAGTGTTGCCGCAAACTGTGGTGAAGATTACAGGTGTGGATTGGATTTGGCTTTGCTGTAGCTGTGGTGTAGGTCGGCAGCTGCAGCTCCAATTTGACACCTAGTCCAGGAACTTCTTATGCCACAGGTGAGGCCCTGAAAACAATAAAAATGACTACATAAATAAATAAAATTACAAGTTATGGTAAGTTCCCTGGTGGCACAGTGGTTAAAGGATCTGACACTGTCACTTGGAAACTTCTTTAAACCATAGGCACAGCCTCTGCGCCCCCCCCCCAAAAAAAAGAAAGAAAGAAAAATTACAAGTTTAGTGAAATTCAATGTTTTCACAATGATTTTACTGAGTATGAAGGGGAAAAGATAATGTGTTCTAATACTTTGCCCCTAAAATCCTGTGGTTTGAAGTTCAAATAAGGGTCAAAATTGATCAGAATCAACCTTTGTCTACAGTGTTCCTTCTATGCTACGTGCATACATATATTAGCTCCTTTGATCATTTTAAGTCTGCTATTTTGGAGAGTATTATTTCCTAGGAAATAAAATATTTGGAATGGCCTCTAAAATATTCAGTCTGCAGAGTTCTAATGAAATTTAACATCACATTCGGAAAAGAACTGCATCAATGTGCAACAGCCACAAAGGTTACAGTCCTGCAGTAGGAGTTTTCTGTGTCTTCACACGGTCTCAAATCCATCACAGAAGGTGTTTCCATTTACAAAAGGACAGAACACCACCACCAAAAAGGCAAAAAGATTTTTGTTACAACATTTCTAACTAAATTTCCACTTTAGGCCAGTTAGTAGAATGAGCAGTTTTCAAGGTCATGAAACTATGTTAAGTAAAACCCAAGACGTTTACTCTCTATGATTATCTATACCTGAGAATAGCAAGTCTTCTCCATCACCCTCCACAGTAGCAGGAGTAATGTGGTAGTCTGGAAGGAACGCTCAGCCTCGGCAAGCGGGTAGCGACATTAAGCCCCCAAGAGAGCAGCACGTGTAAGCCGCACCGTGTAACACGGTATATGGAGTGATCCCATAGGGGGAAAAAAAAAAAGCTGGAGAAAGAAAAAAGACTTTTAGGATCAGAAGAAAAAAAAAAAAAAAGAATCGCGAGTACCTTAAAAAACAACAACAAAAAAAGGACGTTAGGTTTCCTCACTCAGGACAGAACCTTCCGGGATCCTCTAGGATTCCAGCACTACAGACACCGGATTACTTTTACTTCCGGGTCCACCCCTTCCGGGTTAACGCTTGACGGCACCTCCTCCCTCTGGGTTTGTCTCTGGGGGAGTAATCCTTGGGTGCGCATAACAATAAGTTAACAGAAGAAACAAAAGAGAAAAGTGGCAAAGCGAGAAGAACTCCCAAGAGGCCACCAAGCCGCATACTTATCCGGAGTCGGAGTCCAGGGTGTAGGTTGCGTTGAAGAGGGGGAGTGGGCGTGCGGGAGCATTGAAGGAACCACAACTCCCCAGAGCGCCCCCCTGGAATCCTGGGAGTTGTAGTTTATTTCGGACAGCCGCCCCGCCCCCAACTCCCTAGGCCAAAGGTAGAGATTTGGTTTTCACGGTTTTAGGCAAGCTGAGAAGTGAGATTCTCTACAGCTGTGCCTAAGAGATTAGTATAAACAAGAATTTCTTTAAAGATGTAGTCACTAGAGCAGGGATTCCTGATTTTTTAAAATGAGGATACCTTTTCATTAATGACTACAGTAGAGGATTCTGCATCCTAATAACTACTCTCAACTTCCATTGCTTGAGAAGATACCTAATGACTAACTGAGAATGTGCCTTTGTATTTTTAAAAATCATAACAAGGCTGTTCCCATTGGGCTCAGTGGAAACGAATCTGACTACTATCCATGAAGATGCAGGTTTGATCCCTGGGCTTGCTCAGTGGGTTAAGGATCTAGTGTTACTGTGAGCCGTGGTGTAGGTCGCAGACGCAGTTCGGATCCCTTGTTGCTGTGGCTGTGGTGTGGGCCAGCAGTTACAGCTCCGATTTGACCCCTAGCCTGGGAACCTCCATATGCCGCAGATGGAGCCCTAAAAAGACAGACAGACAGACACATACACACACACAAATCATAACAGGGATCCAAAAGTTGGAAGGCTATATATATTCACACATTAGTGACCCTATAGCTATTGGATGCATAAACAGAATTTGGGGGTTCAATTTAAATTTGTAGCTTGTAAACCAGGAAAGCATTTTGAAAAACTAAATAATAAACAGTTTCAGGAAAATGCAAATTTATTGCCTTTGAATATTTAATAGAGATATAGAGTTGGAGATCAAATTTACAAATCATATGACCTAGTACCTCAATACTTCCTGCAAAACAAAGGCAAAAAGAATTCCATTTTACTGACTTCACAGGATATTTTCTTATGTTGTGACCACAATTTTTTTTTTTTTGTCTTTTTGCCTTTATGTAGAGCCGCACCCGCGGCATATGGAGGTTCCCAGGCTAGGGGTCTAACAGGAGCTGTAGCCGCCAGCCTTCACCACAGCCACAGCAACGCGGGATCCGAGCCGCGTCTGCAACCTTCACCACAGCTCACGGCAATGCCGGATCCTTAACCCACTGAGCAAGGCCAGGGATCGAACCTGCAACCTCATGGTTCTTAGTCGGATTCATTAACCACTGAGCCACGAAGGGAACTCCCGACCACATATTAAAAAAAAGGAGAATTTGGTGTTCCCTCGTGGCACAGTAGGCTAAGGAACCAGTGCTGTCACTGCAGCTGCCCAGATCACTCTTGTGGTATGGGTTTGATCCCTGGTCTGGAAACTTCCACATGCCTCTGGTGCAGCCAAAAAGGGGGGCGGGATTAGACATAAATGCAAATATCTAACATTTCTTACCTATTTCAAGGTATCAACTTCTACCAGCTACATATCAGATACTGCTCTAAATGGTTTAGCAGTATTAATTTAATCCTTACAACAACCCTAAAATAACCATTTTACAGAACAGAAAACTAAGGCACAGAGTTAAGGTACTTGTTCAAGGTAAAATAGTTAGTAAATGATAGAGCTGAGATTCAGTCAAGGCAATCTGTCAATGATTTGTGGTTTTTAAGCTCTGATATGGCCTTTCTCCTCCAGAAAAAAAAAATTCAGTCACTCATTCAGTAAATGTTGAGTACCATTACGTGCATCTCACTGTTCTAGACACGAGAATTTAGCAGAGACTAGAAAAGACAAAAATCTTTGCCCTCAGGGAGCTTATGTTCTAGTAGGGAACAAATCCCAAAACCCCATATAAGACGTTCTTCTAAATTACCTAACGGAATCCTTTAATTTTTTTCTTTCCTTCTTTTTCTTTTTAGGGCCCCACCTGTGGCATATGGAAGTTCCCAGGCTAGGGGTCCAATTGGAGCTGCAGTTGCTGGCCTACACCACAGCCACAGCAACGCAGGAACCAAGCCGTGCCTGTAACCTACACTGCATCTCATGGCAATGCAGGATCCTTAACCACCGAATGGGGACAGGGATCGAACACGAATCCTCATGGATACTAGTCGGGTTCATTACTGCTGAGCCACAACAGGAACTCCCGAGCTCCATCTTGATCACACTTTCTGGTAGAATTCAATGTCCTCTGAAGGGGACCTAAAATTTCATAGACTGGCCCCTGGGATGGGTGATGCCTGCTGAAGTGGGGGCACTGATGGTGTTCAGGAAGAAGAGGAAGGAGGCCATGAACTTGCTCTAGAACATCAGGGAGAGGCCGATCGGCATAACCCGATTCCTAAGAAAGATCACAACACTCGGTAGCCCTGGAAGAAGAGGGTGAAAGAGATGAGGAAGAGGCAGGAACCCATGGCCTCCCTGCACTGTGAGTGGAGGTCCTCACACACCTGGGACATCTTGAGGAGTCCCAAGTCAAAGATGGGACAAAGATGGCCACCCCTACGGCCAAGGTGGCCATGCTTTGGGCCAGGATCGTGCCCCAGGCCAGCCCAGGCATGCGAGCCTGACTCAGGTCTCTGTGGCAGTGAAGCCCAGTTTGGTTGGAGGAAACGTGGAAGTGCCACAGCCTGAAGAGGCGGTCCTTGATCAGGAGCCAGTGGTCATCACAGATGAAGACAGAGGAGAGGATCATGGCCAGTGAGGCACACAAGATGACAAGGGTTCAGACGAAGAATTCAAAGATGGACCAAGGATAGAGTTCCCATCATGGCTCAGCGGGTTAAGCACCCAACTAGTACCCATGAGGATGTGGGACGCAGCTTGGATCCCGCGTTGCGGTGGCTCTAGGAACCTCCGTTTGTCATGGGTGCGGCCCTAAAAAGACAAAAGACTAAAAAAAAAACAAAAAAACTATGACTAGTTTCTTTGTTGAATGAATGTGCAGTGGGCACTGACAATTTGGTATTTCTTTGTCAGAAGCAAAATGATCTGTGTTCCTCTCCTCGAAATTAGAACATGCTAAGACAATGAAGTATGTGGTGCCATTTTCCAGCCCCAAATCCAACAGGGTAGGCAATGAGGATTTTCACTTACCTTCTTCTTAGAGACCTCCAGATTGTTTTAAAGGTCTCAAGGACACTCTTGTGTCTAGAGTTCTAATAGAAGGTTTATCAGTGTCCTTCTGAAGGTATTTCATATCAATAAAGTGTCAGCTTAGGACTTTCCCAGAGAGAAGCAAAGCATGAGTTTCCTCAGCCCTGAACGTTCTTTTTTTTGTTGTTTGTTTTCTTTTTAGGGCCACACCCACAACATGTTGAAGTTCTCAGACTAGGGGTTGAATTGGAGATGTAGCTGCCAGCCTACGCCACAGCCACAGCAATACCAGATCCAAGCCGCATCTGCGAGCTACCTCGCAGCTCAGATTGAACTCACATCCTTATGGATACTAGTTGGATTGGTTTCCACTGCGCCACAACAGGAACTCCTGCAATGGCTTGAGATTCTAATCAGATATATTTTACTACAGAAAAAGTGAAGGCAGGAATTATTTAGCAATTTAATACAAAATTAAGCTCTCACTAAGGAGGAAAAGAAACAGAAAAACAAAGATTATTCTATTTGTATTTTCATAAACTACTTTTTCTGACAGGAACAGGCTACAAAGAATGTAAAGGCAGACTATCTTATTTTCGTATATTCATACTGCTTCTCAAATTTTTCCTAGCTTGAAAAAAATAGAGCTAAGAAATACGCCACCTGCTGGCATTGGTTGAAGCTACAGCACAAGTAATTTTCAGAGTCAAGAGGAGTTTAAAAGGCCTTGAAATGCTACCTAGTACAATATTCCTTTTACTCTTAACAACAAGAACAGCAAAGCAAAAGAATAGATCCTGGAGATTTCTTTGTTACGCTATAAAACAGTATTAGCTGGAGTTCCCATTGTTGCTCAGCAGTAATGAACACAACTAGTATCCCTGAGGATGTGGGGGTTTGACCCCTGGCCTCATTTAGAGGGTTAAAGACCTGGCGTTGCTGTGAGTGGCAGTGTAGGTCACAGTCACGGCTCGGATCTGCAGCTCTGATTCGACCCCTAGCCCCGGAACTTCCATATGCCGCAGGTGCAGCTCTAAAAAGACAACAATAACAACAAAAAGTATTAGCTTAGGTCAAAGCCAGCTTTATTAACAAGCTCACTGAGTGTCTTCTACAACTCCTTGGTAGTTTCATCTCTTCCATTTTTCACCCTAAATTTCAGGCCAAATACTCTCCTTAAATTGTTTACTTCAGTTTTGAATTATACATTCTTAAGCCTTCATTTCAATAAATTAAAATTTTCCATCTTTTTCTACTAACAGTAGTCTTCAAATATGCTTTGTAAGCATTAAAATACTTTTCAATTTAGATCCAAATCCTCATTGAGAAATACACTGTCATCTAAACTCTGTGTATGTGCACGTGTGTGTAGATATGTCTTTTTATTTTTTCTGTTCTATTATGGAATATTCAAACACAGTAAAATGACTCCCCCAATGCAGTCAACATGAATTCTTTTTCTCTCTCTCTCTCTCTATATATATATACACATATATACACACATATATATATATATATTTTTTTTTTTTTGTATTTTGTCTTTTTAGGGCCGCACGCATGGCATATGGAGGTTCCCAGGCTAGAGGTCGAATCGGAGCTGCAGCTGCTGGCCTCTGCTACAGCTCACGGAAATCCTGGACCCTTAACCCACTGAGCAAGGCCAGGGATCGAACCCATATCCTCATGGATACTAGTTGGGTTTGTTAACCACTGAACCACGATGGGAACTTCATGAATTTTCAATATTAGCAACATCTACTCAGAGTTCACATTTCCCTGTTTGTGTCCGATTTTTTTCTTTTTCTTTTTTTTTTGCATTTGTTTGATCAAGATTCAAATAAGGTCTGAACATAGTGATTTGTTGCTATATATTTGTTTTTTGTTTTTCCTTTTCTTTTTTGGCCTCTCCATGGTATACGGATTTCCTACGCTGCAACTGCAGCAGCAACGGATCCTTTAATCCGCTGTGCTGGGCCGGGGATCGCACCTGGGTCCTGGCACAGCAGAGACACCACCAATCCCATTGTGCCACAGAGGGAACTCCTATTTAGTTTGTTTTGATCTATAGGTTCCCTCCTTTTAAATTTTTTTTTTTTTTACTTGGCAATGTATTTGTTGAAGAAACCAGCCTTGAGGAGTTTCACACTAGACTAGATTTTTCTAGACTCCTTTTAGGATGTTTATCAAGTTCCTTTGTCTTCCACGTTTCCTATAAACTGGTCTAGATTCTGGATTGGGATGAAATTTCTTGAAGCAGTGGTTCTCAACTCTGGTTCCACATTACAACCATGTGAGCAGATTTTTAAATGCACAATCTCCATCCCATTGCAACTGAATCAGAATTTATGGAGGGAGGACTCAGGCAACAGAAGATTTTTTTCCTTTTTTTTTTTGGCTGCCCCGAGGCATATGGAGCTCCTGAGCCAGGGATTAGATCCAAGCCACAGTCTTGACCTAAGATGGCAATCCCAGATCTTTAACCCACCGTGCCGGGCCAGGGATCAAACCTACATCCCAGTGCCCCCAATCCTGTTGCCCAGCAGCAGGAACTCCGGCATCAGTAGATTCTTTTTTTTATTTCTTCTTCTTCTTCTTCTTTTTTTTTTTTTTTGCTTTTTAGGGCCGTACCCACAGCACATGGAGGTTCCCAGGCTAGGGGGTCAATCAGAGTTGCATCTGCTGGCCTAGCCACAGCCGCAGCAATGCTAGATCCAAGCCGCTTCTGAGATCTGCACGACAAGCTCACGGCAACGCCAGATCCTTAACCCACTGAGCGAGGCCAGGGATCGAACATGGAACCCCATAGTTCCTAGTTGGGAGAATCCTTTTTTTTCCTGACATTTTAAACGTGCTTTCGCATCAGCCCATTTCAAGTCCTGCCAAATATGACGTGAATAATTCTTTGGTCCACACTGAAATGAAAACTTCTCTTAAAGGCCAAGTCCAGACAGAAAAGAAGGAAAACAAGTTCTTCCTACATCAAGAAATATACTTTCAGGAGTTCCTGTTGTGGTTCAGTGCTAAAGAACCTGACTAGTATCTGTGAAGACGTGGGTTCGATCTCTGGCCTCACTCGGTGGGTTGAGGATTCGGCATTGCAATCAGCTCGCAGACATGGCCCGGATCTGATGTTGCTGGTGTAGGCGGCAGCTGCAGCTCCCATTAGATCCCTGGCCTGAGAATCTCTATATGCTGCAAATATGGGCCTAAAAAGCCTTCCAGAGTTCTCTTTGTGGCTCAGTTATAAGACCCGACAGTTAAGAACTCAACTTGTATCAGTGAGGATGCAGGTTCAATCCTTGCCCCCGCTCAGTGGGCTAAAGATCCCGCCTTGCTGCAAGCTGCAGAATAGGGCAGCAGCTGCAGTTCGGATTTGATCCCTACTCTGGGAACTTCCATATGCCACGACTGCCGGCCCTTTAAAAAAAAAAAAAAAAAGAAATAACATGTCTAGTTGAGCGCTATTTAAATTCTTCAGTGGAGAGAAATTAAAAAAAAAAAGTCAGACACTGATTTAGCTAACATTATTTTGGGCTACAAGGCTAACAATAAGTGCACAATACAAGGTAGCATTTAACAGAGCACAAAACAAGTTAGCACCTTAAGAGGGGCTGGAGTTCAAGATCCTCACCTGGGCGGAGATGCTGATGGCAGAGGTCACTGCCTAACACACGCTCCCGAGAGCCTCGCCGCGGGGCGCCGTGCGCATGCGCGCGCCGCCTCGCTGGAGCTGGGGGCGGGCCCTGGCTGCCATCTTGCCCCGCGCTGGATCCCCGACCGCTCTGCCCAAAACAAGACCCGGGCTCCGGCGGTCCGCTCCAGACCGGTTTCTTTTCCCATTGCCAACCCCGCCCGACCGCCCTGCCCAGTCTGCCCAGCCGCAGCTCTAGGCCAATGAACTGACCCGTCGCCTGCAGCCAGACTCTAAGTCGCGGCTGGTCCTGGTGCCCATCTCGCGAAACGGAGCGCGCGGGCACCCAGCCTCTCCGCCGGCCGCGATGCCGAACGTGCAGCTCCCGCCCAAGGAGAGCAACCTCTTCAAACGCATCTTGGTGAGTGACCGGTGGCCGAGCCCCGTCGGTCCCCGGCGGCCCCGGGTCAAAGGCGAGCAGAGAGCAGTCCGGCGGCAACGGCGCCTGCGCGGCCGGACTCGGCCCCCTCGGACTCTTTGTTTATGTGCGAGTCCAGATCCCCGCGTCGCCAGGCCCGCCACCCCGCTTTTCCCTTGTCCTCTGCAGCCAGTCCTTCCCGAAACTTCCCGGCGCCCGCCGCAGTCCCCCTGGGCAAGGGCGCACCGGCTCGGCAGTGGCCCCGCGCCCCCTGCGGCGCCTTGCGGCCCATCTCGCGACCTCCTCCTGCTCCTCGTCCTCCCTAGTTGGTTTCATTTGCCATCCTCCCTGAGTCCAGGTGTTAGTTCACTGCTTTGTGTTGATTCCGTTGCACAGCGCACCCCGACGCCTAGGGAAGCGGGAGTGAACCTCTGGTGGAGTGGGTCCGATTTATACGGGTTGCGGGAAAATAAAGCCCTAGGAGAAGGTTTGCCAGCTCTTGGTGTGTACTTACCGTCTTTGGGAAGTCACTGACTCGAACTGCATTTCTAAGTTTCAAAGTCGAACACAGCTCTGATTGCTGTTAACTCGTTACGGCCCTGCGGTGAGTCAGGATTGAAACCGCGGGGACTGGCTGGTGTTGCACTTGAGGGGAGCTTTTACTTTGTTAAGGAGCCGAAGCCTGAATGATGGTCCTTATGAGGACTGGCCGAGTTGAGTAGCTTGTGTGTCACAGTTCTGGTACCTACACAGTTTTCCAGGGAGGAGAGGTAACTCTTGTAATTGTAATTGCTTTTCTCAGTAGACATTGGGGACCGTAGACTTTAAATATGTAAACAGGTAGCCGTCCTTTCAAATCTCTTTCCTCTGAAAACAAGCGTTTAGATTTTAAGGGAGGATTTTTTTTTTTTTAATTAATCGGAGCTTGTGTTGATTATATGACTCTTAGCTGTTGCTTACTTTTATTATAACTAGAACACAAAGTTTAGAATGATTTTAAAAGTATTATCAAACTGCAGATAAAAAATCACAGCTGTTTTGTTTCAAGCCAATAGAAACTTCACACTTAGTCTTCAGAATGTTAAACATACATAGTAGATAGGAAAAATTTTTTTTCATTTTATTTATTTTTTAATTACTCAGTGAATTTTACTTTATTTTATTTTAGGGCCACACCAGCAGCCAAGCTAGGGGTTGTATTGGGAGCTGTAGCTGCTGGCCTATGTCACAGCCCAACGCCAGATCCGAGCTTGCCTGCGACCTGCACCACAGCTCATGGCAAGCCAGATCCTTAACCCACTGAGCGAGGCCAGGGATCGAACCTGCAACCTCATGGTTCCTAGTTGGATTCGTTTCCCCTATGCCAAGACGGGAACTCCTACTCAGTGAATTTTATTACGCTTATAGTTGTACAACGATCACCACAGCCAAATTTTATGGCATTTCTATCCCAAATCCCCAGGACATTCCCCCCACCCCTCAGGGACAAAAATTTTGTCTTAATTTTTTTATGGTGCTTAGTGCTGAGCAAATAGAAGTGTAAAAACAAATTTTAAAACATTGTGGCACATTGCTTCACTCGACTTTGTACGCCCTTTTCTATTTTATTTTATTTTTTGCTTTTTAGGGCTGCACTCGTAGCATGTGGAGATTCCCAGGCTAGGGGTCCAGTTGGAACTACAGCTGCCGGCATATACCACAGCCATAGCAAGGAGGAATCTTGAGCCGCATCTGCGACCTACACCACAGCTTATGGCAACGTTGGATCCTTAACCCATTGAGCAAGGCCAGGGATCAAACTTGCAACCTCTTGGATTCTAGTCGGATTCATTTCCACTACACCACAATGGGAACTTCAGTTTTTTCTTTATTTTACTTTCGGTTTTTTTTTCTCGTGTCTTTGTTTTCTTCACAGTGTGGAATTGGAGAGGTAGAGTGTTCTGTCCCTTATGGTTGGGGTGTTTTTTTTGTTTATTTTTGATCTAGGGAATCCAAAATATGTTAATGAAAAAAACATCAATAAATTTTTAGTTGAATTTCAGGACATTTGGCATTATACCTAAAAGATGACAGAACACTTACTTTCTTTGTGTATATTTTCGAGTTCACATCTTGTTACTCTAGTTGTAAAAAAAGTAAAAACCGCTGCCAAGTTAACTTTATCCCCAAATAAATTGGGAAATGCTAAATATTTTTTTATCGGGATCTGTAATGCTTATTATAAGTAACTTAGGAGGAATCGTTTAGGGAATGATTTTATTGTCTCACAGTCACAATAAATGTGGGTAAAATTTTGCTATGACAGAGCCCATAGCAAACAGAAGTCTATAATAAAATTATTTTTAGAAGTTTGGTTGGTGGACCAAAGTGCTTTGCCACCAACAGTAACTTGTTAAAAATTAATTATCATTGTACTTAAACATGCCCGTACAAATTCACCAGGTTGCTTATCAGGTGTTCTGCATGGCGTGTACTCGCCTTATTCCCTAAACTGGCTCTCAGCATTATGCTTTGTTGAATTTTGGAGCTACTCCATGTGCATGAGGCAATCAGACCCAGTAATGGTAAATGACTCAGTGTCTAAGTTTCTCTGTTTAGTGGCAAAGTTGAAACTAGAATCTATCTTGTCTACTAAGCATATTTCCCTTAGGGAACTTGAGACTTTTCTTTAAACTGAGTACTTGGATACTGGAGAGGACTATCTGGGTTTAAGTTGTGGCCCTGATACTTACTAGCTGTGTGAATTCAATGACTGTGCCTCAGTCTTTCCAGCTGAAATGGAGATAACTGTATCTCATAGACTTTCCTGGGATTTAGATAAGGATTAAATGAAACAGTGCCTGACACTTAGTCAGTGCTTCTGCTAAGTGGTAACTGTTATTATTACTATTATTAGTAGTATGCCATTATTACTTCCGGATGACTTGGTAAGGCAGAAGAAAACGTATTCGTCTTTTCCCTTTCCCCAGTAGTTCTTTCTGCTTGTTTTTTACTTCTTGTCACTGTTAGGTGAACTCCTAAAGTCAAATTCAGATTGTTAATTTTTTAGTTTTTATTTTAAAATATTTTTGGAGTAGATAATATATTCACATGGTACAAAATTCAGGTTTTTCTCCTATTGTGTCTCCCAACCCTTGAGTTCTCATTCCCAGAGGCAATCAAGAAGACTCAATTTAAAGATTTTTTTCCCTTTTTTTGTCTTTTTAGGGCCGCACCCGTGGCATATGGAGGTTCCCAGGCTAGGGGTCAGATCAGAGCTCTAGCTGCTGGCCTACACCACAGCCACAGCAAC
>PVHT020004944.1:20614119-20626813 GCA_004024745.2 Catagonus wagneri
AGGAATCATCCATGGGAAGACCTGAGGAAGAACACTTTGGGAGGTAGAAGGAACACAAGTGCAGAGGCCCCTGAGGTGGGGGTAAGCTTGGCATGTCGAGTACTGGAAAGTAACCCATAACCGCATAAAGGAGAGAGAGAATTAAAGAAGGTCAGATGGGAGTTTCAGTTGTGGCTCAGCAGAAGGAATCTGACTAGTATCCATGAGGATGCAGGTTCAATCCCTGGCCTCGCTCAGTGCGTTAAGGATCCAGTGTTGCTGTGGTGTAGGTTGCGGCTTGGATCTGGTGTTGCTGTGGCTGTGGTGTAGGCCAGCAGCTGCAGCTCTGATTTGACCTCTAGCCTGGGAATCTCCATGTGCTGTGGTTGGGTCCTAAAAAAAGACCAAAAAAACCCCCCAAAACAGAAGGTCAGATGTTTTCATGGTTAATGACTGGAGGGCTGGCATGATTATTTAGCTTGGTGGGTGGCATTTAGGAATAAAGAGGTTGCTTACACTCTATTAGACTAGTTATGGAAAAATCACCATCTTGGGAGTCAGACCAGAGTTTGCAACTAATCTGAGTCCTTTATAAACACATTTTATGAACTTTTAAGTTTCAGTTTCTATATCTGTAAGGCGGAAGTAATGGAATTATTTTGAGTTTTGTACAGATACATATTAGTTGCTCAGCAAATAGTGTTTTTTTGAATATATGCCTTGGTTCCATTCCTTTTTTTCTCGGTTCCATTCTTGAAGTAGCAAAGACTCTTAATGCAGTTTCTAGTATTTTCCTGTAATGTTATCATATGTTTTTGCTGTTTCACTCCTTTTTTTTTTGGCATGTGGAAGCTCCCCAGCCAGGGATCAAACCTGTGACATAGCAATGACCCAAGCGACTGCAGTAACAATGCTGAATCCTCAACCTACTTTGCCCCCAGAAAACTTGTGTTTCTCATTTTTGATTTTGAATAAAAGAATGCTGTAGCAGTGTGTTGGTCGACAAACTATTTTTTTCTATATCTTTTGTAAAAGTGAAAATACTCAGATACAGAACTGTTGGCAAGGAGTATGTAACAGGTTTGTTTCATGGTATGATATAAATTGATACAAGATCTTTCCATCATGTATGTTTTAGACCTAAATCTGGATCTGGAATTCAGAATTTGTATACTGCAATGAGAAGTTGTTCCTCGTGTATATTCATTTTATATAATAATTTTTTTTCATATTTCTTTACAGAAATGTTATGAACAGAAGCAGTACAAAAATGGCCTCAAATTTTGCAAGATGATTCTTTCAAATCCAAAATTTGCCGAACATGGAGGTATTGGCTCACCTGTGAGAGATTACTTTGGTGAAATTTAGTTCCAGAATCAGATGGATTGGATTCCTAACAGTGAAAGAGAACACTTCCCAGATTCTGTGGCCTTGGCGCTCTCTATTAGAGTTCATAAATGTTTAACTTTTACTTACGCTTCATATCAGTCTTATTCTACGTTACTTTATTTGTATTTTGTATTATACTTCATTTGTATATTTATTTATAGTCGTTACTTTTAGAATGAGAGATGGTTGGTTGATCTGAATTATTGGCATATTTACCTGTATTTTTTTATAGACCTGATTTTATTTGTTACTTTGAATAGAATTTAAATTTATCCTGTGACTTTTTTTTCCTTTCCTTTTTTGGCTACCTCATGGTATATGGAGTTCCTAGGCCAGGGATCAGATCTGAGCCGCAGTTGTGACCTAAGCCACACCCGTGGCAACTCCGGGTCCTTAACTCACTGTGCGGGGCCAGGGATCGAACCTGCATCCCAGGGCTCCCAACACCAGATGCCGTTGCGCCACAGTGGGAACTCCTCCTTTGACTTCATAAACATAATATTTGCAACACTGAAGTAGTATGAAGATACAGTAAAATGCATTTTATTTTTTGGTAGATGTCTTTTATATGCTTGCTGACCATATATAAATACGATATTACTGATTTGCCATTTGGATTATTTTAGGTTGTTTTTCTAGCACTGATAATAAGTCCGTATTTGTTTGTCTCATCCTTTTCCACTGGTAATCAGTGTTTGGTAAAAGGATGGATCAGGTTAGACATGTAAGTCATGGTTCGGTAGCAGAGCAAAGCTCTGAATATTAGACTTGAGTCATTCTTGAAACCATCTTATTGGGAAAATAGGCTGACTGCTCAGCTTTCTAATAACGTTTAATACCTTATTTGAAGAAAATGGAAAGAAGTCTTCATTTCATAGAATTTTAGAAATTAAAGCTTGTTTCCAAGCTGTTTAGCAATGGAATCCTTATCCATGTGGAACCCTTGTGGGGAAATTCATTATATAAAAACAGATAAAATAAGTTGTTTGATCGTAGGTACCTGCCTGGACTAGTAGATCACATTTTCTGAAAATCAGAGAGTCCATGGAGATAGTTTGAAAACCATTGTTTTTGTCTAATGCCCTTCTTGTGGATTATTCAAAGAATTATTTCATTCTGAACTATTTTCCACTAACTAAACATATTCTTGGGTTAGCACTCCCATAATCTAGTGTTGTCCTTTTTAAATGCAAACTGATACTTAGCCTAGCTTGAATTCGTTGGAATAAACTTGCTGCCAAAAATGAAGTCTATTCCAGTATTGAGTATGGTGATTTTTAAGTTTTGTGTTTTTTTTAAGGTAGATTCAGTGATTTTGTGGTATATAAATCAGATGATTTGATTCTTAGTTAGAACTGAGCTCAGATGAAAGCTGTAGTCTGCTGCAGTAGATTTGACTCAACAGAACTCAGATCCTGCTGTTTTCTTTTTTCAGCAGAACAATCTTAAGCTCCTTTATAGAGTCTTCAAAAGGCAGAAAGCATTTTACCAACTCAGGCCCAGACTAAAGAATTTCAGAAGAGAACTCGGGCTAAGCTTTAAGCAGATACATAAATATACTTTTACTTCTTTTATTTGGAGAGAAGCTCTTCTAACTATAGTATTAAAGGGATGAATAATATCAGCATTGGTAGATCTCAGATATTGAAATAGTGTTGAGAATAATATTAATCTTTCATGTGTAAATAGAGGGTAAAAATATTTTTCAGAGACTTTGGCTATGAAAGGATTAACATTGAACTGTTTAGGAAAAAAAGAAGAAGCATATGAATTTGTTCGTAAAGGACTTCGTAATGATGTCAAGAGTCATGTTTGTATCCTTTGCAGTAGTTGACTAGTTTAATTTCATTATGTATTTTCCATTTACTGGTTTTTTCTAACTCAAAAAAATTCACTGTGAAAAAATTTAATACTGTGGAAAAATTTAAAACTGTATAAGAATTTAATGAACTTTATCCATTATTCAGTTTTAATAATTATCAATGTTTTTAATTAGTTTTGTCTGTTCCCTGCCTCTTGTTTTTTGTTGTTGTTGTTTATTGGAGTATTTTAAAGAGAATCTCTATGCAGTATATATTTACTTCAGTTGTGCTTAGAGAAGAGTAACTTTAATAACTGTATGTGACTTGAAACCTATCTTTTTCTATATACCCATAATCTTAGTGATACTTTCCCCATTCCAGATGGTGACTTACTGTATAGTACTTATCTGTATAGTAAAATCTGTGTTCCTTAAAAGCTCCTTAAACTTTCCTTTAGAAATTTTAGGAGTTCCCAGTGTGGCATGGTGCTAATGAGCCTCACTAGTATCCATGAGGATGCAGGTTCTGGCCTTGCTAAGCGGGTCAGGGATCTGGTGTTGCCATGAGCTGTGGTGTAAATCGCAGATGTGGCTTGGATTCTGAGTTGCTGTGGTGTAGGCTGGCAGCTGTAGCTCCGATTTGGCCCCTAGCCTGGGAACTTCCGTATGCCGCAGGTGCGGCCCTAAAAAGCAAGAAAAAAAAGAACAGAAATTTTAGAGGAAAAATTCAGAAGAAACTTATTTTATGTAGTGCTAAATATTATTTTGGTTCTTTAGCTTGGTTTCTGTTGCACAGGGACTTAGCTGTTACCTCACTGAATACTTACGCTTGTATTTGGCTAGTATACCTGTTTGTAGAAAAACAAAAATATTTTCTAGGGATGGATCATTGAAATTGTTTTAATATCTGTTTTGCCTATTTACATACTTATTCACAACCTTTTCACATATTGCCCTTGTATCTTAATTTTTTACATTTAAATCATCTAGCTGTTAGCCAACATTGAACATAAATAGTCTTTAGTGGTGTTTTCACATATTTAGCTTAGAGTTCTCTCAAAATACTAAATACTTATTTCTTTATCCCAGTGCTTACCCCAGAGCAAAGAGAGAGGGCATGTAAATATAGCTCTTTTGGCCCTGAGATGTGCTAAGACTTTAATTTACATTAAATAAAAACCTAATTTTTGTGGTCTTCAATATCAGTAGTGAGTTAACGGTTATGTGTTATTTTATAATTGATTGAATGTATGATAGTTTTAAAAGATGATTGCAACTTCTGTATATATTCTGTTTTCATACATAGTTTTTGAGAATAAGTGAATGTTGAGGTGCTGGTGCAGGAAAGTGAGGGGATAGAGGGTAGGAAACAGGAATTTTTACCCATAGTTTTCTAAGATTACTTAAAAATATATTATGGAAAATTTCATACATGTGCAAAAATAAAATAGAAACATGAACTCCTGTGTGCCCATGACCTAGCTTCAGTAATTTAACAGTTGTCATTCAAGGCTGAGCTGGTTTCTATCAACCACTCGTTATCTCCTTCCATCTGATCCCAGATCATTCTGAAGTAAGTCCCAGACAAAATACCATTTTGTTAAGGTAAGCTTGCTTTTTAGGGCTGCATCTGTGGCATGTGGAAGTTCCCAGGCTAGGGGTCGAATCAGAGCTACAGCCACCGGCCTACACCACAGCCACAGCAGTGGGGGATCCAAGCCTCATCTGTGACCTACACTTCAGCTAATGGCAATGCCAGCTCCTTAACCCACTGAGCAAGACCTGGGATCAAACCCACATCCTCATGTATCCTAGTAAGGTTCGTTAACCGCTGAGCCATGGCAGGAACTCCCAGTTAAGGTAAGCTTTATATTAAATATGTAGCATAGAATATTCTAGTATCTGTGAATGTCTCTTTCCTTAACTAAATAGGTTGGCATGTATATGGACTTTTGCAGCGTGCTGATAAGAAATATGATGAAGCTATTAAGTGTTACCGAAATGCCCTCAAATTAGATAAAGATAATCTGCAAATTTTGAGGGATCTCTCTCTGTTACAGATCCAAATGAGAGACCTTGAAGGTTACCGTGTAAGTATTTCAGTCTTAAATGAATTTGTTTTTGCAATGGGTGTATTTTAGAAGCACATGAGTTCAGAATGAGGTGAACGTAAGATCGTGTAGACTTGATTATTTATAATGTGTAGCAAGAGAAAGTCACTTGGAATCTTTCTCCAGTAATAGTTGTGGAATTGTCTACTTGAACATCAAAAAAGGATAGTTAGTTTATTCATTTAATGCTTTTTAATTTATTTTTTGCTTCTTTTTTTTAAGGGCTTCACCTACAGCATCTAAAAGTTCCCAGGCTAGGGGTCAAATTGGAGTTGCAGCTGCCGGCCTACTCCATAGCCACAGCAGTGCAAGATCCGAGCCGCGTTTCGGACCTACCCCATGGCTCAAGCAATGCCAGATCCCTGACCCACTGATTGAGGCCAGGGATCGAACCCGAGACCTCATGAATACCACTTGGGTTTGTAACCCGCTGAGCCACAATGGGTGCTCCCAACTAGCTTTCTTATGGGTTAGAAAATACAGACTATTCTGAGAATTGCCGTAAGTGTAGTCCAGACCTGCCAGGCATCTTTATGTGCTTACTCCGCTTAGTATCCTAAATTCACTGTGTCCAAAATGGACTTTTCTCACTTTCTCATTTGAAGGAGGCTACGAATTCTTCTTCTTTCATTTACTTTTTTATTTTTGCTCTTCTACTGCCATAGTAATCCTATACTCTATGCCTAGATCTTTGCAGAAGTTTCAAGAGTTCTGCTGAGTCTAATAATGGTACCATTCATCAAGGTTTGTGGGATTTTTCTTTATTAGGACTTGGTAGCCTAGGTGTGATAGGGTTAGTTAAAATCAGGTATCTTTAGAAGTGAAGTAAAGAAAATACTAGGAGGGATAGTGAAATAAATGAAGATTAAAGAGTTGGTGGTTAGAAGTGAGGGCCTGGAGGTCCCGGTGGTGTCCAAGAACAGGGGTAGGAAGGTCACCGCGTGAGAGTTTTGGCAGCCTGGGGGCTGTAACCAGAGAGTGAGGTATCTGAATTGTTATGATTTCTGGGTGACAATAAGGAAGGTCAAAGCTATTTGCCTTTTAGTCTGGAGTTCAGTAATGTTCGTTGAGTCCATTAGAAAGGAATTAAAGGTAAGTTTCCTTAAAACTGTGTGTTGAACTGTATTTTAGAGAAACTTTGAAAAAAAATTTTTAAGTTTTTTTTTTTTAAGGAGACAAGATACCAGCTTCTTCAGTTGCGCCCAACGCAACGTGCTTCCTGGATTGGATATGCTATTGCGTACCATTTACTGAAAGATTATGATATGGCGCTAAAACTGTTGGAAGAATTTAGACAAACTCAGCAAGTAAGAGCTTTGTTTTTTGTTGTTGTTGTTGTTGTTATTTGTTTTTTTGTCTTTTTGCCTTATCTAGGCCACACCCACGGCATATGGAGGTTCCCAGGCTAGGGGTTTAACAGGAGCTGTAGCTGCCGGCCTTCGCCACAGCAACGCGGGATCCGAGCCGTGTCTGCAACCTACACCACAGCTCACGGCAACGCCGGATCCTTAAGCCATTGAGCAAGGCCAGGGACCGAACCCACAACCTCATGGTTCCTAGTCGGATTCGTTAACCACTGAGCCACGACGGGAACTCCAAGAGCTTCGTTTTAACAGTTTCTCCTGTCCAACTAAAATAGTTGACTTCCCTGTTGTCTCCACCTCCAAGTATGAATTAGTCTTTTAGGCCTATGACAAAAGTTGAAAAAATTTTGATACAATTGGAAAAAGTTAAAGCATAGATAGAATTTTTTTGTTTGTTTTTGAGGGCCACACCCGCAATATATGGAAGTTCCCAGGCTAGGGGTCAAATTGGAGCTGGAGCTGGAGCTGCAGCTGCCGGCCTACACAGCAACGCAGGATCCAAGCTGTGTTTGCCACCTATACCACAGCTCAGGGCAACGCGGATCCTTGTTTTTTTTTTTTTTTCTTTCAACTACTTAATGAATTTTACTACATTTATAGGTGTAAAACAATCATCACAACCAAATTTTTATAGCATTTTCATTCCAAACCCTCAGTGTATCCCCCACCCCCCAACCTGTCTCGTTTGGAACCCATAAGTTTTTCAAAGTCTGTGAGTCAATATCTGTTCTGCAAAGAAGTTCATTGTGTCCTTTTCTTAGATTCCACATGTAAATGATAGCATTTAATGTTGGTGTCTCATTGTCTGACTTCACTTTGCATGATAACTTCTAGGTCCATTCATGTTGCTGCAAATGCCATTATTTATTTCCTTTTAATGGCTAAGTAATATTCCATTGTGTATATGTACCACATCTTCTTTATCCACTCCTCTGTTGATGGAGGACATTTAGGTGGTTTCCATGTCTTGACTATTGTATAGAGTGCTGCAGTGGACATTGGAGTACATGTGTCTTTTCAAGTCATGGTTTTCTCTGGATAGATGCCCAGGAGTGGGATTGCTGGATCAAATGATAATTCTGTTTTTAGTTTTCTGAGGAGTCTCCATCCTGTTTTCCACAGTGTTTGCGCCAATTTACATTCCTACTAACAGTGTAATAGGGTTCCCTTTTCTGCACACCCTCTCCAACACTTATTGTTTGTAGACTTTTCGATGATGGCCATCCTGGCTAGTGTAAGGTGGAACCTCATAGTGGTTTTGATTTGTATTTCTCTGATAATGAGTGATGTAGAACAGCTTTTCATGTGTATTTTGGCCATCTGTATTCTTCTTTGAAGAGTTGTCTGTTTAGATCTTCTGCCCATTTTTCAATGGGATTGTTCATTCTTTTGGTACTGAGCTGCAGAAGGTGTTTATAAATTTTGGAGATTAATCCCTTGTCAGTCGATTCATTTGCAGATATTTTCTCCCATTCTGTGGGTTGTCTTTTCCTTTTTTTTAGGGTTTCCTTTGCTGTGCAGAAACTTTGAAGTTTAATTAAGTCCCGTTTGTTTATTTTTGTTTTTATCATCATTACTCTAGGAGGGGGATCTGAACATGTGCGTCTCTTTAATATGAATTTTAGACATTCTACCAGTTTTTGCTACAACAGGGTAATATATAGTTCTCTTATGTCACCTCACCATCTCTTCCCATTTCTTCTGATATAGTTATATAATTAATTCTGGTTCTTTTAGTGTTACCTTCATAACACTGGGGAATATTCTTACACTTCTGTGTCTTAGGTCAGCAGGTGGCAGGGACTCCTTGTTTCTCATGGCTGAATAATATTCCATCGTGTGTGTATATATACCCCATATCTTTATCCATTTGATTGTTGATAGAAACTTCAGTTGTTTCCTTTATTTTGACTATTGTGAATCAATAGTGCTGCAGTAAATCTCTTTTTTCCCCCCTCTTTGCATCCAGTTTTCTGGGGCTATCTACTTACTTTGGAGAAGAGCTCTTAACTCTATGAGTGGGATGGATGTCTGCTTACAGGGTATTTTAAACAAGGATTTGGCTGCTGAGTTGATGGAAATGGGGAGGGGGTCAACCTTTCAGTTAATCCTTTAATCTTGAGCCCCATTTCTCATTCCTTCACCCTCTGTTTACTTGCCATTTCAGAATCCTGACCTTGTTTGGAATTTGCCAGGACAGATAGCCATCCTCCCTAAAGATTTCCTCTGTACTCTAGGCTGGAGTTTCTCTGTTTTAACCTCTTCACTTCATCACTTTGCATGTGCTTTCCATCTCCCAGAAGTTAGTTGAAAAATATTATGATATGTTTTTATATATATAGTGTTTTTTTGGCCACACCCATAGCATATGGAAGTCTCCAGGCCAAGGATCTAATCCTGGATCCTTAACCCACTGCACTGGGCCGGAGATGGAACCCACACCTCCGTAGGGGCCTGAGCTACTGCAGTTGGATTATTTATTTATATATTTTTTGCTTTTTAGGGCAGCACCTGCGGCATATGGAAGTTTCCAGGCTAGAGGCTGAATCGTAGCTACAACTGCCAGCCTAGGCCACAGCCACAGCAACACAGGATCTGTGCTTTGTCTGCAACCAACAGCACAGCTCACGGCAACACCGGATCTTTTAACGCACTGAGCAAAGCCAAGGATCGAACCCATGTCCTTATGGATCATAGTTGGATTTATTTGTACAGCGCTACAATGGGAACTCCCTGCAGTTGGATTTTTAACCCACTCTACCACAGCAGGAACTCCTAGGCTAATGTATATTTTAAACCCTCTATTATTTTTGTTTATCCTCATAAGGGAGGAGGTAAATCATGTGCAAGTGTATCATGTTAAATTTTTAGCGTTTTACTGAAAGCTAGAGAATTCTGTATTGAGACTAGTTCTTTGTCTTTATCCAGGAATCAAGTCCTTGTTAAAAGAGGGTTTACTGTACCAGATTCACTGGTTTGATAAATATGCTTTCTTTTTAAATACAGTGTCACTATAACTTGATGGTTAAAATTAGATGTTTGGAATTTTATTTTTTTATAACAATAAAAAGTGTAATTAAGAGGTATAAGAAGCTTTTTTGAGGTCTAATACATGCCATAAATGTTACCCATTTTAGGGGTACATCTCAGAGATTTTTAATAGAAAATGTATAGTCATGTAGCCATTGCCACAGTCCAGTTTTAGGATGTTTCTTTATTCCAAAAAATTCTCTTATGCCTGTTTGTCAATTTCCAGTCTTACCCCAGCCCTGGACAACCATTGATCTGCTTTCTGTGTCTGTAGATTTACCTTTTTTGGAAATTTCAAGTAAAGGCAGTCATAATGTAGTGTTCTGTCTCTAGATATCTTTAACTCAGAATGTTTTTGCGATTCATCTGTATTAGAGCATGTATTAGTAATTCACTCCTTTTTAATGCTGAATGCTGTTTCATTAAATGGATATACATTTTGTTTATCTGTTCATCAACTGATGGACAGATGGGTGGTTTTAGTTATTATGAACCAAACAATAATATTGCTGTGAACATTTGTATGTAAGTTTTTGCTTGGACACGTTTTACTTCTTTGGAGTAGATACCCAGGGATGAAATTACTTGGTTGTATGATAAGTATATATTTAACTTTTTAATAAACTGCCCAGTTGTTTTCCTACGTGGCTGAACCATTTTATATTCCTGCTAGCATTGTGTGAGAATTCTAGTTGCTACCCACACCCACCCCTGTTACTGTCCAGTGTTTTGAGGATGACCATCTTAGCGGATAGGTGGTATTACCTGTTTCAGTGGTGTCTCCATTTTTCTCAGAACTAATTCTATTGAGCATTTTATCATATTTTGATTAGCCATTTATATTTCTTCTCTGATGATATGTCTACTCAAACCTTGTACCCATTTATAATTGGGTTATTTGTCCTACAACTGAGTTGTGATAGTTTATTACATCATATATACTCAGTACAGGTTCCTGATCAGATACATGATTTATAAATATTTTCTCCTAGTCTATGGCTTGTATTTTCATGTTATTAATGGTGTCTTTTGAAGAGGAAAAGTTTATCTTATTTTATTTTTTGTCTTTTGTCATCTTGGGGCCGTACCCGCGGCATATGGAGGTTCCCAGGCGAGGGGTCTAATCGGAGCTGTAGCCGCCAGCCTTCACCACAGCCACAGCAATGTGGGATCCGAGCCATGTCTGCGACCTACACCACAGCTCACGGCAACACTGGATCCTTAACCCACTGAGCAAGGCCAGGGATCGAACCCGCAATCTCATGGTTCCTAGTTGGATTCATTAACCACTGTGCCACAATGGAAACTCCAAAAGTTTATAATTTTGAAGAAGTCAAAATGACCAAACCTCTTCTTTTTTTTTGGCCATGTTCTAGGCATGCGGAAGTTCCCCAGGCCAGGGATAGGACATGCACTGCTGCAGCCACCGGAGCCACTGCAGTGAAAATGCCAGATCCTTAACCTACTGAGCCACATGGGAACTCCACCAAGTTTTTTGTTTATGCAAAGGGTCACAAAGGTTTTTCTCTTCTTTTTCTAAGATTTCTTTTATAGTTTTAGTGTTCATGTTTAGCATGTGATCCATTTTGAGTTAATCTAATTTGAGTTAGGAAGTAAGTGTCTAAAGTTATATTTTACATATGGCTATGTGATTGTCCCGCTGTCATTTGTTGAAAAGACCCCCCTTTCCCTATTGAATTGTCTTGGTCCATTGTTGAAAACTACTTGACCAGAATGGAAGGGTTTCTCCCTCCCTCCCTCCTTCCTTCCTTCCTTCCTTCCTTCCTTCCTTCCTTCCTTCCTTCCTTCCTTCCTTCTTTCCTTCCTACGGTATATGGAAGCTTTGGAGCTGCGGTTGTCAGCCTTCACCACAGCTGCAGCAACAGCAGATCCAAGCTGCATCTGCGATCCACACCACACCTCATGGCAACCCTGGATCCTTAACCCACTGAGCAGGACCAGGGCTCCAGCCTGCATCCTCATGGATACTAGTCCTGTTCTTTAGCACTGAGCCACAGCGGGAGCTCCAGAAGGGCTTATTTCTGAACCTTTGATTCCTTCCTTTGATCTCTGTGTCTGTTCTTAGCCAACACCAACCACACTGTCTTGATTACTGTAGCTTTATAGTAAGTTTGAAATTTGAAGTGCATGTCCCTTTACTTTGTTCTTCTCTTTAAGATTCTTTTGACTGTGCTGTTCCTTTTATTTCTGTTTTAATTTTAGGATCAGCTTGTCTGTTTCTGAAAGCTTGCTGAGAGTTTGATAGCGATTGCCTTGAGCTTTTAGATCACTTGGGGAGAACTGCCATCAAAACAGGTCCATGAACATGGACTGAAATGTCTGTCTATTTATTTAGATCTTTCATTTCTTGCTGCATGTTTTGTGGTCTTTGGTGTATGGGTCTTTTTCGTTAAATTTATTCCTGAGTATTTTGTACTTCTTAATGCTATTGTGATTTAAATTATTTTAATTTCATTTTCAGATTTTCATTCCTAGTATATAAAGAAATAGAAATGATTTTCATATAGTGATCTTGTCACCTTTCTCATTTCTTTATTAGTTCTAGCGGTTTTTTGGAAGATTCTTAAGGATTTTAACCATTTTTATACTATTTTGGGTAACTGGATTTGCTGAGCTCTTCACTTTGCTGTAGGCAGAAGTCCCCACCCCTTTATTTGTTCTAAAAAATATTTTAATCTTCTGTCCTGTTAATCACTCTTCTATTTGTAACTTCTTGTGGGTTGTTTTATTAAGTCTATGTGAATGACCTTCCTGAGAAAGCAATTAAAGATCTGTAAATGCTTTATTTAATTATTTAATAACTAAGATAATTTGTTTTTTTTTAGGTTCCTCCCAACAAAATAGATTATGAATATAGTGAACTTATACTGTACCAAAATCAAGTGATGAGGGAGGCAGATCTATTTCAGGAATCTTTGGAACATATAGAAACATATGAGAAACAAGTATGTGATAAACTTTTGGTGGAGGAAATTAAAGGTAGGTTGAACTGCTTTTTC
>PVHT020004944.1:20626913-20695964 GCA_004024745.2 Catagonus wagneri
GTTTTTTTTTTTTTTTTTGTCTTTTTGCCTTATCTAGGGCCACACCCGTGGCATATGGAGGTTCCCAGGCTAGGGGTCTAACAGGAGCTGTAGCCGTCGGCCTTCGCGGGATCCGAGCTGCGTCTGCAACCTACACCACAGCTCACGGCAACGCCGGATCCTTAACCCACTGAGCAAGGCCAGGGATCGAACCCGCAACCTCACGGTTCCCAGTCGGATTCATTAACCACTGAGCCGCGACGGGAACTCCGAGTGCAGGGATTTTTGACTCCAAATGCCATTTTCTTTTTTTGCTTTTTGGCCTCACCCGTGACATATGGAAATTCCCAGGCCAGAGATTGAATCTGAGATGCAGCTGCGGCATCACTGGATCCTTAACCCACTGTGCCAAGCTGGGGATCAAACTCATGCATCAGCACTGACCCAAGCCACTTAACCTACTGCGTCACAGTGGGAACCCCTCCAGATACCATTTTTTTAAATAGTATATTATACTGCCTTCATTCCTCTCCTCCAATAGCTATCCATATATTATAAAATGAGAATAATAAGTGATGACACTGGGATCATCATGAAAGCAAGATTCATTTATTTTCATTATGAGGATAGGATCCTTAAAAATGTTTCCCAGCAGGAGTTCCCATTGTGGCTCAGCGGAAACAAATCCGACTAGGAACCATGAGGTTGTGGGTTCAATCCCTGGCCTTGCTCAGTGGGTTAAGGATCTGGAGTTCCTGTGAGCTGTGATGTAGGTCAGCAGCTATAGGTCCAACTGGACCCCTAGACTGGGAACCTCCATATGCCATGGGTGTGGACCTGAAAAGCAAAAAAAAAAGTTTCCCAACAGAGTCAGACACATTTTCTTTTTTATGATAGCTTTGCTCATCTGTTACCCATTTTCTAAGCAATCCATATTAAATGGGACATCTGTCTCAATTATTTTAAAGCTGAAGTCTCATATAGTTGCATGATTTCTAAAGCTTAATACAAATACTAGCTAATGATTATATACTCTTGTGTTTCACGGTATGGTAATTGCTTGGACTCCTTTATTTCACTTAATTTTTTAGCACTGCTCTTTTGGGTTTTTTTGTCGTTTTGTCTTTTTAGGGCCATACCTGCAGCATAGGTAAGTTCCCAGGCTAGGGGTCTAATCGGAGCTGTAGTCGCCTGCCTACACCACAGCCAGAGCAACGCCAGATCCGTGTCGCATCTCTGACCTACACCACAGCTCACGGCAACACCGAATCCTTGACCAACTGAGTGAGTCCAGGGATCGGACCCGCAACCTCATGGTTCCTGGTTGGATTCGTTTCTGCTGCACCACGATGGGAACTCCCAGTTTTTTAGCACTTCTATTATTTATTATCTCAATCTCATCTTTTTTGCTTTTTATGGCTGCACCTGTAGCTTGTGTAAGTTCCCAGGCCAGGGATTGAACCCGCACTGCAGCAGCAACCTGAGCCACAGCAGTGACAACGCTGAATCCTTAACTGCCAGGCCACCAGGGAACTACTTAATAGACTCTATTTTTAACAGCATTTCTAGGTTCACAGCAAAACTGAGTAGAAGTTATAAGGATTGCCCATATACCCTCTGTCCACAGTGCAGGAACTCTCAGTAATCCTTTTACTGTCTCCATAATTATGCATTTTACAGAATGTAATAGAAATGGAGTCATATAGTAAGTAGTCTTTTCCTGTTGACTTCTTTCACTTAGTAACATGCATTTAAGTTTTATTCAGATCTTTTCATGAAACTTTTTAATTGCCGTCCTCTACTCTTGCAGAGAAATGGGGCATGGTCATAGTTTTTCCCCCCCTTTTATTTTAAAATTGAGGTATAGTTTGACATACTGTTTTTAGTTTCAAGTAGTAAATGTTTATGTGTATTCACTTTGTACCAAGTATTGTGCTGACCATTTTAAGTATGTTGTTTCAGTTGATTATCATAAAAACAGACTTAATGTAGTTGATAATTTTCCAGGTAAGGAAATGGAAATTGAAAGTTTTGTAAGTTACTCAAGATCACAAAGCTAGAAAGTGGTAAAACTTGTAATTTCACCTAGTCTCACTTTAGAGCTTGAGAGATACATAATATATACAAATAGTAAAATAATATATATATAATAACCACTATAACATGCTGCCTCCTCCAAGATGTTGAGAGCTGAAATAGTATTTGTGACTGAAAATATTTCAGTTTTTAAAATTTTATTTTATTTTATTTTGGCTCTTTTAGGGCCGCACCTGCAGCAAATGAGAGTTCCCAGGCTCAGGGTCTAATTGGAGCTGTGGCTGCCGGCCTAGATCACAGTCACAGCCATGTGGGATCCCTGACCCACCGAGTGAGGCCAGGGATGGAACCTCTATCCTCATGGATGCTAGTTGGATCTTAATCCACTGAGCCACAATGGGGACTCCTGCAGTGGGATTCTTAACCCACTGTGCCATAGTGGCAACTCCTGAAGCAGATTCTTCAGGGAATGGGAGGTTTTAGGGATAGAAAGTTGAGATACATTCTTTCTTGAGATTCTGCCTTTTATCTTGATTAGATGTGCTTTCTGTTTTATCTGAGAAGTTTATTTAATTTATTTATTTATTTATTTATTTATTTTTTTTTTTGTCTTTTGCCTTTATCTAGAGCCTCACCCGCGGCATATGGAGGTTCTTGGGCTAGGGGTCTAACAGGAGCGGTAGCCGCCGGCCTTCGCCACAGCCACAGCAACGCGGGATCCGAGCCATGTCTGCAACCTACACCACAGCTCACGGCAATGCCGGATCATTAACCTGCTGAGCAAGGCCAGGGATCGAACCCGCAACCTCATGATTTAAGAATCATGGATTCGTTAACCACTGAGCCACGAAGGGAACTCCCTATCTGAGAAGTTTAGAGTCTCTTTTCCCACACCCACTTTCAACTTGTGTGGCTTAGTAAAAGCATTTGGATCTTAGAGGTGACCCTAAACATGGTTTGTATTGTTTCTTGCTGTGAACTATTTAGTGTTACTGTTTTGTAAGGTAAACCTCTCCAATTTTAGTGACCCAGAAAGGATACTAAGAGAATTGACGGGAGAGTTGCTTAACATAAGACTTGATTAGGAAAAGTACATTGAAAATCTTGCAATAAGAAGGCAGAGATATTTCATTAGGATTTTTTTTACCAACCTGTATAGAGGATGTCTTTACTTATCTTAAAGGGTATATAAGACTGTGCATAATACAAAGATATTTACTGACAAATTAATATCCTTTCTCTGTATATACATGTGTGTATATGTATGTTTGCAGTGTGAGAGAGAGCCGAAAATGAACATTATTAGTATAATGTGAAAATGACGGCAAGCTGTGAATTAATCTATGGTTAGTTATTTAAACTGCAGCAAGCCCTTGAGAGCTTGTTTGGAGGTTCTAGCAGGAAAGTGTATACCCTTGACCGAAGGATGGTTGTCCTCTTTGACCATGTACCCAGCCTGGGGAGGGATGCACTTGGAATGGTGAGGGAGGAAGGGGAAACCCACCCAGCCAGCCAGATGCGCCGAATCATCCCTGGTGATCAGTGG
The DNA here is from genome assembly GCA_004024745.2 of Catagonus wagneri. NCBI lineage: Eukaryota > Metazoa > Chordata > Mammalia > Artiodactyla > Tayassuidae > Catagonus > Catagonus wagneri. The sequence continues at coordinate 20,630,476 of PVHT020004944.1, forward strand.
GCTGACAGATGGCAGCCAGATTGCCTTCGCTTCTTAAACTGCAACAAGCCCTAAAGAGTAGCACGTACAGTTCTGTCTCTTATAAAATCCATTACACTGATAATGCTTAGCGAAATCTCTTGGATCAAAAAGTATTTAATGTTTAAGTAAAGTGACTATGACATTTGAACTTAATTTTAGGGGAAATGCTGTTGAAATTGGGAAGATTAAAAGAAGCGAGTGAAGTATTCAAAAACTTGATTGATCGGAATGCAGAAAATCGGTATTATTATGAAGGCTTGGAAAAAGCTCTACAACTTGGTATGTAACAATTTTTCTGTACTTTCTGTTAACTAGTGTTTGAAGCATAGTAAAATACGAAGTTGTAGTAATATTTGAGTATGCATATTTTTAGTATTAGCATTCACTTTTCCATTTAGAACTATAGGTTAAACATGGGAGTGATAAATGCTTATAGATAATTTTAGGTTTCTGATCCCTTAAAATATTACCAATTTAGACTAACTAGAGTGATAGAGAAGAAAATGGGCATTCCCTTTAGGGGAACTGTCGGTTATTTAATATTTTTAAAGAATTAGAGGACTGTTACTCTCAACCTCTAAAAATAAGGTTTGGGCCAAAGAACTGTTGCTGAGAGTAAGTTGTATACAACATTAGCATAAAAACTATTCTTTTAATTTCAAACTAGGCTAATTTGTGTAGAATCAAATGTTAGACATCTTCTAAAATTAGATAAGCTTGACCTTTTTTGGAAATCTAGAATATTCTTACAATTTTTCCCTAATGTTTTCATAATTAAATGCCATTAGGAGCAGTTAATGTTTTTGAAATTACGTTTACTCATGGATGAGTATATGGCTGAAATAATTATGAAACTAATAGAAAATAATTGTGAAACTTGAGTGTATTGAAACAGCAGTTTTACAATTTATTTTTTTCTTTTTTTAAAGTTTTATTGAAGTATAGTTGATTTACCACAGTGATAATTTTTGCCGTACAACAAAGTGATTCACACACATCAGTTCTTTTTCAGATTCCTTCCCCTTGTAGATTACCACAGAATACTGGGTAAAATTCCCTGTGCTATATGCAGATCCCCATTGGCCAATCATTCCATATACCACAGTTCTTAAACGTAAAAAGTATCGTAAATTAGGTAGCTACCCATATTCATTTATAGTAGGAAGAGCAATGAGAAAAGGTTTGGTTGCATTGTAATCACTTGTATACATTAAGACCAGCTTTCGGTTTATATTTAAAATTTAATGTCACAAATTATTAAAAAAAATTTTTTTCCTGGAGTTCCTGTCATGGCTCAGTGGAAATGAATCTGACTAGTATCTATGAGGACACAGGTTCGATCCCTGGCCTCGCTCCGTGGGTTAAGGATCCAGTGTTGCCATGAGCTGTGGTATAGGTCACAGATGCAGCTTGGATCTGGCGTGGCTGTGGCTGTGGCATAGGCCAGCAGCCGTGCTGTGATTCAACCCCTAGTCTGGGAACCTCCATGTGCTGCGGGTGCAGCCCTGAAAAAAAAAAACATCCCCTCCCATTTTTTTTTCCTTAAATTATTTTTCAGGAAATGAAAATTAAAATATTGATTAGATCAAAATTTTATGTCTGAAGGTTGGAAATGTGAGATAACTGTGACTTTAAACTGTCAGTTACTGACATGTTAATAATATAGATATTTAAATGTTTTAGCAAAATGAATATAATATGTACCATATCAGGGTCCATGCTTACTATAAAATATATTAATTATAAAACTAATTATATTACTTTATTTTTTTTAGGTTCCTTAGGACCTTTTCCTCCCCCATGGTAAGTTCTGGAGCTCCAACTTGTGACTTCAAATAGGGTATTGAAATGGTTTGGTTTTGTCTTAATGCTATTTTATGTACATTTATAGGACTTGTTCTATCTGGGGTAGTGGGAAAATGCTTTTTATACTTATAGCTTGTCTCATTCTCTTAGATTAGGTGTAAATATGAGAACTGTTTTTTAACAATATGCAGTAAGCTTCTTGTAAATTTTAGTATAAGGGGCCTCAATATTTTATGAAGTCTCCAAATTGTTAACAGAATATGAAAGTTATTTTTCACATATTCCAGTTTCTAAAATTGAACCACATTGGAGCTCCAAAACATATTATTGGGGGAAGGAAGGCGTCTAAACAAAGTCAGAGTTTACTTTTTAAAGTGCCATGTTTATAATATTAATACTGACACTCCATTTACTGTGGAGATGCCTTGATTGTTAGCACCAAGAGTTAGTCTTACAGTAGTTCTGTGGCCTGAATTAAAATCCATCTGGAACCTTGTAGTTTAAAAACAGGTTTGTTTGCTTTTTCTTAAAATTTTTTTTCTTAAAATTCTGCTGTAAATTGTCTTATTGCTTACATAAAATAATGCACGCGATCTTTCTTTGTAAATTATTCAAGATAATAAACTAGACCAAATCCTGCGCTGCAGGTTTTTTTTTTTTTTTTTTTTTTTCTTTATCTAGGGCCGCACCTGCGGCATATGGAGGTTCCCAGGCTAGGGGTCTAACAGGAGCCGTAGCTGCCGGCTGTCGCAACAGCCACAGCAACGCGGGATCCGAGCCGCGTCTTTGACCTACACCACAGCTTACGGCAACGCCAGATCCTTAACCCACTGAGCAAGGCCAGGGATCGAACCCGCAACCTCATGGTTCCTAGTCAGATTTGTTAACCACTGCGCCACGACGGGAACTCCTGCAGGTTGTTATTGTAGTTTACATGTATATCCTCTATTTTGTACTATAAAATCAGTACAATTTATATTAGTACTATAAAATTAGGTTGGTTTTGAGGGAGAAGAAGTAACTTACTGTTAGAAGTATATTTTGTATCATTATATTTGAGAGAAATAAGTGCCACTTTAAACAGTCTCTATTAATGGGTTTTTTCTTTTTCTTTTTTTTTTTTTTACCTGCGCCTGGATAGGGACATGAACTAATAAAGTTCTTTATTAATAGAGTTTCATTGAAGATTTTAAGTGTCAGAGCTACTTTAGAAATTTAGTTTATCTTTTAAAATATTGCATTCACAACCCTAAAAATATTGCTTCTTTAAGCCTATCAATAGGCATTATAGACTTTTGTTGGGTTTATATGTTAGGATTCATTGGGTTAGAAGATTTATGTAAGATACGTTATAAAGGAACCTACTCTTTTTCGTGGGTTGTGCACACAGGAATGTAAGAGAAGTGCGAAGTCTGTGTGTCTTGGATTTGTATGATTTGAACTGGATGTAGAATCTGTTGTGATGAAGTTTTGGATTTCTCTGGACACTGGGTTTCAAATGGTGATTTACTGATTATATTATTTTGCGGCCATAGAGTTTTTAATGTCATTATTACAGAAATTGACAGCACCTTTAATACCGATAATGTGATTTTTTATGTATAACGTAATTTCAAAAGTTTATTGGCATTTTATCACAGGTAAAAAGTTTTTATGCTTTGAATCTCATCCATATTTACTGATAATAGGCACTTTAGAAGAGAGGCTTCAGATTTATGAAGAAATTAGTCAGCAGCACCCCAGAGCAATTTCACCTAGAAGATTACCTTTGAATCTTGTTCCAGGTAATATTAGGATAATTGCTTGTTGAAATTAGTTGACGCCATTCACATTTTAAAAACTGATTTCTCTGGAATAGAGTTTATGTCTACACCGGTCTTGGGAGGGTGGGAATGATCAGTTATTAATTTGTTATGCATATATGTTGTTAAGAGTATTTATGTTGGTTTAGCTTTACGTTGCCTTTAAGTATCAGAAATTATCTGTATAAAATTGATTTTCCATTGTGACTTTAAAGGTAAGCACCACGTTTAGAAAGTAAATTAAATTCCCTAGAATAGATTATATGTGTGGTATCGTGATTTAAGTGCTAGAAGTTTTGAAATTCTAGATTTTTTTAGGACTTAAATTCAGAGGAGTTGTGAGCTCTTTGTGCCCACCGTAAACAAGATAAGAATGTCACCAATCCTGTGCAGAGTCCTCTCTCCTCAGAGTCGACCACATTCCTGAAATTTGCCTTTTATCATGCTGTTGTTTTTGTAGAGCTCCGTGTATTTTATGTCCCTAGAACCAAAAACAAAAGCTCTGCTTTTTGTACTTTATATAAATAGGAGCACTGTGATATGTATTCTGCGATTTGCTTTTATTTAACAATAGTACGTTCATGACCTTGATCTAAGTTGTAGCTGAAGTCATATGATTTAGAATTTATAGTTGGTAAATATATTCTTCAGGGAATTAATGATTTTGTTGATGATTTTGTGGAAGATTATGCCGTTTTCTTAAAGTCATCTTTTATTTTTAGTTCAAAGTACTGTAGGTTATGAATTATTTATTGGGACCTCAGACATGTCTTTCAGTTATAAGTCAGATCCTAGGAAGGTAATATAACTTAAAATTCTCTACTGTAGGCGTGGGGTGTGGAGGGGGAAATTCATTTTCTAGTGAATTCTCATTTACAGTGGAAATACTTGTTTAAATAAATGTGTTGCCATTTTCTTTTCATCAAAAGATTCATGGAAATTAAAAGCTTTTTCATTGCCTTGAAAAATAAAGGAAATACCTCTTAGAAATGTATTGGATTAGGCAATCCAATACACATTCATTTAAAAAGAAAAAAATAGTGTCTTTCAGTTACATAAATGCTGAAGAAGTATTCTTCTGATCCTCTTTGTTTTATTTTGGCTTTGTGAAATAGGCAGATTTCCTAATGTTTTCCAGGGAACTTTAAGTCCAAGTGGATGTTAATGGGCTTGATGGGGAGGGTGCTTAGTACTGTACTAAGAAGTTCTTTAGTCAAGTGAGTTTGGGAAACTTTTGGTTAAACACAGCAATCAGGTTTCCTCCGGACCGCCTGGAACTGTTTTTTTTGTTTTGTTTTGTTTTTTGCCTTTTAGGGCTGAACCCACAGCATATGGAGGTTCCCAGGCTAGGGTCGAATCGAAGCTACAGCTTCTGGCCTACACCGCAGCCATAGTGACTCAGGATCTGAGCCGTGACTACGACCTAAACCACTGCTCATGGCAATGCTAGATCCTTAACCCACTGTGAGGCCAGGGGTAGAACCCGCAACCTCATGGTTACTAGTCAGATTTGATTCTGCTTCGCCACAGCAGGAACTCCCTGCCTAGAACTTTTAATGTATGTGTTTTGAATTTCCACGCTCAGATATACTGTGCAGGGAGGAGCATTTTCCTAGTAAAAGTGTTTTCTGGAAGATGCTTGGCCTCACACTTCTGTATGTCCTTTTAAAAAAATTAACGGCTTTTTTGAACTGTAACTCACGGACCATAAAATTCACTTTTTAAAGTGTGGAACTCAGTGTTTTATTATGCTCTTGGGGTTTTGCAACCATTAAACTTATCTGGTTTCAGAAAATTTTCATCACTGCAAAAAGAAAACTCATGCTCATTAGCAGTCCCCCCCCCACCACCACCAGGCAACCACTAATCTAACTTCCTGTACCTGTAGATTTTCCTATTTTGGACATTTTGTCTAATTGGAATCATTCCATAAGTGGCCTTTTGTGTATAAGATAGGATATATGTTTTTACTGAAAGTTAGCCTGGGGCCAATTGTTGATTGTCAAGTGTGATTTAGGTTAAAGTAGAGTCACTTCTATCCCTCTAGGACATTCTGTCTTTGAAACACTAAAAGGGTCTTTTTACAAGGTAGGCCTCAGTTGAAGGGTCTTGATGGCTTGGGCTTCAAGGTCAGCATCAGTGTAAGGTTTCAGCATACATGTATTTACAAAGCTCTGGGGACCATGTATAAAATTGTGCAGCTACTTAATTGTACCAGTGCAACAGCTGAATACTCAGTGAAGTTCTTTTGCTTGTTCAGAAGCATTTTATGTGTAGGAAGAAAGGTATCTCAGCATTATCAGAGGCAAAAATAAGATCTTTTTCAAGAAACATGATGAACTTGAGAATGCAGGTTTTGAAAAAGGCTCTCTGGTTTTTATTTTTATTTATTTATTTTTTTTATGGCCGCACCATAGTAACGCCAGATCTGAGCTGCATCTGCAACCTATGCTGCATGCAGCTTGCAGAAATGCCAGATCCTTACCCACTGAGCGAGGCCAGGGATCAAACCTGAATCCTCATGGACCCTATTATGGGTACTTAACCCACTGAGCCAAAATGGGAATTCCTACTGCCTCTTTTTTTTTTTTTTTTTGCTTTTTAGGGCTGCACTAGTGGCATGTGGAGTTTCCCAGGCTAGGGGTCTAATGGGAGCTGTAGCCGCTGGCCTACACCACAGACACAGCAAAGTGGGATCCGAGCCACGCGACCTACACTGCAGCAGCTCATGACAATGCCGGATCCTTAACCCACTGAGCAAGGCCCCCCCCCCCCGCAACCTCATGGTTCCTAGTTGGACTCATTGCCACTGTGCCATGATGGGAACTCCTGGCTCTCTAGTTTTTAGATAAAAGGTTTATTATCTGTAGGTTAGTGAGTACAGCAGTTCTTGGGGAGATTCTCCAACAGCCTGAAAAGTTAAGTGCTATGAAAATAGTACTTTTCAGAATAACTAGTTTAATTGTATCTGTTCACCTTCACTGGCTAAGGAGGGAGAGGAAAGGAGATAATCCAGAGTATTAGAGAGAGAATGCTAATCAGATTTTGCTTCTGTTTTATTTTTGTTTCATTGGATTATTTATTTTTATTTTTTATTGAGATATAATTGACATGTAGTGTGTTAGTTTAGGTGTATGATGTTTTGTTTTGATACATTTAAATATTCTAATTTTATTACCACTGTAGTGTTAGCTAGTGCCTCCATTAAGTTACATGATTATTATTTCTTTTTTATAGCGAGAACATGTACCATTATTTAGAATAAATCCACAGTTTATCGATACAGTCTGATCTTGCTGTTTTTTTTTTCTTTTTGTCGTTTTAGGGCCGCACCTGCAGCATGTGGAGGTTCCCAGGCTGGGGGTCTAATTGGAGCTGTAGCTGCCGGCCTACACAGCAGCCACAGCAACGCAGGATCCGAGCCGCAGCTCACCGCAACGCCGGATTGTTAACCCACTGAGTAAGTCCAGGGATCGAACCCGCAACCTCATGGTTCCTAGTCGGATTCGTTAACCACTGAGCCACGACGGGAACTCCATGATCTTGCTGTTTTTATTCATTATTTTAGCAGTGTTTTTTGGGACATCGATTTTTGTGTGAATCTCTACTACATCTAGTGAAGAATTAGCATAACATCTCTGTAGTCAGATAATTTGTTTTACAAGTTGAGGTGCTAAACAGGCACATTAATGATTGATAGACTTTCTCCCCCTAAAGGAAAGACTGGGGGGGGTTACTAAAGAATTATTTAAAAATAAATGGAAAGAAGGGAGATTATTTGTTTTTGTGAAATAGTTTTATATATAAATAAAAAATTATGAGATGTGTAAATAGTAAGTAATTTGGGGATACGGTGTGAGTGAGTGGTTGAGTAGCTGTATAGGCTTCTGGTTTAGACTGTGCATTCATACAGTTCTAAATAAAAGGGTACAGGAGTTCCTGTCATGGCGCAGTGGTTAACGAATCCGACTAGGAACCATGAGGTTGTGGGTTCGATCCCTGCCCTTGCTCAGTGGGTTAACGATCTGGCGTTGCCGTGAGCTGTGGTGTAGGTTGCAGACGCGGCTCGGATCCTGCGTTGCTGTGGCTACGGCGCAGGCCAGTGGCTACAGCTCCAATTAGACCCCTAGCCTGGGAACCTCCACATGCCGCGGGTGCGGCCATAAAAAATGACAAAAAGGCAAAAAAAAAAAAAAGGGTACAAAAGGGTTTCAAGTGAAAGTCTTTTTCGTGTCTGGGCACCAAGTTTATTTCCCTAGAGACAGTCATTGTTAGCACTGGATGGTTTATTCTTCCAGAAATACGTTGTGCCTATAAACAAAAGTACACGTCTGTGGGTTTATGTATAGTTTTCCTTTTTCCTCCCCCTTTTGTAGAAAAGTAACGTAGATTGCTCTGTACCTGGTTTTCCTTTTCCCTTACCTCTGTACCCGGAGTTCAGTCCTATGTCGGTACATAAAGCCTTCCTTATTCTTTCTCATAACTAGCTGCACAGTTGGAATAACTACCCTTATGGGGGTAGGCGCTTTCAATATCGTGGATACTTAAGAGCTGAGTACATTGGGGTTTTTTGGTTTTTCTCTTTTGGCCGCCCCCCAGCATATGGAAGTTACCTGGCCAGGGGCCAAGGATCAGGTCCCAGCTGCACTTGCTACCTACGCCACAGCTGTGGCAATGCCAGATCCTTAACCTGCTGTGCCAGGCTGTGGGCCGAACCTGTGTCCCAGTGCTCCACATCCTGTTGTGCCACAGCGGAAACTCCTCTGAAACCACTTTTGATTTTTTAGGAAGTAACGATGTATATTCAACTCAGAGTGGAATTTTATGTTGTGTTGGTATACTTTGTTTGTTAATCTTTTGAAAACCACAGATTATCAAGACTGCACAAAATTTCGTTCTGGGTAATGTTGATCATTACTTCCTTAACAATCAGGAGTAGTTTCAGAGGGAGTTCCCTGTGGCCTAGTGGTTAAGGATCCGGTAGTGTCACTGCTGCAGCTTGGGTCACTGCTGTGGCGTGGTTTCAGTTCCTGGTCTGGGAACTTCTGCATGCCGTGGATGCGGCCTCCCCCCAAAAAAAGTAGTTTCAGAGATCAAATCTTATACTACTTTCTCTGATGTAAAGACGAGAGATTATCTGAAAACAGCGTTTATAATAAATTGAGGTAACAAATGTTGAATCTGTTTTTATATTTGATAAATTTTCCACTCATTAAAATTTAAATTTCTCCTTCCAGTTTTTGACACCTGGATTATGTTGAATATGCATGTTTTGTTCAGTACTGTCAGTCATAACCAATAATAGTAACCACTTGGGTCCTTGAGTATTTTGATACAATGTTGTGATTCATAAAGAATGACCTAGCATATCACAAGTTGATTGGGGAAACATTTATAAATACTGCTGTAGTGTTTAAAAAGCTGCTACTTATATATAGCACAGGTTAGAGTAGAATCCTTCTATAGTTTGCAGAGTGCCTTCGAAGATGTCTGCAGATAGGATTGAGCTCTGTTGCTCAGTGAGATTAGGATGGGTACTTGCTCTGGGGACTGCATTCAGAATGCGGAGTAGGTTACTTTTGCTCCAAGCTGCACAGCCATTTTGTTTACCTGCTTCTTGAAAGCTTTCCTGGAAGATATTTTGATTCTGGATGTCGGGAAAATATACTTGCCAACTGAGATATTTGGTGTTAGGTGTTCTGGTGGTAACAAGAAATAATGCCGACTGACTTTTTGGGTTTAAACATTGGATAGGGGAATAACCATTTCTGAAGGAGTTTTATTTTATTTATAAAATAATTTTGAGAACCGTTTGCATCAATTGAAATATAACAAAGAACACTTTTGTTTCTAGGTGCAAAGTTTAGAGAACTGATGGATAAATTCCTGAGGGTTAACTTCAGTAAAGGCTGCCCACCCTTGTTCACCACTTTGAAATCTTTATATTACAACACAGAAAAGGTAAAATTTGATCTTTATTCAGTTTTGCTATAGTCTTTTTACTAAATTATTATGGGAATCTAAATGATTCAGTCATTTTTGGTGTTCTAGTAATGGTGTGCGCCTTAGTCTTATAATAGATGAACTGAAATTCTGTGCATGTACTTTAAGTAGTATTAAAGGAAATGTCAGCTTGTGAAACTTAGTAAAGTTTTTGTAGAAGTACTAATAGGTTGTTGTTTTTATTGGCTATACTCTGCTGGCGGGATTTTAAATTTGACATTGTCCAGAGGTCTGCTTTTAACTATTTCATGATTAATTGTCTGTTACTTGTAGTATGACTGTGGATTTTTAAATTTGTTATGCTTATTTTTAAATTAGAGCATGGATGATTGTTAGTGCAACAGTAAAATGCCATTGGGGTACTGTTAGTTTTAACTAATAGGCTACATATTAATAGTTTTAGCTAGTTTTTGAATAAAGAGAATCACATTTTTCTGCCTTTTTATCCCCTCCTTTGGGCCATACCGTGGCATGTGAAAGTTCCAGGGCCAAGGATTGAACTTGTACCACAGCAGCGACCTGAGCCGTTGTAGTAGTGGCAACACCAGATCCTTAAACCGCCATGCCACCAGGGAACTCCCTTTCTGCTTTCTAAAATTAGAAAATAGACTTGTTCTTATGATAGAAAGATAAATTAGAATATTAAAAGTTAATAGAAAATTATACTTTTATTATTTGTTAAGTTCGAAAATGTTGTGTTCTTTTTATAATCACTTTTTGAAAGTTACTAGTAGATAAGGAAAAGATTTTATTAGAAATGCTAAAATATTTTTGGGAGGCCCCCTCGTGGCTTAGCAGTAATGAACCTGGCTAGTACCCATGAAGACGGCTGGTTTGATTCCTGGCCTCGCTTAGGGGGTTAAGGATCTGGTGTTGCCATAAGATGTGGTATAGGTCCCAAGTTGCTGTGGCTGTGGTGAAGGCTGGCGGCTACAGCTCTAATTTGACCCCTAGCCCGGGAACTTCCCTATGCCTCAGGTGCGGCCCTTTAAAAAAAAAAAATGCTAAAATAACCTCTACCACTTTATGTTTATTTAGCTTTGACTCATAATTATTTGTACATTAGCAATTATTGTGAATAATAAAATATTGAGAAAAAGTCACCGATATGTGTAAGTGATTTTTTTCCTTTGGCAGCAGATTTCATAAACTAGAAGGCACAACTGATAATACCTAGAGGGGAATGGTTGAGATTAGCTAACTGAACTTCAGAACTCTGTTTCCACCATTGGTGCATTGCATCTCCTTGCCAAACAGGCAGGTTCCCACTTCTAGAAAGATACCTGTAGTACCCAATTAGTAAAAGTTGTCATTTACATTTAAAAAAAAAAACAAAAAAACCCTCACAGTTCCTTGATGTCTGTAGTATGCTTTATTCGACTGCAATAGTAGTGCTATTAATTTTTTGATAGTGATTGATTCATATGAAAACATGTAGCAGTGCCTACCGATAATTTCTGTAGGTTGGTTGGTTATTTATTTATTTATTTGTTTGTTTGTTTGTTTTTTGCCTTTTCTAGGGCCGCACTCGCGGCAAGTGGAGGTTCCCAGGCTAGGGGCCCAATCGGAGCTGTAGCTACTGGCCGACGTCACAGCCACAGCAACACCAGATCCGAGCCATATCTGCAGCCTACACCACAGCTCACGGCAACGCCGGATCCTAAACCCACCAAGCGAGGACAGGGATCAAACCCACAACTTCATGCTTCCTAGTTGGATTCGTTAACCACTGAGCCACGACGGGAACTCCCTTCTGTAGGTTATCTAAATTAACATTTGGCAAAATTATTCTCTTACTCTTTTTGGCAAGGATGACAGAGAAGAAAGATGAGATGAAATGTCAAAAATAATAAGGAACTCATGTATGTGAATTAGAATAGAGTACGGCTTTTGTAGCACTGTCTTAGAGCAAGTACTGAATACAGCAGTCATTAAATAATTTGTTCCTCTTAAGCTATCCCTGAGCTTTCACTGACTTTCTCGGTTTTCGTAAGGGGCGTAAACTTAAAAAAAAAAAAATCCCTCCTATATAGGTCCAGAATTACCATTGATCGAAAATTACCAGCATTAAAAAGTGTTAAACATTTGTTGGTGTTTCATAAAACTTGGAAATTTCATTTTTAAAGAAGAAACTGAGAATGCCTTTAACACTCTCTTCGGTATTTCTCTAGTTAGCTGTTAAGCACACAACAGGAATGGTTGCCGTGTGCTTTTGAGAGTTGAACCAATGTGTTCATTTTTGTATATGGTATGAGGTGGGAGTCCAGCTCTGTTCTTTTGCATACGTCTCTCCAGTTTTCCAGCACCATTTGTTCTTTTTCCATTGATAGACTTGGCAGCCTTAGTGAGACTAAATTGACCATAATTGTGAGGGTTCATTTCTGGACTCTATTCCACTTATCTGTATGTCCCTCCTTACGCTAGTACCAAACTGTCTGGATTACTGTAGTTTTGGGGTAAGCTTTGAAGTTAGAAATGTGAATCTTCCTAGTTTGTTTTTTGATATTCTTTTGGCCGTTGAGAATTTCTTTAATTTTCATTTGAATTTTAGGATCAGTTTTCAGCTTATTTAAAAGAAGCCAGCTGGGATTTTATAGGGATTCCACTGAATCTGTAGATCACTTTGGGAAGTAATTTTATCTTAACACTGTTGAGTCTTTTAGTCTATGAACATTGGAAATCTTTCCATTTATTAGATTGTCTTTATTTTCTTTCAACAGTGTTTTGTAGTTTTCATTATACAAGCCTTATGTATTTTTTGTTAAATTCATCCATATTTTTTATTCTATTCTAGATGGAATTATGTTCTTTTCTTATTATGAATGTTTTAGATATACTGCTTGAAACTTACATAGAACCAATTATAATTTGACATCTGTTTACACTACAAATTGTTTGCTGCCGCAAATTCAGTTACTATCCATTACCATACAGCTCCCTTCACCTCTGGTAACCACTAACCTATTTTCTGTATCTGTGAGTTTCTTTGTTCGTTTGGCTTTTTTTGTTTTTTGACATGCAGAATTCTGGGGCCAGGGATTGAACCTGAGCCAAGCGGTAAAGCGATTCACAGCAGTGACAGTGCCGAGTCTTCAACTGCCAGGCCATCAAGGAACTCTCGACAGTTCTTTCTTTTAAAATTCCAGGGAGTTTCCATTGTGGCTCAGCAGGTTAAGGACCCGACACTGTCTCCATGAAAATGCCCTGGCCTTGCTCGATGGGTTAAGGATCTGGTGTTGCTGCAAACTGTGGTGTAGGTTGCAGATGTTACTTGGATGACTGCAGATGCCATGGCTGCAGTGTAGGCTTCAGCTGCAGCTCCAGTTCGAGCCCTAGCTTGGGAGCTTCCATATGCCATGAGCGCAGCCATAAAAGGAAAAAGAAAAAAATATTCCAAAAGTCATTATTTGCTGTGGTAAAAGTATCAGAGAGTATTTTTCAGACATGCTTATCAACAGTTAATGGTAATTGTAATGATGTTCATGAATTCATTTTTTGTTTGTTTAAAAATAGTTAAGTTTGGGGTGTTACTTATTTTAACATTTCCCATTAATTTTGATTACTTTTTTTTTGGTAAAAACCGCAGATTATGTTACTACAGTTTTTATAAACACGAACAATTAAAATACAACTTAAAAGAAATTTTGGTGGATTAGCTGTAATCACCTCTTATTCCACACTGGGTACCCAGTATTTTTGGGAAAGAGAGCATTCCTTTGGAATCAGGCCTGGTTTGGAATCCTGCTTCCATCACTTACTTGTTTGAGCAACTACTTGAGTCTTGTTTCTGGATCATAAAGTTGGGGAAAATAACGCTTAAACAGTTGATGTGTGTTTTAATTAAATGGTAAATTTTGTGAAGTCCTGGATTCAGAGAGGATTTACCAGAACTGGTCATTCTCTCAGCACCCCCACCACTCACATCTCATCTCTGCAGGAAATTACATATTTTCATTTTCATGTCAGTTCTTGGGCAATTTATCTCTAACTGCCTTCTTTGAAACCAAAATTGTCACTGTTAATTATACATTTATTGGAAATTAACCCAACAGTTTTGGTTCTTGTCAGTAAACTCTTGGTTTGTTTTCTAATTTTGGTTAAAAAAAAAAAATCCAAAAAGAGTTTCAGTGGCTTTTGTGTTGCAGTAACAATTTGTATTCATATTGTGAAAAATTCTATATCAGATATAGTTTGTAGGACTTTGCCTTTAAGTTAGTAAATAATTCTTTTAGCTGTTGCATAAGAAAAGCTAGTTAAGGGCGTTAATGTAGGAAATGATGTACAGTAGTCACCTTTGCCCAGGTTAGATTAAAAAACAAGGCTTTCTCAATCCTGTTCAGATATAGCTGTTAGAAGAATATTTAAATCAGGAGAAGGTAGTTGAACTTGGAAATTTTTTCAGTTCATAAAACATTTTGATTGTATAATTTAAGCTATTTTGAGACTTAAAGTTTAATTAGATACCTGGCTTAAGTGGATTGGCTTTCTAGATATTAAATGGCAGCAGCAAATACTATTTTCTCTCTTTTTTTTTTTGTCTTTTTGTCTTTTTAGGGCCTCACCCATGGCATATAGAGGTTCCCAGGCCAGAGGTCCAGTCATAGCAACGGGGGATCCGAACCACATCTGTGACATACACCACAGCTCATGGCAGTGCCAAATCCTTAATCCACTGAGCAAGGCCAGAGAGCGAACCTGCACCCTCATGGATGCAAGTCGGGTTCATTAACATTGAGCCATGATGGGAACTCCAGCAAATACTATCTTCAAGAATAGTCTTTTGGAGTTCCCTTCGTGGCTCAGTGGTTAACGAATCTGACTAAGCACCATGAGGTTGCGGGTTCGATCCCTGGCCTTGCTCAGTGGGTTAAGGATCCAGCATTGCCGTGAGCTGTGGTGAAGGTTGTAGACGCGGCTCGGATCCTGCGTTGCTGTGGCTGTGGTGAAGGCCGGCAGCTACAGCTCCTGTTAGACCCCTAGCCTGGGAACCTCCATATGCCGCGGGTGCAGCTCCACATAAAGGCAAAAAGACAAAAAAAAAAAAAAAAGAATAGTCTTTACATGCTAAGTTTTATAAGAAAGGAGTTGAATCTATAACAATATACAATTATATTGTGTAATTGAATATAATTATACAGTATATAATTATATTATTGGATATATAGTTGTGCAGTATAACTGAAATATAAATGGTAAGTAAACTTGAAGTAAAATAGGTCTTTTATACCTCAGTAAAACTCAGACTATTTTAAAAATTTTTTAAATTTTTTAAATTACTCTGAATTTTATTACATTTATCGTTGTACAACGAGCATCACAATCCGGTTTTATAGCATTTCCATCGCAACCCCCCAGCCCGTTTTCCCACCCCCAACCTGTCTCCTTTAGAAACTGCAAATTTTTCAAAGTCTATGAGTCAGTATCTGTTCTGCCAAGAAGCTCATTATGTCCTTTTTTTAGTTTCCACGTGTAAGTGATAGCATTTGATGTTGGTGTCTCACCGAACTCAGACTAACTTTAATGTTTTATGGTACATTTAAAAAAATATTTTTTAATGAATTTTATCAGTTATAGGTGTACAAAAATCATCACAAGTCAATTTGATAGCATTTGTGTCCCAAACCCTCTGTGCATCCACCTACCCCCTAGATTGTCTTGTTTGAAAAACCAGAGGTTTTCCAAAGTCTGTGAGTCATTGTCTATTCTGCAAAGAAGTTCATTGTGTCTTTTAGTTTCCACATGTAAGCGATAGCGTTGGATGTTGCTTTCTAATTATCTGACTGGTTTCACTTCGCATGATAATTTCTAGGTCCATCCATGTTGCTATAAATGTTATTTCGTTCCTTTTAATGGCTGAGTAATATTCCATCGTGTGTATGTGCCATATCTTCCCTATCCACTCCTCTGTTGATGGGCATTTAGGTTTGTTTCCATGACCTGGCTATTGCTTAGAGTGCTGCAATGAATACTGGAGTACATGTGTCTTTTCGAGTCATGGTGTTCTCTGGGTAAATGCCCAGGAGTGGGATTGCTGGATCAAATGGTAATTCTATTTTGAGTTTTCTGAGGAATCTCCATACTGTTTTCCACAGTGGTTCCACCAGTTTGCATTCCCACCAGCAGTGTAATAGGGATCCTTTTTCTCCACACCCTCTCCAGCACTTATTGTTTGTAGACTTTTTGATGATGGCCATTCTGGCCGGTGTAAGGTGGTACCTCATAGTGGTTTTGATTTGCATTTCTCTAATGAGGAGCGATGTTGAACATCTTTTCATGTGTTTATTTGCCATCTGCATGTCTTCTTTGGAGAACTGCCTGCCTAGATCCTCTGCCCATTTTTTGATGGGTAAAAAATTATTAAAAGTGGTTTAAAAAATGTTTCACGCTAGAGATGCAAAAGTACGCCTCTTTTAAGTCCGCTTTAGCTGCAGTTTAAGCCACTGCCAGTAGATGGCAGTATAAGCTCATGAAAAAAAATTTGCCTCCGTAAATTGAACAACTTGAGTTCTGAATTCCTAAGCCTGAAGAGTTTTTCAAGTTACAGATATTTTAAGTAAGATTAATGGAGTGGATTGATGGAGTGTTATTGGTCATGGTGGATTAAAAATTGCTTTTTATTTTGCTTTATCAGTTCTCAAACTCTAGGGAATGGGTATATATCTGAATCAACTAGAAGGCTTGCTAAAAACGTTGCTGAGCCCAGAGTTTCTGATTGTGTACATTTGGGGTTTGATCAAAAATTTACGTCTCTAACAAATTACCAGGTGATTCTAATGCTAACATTGATGATATTAATGGTCTGAGGATTGCACTTTTAGAACCAGTTTTTTTTGTTGTTGTTTTTTTAAGTGGCCAAACCCACGGCATATGGAAGTTACCTGGATAGAGACTGCATCCTAGCCGCTGCTGTGAGCCTCCCTGCAGCTGTAGCAGCCCTGGATCCTTTAATGCCCTATGCTGGGCCAGGGGTTGAACTTGTACCTCTGCAGTGACCTGAGCCGCTGCAGTCAGGTTCCTAACCTTCGGTGCCACAGCAGGAACTCCTTTCCTAGCATGTGGAAGATGTGGCATGTGGAAGTTTCCTGGCCAGGGATTGAACCCTCACCAAATACCGATCCAAGCTGCTTCAGTGACAACACGAGATCCTTAACCTGCTGTGCCACAGCAGAAACTCCAAAGCCATTTTTTTTTTTGGTCTGTTTTTTTGTGACAAAACACACAACATAAAATTTACCATGTTAACCATTTGTAAGCGTACGATTTAGTGGTATTAAATACATTCACGAGAGTTCCCTTTGTGGCTTAGTGGTTAACGAATCCAACTGGGATCCATGAGGATGCGGGGTCAGTCCCTGGCCTCGCTCAGTGGGTCAAGGATCCAGCGTTGCTGTGAGCTGTGGTGTAGGTCGCAGGTGCGGCTTGGATCTGATATTGCTGTGACTGTGGTGTAGGCCAGC
The DNA here is from genome assembly GCA_004024745.2 of Catagonus wagneri. Lineage (NCBI taxonomy): Eukaryota > Metazoa > Chordata > Mammalia > Artiodactyla > Tayassuidae > Catagonus > Catagonus wagneri. The sequence continues at coordinate 20,647,565 of PVHT020004944.1, forward strand.
AAGAATAGCTTCGATTCGACCCCTAGCCTGGGAACTTCCATATGCCGTGGGTGTGGCCCTAAAAAGCAAAAAAAGATACATTCACATTTTTATGCAACAATCATTACCATCCGTTCTCATAACTCTTTTTCATCTTGTAGAACTAAAACTCTTTGCCGATTAAATAATACCTTTCTATTTTTCCGACATTCTAGCCCCTGGCAACAATCAGTATACTTTTTGTCTTTCTTATTTTGACTGCTTTAAGTACCTCATGTAAGTAGAATCATACAGTATTTGTGTTTTTTGTGACTAGGTTATTTCCTTAAGCACAGCATCCTCAAGGTTCATCCATGATGTAGCACATTGTGGAATTTACTTTACAAGGCTGGATGAAAGCTCCTTGTGTGTCCGTGCCACATTTGCTCATCCATTCTTCCATCCACGGACACTTGGGTTTCTTCCGCATTTTAGCTATTAGGAATAATGCTGCGAACATGAGTAAACAAATATTTCTTTGAGCTCTGCTTTCAGTTCTTTTAGCTGGATGGTGGAATTGCTTGGATCACGGATCATTTGGTAGCTCTGTTTTTAATTTTTTGAGGGAATGCCTTACTGTCTTCCACAGCAGTTGTACCATTTTGTATTCCCACCAACAGTGCACAGGGGTTCCAGTTTTTTTCACATCCCTGTGTATGGTTTTCTGGTTTTTCTGTTTGTTTGTTTTTAGGTTAGTTATCCTCTTGTATGTGAGATAGGATCTCATTGTAGTTTTGATTTGCATTTCCTTAATGATTGGTGATGTTGCACATCTTCTCATGTGCTTTTTGGCTATTTGTATATCTTCTTCGGAGAAATGTATTGAAGTTTTTTTAATTAAAAAGTTCATTTTTCTTCTTTTTAGGGCCTTTAGGGCCACCCCGGTGGCATTTGGAAGTTCCTGGGTTAGGGGTCGAGTCAAAGGTGCAGCTGCTGGCCTATGGCACAGCCACAGCAACGCAGGATCCGAGCCACAACTTGCGACAGCGGTGGATACCTAACCCACTGAGTGAGACCAGAGATTGAACCTGTATCCTAATGGATACTAGTCAGGTGCTTAACCCACTAAGCCACAATGGGGACTCCAAAATTTTTTTTAATTGCTGCACTCTTGGAAGTTCCTGGGCCAGGAATTGAATCTGACCCACAGCTGCAACCCATGCTGCAGATGTGGCAGTGCCAGGTCCTCTAACCCACCGTGCCAGGCCCGGGACCAAACCTGCACCTCCCCAGCGACCCTGGCTGCTGTAGTCAGAGTCTTAACCCACTGCACTGTGGTAGGAACTCCTTATTCAAGTATTTTATTAAACGTTTTTGGCTTTTTTGTTGAGTTTTTATCTCTGTCTATATTTTATACATTGACTTCTTATCAAATACATGATTTGCAAATATTTTCTTCCATTCTGTAGGTTGCATTTTGCTCTGTGGATAGTGCCTTTTTTTTTTTTAATTTTTTTAAGGCTGCACCCAAGGCATGTGGAGTTTCCCAGATTAGGGGTCAAATTGGAGCTGTTGCCTCAGACCTATACCATAGCCACAGCAACTCCAGATCCGAGCCACGTCTGCTTCCTACACCACAGCTTGCTGCAACACTGGATTCTTAACCCACTGAGCAAGGCCAGGGATCGAGCCTGCATCTTCCTGGATACTAGTCAGATTTGTTTCTGTTGAGCCACAACAGGAACTCCTCAATAGTGTCTTTAGGTGTACAGATTTTTACGTTTTCCTGAAGTACAATTTGACAGATTTTTCTTTTGCTTCCTGTGCCTGCCTTTTTTGTCATATCCAAGAAATCATTGCCAAATCCAATACTGTGAAGCTTTCAACTTATGTTTTCTTGCAAGAGTTTTATTGTTTTAGGTCTCACATTTAGATCCTTGATCCATTTGAGTTAATTTTTGTATATGGTATTGGGTAAAGTTCACCTTCATTCTTTTGCATGTGGATATCTAGTTTTCCCAATACAATTTGTTGAAAAGACTCTTATTTCTCCATTTCAGGGTCTTGGCACTCTTGTCAAAAATCATTTGACTGCTAAAAAAAAAAAGTTCCGTGGTGGCTCACTGAGTTAAAGATATGGCATTGTCATTGCTGTGGCTCAAAATGCTGCTGTGGCTTGGTTCGGTCCCTGGGCTGGGAACTTCTGCATACTACAGGCACAGTCAAAAAAAAAAAAAAAAATGTTTGACCGTATATGAAAGTGTTTATTTCTGAACTCTCTGTTCTTTTATTTATTTTTTTGTCTTTCCTAGGGCCACACCTGCGGCATATGGAGGTTCCCAGGCTAGGGGTCTAATCGGAGCTGTAGCAACCAGCCTATGCCACAGCCACAGCAACATAGGATCTGAGCCGCATCTGCGACCTACACCACAGCTGACAGTAACACCAGATCCTTAACCCACTGAGTGAGGCCAGGGATCGAAACCACAAGCTCGTGGTTCCTAGTCGGATTCATACTGAGCCACGACAGGGACTCCCTGGACTCTCTGTGCTATTCCATTTGTTTCTAGTCCATCGTTATGCAAAATACCACACTTTTTTTTTCTTTTTTTAGGGCTGCAACTGCAGCATATGGAAGTTCCCCGGCTAGGGGTCTGTCAGAGCTGCAGCTGCCCGTCTTCGCCACAGCCACGGCAACCAGAGCAACGCCAGATCCTAGCTGTGTCTGCAACCTACACTACAGCTCAGGGCAGCGCCAGATCCTCAACTCACTGAGCAAGGCCTGGGATCAGACTCGCTTCTTCATGGGTACTAGTCGGGTTTGTTTCTGCTGAGCCACAACAGGAGCTCCCTGTAGTTAAATTTTGAATTCAAGAGTGAGTCATTTTGGTTTCCTTTTAAGATTGTTTTGGCTATTGGGGTCCTTTGAGATTCCATGTGAATTTTAGGATGGGCTTTTTTATTGCTACAGAAACAAAACAAATCCCAGACCCCAAGGCTTTGGGATTTTGATGGAGATAGGTCTCATTGGGTAGTTTTGATATTTTAATAATACTAAGTTTTCCAATTCATGAATATGGGGTGTGTTTCCATTTAATTATGTCATATTAAACTTTTTTCAGCAGTTTTGTAGTTTTCATTTTACAGATCTTTCCCTTTCTTAAGTTAATTTCTAAGAATTTTATTCTTTTTGATGCTATTGTGAATGAAATTGCTTTAGTGATTTCCTTTCATATTGTTCCTGTGTGGAAGTGCATCTGATTTTTGTGCATGATTTTTTTGTGCAAAGTCTTGCTACTTTGTTGAGTTCTTTTATTCTAATGGGTTTCTTTGTGTGAAATCATTAGTGTTTTCTACAAGTAAGATCATATCATCTGCAGAGATGTTTTTACTTCTTTCCAATTTGGATGCCTTTTACTTTTTTTTTTTCCTTGCCTTCTGGCAGTAGAAGTTCTAGTAACCTGTTAAGTAGGTGTGAGGAAAGTTGGCATCCTTCCCTTGTTCTTGATTTTAGTGGAAATGCTTTCATTCTCTCAACATGTTCGTTGTGAGTTTTTCATATAGGGCATTTCATTATATTGAGATAGTTACCTTCAGTTCATAGTTTGATGAGTGGGTTTTATGATGAAAGGGTGTTGAATTTTGTCACGTACTTTTTCATTATCATTTAAGATGGTCATGTGTTTTTTTCTTTCATTTTATAGATGTGGCATATTATATTGATCAGTTTTTATGTTAAATTGTCCTTGTATTCCAGGAATAGATTCCTCTTGGTCGTGGTGTATAATCCTTTTAATATGCTGCTGAAATCTGTTAGCTAGTATTTTGTTGAGGATTTTTGCATCAGTGTTCATCAGGAATACTGGTCAATAGTTTTCTTATGGTGTTTTTATCTGGCTTTGGTATGAGAGTATTACCGGCCTTATAGAATGAGTTTGGAAGTGTTCCCGTCTCTTCAATTTTTTTTGTAAAGGTTGGTATTAGTTTTTTAAATGTTTGATAGAATTCATCAGTGAAGCCATTGGGTCTAGGGCTGTTCTTTGTTGGTAAATTTTCGATTACTGTTTCAGTCTCCTTACTAGTTATAAGTTGAGTCAGATTTTAACAACCATTCTTTTAAAATAATCTTTGTTTTAAAACTCTTATTAAAACAATACAGAATTATTACTGTGTTTCAAAAGCATACTAATGTTTTACTGTCCTAATCCATTTGGGTAATATTTTCACTGAGTATGTGAAGTGTCATGATGTCATAATGTGTACAAATTCCTTCATGTCCTGTTTTTTATATGTTACTTACATGTTTTCCCCCAGTGTTAGTGTATCCTCCCAGTTATTTCCTTATTGCCTTTCTGTCTGCGAGAATTATGGCATACAGTGCTACATTTTATCAGAAAGATATAGGTAGGCCTGAGAAGTGTTTTAACTTGGTCCTTTTCGTTTTTTGCCTGCAGTCACGGGGATGGTTGATAGCTTCATGGACATTTTACCAGTGACTTTGTGGGGTTGGTTTCTTACTTGGATTCGGAATTAAGCTGATTAAATCCTACCACCTGGTATTATATGGAATGTGTGAAGAAGTTTCTTTCGTAGCCATAAATACCAAAATCTGTTTAGAACTTGTGATACATAATCTGCTTTTTGGTGGCAGTGGAATTGTAGTGAATTTTGTTTAGTTTATAAAGAGACCTGGGGGGAGAAAAGAAATAATTGTCTTTCTGAAAATAAAAATGTCTGAAGTTCTAATTTTTATAAAGTAGTAAGTTTAAAACTTTATTAGTGGGGGGTAGATAAGTGAATTTGGGTAGGAAAACCTATAATTGTATTAACTACAGATTCCTTCTGCCTTTTTTCAGACCATTAGAAGCGAACCAGAGTCATTTTAAATTTTACTTAAATTTTACTTTTCAAACCTTTTTTCATTTTTTGATAGACATGTTAATAGTGATTTAGAAGTGGAACATGTCTTCTGTTCATTTTGTATTTGCTTATTTTTAGATTGTTGGTTTAAAAACTTGAAAAGGGGATCTCAGTATATTTAATGACGTAATTGATTTATAGCATTTGACATTGGCTGTCACAACCAGTACAGAGCCCTGAGCCACGTAGGTAGTTAGGACTGCCTACAGAGCCGCTGCTTGGCTGACTGTTCCGCTGCAGCACGCTTTACCCCCACCCCCAAATCAAACGAAACCGAGCAAAACAAAACTTCTTTACATTTTAAGAATGCTAAGATTCTTTGGGAACTCAGTCTGGAGATGGATATTTATAAAAATGCTGCTTAATGCCACATCAGGGTATAATAAGTTTGTCTCTCCTAAGCTTTCTCTTACTTTTTTCCTGTCTTGCTACTGTCCCCCCACTCGTGTGTGTGTGTGTGTGTGTGTGTGTGTGTGTGTGTGTGTGTGTGTGTTTTGAAAGCTTGCCCTCTCTCATTTTGATGCACTTCAGCATGTTTCCGTGCATGGTCTGGCTGATTTAATGTGCACCACTTGGTGTTTTGTGTGCTGAAGCTGATTGGGGAAAATTTCATGTCCTGCCGTATTGGTCACCAGACTTTATGTGTTCCTGTGAGTCATGAACTGCCTTTTGGTAATAATGCGTGTGCTGATGTCCCATATGCTGGTGAGCCGTACAACAGAGTAGTTAAAAGCTAAACTGGGAGTTCCCATTGTGCCTCAGCAGTTACAAACCTGACTAGTGTCCATGAGGACACGGGTTCGATTCCAGGCCTTGTTCAGTGGGTTAAGGATCTGGCATTGCCATGAGTTATGGTGTAAGTCGAAGGTATGGCTCAGATCTGGCTGGCGTGGCTGTGGCTGTGGTGTAGGCTGGCAGCTGCAGCTCCGATTTGACCCCTAGCCTGGGAACTTCCATACATGTGACCCTAAAAAGAAAAGAAGAAAGCTAAACTGGAGCCATATTTACTTGAGTTAAATTCTGGCTCTACCATGTGTAATTGCAGTTTATTTGTATTTTTCCTTTGCCTGTGAAAGAATAGTGCACACACCTTTTAGGGTAGTTTTGAGGCCGAGTTGATATAAATACAGTGCTTAGCACTAAGCAAGTGCCATACAGGGTTGATTATTGTTATAATAATTATTGTAATAAATGTAAAGCACTTGTGACAGTTACTGGCTTGTTATTTTTGTTGTTCCCGGCTGGTATGTTCCTTTTGTCTAAGGGCATTGTTAGCATCTCGTTTTTTAAAACTAGAAAACTTCCAAAATTATCATTATTAATACCATATTGATCACATACTTTTATGAGTTTTAGTGCTTTTCTTCACTATTGACTTTTCTTTTTCTGAAGTTCAGAAATGAAGTGGTTATGTTTTCTCATTCCAGTTCTGAACAGTTAACATCAGTAAAACAAACTGAACATATAAGGCGGGTTTTCTCCCTGCCACTTCTAATTCATGTCACTGTTCTTTTGCACTTTCAGGGCATGATGTGTTTACAGTGTAGGTTAGGGTCTTTCAGTCCTACCTAGTGTATCATTGAAATGCAAATCCTTCAAAATCGTCACTAGAAACAAAGGCAGTTTAAACATCTAGTTAGAGTTTATTTAACTGCTATCAACTCAGTGTATAATTTAGATTATTTTACTTGACCTTTTTGTAAGGAATGACATTTTGGAAAATCTGAATATACAGTGGCTTACAACTTAACCCTGTAACAATGGGAAGCAAAAATCAAGTAAACTGTTAATAGTAGTAAATTATACTGATGTGTTTATTGGCCAAAAAACAGGAGTTTATGGTAACTAGTGATAATTTCCTCATCAAAACCTGAAACTGCTTATTGAGATGAGAAATTAAGATTCTCTTTTGCTATTAATGAAGAGAGTAGTGCATTTTTTGTTTTTTTTTTCTCATTTTCCTCCACCAGAGGGGTGGGAGTAGACACCTTAATCTATAGTTAATTTTTAGTTCTGAAATTAGCTGCTAATACATGATAAATAAAAATACCTTCATAAAATATTTTTAAATTTTAAAACTATGTTTCTTTAACAGATTTCTATAATCCAGGAGCTTGTTACTAATTATGAAGCCTCTCTTAAAAAGTGTGACTTATTTAGCCCTTATGGTAAGTTTAAATTAGATTTGAGTTGAAATTTAATTACTCATTTCAATCCAATTTTAATCACAGCAGAACTATCGTATGTTTATTATGTGTGTGCTGCATGATAGCAATTCACTAAATAGTTTTTGAATTAGTGAATGATACTTATTCAGTTGCAATCTTAGGTAATTAAAAATTTCCGTAGTCTTGTGAGATGGGAGTTAACCCTCTTTTAACATGAGTAAACAGAATTGAGAGGTTAAGCAGCTTGACCAAGATCAAGCAATTAGTTTATACTGAAATGTATTTTTCCAGAATTCCTACTTCTCTGTTCTTTCTACTCTTTTATTACTTCAAATCCTGTTTAATTTTTTTTTTTTTCCCTCTGTACTGGGATATGTAAATCAAAGCAGCTTAATCTAGAAAACACTCTAGAATGCTTTCATTCACGCATATGGTAACTTTAGTCTGGTTTCTTAATATGTCTTTTATATGTCACTCTCCTTTCATTTTTGTTTCAAACTAGAAACAAACTTCATGATAAAATAACAGACACAGAAATAAATAATGAACCCTTGTATCTCCATCACCTAGCTTCTTTTATCAATATTTTGCAGTATCTTCTACTTTTTTTTTTCCTGGAGCGTTTCTAAAGCAGACATACCATTACCCCATCAATATCTTAGTATGCATCTCTGTTTAAAATACTTAAAGGGAGTTCCCGTTGTGGCTCAGCGGATTATGAACCCAACTAGGATCCGTGAGGATGTGGGATGCGGGTTCAATCCCAGGCGTCACTCAGTGGGTTAGGGATCTGGTGTTGCCATGAGCTGTGGTGTAGGTCACAGATGAGGCTCAGATCCTGTGGTGTAGGCTGGCAGTTGTAGCTCCAATTGGACCCCTAGCCTGGGAACTTTCATATGCCCTAGGTGTGGCCCTAAAAGGCAAAAACAATAAAACACTTAAAAAAATGTAGTCACGGTGCTATTTTACATAGAATTAGCTCTCATTCTACAATAACTAATACCCAGTCCACAATACCTAACACCCAGTCCACGTGAATTTTCTTGATTATCTTAAAAAAAAAAAAAAAAGAAAAGAAAATCTTTGTATAACTAGTTTATTTGACTCTGAATCCAACTAAGGTCCAAACTTTAACTTGATTGTCATAGCTCTGATATTCTTTTAATCTTGAGCGGTACTTCCATTCCCCCCCCCGGCTTTTTTTCTTTTTTTTTTAAGGCTGTTTGTTCAAAGGTCGTTTGTCTTGTTGAATGTCCCATAGTTTGAATTTGGCTGATTGTTTTCTCATATATTACATTTTGCTATCATTCATGTTTCTTATAAACTTAAGAGTTAGATTTATAGGCTTGATTAGATTCAGCTCCCTGTGAATACTTCATATGTGATACTTTATACTTCCTGTTACATCACATCTGAAGGCTAAAGACCTTCTGGTCTGTTTTTTTTGTGAGATTAAGATTGATCAGGGTTTAGATATTTGTTAGCCTGATCTGCTCATTAAAAAGATCCTCATTGGCCTTTCACCTAATGATTTTTTTGTTTGTTTGTTTTGTCATTTTAGGGCCGCACCCGCGGCATGTGGAGGTTCCCAGGCTAGAGGTCCAGTCGGAGCTATACCCTCTGGCCTACACCACAGCCACAGCAACTCAGGATCCGAGCCGCGTCTATGACCTGCACCACAGCTCACGGCAATGCTGGATCCTTAACCCACTGAGTGAGGTCAGGGATCGAACCCGTAAGCTCTTGGTTCCTAGTCGGATTCGTTTCCACTGCGCCACGACGGGAACTCCTCTGCTAATAGTTTTTGCAGGCACTTGAGGATCACTGCCTTGATCCCTTATTTCATTCTAAGCATCATTCCTTCTGCATTGGAATTCTTCTTATAAAGAACTTTCCTTCATGAAATACGTGGTTCCCCTGAAATATAGTGTATATGAGAGGAACAAGATAAACGCTTGGCTCTTTGCCTATTTTTGTGGTTTAATTTATGCTAATTTTTGTGTTTGCATTGTTGTCACTTCGTTTGATTAGCTAGTCTAGGGGACCAGTGTTTCCTGTTGTAGCATTAATAAATTGTCCTTTTCCTTTCTGCCTTATCTTACGTCTTCCCTTCAGAAATCTATTTTTAGGTTTGGTGTCCACTCTTCTGTAGCTTGAGGCTACAGAGTGGAGAACTGGATAGAGCTCAGCTGGTTGTATGTGACCATCTTGTCAGGAATGTATCCTCTTTTTACCCTTCAACTTTGGGTTTCCTTGATTTAGTGTCGAGGCCTAGACAGTGCAAAGTAAGCCCTAGCCGTTTTTGCGTTTGTGGCAGTCTTGTGGTGGTAGGAATGGAAGTCTTTTTATCCAAGCTATTTTTCTTGCTTGGACCTGCCGCTTTCTCCTCTCAGCTGAGAATTTGTAGAGTTAGATGGAGTTAGCTCTTCTCCACACTGTTTCTTTGGGACGAGGTATGGGTTAGAAGCCTTTGAAGCCAGCATCTCTGTTTCTCTGCTTGGCTGCTACTTTTTGAACTTGATGACATGATGTCATGCCTCTTTCTGTTGGAACTGGTCATTCAATTAGGTGTTTACTGCTTGTTGTAATTATTAATTTCATTATGCATTGGAAGAAAGTCTGTGATTTGCTTTACTTTACCTTATTCCCTAAAATAATTTTATATTTGTTTGATTGCAGAGAATGGGGAGAAAGAACCCCCAACGACACTACTCTGGGTTCAGTATTTCCTGGCACAGCACTTTGATAAGCTTGGGCAGTATTCTTTAGCTTTGGATTATATTAATGCTGCAATTGCTAGTACTCCAACTCTAATAGAATTATTCTATATGAAAGCAAAAATTTACAAGGTAAAATCTTGGTTATATTTTTTGAATAGTTAAAGTATGTGGCCATTTTAGGATCTCTCGAAGTTCCTTCTGTGTAAAGAAACTTTTAGGACTCTTTAATAATCTATTCCTAGTACTCTAATAATCCTAATGAAGTTTATATTGCATGGGTGTATAGTCAATTTGATCATTTCATTTAGCTTTTAGTGAATATAAATTGTAATTAAAGACTTCTAGGTAAATTTGACAAGTAGTAACGATTTCTAACTCGTCTTTAAGAAAATCTTTGCCCTTTATGTTGTACCTGTATTCTCTTAATTGTTAACAGTGATTTCTTTAATACTTTCATCTCTTAAAGCATATAGGAAATCTCAGAGAAGCTGCCAAATGGATGGATGAAGCTCAGTCTCTAGACACAGCTGATAGATTCGTCAACTCGAAATGTGCAAAATATATGCTTCGAGCAAATATGATAAAAGAAGCAGAGGAAATGTGCTCCAAGTTCACAAGGGTAGGAAATAAGCATGTAATTGGCCGAGTTGGTCAAACTAAACTCAAATCCAGTGGTGATCTGTGACGTTTGCTGCTGAAGTTCCTAAGGATTCATTTTTGCTTTTGCTTTTATCCTATTTAGCGCGTATCCTAAATATGGTTCCTTACTGTGGTTGAATGTGTAAGCATGTGCTTCTGTTGAGGGATAATAAAAAGCAATAGTGGGAGCAAATACCATTATACAAAAACAAGCATATATATTACATGTGTTTATATGTAAGATTCGATTTAGTTTTTTTTTCGTTTCACTAGTAATTTGTGACTTGCGTAATTTTTTCTCTTATAGTGTCTTCAGAATTGCTCATAGAGTTCTTTCTATGTAGAATCAACTTCTGTGGACTCCTAGTCTCTGTGACATTTGAGGTTATCTTTTTTTTTTTTAGGGCTGCAGGTGCAGCATATGGAAGTTCCCAGGCTAGGGGTAGAATTGGAGCTACAGGTGCCGGCCTACACCACAGCCACAGCAATGCCATATCTGAACCACGTCTGCAACCTCTATCACAGCTCGCATCAGTGCCAGATCCTTAACTTACTGAGTGAACCAGAGTCCTCAGGAATAGTAGTCATTTCCGCTGAACCACAATGGGCACTCGAGAATTTAATTTCTTTCAAATAGTTAAATTAAACGTTTATTCCTTTGCTTTCATCTTTCTCTATCCTTTCATATCCTTTTCCACATAGACTTTGTTATATTATAAAATAATACATGTTTATCATTAAAAGTATAAGGAAGCTAATGGAAATAATTAGTTCAGAAACAGATTCACACATATCTGGAAACTTGGTACATATTTTCAAGAGGTGCTTTAAAAATCAGAGATGAAGCAATATTGGGGTAATTATTTATGTTGAAAAAATAAAATGACATTTTATCTTACACAGATCAATTACAGGTGGATTAAAGATCTAAGTATGGAAAGTAAACCTTTCACACTTTTAGAAGACAGTATAGACATTTATCTTTAGGACTTGAGGTAGGAAACATTTCTTAAGACACCAGAAGTGTAAAGGTACAGGAGTAAAATTTATTCACATGGCTATATTAAAATGAAACATAACATGCAACAAAAAACAACCATAAGCACAATGAGAAGATAAATCATAGAATCAGAGAAGAGGTTTCCAACCCATAAAGGAGAAAAGACTTACAAAGAAAGCCAAAGAATTCACTGAGATAGTTGCACATTCAATGTGACACTGAGGCATAATCAAGAAGCCATGTTTCACGCTTCATGTCTAGATTTTTTTTTTTAATTTTTTTATTTTTTTGTCTATTTAGGGCTGCACCTGTGGCATATGGAGGTTCCCAGGCTAGGGGTCGAATTGGAGCTGTAGCTGCTGGTCTACGCTATAGCCACAGCAACGCCAGATCTGAGCCGAGTCTACAACCTACACCTCATGGCAGCACCAGATTCTTAACCCACTGATCGAGGCCAGGGATCGAACCCGCAGCCTCATGGATACTTGTCAGATTCGTTTCTGCCGAGCCACAACAGAAACTTTCATTTCTAGGTTTTAATAAAGATACTTCAAAATAAATAATTTATATCTCCAATTGCATTCCATACAAAGTGGAGGATTTTAGTGCTGCTGGGTTTTTATACATTATTTGATATGAAAATACATTACACTGTGCTCTCTGATGCTAATGTATCACAGTACAGCACCAGTGTACCACCTTACTTAAATATTAACCAGATTCCAGTTGTGCCTGTGTGTTCATTGTAACTTTTTTTAATGATAGCTTCTTGTAATTTAGTGCAGTATAGCTTGAAATTTTATTGTGAAAATTAACTACCTGCAAGAATGATGTCATAGAAACATTAAATACACACATATAAAACTCATTAAGAAAAAGATGAGACAATGCAAATATGGGCAAAGGAGATGAATAATTAGTTCACAGAAATGAAAAATAGAATGGCCAAAATAGATGCCTTCATCATTAAGGAAAAAATAAAATATCATTTTGTACCCATCAAATTAGCAGGAATTTAAGTCTGACATTATTTGGTATTGACAACTCATATGTCATTCTACACACACACACACACACACACACACACCCCACCCACCAATGGACATATGATCATGTGTGTGTGTGATTCACATATGTTTAATTTTTCTTTAAGATTACTATGTTATAGACCGTTTATAGTTTCTTTCCCATCATAAAAGAGCTTTTTCATCTGAACCTGATTGACTTATACTTTCTGATACTTAGAGTAATGCTAGGAATTTGTATACCGTTTGTAAGAGGGAATAGAAAAATAACTTTAACAATTACTTTGCACTTATCCAAGTACTTTATATACATGATGTTGTTTAATCTTAACAATCCTATATTATTACCTTCATATTACAGTTAAGAGAATATTTAGAGAGCTCAAGTATTGTGCCAGCTGCAGACCACCCAGCTAGTCATTCATTTGGAGATAGGGTTCTAGCTTAGGTAGACTCTTTAAAACTCATGTTTTAGAGTTGTATAGTGGGACAAAAACTGCAGTGATTAATGTTTCTAAAACGCAGATGACATAAGATCAACAGCAGATGCAAAGAAGCAGATGTAATATTGTGGCAAAGTATTAGCAAGAATAATGGGAATGATCAAAGGATCAATCCAAGAAGATACAACAACTATATATATATGTGTGTGTGCATATATATATATATATATATATATGTATGTATATGTACCCAACATAGGAGCACCCAAATACGTAAAGCAGATATTAACAGACATACAGGGAGAAATTGATGGTAATGTAATCATAGTAGGGGACGTTAACACCCCAGTTACATCAATGGACAGGTCATCCAGACAGAGCATCAGTAATATTCTCAGCGGTGAAGAGCTGAAGGCGTTTCCTCTAAGATCAGGAACAAGACAAGGATGCCACTTTTATTCAACGTAGTATTGGAAGTCCCAGCCATAGTAATCAGATAAGAAAAAGAAATAAAAGAAATCCAAATTAGAAAAGAAGTAAACTGTCACTGTTTGCAGGTGACGTGATACTGCATATAGAAAACTCTGAAGTCCCCACCAGAAAACTACTAGAGCTCATCTGGTAAAGTTGCAGGATACAAAGTTAATGTATAGTAATCTGTTGCATTTCTATATGCTAACAATGATCTAGTAGAGAAATTAAGGAAACAATCCCATTTACCATCATTTCAAAAAGAATAAAATACTTAGGAGTAAACCTACCTAAGGAGGTAAAAGCTATGTACTTGGAAAGCTATAAGACACTGATGAAAGAAATTAAAGGTGACAAACAGATGGAAAGACATACTGTATTTATAGAGTGGAAGGATTAATATTGTTAAAATGACCATACCACTTAAGGCAATTTACAGATTCAGTGAAATTCCTATCAAAATACCAAGGGAATTTTTTTCACAGACCTAGAGCAAATCATTAAAAAAATTTGTATGGTAACTCAAAAGACCCTGAGTAGCCAAAACAGTCAAGTAAGAACAGAGCTGGAGGAATCGGGCTCCCTGACTTCAGACTGTACTGCAAAGCTGCAGTCATCAAAACAGTATGGTACAGGCACAAAAACAGACACATAGATCAATGAACCAGGATAGAAAGCCCACACGACAGTCAATTAATCTACAACAGAGGAAGCAAGAGTATACAATGGAGAAAAGACAGTCTCTTCAATAAGTGGTTTTGGCAAAACTGGATAGCTACAGGTACAAGAATGAAATTAGAATACCATACACAAAAATAAACTCAAAATGGATTAAATACCTAAATATAAGACCAGGAACCATAAAACTCCTGTAAGAAAATACAGGCAGAACAGTCTTTGACAGTAAATTGCAGTATTTTTGTTCTTGATCTGACTTACAAAGCAAAGGAAATAAAAGCAAAAATAAGCAAATGAGAGCTAATTAGACTTGAAGGTTTTTGCACATCAAAGGAAATCATCAATAAAGTGAAAAGATAGCTTACTAAACGGAAGAAAGTGTTTGCTATTGATATGACTGACAAGGGACCCAAAATATGTAAAAAGCTCCCGCAACTAAAAAAAAGCCCAAGCTGAATATAAAATGGGCAGAAGACTTGAATAGACAATTTACAAAGTATTGATACTTTTCTCTATACCATAGTTGTGTTTTGTTGACCACAAAGGGTTGGCATGAAACAGGCAGTGCTGTAGAAGGCACAGAGAAAGTGACAACTGATAGCTTAACGTGGAGGAGGGAGGAGACTGGGATTTAAAAGCAGCCTGGGGACTCCTACCAAGAGTTCTGAAAATGATGCTGTACATAAGTAGCTTTTCCGTAAGAGACAAGAGATAGGCAGTGCTTCATAGGATTACTGTCCTAACTAGATTAAGCAAAAGCTTTGGTATTCAGTAAGCTGCAGTCTTTTCTATGTTAGCATGTTGAATATCTTGACAAAGATGGATAAATAAGACATTATGTAATTTTTTTTTTTGCTTTTTATGGCTGTACCTGCGGCATATGGAAGTTCCCAGGCTAGGGGTCGAATTGGAGCTGCAGCTGCCAGCCTACACCACAGCCACAGCAACGCGGGATCCGAGCCTCGTCTGCAACCTACACCACAGCTCACGGCAATGCCGGATCCTTAACCCACTGAGCAAGGCCAGGGATTGAACCTGTGTCCTCATGGATGCTCGTCACTGTGACACAGCAGAATCCCAACATTGTGTAATTTTAAGTTGTTAGCTTTTTGGAAGCACATTGATATATTTATCCTAAAACTTGTTATTGCTCTTTATTGTCATGATAGTCCTTGTAGATGGGGTGGGAAAAGAAAAAGTGAGATTTTTAGGACCTCTTGTATTGTTTGCTTCCTATATTTATGATTGCTTCCATTTCAGGAAGGAACATCTGCCATGGAAAATCTAAATGAAATGCAGTGTATGTGGTTTCAGACCGAATGCATTTCAGCATATCAGCGTTTGGGAAGATACGGGGATGCCTTGAAAAAATGCCACGAAGTAGAAAGGGTAGGTTAATAAAGTTTTGGGTTTATTTTTCTCCTGTAAGGTGATGAAAAAAGCAAATAGACTTCTACATGGGATCATCTGCCTCTTCTGACTACTTTGAAAATCTCATTGTGAAAAAATTCTTTATCTTCAGCCTTTCAAACATTCAGAAATTGTGATTAAATGATTGCTTCCTTTTGATCCTCAAATGGTTATGATTTCGACCTGTCTGCATATTTTTGTCTAAAAGGAGAAGGAAAAGATTAGTAAGTTATTATTGCTATTATTAATGGATATTTTCTGTTCCCTAATCGGGCCATTATCTGATTGTCATCACTAGCCTAGGAGGATACACAAGCTGATGGCCACCTCTTTCCTCTTTGTATCAGGATCTGCTCTATAGTCAGCCTCTCTCCAGTGTGTCTTCCCAGGATACTTGTTCTCACATTCAGCGCTTTGTAAACAATCTATGGCTGGTTTGCAAGCTTGTTGTATTACTTGCTAGGATTATGTGTGTGATGTGCCTTAGTAAGGGGACTTTTCTTTTCCTTGTGTGTGAATTTTTGTTTTCCTGTTCTTTGTCATCTCTGAAGCACTCTCCTTCCAAATGGACCACAGGAGGAAAAGAGCCACAAATGCACCCCTGAGGCAGGCCTCAGCAGCCCTCAGCTGTGGGTCCCTCGGCACCACTGTCCCAAGCTGACGCAGTATAGAACCACAGGCGTCCTGGTCAGGTGAGCCTGATGTCTGCACATGGCAGTCACTTTGGCCTTTTTCCCACGTGAAACTTCTGAGATTGCCCCCGAGGAAGGCTCAGTCTTAGGGGGTGGCTTTGGATGGGAGCTGGAACTAGGATTATACCTGAGTCCTTTTAGAAATAGCTTAGTTTTTGCTTTGTTTTGTTTTGTTTTTCTCCTTTTTTTTAAGCCGGGGTATGATGGCTGCATTGCTGAGAAACATCCTTCTTCTTGGAAAAAAGCAGAGCCCTTGGATTATATGTGAACTGTTCAGGCAATATCTAAGCATCCTAAGTTCAAATCAGACTCTTCTTTCTGTGACAAGGTGGTAGACCACCAGCTTGTTTTGACACTCCCAGGTGATCATCACTTTAAAAGCATTCTGCTTGTTAGTAGGGAAAGATACGGTTTTGTTAACCAGAGCATTCTCGGGGAGTGGGAGATTGTTTCCTGTCTGAAGAGGCAACTAGGCACTTAGGGATCAGTAATTCTAGCAAGACTTTTAACTAGAAGTTTATCAGATTTTCTGTGAAAGTCAAGTTTGAACACCTTAGGATCATTAAAAACTTCTCCAGCTCCAGTCTCATTCCTCCTACCATTAATAACTGTACTACTTTATTCTTTTTAATGTTTGTTAAGGATTACTAGATTATGCTTATTAGCTAATCCATTATTAAGTTACATTTAGATTATGCTTTCCTGTAATTTTTAGTGATTTTTTGAACAACTGCAGTTGAGCCTTGAACAACATGGGTGTTGGGACACGGACCCTCTGTGCAGTTGAAAATCCCCACATGACGTGGATCTTGCGTATCTGTGGGACCGTTTCCGTGGATGCAACCAACCATGGATTGTGTAGTACTATAGTATTTATTGAAAAAAATGCGTGTGTATGTAGGCCCACATGATGTTGTTCAAGGGTCAACTGTACTTCCAGTTTAAGAAATGTTTTGACAGGTAGAAAGCAGTTTTGAAGGGAAAAAATTACAGGAAACCATTGATTAGCAGCCATGGGGTGACATGGCAGAAATCGTCATCCTCTGGTCATGTTATATAGTTATTATTGCTAGAAACTTTACAAAAGTGTTTTTAAGGTTTGCTGTTGGTGCTTGAAAATATAACCAAAAGCAGATAAACAAGAAAAGATCTTATTCATATTCCACTTGTAAGCTAGACTTCAAGGTGAATAAGTTCTGTTAAAAATAAGACAACTCTTCTAGTAGTTATATGTAAAAATGTTAGTATGTACCACAAGTAGAATGATTAAATATTTGCTAATTCATACTTCTGAAATTAATTTCTAAAAAAAGTAATTAATCTAAAAGGAAAAAATTTTTTTTTTGTTTTGTCCTTTTAGAGCTGCACCCACTGCATATGGAGATTCCCAGGCAAGGGGTCGAATCAGTTATAGCTGCCGGCCTATGCCACAGTCACAGCAATGCCAGATGCAAGCTGCGTCTGCGACCTACACCACAGCTCACGGCAATGCTGGATGGATCCTTAACCCACTGAGCAAGGCCAGGGATTGAAGGTGCGTCCTCATGGATGCTAATCAGATTCGTTTCTGCTGAGCCACAACGGGAACTCCTAAAAGAAAATACTTCATGGTATAATTGCAAGGATTTAGGAGTAACTACAGAATTCAAAAATATAGTATGATAAGCATCTACTTGAGTTACTTTCGTGCCTGGGTTTTAAATATTTTAGTGAAGAAAATGAGCATCTTTCACAAATAAATCTTCGCAGTTGACCTTCTAAATAGGTTAGTGAAGAGAGAAATAAGTTCCAAGAAGGGCTCAATCCTTCTCCTTTTAAGAATTCATTCAAGAATTCTTTCATTGAAGGCAGTTTCAGCTTAGGACTTGTTGCTTTGAGCTCTTGGTAATTGATGGAAATGTTAGAATTTTCAAATGGCCCACTGTGGTACTCGCTCTGCCTTCATCTTGCCTCCCTTATATAGGTTTTAGGATTATATGTAAAGGTTATGTAGTCCAACTCAATCTGATGTTTAGAACTTGAGCTTTATTAAAAATTAGACTAAACAACCACCCTCAAAGTATTGGCTATAGACTTGTATTCAGAATAATATTTTAAACCATTTTATCGTTCAAGAATTGGGCTTTCTTTTCCTTTTTATTCAGGTGATTAGTTTCTCATTATTTTAGTGTGCTGATTTGTATGTGAAACAGAGCAGCAATGTGTATTGCCAAAACTTTTTGATAAGATCTAGCATTTCTGATAGATCAAAACCGTAGGAAGTTCATAACTTTATCTTCTAGTGTATCTTTATCAGATTGACACATGCTTTATGATGACAGATTTTCTGTAAAGGCAGTAGAGTTGCTTATTGCCCTAGTTGGTCTAGGTATTATTTCTTAAGCCCAGAGACTTTTGTAGCCTTTCTACATATAAGCTCCTATTAGTCTCTTCCAGCAACTCTTAGAAGTAATGGGTGGGAGAATCTGGGTCAGAAGAGAAGACTTAATGGGAAATTCCTAAAGAAAACCACGCTTTTAAGCAGTGAGTAAGCATTTTTTAATTTTTTGTTGACTTGTCTTACTTTTGATACAAGCCTCATTTTGACAACCTAAGCAATGCCTTCCAGCATTCCTCCTGTACTACCCCTCACCCCAAAGAGAGAGAACTAGTATTTTTGATGAGAGGAAAGATGAGTTCAAAGGCATGAGCTATATGTTAAAATGTGGGTACCTAGTTTCTGCAGTGACATCTTGTTTGTGTTTGGCTGAAGTGGCAGGAAGCATAACTTTGCCTGTTTGCCTGTTTGTGTTATCTAGTATTTGGAGACTTAAACATCACCCAAGGTAGTTCTAGGAGATCTTTCCGGTAATGGAATAATTCTGTATCTTGGTTGTGGCAGTACTTACACAAATCTACACGTGATACAGTCACATGAAACTATACACACACATTACACCAGTGTCAGTGTTTTGGTATTATTACTATAGTTATAAGAGTTATGTAGGATGTAACCTCTGGGGGAAACTGAGGGGAGAGGATACGGAACGTCTGTCTACTACCTTTGCAGCTTCCTTTATCTGAAATGATTTAAAAATAAAAAGTTAAAAAAAAAAATCAACCTGTGAGCAGGCTCCTGAGACACAGGGCTTTCAGACAAACTGGGGTAAGTTGGTGACCCTGTTAATGGAAGACGTTAACTGGAGAGAGGAAGCCTGTGGGCTGTTACTGATAAAGAGGCGGCTTAAATGTTTGTGGCTCCATATGGCTCCCTCCAAGGCTTGACCTAAACGTGTCTGCTCGTGCTGCTAGGAATACCTCTTGAAACTCGTGTCTGCCTTTTGGCACATAAATGCTTCTCACCCTAAAAGAAGTCCTGTAATTTCTTCGATGTTTTCATCTCATTATGTGTTCATGATTTTGGGCACTGCCATTGTTCTTCAGTTGTATTGAATTTTAAGATACGTTGGTAGATATAACTTGATTTACATTAACCAGGAACAGCGATGCGATTCCTTGATTTAAAAAGTTTACGTTACTGTTTGGTTTATCAATGAGAAGACTGAAGCCTGATTCTTGAAGTAGTAAATATAAACTAATATGAAATGTTTATCATTTTCTCATTTCCTTCCCTTCACACTTTGTGCTTTTATTTTAGCATTCTTCCCTTAAAGTCGCGAGTATTTAATGTAATTCTGTGTATAGTGTATTTCTAATTACCTAGACAACTAAAATTATCTCATGATCTGGACAATTGCTAAAGTGTCCTCTGCACACTGAGTTACGAGGCCTCTAGGACAGAGGGAGAATGAAGGAGTAGAAGAGCTGGATCTGTTGTTTGTGTAATGAACCATTCACTCTTCTGCATATTTTTGGAGAAGCTAAAAAAAAGAAAGGAAATGGAGGTAGAGATGCATGTAGGGAAGAAGATAAAAGTATAAATTGTTTTCTTGGGGAGTTACTCATCTTCTTTCCCTTTTGAGGCCGTGGACCCATTGGGAATTTGATGAAAACCTCAAGCTCTCTTCTTAGGAAAATATTAGTGTGCTTATTTATACGCAGACCACAGATGAAGAACCTTTCCTAAGATGGAATGTAGATAAGTGGGATTTTAGTGAGTGAGAGAAACCACAGTGCTCTGCATTTGTAAAGCAGTTTACTGTTTAGAATGAACTTTAAAATATTTGTTTGATCCCTTAAGAACATTATGAAGTTGGCTGCATGTATTTCCTTATTCCTAACGTAAGTAATTGAGGCTCTAGGAAATTGAGAGATCACATGTCCGATGGGTAGCTTCTCTCTGAAGTAGGCAAATACTGTGCTTACTGAGTGTCTGCTGTGCTAGGCCCTGTGCCTGGCAGTGGGGTTGGTATGACAGGCTTGCCCTCGAAGAGCTCATGGTTGAGAAGGGTGTGACTCGTACAATTTCGTTGTGAGCCTATATGTATTTAGTCTCCATTCAGAGCTCAGTTTATCTCTGCGTTGCTGATTTAGGGGGAATACTGAGGAAAAGTGTTTCATTAAACTAAAATATCAGTATGTTGTAACGTCCAGGTTTAAAAAATAACCTGATCATCTGGCTTGTTACATAGAAATTGAGGATCGTCACAAAACATGGTTTACAGGGAATGGGCACGGATTGTAGGAAGAGGAACTCAAGTTGAATGCAAAGAACACCTTGATGTCCTTTATATTTTAAACAGTGGAGAGGGCAACTGAGTGAAATTGTGGCTGCTTAAATTATTTTGGGGGCTTTTTATAATTTTCAAAAGTAGAGGTTACTGACATAAATGTAAGGATTAATTTTGTGGTTTTGTTTTCAAGCATTTTTTTGAGATCACCGATGATCAGTTTGACTTCCATACTTACTGCATGAGAAAGATGACCCTTCGTGCCTACATTGACCTTTTGAGATTAGAAGATGTACTCAGGAGACATGCCTTCTACTTCAAGGCTGCTAGATCAGCTATTGAAATATACTTGAAATTGTATGATAATCCCTTAGCCTGTGAAAGCAAACAACAAGAAATAAATTCAGGTAACTAAAAAGGAACTTGCTTCAAGAGAGGTTGAAAAGAACACGAAATTTCGGAATGTTAATGTAATGTTAGAAAAATATATTATCAGATGGATGTGAAATCAACAGGAGATAACTGATAGACCAAAAAAGGGCGTTCCCATTGTGGTGCAGTGGAAATGAATTCGACTGGTATCCAGGAGATTTCGGGTTCAATCCCTGGCCTCGCTCAATGGGTTAAGGATCCAGCGTTGCCTTGAGCTGTGGCATAGGCCGCAGCTACAGCTCCAATTCGACCCCTAGCCTGGGAACCTCCATGTGCCAGGGGTACGGCCCTCAAAAGCGAAAAAAAAAAAAAAAAGTGGGGAGGAGACTTAGAAAAATTTGATAGGATAATGTCCTGTAGCTGATGCCTAATGGAATGACCTGTGATCATTCTAATTTTTATCTTTGGTAGGGCCAACACGAGAAAAATAGAAATATTTATAGATTGGGTTCTTTTTTCTTAAAATAGTAATTAAAAAGAGCTTTGAGCTCCTTAAGGGAAAATATATGTTTGTACAACTTGTAATAACTACTTGATTGAAAATAAAAATGCAAATGAGACTATCTTCATTCACTAAAATAATTCACTAAAATTTTTGTATTTAAGAGTATTTGGGAAATAGTAGTATGGAGGCGCATTTCTGGTCAAAACACACGTGTTTATGTGCATTGACTCACTTATCCTTGATATATTCCAAGAGGCTAGTTGGTATCATCAGCTCCACTTTATACATTTTGGGGACCTGAGACCAAGAGAGATGAAGCGATCTGCCCAAACCTGTGTATTGTGTAGGAGGCAGAATGAGGAGGCTGGAAGTGGTTGATTTTAGTTGATGTGGCATTTGCTGCTGCCTTTTGTGTGCCAGGTGTGAGGTAGTCATTGGGAATATACCTTCTAAAGATTTTTATATAGTTGCCTCCCCAAAAGCTGTACTTGCAGTGTGTATCGAATAAGAATATGAGGAAAATGGAAACACTGACTCAATTTTTATTCATTTGTTTATAGAAAACCTGTCAGCCAAAGAATTGAAGAAAATGCTTAGCAAACAGAGAAGAGCGCAAAAAAAGGCTAAATTAGAAGAGGAGAGAAAACATGCAGAAAGGGAACGTCAGCAAAAAAATCAAAAGAAAAAAAAGGATGAAGAAGAAGAAGAAACTGGCGACCTCAAAGAAGAACTTATACCTGAAAAATTAGAAAGAGTGAGATGAATTTAATATCCCTATTTGGTGGAATTTATATTATTCGGTTCTCTTCTGAACATAAACATGAGTTATTTAAATCTGTAAATCAGAGCCTTTTGTGGTATTTGTAGTATTAGCCAAGATCACTATGATTGTCATCAATTATTTTTGAGTGATAATATGCAGATTTTGGCTGATACAAATTATAGACAGAACTGTAGAATAATGGCCCTCTAAAGGTGTCCACATTTTAATCCTTGGAAACAGTATATTACATTACATGGCAAAGGGAATTAAGGTGGCACATGGATTTTTTTTTCTTGTTTTTTTTTTTGCTGTGCCCGTGGCATGGGAAAGTTCCTGGGCCAGGGATTGAACCTGTGTCACAGCAGCAATCAAAAGCCATTGCAGTGATGATGCTGGCTCCTTAACCTGCTGAACCACCGGGAACTCGGAGAAATTTGTACTTCTGTTTTTTGGTGGTTTTTTTTTTTTTTTGGTCACTCTTTCAGCATGTGAAAGTTCCCCAGGCCAGGGATCAAATGCCTGCAACCCAGGCTGCTGTAGTGACAATGCCAGATCCTTAACCGCTGGGCTACAAGAAAACTCCAAAATTATCTTGATTTTGTCATCAGGAAAGCAGTAGAGCTATTCCCGTTTTGAAAATTATTGACTCTTTACTTTGAATTTGCTTATAGTTCATAGTTTAAAATTTTTTTTCTTGCTCATTGGGTTATACTAAATTACCTCAAGTGTGTATTAATATAAAATTTGGGGAAATTTGACTTGTGTAACTGCTTTTTAAGTACAATAATTTTTCTTTCTTTTTCAAAATAGATAGAAAATCCATTAGAAGAAGCTGTCAAGTTTCTTATACCTCTTAAGAACCTTGTTGCCGATAACATTGACACTCATCTGTTAGCTTTTGAAATATATTTTAGAAAAGGTAATAGTTTGAATTCAGTTTTTCATCCTTAATTTTATTGCCGACCGTATTAACATAATATTTGTGAGTTAGGTCTATTTTTGTTTTTTACTCATTTCCACCTTCTACAGTCCCCTCTACCTTTGCTACTCACAACTTTACTGAGTAATAAATTAGAACGTTATGGTCAAATGAGTCATTTGAAGTCTTACGAATTGTTTACGTGAAGCAGTTTCTTCATGATTTTTCGATTATTTCTTTAGAAAATAAAGGTTGCCTTTGAGAACCAGTCAGCTTTGAATTCTGCTTATAGGAAAAGTAACATTTTGTTACTGAAATCAAAGTGAGGCTAAAATAAAGTGAAGAAAATAACATACCATAGATATTGAGGCAGTTACTTTTATATTTTTTTTTCTGACGTAGGGAAGTTTCTGTTAATGCTGCAGTCTGTCAAACGAGCTTTTGCCATCAACAGTAATAACCCGTGGTTACATGAATGTTTAATTAAATTTTCTAAGTCTGGTAAGTATAAAAAAGGTAACTAACGTGCTAGCAAAGATATGTTAGAAATTAGTGCATTTTAAACTAGAATGAATTTATATTCCAAAGTAGCAATACTATTTTGATTATATGAAATATATGTCAAGCTTAATAATAAATATGAATGTATTTCAATTTATTTTGTTTTAAAGGACAGACCAAAATTTTTTAAAATTTCAAATACTCTCTTTTTGTAGTGTCTAATCATAGTAATCTTCCAGACATTGTGAGCAAAGTTCTGTCTCAAGAAATGCAGAAAATATTTGTCAGCAAGGATTTGGAAAGTTTTAATGAGGATTTTCTCAAACGCAATGCTACCTCTCTTCGGCATCTACTTTCAGGTTGGTTATTTAGCTCCCAGGGTTAAAATGGTTATGGGAAAAATGTTAGGATGTGATTGAAAAAAAAGGTTTGGAAAGATGATCAGCCTTACTAATTATCAGAAAAAAGAAATGAACACAGTACCATCTTGATTCTCAAATTAGAAAAGATTGTTTTTGTTCGGAGAAAGGAGGTTGAAGTGTGAGAAGGATGTGGTGTATAGGCATTCGTGTGTTTTATTGCTGCAGGTGTGAATGGGCCTGGTCTCATAGGAAAGCAATTTGTCGTTCTTATCAAGAGCTTCACAGTACAAGTGTGTCTGTTGCTCTAGTCACATATACTTGTGTAAATAAAGAATTAATCTAAAGCAAAGAAAACTTGAAGGGCACAGATGTGAACTGGAATGCTGTTTGAAGGATGGGGAAAAGAATGGAAGCAGATTTAATGCCTGTCTAATAATAGGGGAAACAGTAGGGGGTTCATTGGATGGAAAACCAGGTAGTCATGTAAACTGATATTTATTCAAAAGATTTCTAATAACAGGTGTGAATACTATTAGTACATATGTAGAATTTAACATATAGTACAGTTTCAGTTATGTAAAAATATACATGGCATAAAGCTGAAAGAAGTGTATACCAAAGCTTTAATGGTTGCCTTTGGATATTGAAGTGACCTTTTTTTTTTCTTTTAAGGGTTGCACCCGTGGCATATGGAGGTTCCCAGGCTAGGGGTTGAATTGGAGCTACAGCTGTCGGCCTATACCACAGCCATAGCAGTGCAGGATCCAAGCCACATCTGTGACCTATACCACAGCCCACGGCAACGCTGGATCCTTAACCCACTGAGCGAGGCCAGGGATCGAACCCGCAACCTCGTGGTTCTAAGATTTGTTTCTGCTGCTCCACAAAGGGAACTCCGAAGTGACCTATTTTTGAGTGACCTATTTTTTCTCATGTTTTTATTACTTTATCTATTTTGTGTTTTGAGGATTTATTATATCCTGCCTTGTTACAGGAAGGATTTTAGGCAATTTATACAAACACATAAAATGATAAGATGGCATAAATGCAAACTGGAAAAAAGATTGTGGAAAAAGAGTTGGGGACAAAATGAATGAAGTACATAATATAATTTATGCTTCTACTTTAAGCCACATACTTAAATATTTTCATCTAAACTTTCTTGTAAAAGGAAACTTGCTGGTTTTATGGGAAAAAAAAGTTAATTCCTGTGAAAAATGACAGCACTTCTTGGTAGTAAGGGCAGATAGAATTTCTCTTCAAGAACACAGGTAATGGAAGGAGACACATCTTTATTAGCATAATGGGAAATGCCTTTCTAAACATAATACGAAATTCTAAGGAAAAGATACTTTTGCCACATTAAAAAAAAAAAGCCCATAAAGAGAGTTCCCATCATGGCTCAGCAGTAATGAACCCGACTAGGATCCATGAGGATGCTGGTTCAGTTCCTCGCCCTGGTCAGTGGGTTAAGGATCCGGCATTGCTGTGAGCTGTGGCGTAGGTCACAGACATGGCTCAGGTCTTGCACTGCTGTGGCTGTGGTGTAGGCCGGCGCTGTAGCTCCAATTCGTCCCGTACCCTAGGATCCCTCCATATGCTGGGGGTGCACCTCTAAAAAAAATAAATAAAAAGCCATTAAAAAAAAAAAAAAGGACCAAAAAGCCTAGTGGGAAAAATATTCACAGGTACAGAACTGATTAAATGCTCTAATAATACATATATATATTCATAAATTAATATAAATTAATAAAAGCTCAATAGAAAAAATGAGCAGAGAATATGAACCATGTTCTTTATAAGGGAAATATAAACTGAATTTTATTATAGAATAGCTTTGAAAGTATTTCCTTTGTGAATATGCAAAGATTTTCTTGTTGTCCATTGATCACTCTGTTCTTTGATGGTAATTGGTTCCTTAGGTGTATCTTCTTGAAAGATGATTTTAGTTGAAGTATTTGATAGATGCCCCAGGGTAGCCCATATTTACATTTTGAATTATTTCTGAGGGGTGTGGTTGTTAAATCTGATCTCCTGGTAAATGTTTGACAATTCTCTCTTTGTGACAGAAAAAGCCCTGTAGTATAGTATGGTATTGCTGTAGTATAAATAGTCCCGTTGTTGCCCCCAGCTCTCTACAGGATGTCATAGAATAGGGAGTTGGGACGAGAGATCACAGGTGGTTCCAGCCCACTGCCACTGCTGACGGGATACTTGGAACCATGTTCAAGTCACTGGTCAGTGTGAATCAAATGTCAGATGCCGGAATGTATTCATTTTGAGATGTCTTGGTATTTCAGGTGCTAAAATGATGTATTTTCTGGACAAGTCAAGGCAGGAGAAAGCAATTGCTATTGCCACCAGACTGGATGAAACTATAAAAGATAAAAATGTAAAGGTAAGATTTTTTTACAGACTGATTCCTACAGACTGTGGCTACTAGTAATCTAACAGAACGGGTCTTAAAATATCATTCTTGAATGGGCCTTCAGAGGTATGTCTGGATTTGAATCTCAGTTCCCCATCAGCTATGTCATATTAGGTTAGTTACCTTTTAGTTTCCTTTTCCTCATTTATAAGATGAGGATGTAAATAACTATCTCAGAGTTTGTGTGAGGGTCAACTGACATAGTGAACTGTGAAGTGCTTGGCACGTAGGGAGCACTCAGTAAAAGAGAACTATTGTTATTAATAAAGGACATTTTCAGCGATCACAATTTCAGAGATGCACTTTTTCAGTTTTAGAAGTTTGCTTTTTTAAGGCTTTACAGAATTGATTTTTTAAATGTTCCTTTTTTGGAGATGATTACTATAAATAGCAAGAACTTATTTTAGAAGGAGGCCTTATTGATTTTCTCTTGCTTAATTAACAGGTTTTAAATAGAGTAATTATCAGACTTTAAACATTTTTTAATTTTTTCTTTATTTTTTCTTTTTTTTAAATTACTCAGTGAATTTTATTACATTTATACTTGTACAGCAATCATCGCAACCAAATTTTATAGCATTTCCAATCCTAAACCCTCAGTGTATCCTCCTACCACTCCCAGCCTGTCTCATTTGGAACCCATAAGTTTTTCAAAGTCTGTGAGTCAGTATCTGTTCTGCAGAGAAGTTCACTGTGTCCTTTTTTTAGATTCCACATGTAAGTGATAGCATTCAATGTTGGTGTCTCATTATCTGATTGACTTCACTTAGCATGATAATTTCTAGGTCCATCCATGTTGCTGCTGATGCCGTTATTTCTTTCCTTTTAATGGCTGAGTAATATTCCATCATGTATATGTGCCACATCTTCTTTATCCACTCCTCTGTCGATGGACATGTAGGTTGTTTCCATGTCTTGGCTACTGTATATAGTGCTGCAGTGAACACTGGAGTACATGTGTCTTTTTGAGTCATGGTTTTCTCTGGATAGATGCCCAGGAGTGGGATTGCTGGATCAAATGGTAATTCTGTGTTTAGTTTTCTGAGGAGTCTCCATCCTGTTTTCCACAGTGGTTGCACCAATTTACATTCCCACCAACAGTGTAATAGTGTTCCTTTGTCCACACCCTCTCCATCACTTATTGTTTGTAGACTTTTTGATGGTGGCCATTCTGGCCATTGTAAGGTGGTACTTCATAGTGGTTTTGATTTGTATTTCTCTAATAACTAGTGATATTGAACATCTTTTCATGTTTTTTTGGCCATCTGTATGTCTTCTTTGGAGAATTGTCTGTTTAGATCTTCTGCCCATTTTTGATGGAGTTGTTTGTTTTTTTGCTATTGAGCTGCAGAAGGTGTTTGTAAATTTTGGAGATTAATCCCTTGTCAGTCGATTCATTTGCAGATATTTTCTCCCATTCTGTGGCTTGTCTTTTCATTTTGTTTAAGGTTTCCTTTGCTGTGCAGAAACTTTGAAGTTTAATTAAGTCCCCTTTGTTTATTTTTGTTTTTATTGTCATTACTCTGATAGGTGGATCTGAGAAGATGTTCTTGTTTATGTCGGAGAGTGTTTGGCCTATGTTTTCCTCTAAGAGTTTTATAGTATCTGGTCTTATATCTAGGTCTTTAATCCATTTTGAGTTTATTTTTGTGTATGGTGTTAGTAAGTGTTCTAGTTTCTTTTTTTTTAACATATGGCTGTCCAGCACCATTTATTGAAGGGCTGTCTTTTCTCCATTGTATATTCTTACCTCCTTTGTCATAGATTAGTTGACTGTAGGTACGTGGGTTTAATTCTGGGCTTTCTCTCCTGTTCCACTGATCTATATTTCTGTCTTTGTGCCAGTACCATACGATTTTGATGACTGTAGCTATGTAGTATAGTCTAAAGTCAGGGAGCCTGATTCTTCTAGCTCCATTTTTCTTTCTCAGGATGTCTTTGGCTATTCTGGGTCTTTTGCACTTTCAAACAAACTTTAAAATATTTTGTCCTAGTTCTGTGAAAAATGTCCTTGGTAATTTGATAGGGATTGCATTGAATATGTAGATTGCCTTGGGTAGTATAGTCATTTTGATAATATTGACTCTTCCAGTCCAAGAGCATGGTATATCTTTCCATCTGATTGTGTCATCTTTGATTTCTTTCATCAACATCTCATAGTTTTCATAGTGTATAGGTCTTTTGTCTCTTTAGGTAGGTTTATTCTAAGTATTTTATTCTTTTTGATGCAGTGGTAAACGGGATTGCTTCTCTAATTTCTCTTTCTCATCTTTTGTTGTTAGTATATAGAAATGCAGTTGATTTCTGTGTATTAATTTTGTATCCTGAGACTGCCAAGTTCGTTGAGCTCTAGCAGTTTTCTGGTAGAGTCTTTAGGATTCTTTAGGTATAGTATCATGTCATCTGCAAATAGTAATAGTTTTACTTTTTCTTTTTCAATATGGATTCCTTTTTATTTCTTTTACTTCTCTGATTGCCATGTCTAGGACTTCCAAAACTATGCTGAATAGTAGTGGCGAGAGTGGACAAGGATGTTGTCCTGATCTCAGTGGGAATTCTTTCAGCTTTTCACCATTAAGAATGATGTTAGCTCTGGGTTTGTCATAGATGGCCTTGATTATGTTGAGGTAGGTTCCCCCTATGCCCACTTTCTGAAGCGTTTTTATCAGAAATGGGTGTTGGATTTTGCCAAAGGCTTTTTCTGCATCTATGGAGAGGATCATATGGTTTTTATTCTTCAGTTTGTTAACGTGGTGTATCACACTGATTGATTTGCGGATATTGAAGAATCCTTGCAACCCTGGGATAAATCCCACTTGATCGTGGTGTACAATCCTTTTAATGTATTGTTGGATTCGGTTGGCTAGTATTTTGTTGAGAATTTTTGCATCTGTGTTCGTCAGTGAAATTGGCCAATAATTTTCCTTTTTTTGTGGTATCTTTTTGTCTAGTTTTGGTATCAGGGTGATACCAAAACTCATAGAACCAGTTTGGGAGTGTCCCTTCCTCTGCAATTTTTTGGAATAATTTCAGGAGGATAGGTGTTAACTCTTCTCAAATGTTTGATAGAATTCGCCTGTGAAGCCATCTGGTCCTGGACTTTTGTTTGTTGGAAGTTTTTTAATCACAGTTTCAATTTCAGAACTGTGATTGGTCCATTCATCTTTTCTATTTCATCTCGGTTTAGTCTTGGGAGATTGTACTTTTCTAAGAATTTGTCCATTTCTTCTAGGTTTTCCATTTTATTGGTGTATAGTTGCATATAGTAGTCTCTTGTGATCCTTTGTATTTCTGTGATTCTGTTGTTACTTCTCCTTTTTCATTTCTAATTTCATTGATTTGTGTCCTCTCTTTTTTTCTTGATAAGTCTGGCTAATGGTTTATCAATTTTGTTGATCTTTCCAAAGAACCAGCTTTTAGTTTCATTGATCTTTTCTATGGTTTTCTTTGTTTCTATTTCATTGATTTCTGCTCTGATCTTTATGATTTCTTTCCTTCTACTAACTGTAGGTCTTGTCTGTTCTCTTTCTAGCTGCCTTAGATGTAAAGTTAGGTTGTTTATGTGAGCTTTTTCTTGTTTCCTGAGGTAGGCTTGTATTGCTGTGAACTTGCCTCTTAGAACTGCTTTGTGTCTTTTTTTTTTCTTTTTTGTCTTTTTGCCTTGATCTAGAGCTGCACGCGGGGCATATGGAGGTTCCCAGGCTAGGGGTCTAACAGGAGCTGTAGCTGCCGGCCTTCGCCACAGCCACAACAACGCGGGATCCGAGCCACGTCTGCGACCTACACCACTGCTCACAGCAACGCCGGATCCTTAACCCACTGAGCAAGGCCAGGGATTGAACCTGCAACGCCATGGTTCTTGGTTGGACTCGTTAACCACTGAGCAACGAAGGGGACTCCAATTTCTTTGTGTCTTTATTGTCATTTGATTCTAGGTATTTTTTAGTTTCCTCTTTGATTTCCTCAGTGGTCCGTTGGTTGTTTAGTAGCATGTTTTTTAATCTCCACGTGTTTGTGTTTTTTGCAGTTTTTTTCTTATTGTTGATTTCCAGTCATATAGTGTTGTGGTCAGAAAAGATGCTTGATATGATTTCAATTTTCTTAAGGTTACTGAGGCTCGATTTGTAGCCCAGGATGTGATCAATCTTAGGGAATGTTCCATGTCCATTTGAGAAGAATGTGTATTCTGTTGCTTTTGGATGGAATGTCCTATAAATACCTATTAAGTCCATCTGGTCTAATGCTTTATTTAAGGATCTGTGTTTCCTTATTGATTTTCTGTCTGGATGATCTGTCCATTGCTGTAAGTGGGGTGTTTAAATCCCCCCTCATTATTGTTTTGTTGTCAATTTCTTCTTTTAAGGTTGTTAGCAGTTGCCTTGTATATTCTGGTGATCCTGTGTTGGGTGCATAAATATTTAAAACTGTTTTATCTTTTTCTTGGATTGATCCTTGATCATTATATAATATCCTTCCTTGTCTCTTAAAATAATCTTCATTTTAAAGTCTATTTTGTTTGATATGAGTATTGCTACTCTAGCTTTCTTTTGATTCCCGGTAGCATGGAATATTTTCTTCCATCCTCTCACTTTCAATTTGTATGTGTCCCTAGAAGTAAAGTGAGTCTCTTGAAGGCAGTATATATATGGGTCTTGTTTTTGTATCCATTCAGCTAGTCTATGTCTTTTGGTTGGGGCGTTCAGTCCATTAACATTGAAGGTAATTATTGATAAGTATGTTCTTATTGCCATTTTATTAACTGTTTTGGATTTGTTTTTGTTGCTGTTTTTTCTTCCCTTCTACTCTGTTCTTGTCCTCTCCTCTTGTGGTTTGAGGACTGTCTTTAGTGTTGCGTTTGAGCTGATTTTTCTTATTTGTTTGTGTATCAATTGTAGATTTTTGGTTCGCAGTTACCCTGAAGTTTTGGTATAGGAGTCCATATATATATATATGATTGTTTTAAGTTGTCAGTCTCTTAATTGCAAGTGCATCTCCAGTGTCCTGCGTTTGTACTTTTTGCTTCTCACGATATCTGATTTTGGTAGCATAATTGTGCATGGATGATTTCATATTTTTACTGTATATATGACTTTACTGGTGAGCCTTGTCATTTGTGGTATTTTTGTTTCTGGTTGTGGCCTTTTCTTTTCTGCCTAGAGAAGTTCCTTTAGTATTTGTTGTAAAGCTGGTTTAGTGGTGCTGAAATCTCTTAGCTTTTGCTTATCTGTAAAGGTTTTGATCTCTCTTTCAATCTGAATGAGAGCCTTGCTGGGTAAAGCAATCTTGGTTGGAAGTTTTCTCCTTTCATCACATTAAGTATATCATGGCACTGCCTTCTGGCCTGCAGAGTTTCTGCTGAAAAATCTGCTGATAACCTTATTGGGGTTCCCTTGTTTCTTTTCCCTAGCTGCTTTCAATATTTTCTCTGTCTTTAATTTTAATCATTTTGATTAATATGTGTCTCGGGGTGTTCCTCCTTGTGTTTATTTTGTATGGTACTCGTTGCCCTTCCTGGATTTGAGTGAGTGATTCCTTTCCCATGTTAAGGAAGTTTAATTAACAGTTAACAGATTTTAATTAAAGTAATTATCAGACTTTAAACATTTTTTTTTTTATTTTCCCCTTGTTTAAATAGACTTTAATAAGGGTTTCTGAGGCACTGCTTGATGGCAGCTTTGGCAACTGTACTTCGCAATATGAAGAATACAGGATGGCCTGTCATAACCTGCTTCCTTTTACTTCTGCTTTCCTACCTGCTGTGAGTGAAGTCCACAGTCACAGTGCAGCCCGAAACCACACAGCTAACTCTGATGTCTTGGCAAATGAAATTTGAAATCTCATAGAAAGTTGACTCCTGTAAGACTCAAATCAGGGTTTCTTTTCTGTGTGTATTTTATTATAGGTATGAAATGAAATATAGTTGACCTTTGAAAACATGGGTTTGAATTGTGAGGGTCCATTTATTTATGGATTTTCTTCAATAGTAAATGCTGCAGTATTGTGCAGTCTGCATTTGGTTGAATCCATGGGTGTGGAACCGTAGATTGGGAGGAACCTCGTATTCAGAGGACCAACTGTAAGTTACATGCAGACTGTGTGGAGAGTTGGTGCACCTAACGCTTGCTTTGTTCAGTGATTGACTGAAATGGGATAGAATTTTTTTTTTTTTTTTTTTAACTTTTGGCCACCCCGTGACATGAAATTCCCAGGTCAGGGATCAGATGGAAGCCACAGTTGCAGCAGGGCTGGATCCTTTAACCCACTTTGCCAGGCTGGGGATCGAACCTGTGTCCTGCGACTGCAGAGATGCCACCAATCCCATTGTGCCACAGTGGGCACTCTGGATAGAATTTTTAAACAGAGTATTCTGTAAGCTTATTTTATTCTTTATCTGACTCTACCAATTTACATAAATGTCTGTTAAAATTACCATATTTGCGTAGTTTTCTTAAACTTTTGAATTAACAACATTGTGATGGATACTGCCACTTTATAACTATGATAGTGATTTCTTCATTAATTTAAATTGTATAAAACTCCATTGTATTATTTTCTTGAGATCCGAGTTTCGTTTCAGAATCTATGTTTTGAACCCTTATTGTTTGTTTTGGTTTTCTTTGTTTGCTTTTTAATTAAAGCACATCAATATTAAAGTGTTAACTGTATGTCAAAAATGATATGGAACTTCTTTTGGCAAATATTTATTTAAAATTTACATCAGCTTAAAACCTTTTGTCTACCTTACTTTTTTACTTTTTGGAGGGCTTACTGTTTCCTTTTTAATCCATGAAAAAGATATTTTCTCTTGAATAAGAGTACTCCAGCTTTATGTTGATGATTCAGGATATGGGGATTTGTTTGCCTCTTAATCATGGAAATTCCCTGGTAAATTTGTCGCTTATCTGAATCAGTCTGGAAGACCCACAGGTAAGAATTATGCTTCTTTGACTAAATTGCTTGGTGTGTTACCGTTTAGTTTATTTATGAGTGACATACTTCAAGGGAGCATGATAGGGCAGAATACAAATTATAATGAAACATTCTCAATCTTACAGCCCATGCATTTACTATTAAATACATTTTTATATCAGCAAAATGAGAATTTAAACTCTCAACTAGTTTAGCTATTAAAACATGGTATTGTTGAGCAATTTTAGGGGGTAGCTTTTTGTTCTATCTTGTATATAAAAAAGTAATAGAGTCATTTAATATGTTTCTTTCAGGACTGTATAATATGTCTGTAACATTAATACTTTATTTTAAGGCAAATATAAATTCAAAAGGGGAAATTATATTGAGAGAAACAGTTCTAATTAAGATGGTTTTCCTTCACTCTAATATTTAGATTCGTAATTGTTGAGAGAAAAGAAACTCACTGTAAAATAATGCCAACCTATATAATGCTGTAATAAATTATTTTGTACACTATTGCCTGCTTGTGTTTGTGTTACTGCTCACTACAGATTATTTTTGCAAAATATGTTTCCTTTGAGGGAGTAAAAACTTGGAATTAATTTTTATAAGTTTATTTTAAAACATATCCACATACCAATATATTCTGTTGCCGTAGCAGCTGGGCTTTAGTGTTTTAATAATTGTAGAACTGAATAGCCTGAGAAATGTGATTTGCCATGTTAGTTTCAGCAAGATGCCATTTCTGTACAGGATGGCATTTAATCATAATTAATGTGGAAAATTGTACTTTATTTTATTTATTTTTTTGTCTTTTTTGCCTTATCTAGGGCATCCGCGGCATATGGACGTTCCCAGGCTAGGGGTCTAACAGAAACTGTAGCCCCCAGCCTTCACCACAGCCACAGCAACACGGGATCCGAGCCGCATCTGCAACCTGCACCACAGCTCACGGCAATGCCGGATCCTTAACCCACTGAGCCAGGCCAGGGATCGAACCCGCAACCTCATGGTTCCTAGTCGGATTCGTTAACCAGTGAGACACGAAGGGAACTCTGAAAATTGTACTTTAAACAGCGGTATTTAAAAAGTATTCCATTGGGGAGTTCCCATTGTGCCTCAGCAGGTTGGATGTGGTTCAATCACTGGCCTCCATCAGTGGGTTAAGGATCCAGCGTTGCCATGAGCTGCATAGGTCGAAAATGTGACTTGGATCCTGTGTTGCTGTGGCCGTAGGCCTGTAGCTGCAGCTCTGATTTGACCCCCTAGCCCAGGAATTTCCATATGCCGTGGGTGTAGCTGTAAAAACAAACCAAAACACCCCTCAAATCAGGAGCAAACTCGGTTTATCTGGTGAAAAGCAGGAAAAGAGAGGAACGAAGGTGAGTGAATGGAAAATAAGGTGGCAGAAAGTCTAATGAAACACTGATTGCAATAAGTTAAATTAATCAGTTAGGAATGTCAGATTCTTATGTTGTGTTAAAAATTGTTTACAAGAGACACACTTTAACACTGAACTAAAAGGATGGAACTAGGCTAATATGAACTGGAATAAAGATAGAGTGATAATCTGAATAGAATTTAATGCAGAATATAGTGGCAAAGAGATACACTGATTAGAAAATACAAATTTAACAGAAATTTTTAACCATGGTGATAGGTGTTAATTGGACTTAATGGGATCATTTCCATATATATATATATATATATATATATATATATATATATATATATATATAGTGAATCATGTTGTACACCTTAAAGTAATAAATGTTATATGCCAATCATATCAATAAAATATGAAAAGATGTCTGTCATTAACTTACATATACTTAATATAGTCTTAATTTATATCAAGCAAAAATAGACTGCTGAAGAGAGAAAAAGAAATATCAACAGTTGCAGAGGTATTTTGGTTTGTTTAGGCTGTGTTTCATCCGTGAAATAACGTCTATTGGACAGTCTCATTAATAGATCTGGTTCCCAACAGTGTATTAAAGAAATTGATTTTAATCACTGATAGCATACCTTCTAGCCTTCTCTCCTTGCCCCTGAATTTGTAGATGTTAGGTCTAGCATACAAATTTCTATTAATATTTTAGCTGTAGTTAGTGACTTTACACTTCAGAATAACTGTTGTGATTAAGTGAACATTCTTTATCTCCAAGAAAGCAAAGTGTCTTTATAGCATTGGAGTTAGATTGTTGTTTCCTTTGGCTCTTGAGAGCCTCTGAATCTGTAGCCCGTATAAGCAGTTCACCTCAGTTGATTTCAGACTGGGTGGATTTTTTCTCATCATCATAAGCTGCCTTTCAAAGGAATCCTATCTGGACCGTTGCTGAATTCTGAAAGTCTACTCCCCTATCCTCATCCTACTCCTAATCCACCAGGTTATCTGTTGGTATTGATACTCTTGGACCTGTGACCAATGTCTTAGGGACCACTTAAGGCAGATGCCCCTCTGGCTTGTTCTCTACCCCACTCTCATCCCCACTTTCTGTTTTCTCTTCCTTTAGCCAAGCCTCCTTCTGTGCCTCTTTCTTGTATTCTTGGCAATTTATCCTCTGGAAATATTCCACTCCATGGTTATCATAGTTCTATACATCTTCAGTTTCTGTATTCAGCATTTCCCTTTTTCTTGACCTTAACTGAAAACTTGAACTGGGATTTCCACTCATTATGCAGTTCTTTCAAGTGGAGGCTGTTTATTTATTTACTCACCATATATCTGGAAAGATGATTTACATTACCCTCACTGCCAATAACTGCTTCCAGTCCATTATTTTTCTGCTATTGTGCAAAAAACCCATGTTTCTTTGAGGTTAATGCCACTGGGCTGTGTACTGCCCTTGTCCCATCTCTCTTTTTTTAAGGTGGAAATAGTATCTAGTTCTATTTCTTTATTTTTTTCCCATTGCTTAATGAATTTTATAACAATTACAGGTGTATAAAAATCATCACAACTCAATTTGATAGCATTTCTGTCCCAAACCCTCAGTGCACCCTCCCCCCCCCAATTGTCTTATTTGGAAACCATAGGTTTTTCAAAGTCTGTGAGTCATTGACTGTTCTGCAAAGAAGTTCATTGTGTCTTTTTAGTTTCCACATGTAAGCGATAGCGTTGGATGTTGCTGTCTAATTGTCTGACTGGTTTCACTTTGCATGATAATTTCTAGGTCCATCCATGTTGCTATAAATGTTGTTATTTCATTCCTTTTAATGACTGAGTAATATTCCATCGTGTGTATGTACCATATCTTCCCTATCCACTCCTCTGTCGATGGGCATTTAGGTTTGTTTCCATGACCTGGCTATTGCATAGAGTGCTGCAATGAACACTGGAGTACGTGTGTCTTTTTGAGTCCTGGTTTCCTCTGGGTAAATGCCCAGGCGTGGGATTGCTGGATCAAATGGTAATTCTATTTTGAGTTTTCTGAGGAATCTCGCCACAGCCACAGCAACGCGGGATCCGAGCTGCGTCTGCAACCTACACCACAGCTCACAGCAACGCTGGATCCTTTAACCCACTGAGCAAGGCCAGGGATCGAACCCACAACCTCATGGTTCTTAGTCGGATTCGTTAACCACTGAGCCACGAAGGGAACTCCCATACTGTTTTCCACAGTGGTTGCACCAATTTGCATTCCCACCAAGAGTGTAATAGGGATCCTTTTTCTCCACATCCTCTCCAGCACTTATTGTTTGTAGACTTTTTGATGATGACCGTTCTGGCCCGTGTAAGGTGGTACCTCACAGTGGTTTTGATTTGCATTTCTCTAATGAGGAGCGATGTTGAACATCTTTTCATGTGTTGCCATCTGCATGTCTTCTTTGGAGAATTATCTGCCTAGATCCTCCACCCATTTTTTTGGATGGAGTTGTTTGTTTTTTTGGTATTGAGCTGTAGGAGCTGTTTGTAAATTTTGGAGATTAATCCCTTGTCAGTCAATTCATTTGCAGATATTTTCTCCCATTCTGTGGCTTGTCTTTTCATTTTGTTTAAGGTTTCCTTTGCTGTGCAGAAACTTTGAAGTTTAATGAAGCCCCATTTGTTTATTTCTCTTTTTATTGTCCTTACTCTGACAGATGGATCTGAGAAGATGTTGCTATCAGTGTCAGAGAATGTTTGGCCTATGTTTTCCTCTAAGAGTTTTATAGTATCTGGTCTTATATCTAGATCTTTAATCCATTTTGAGTTTATTTTTGTGCATGGTGTTAGGAAGTGTTCTAGTTTCATTTTTTACATGTGGCTGTCCAGTTTTCCCAGCACCACTTATTGAAGAGGCTGTGTTTTCTCCAACGTATATCCTTGCCTCCTTTGTCATAGATTAGTTGACTATAGATGCGTGGATTTAATTCTGGGCTTTCTATCCTGTTCCACTGATCTATATTTCTGTCTTTGTGCCAGTACCATACGGTTTTGATGACTGTAGCTTTGTAGTAGAGTCTGAAGTCAGGGAGCCTAATTCCTCCAGCTCCATTTTTCTTTTTCAGGATGTCTTTGGCTATTCTGTTTTTTTTGTGTTTCCAAACAAACTTTAAACTATTTTGTTCCAGTTCTGTGAAAAAGGTCCTTGGTAATTTGATAGGGATTGCATTGAATGTGTAGATTGCCTTGGGTAGTATAGTCATTTTGATAATATTGACTCTTCCAATCCAAGAGCATGGTATGTCTTTCCATCTGTTCATGTCATCCTTGATTTCTTTCATCAGCGCCTTATAGTTTTCAGAGTACAGGTCTTTTGTCTCTTTAGATAGTTTATTCCTAAGTATTTGATTCTTTTTGATGGGATGGTAAATGGGATTGCTTCCCTAATTTCTCTTTCTGATCTTTCGTTGTTAGTATATAGAAATGCAGTTGATTTCTGTGTATTAATTTTGTATCCTGAGACTTTACCAGGTTCATTGATGAGCTCTAACAGTTTTCTGGTAGAGTCTTTAGGATTCTCTAGGTATAGTATCATGTCATCTGCAAAAAGTGATAGTTTTACTTCTTCCTTTCCAATTTGGATTCCTTTTATTTCTTTTTCTTCTCTGCTTGCTGTGGCTAGGACTTCCAGAACTGTGTTGAATAGTAGTGGCGAGAGTGGACATCCTTGTCTCGTTCCTGATCTCAGTGGGAATTCTTTCAGCTTTTCACCATTGAGAATGATGTGAGCTCTGGGTTTGTCATAGATGGCCTTTATTATGTTGAGGTAGGTTCCCCTTATGCCCACTTTCTGAAGGGTTTTTATCAGAAATGGGTGTTGGATTTTGTCCGAGGCTTTTTCTGCATCAATGGAGAGGATCATAAGGTTTTTGTTCTTCAGTTTGTTAACGTGGTGTATCACACTGATTGATTTGCGGATATTGAAGAATCCTTGCATCCCTGGGATAAATGCCACTTGATCATGATGTACAATCCTTTTAATGTATTGTTGGATTCAGTTGGCTAGTATTTTGTTGAGGATTTTTGCATCTCTATTCATCAGTGAGACTGGCCAGTAATTTTCTTTTTTTGTGGTATCTTTGTCTGGCTTTGATATCGGGGTGATGGTTGTTTCATAGAATGAGTTTGGGAATGTCCCTTCATCTGCAATTTTTGGAATAGTTTCAGAAGGATAGGCGTTAGCTCTTCTCTAAATGTTTGATAGAATTTACCTGTGAAGCCATCTGGTCCTGGACTTTTGTTTGTTGGAAGTTTTTAAATCACAGTTTCAGTTTCAGAACTTGTGATCGGTCCATTCATCTTTTCTATTTCATCTTGGTTTAGTCTCGGAAGATTGTACTTTTCTAAGAATTTGTCCATTTCTGAGGTTTTCCATTTTGTTGCCATATAGTTGCGTGTAGTAGTCTCTTAGGATCCTTTGTATTTCTGTGATTTCTGTTGTTACTTCTCCTTTTTCATTTCTAATTATATTGATTTGTGTCCTCTCTTTTTTTCTTGATAAGTCTGGCTAAGGGTTTATCAATTTTGTTGATCTTTTCAAAGAACCAGCTTTTGGCTTGTATTGCTATAAACTTTCCTCTTAGAACTGCTTTTGCTGCATCCCAGAGGTTTTGGAGTGTCATATCTTTGTTATCATTGGCTTCTAGGTATTTTTTAATTTCCTCTTTGAGTTCTTCAGTGATCCACTGGTTGTTTAGTAGTATGTTGTTTAGTCTCCACGTGTTTGCATTTTTTGCCATTTTTTCTTGTTGATTCCCAGTTGTATAGCATCATGGTCAGAGAAGATGCTTGATATGATTTCAGTTTTCTTAAAGTTACCGAGGCTTGATTTGTAGCCCAGGATGTGATCAATCTTAGAGAATGTTCCATGCACACTTGAGAAGAATGTGTATTCTGTTGCTTATGGATGGAATGTCCTATAAATATCCATTAAATCCATCTGATCTAATGTTTCATTCAGGGCCTGTGTTTCCTTATTGATTTTCTGTCTGGATGACCTGTCCATTGCTGTAAGTGGGGTGTTAAAAGTCCCCCACTGTGATTGTGTTATTGTTGATTTCTCCTTTTAAGGTTGTTAGCAGTTGCCCTATATATTGTGGTGATCCTGTGTTGGGTGCATAGATATTTAAAATTGTTATATCTTCTTGGTTTGATCCTTTGATCATTATGTAGTGCCCCTTCCTTGTCTCTTAAAATGTTCTTCATTTTAAAGTCTATTTTGTCTGATATGAGTATTGCTACTCTGGCTGTCTTTTGATTCCCATTTACATGGAATATTTTCTTCCGTTCTCTCACTTTCAATTTGTATGTGTCTCTAGAAGTGAAGTGGGTCTCTTGAAGACAGCATATATATGGGTCTCGTTTTTGTATCCATGCGGCTAGTCTATGTCTTTTGGTTGGGGCATTCAGTCCATTAACATTTAAGGTAATTATTGATATATATGTTCTTATTGCCATTGTTGCTCATTTTTCTTCCCTTATTCTCTTGTCTCCTCTCACAAGATGACTATCTTTAATGATGTATTTGAGTTGATTTTTCTTATTTGTGTATCAATTGTAGATTTTTGGTTTGCAGTTACCCCGAAGTTTTGATATAGGAGTCTATAAATGAGATTGTTTTAAGTTGTTGGTTTGTTAATTGCACGTGCGTCTCCAGTGACCTGCATTTGTGCTCTCTTCTCATGATTTCTGATTTTGGTAGCATAATTGTGCATGGATGATTTAGTATCTTTACTGTATATATGACTTTACTGGTGAGTCTTGTCATTTGCAGTGTTTTTGTTTCTGGTTGTGGCCTTTTCTTTCCTGCCTAGAGAAGTTCCTTTAGTATTTGTTGTAAAGCTGGTTTAGTGTTGCAGAAATCTCTTAGCTTTTGCTTATTTTCTGTAAAGGTTTTGATCTCTCTTTCAAATCTGAATGAGAGCCTTGCTGGGTAAAGCAATCTTGGTTGGAAGTTTTCTCCTTTCATCACATTAAGTATATCATGCCACTCCCTTCTGGCCTGCAGAGTTTCAGATGAAAAATATGCTGATAACCTTATTGGGTTTCCCTTGTATGTCATTTGTTATCTTTCCCCTAGCTGCTTTCAATATTTTCTCTGTCTTTAATTTTAGTCATTTTGATTAATATGTGTCTCGGGGTGTTCCTCCTCGGGTTTATTTTATATGGTACTTGTTG
Organism: Catagonus wagneri; assembly: GCA_004024745.2. Taxonomy (NCBI): domain Eukaryota; kingdom Metazoa; phylum Chordata; class Mammalia; order Artiodactyla; family Tayassuidae; genus Catagonus; species Catagonus wagneri. The sequence continues at coordinate 20,688,667 of PVHT020004944.1, forward strand.
TGCTTCCTGGATTTGAGTGAGTGGTTCCTTTCCCATGTTAGGGAAGTTTTCAGCTATTATCTCTTCGAATATTTTTTCTGTCCCCTTCTCTCTCTCTTCTCCCTCTGGCACCCCTGTAATACGGATGTTGGTGCGTTTAGCATTATCCCAGAGTTCTCTAAGACTCTCTTCACTTCCTTTCAATCTTTTATCTCTTTTCTTTTCTGCATTAGTGATTTCCACTAATCTGTCCTCCACCTCACTGATTTGTTCTTCTGCCTCCTGTATTCTACTGTTGGCTGCTTCTAATGAATTTTTTATTTCAGTGATTGTACTTTGCATCTCTTGTTGTTTAATTTTTACATCTTGTATTTCTTTGCTCAGTGTTTGTAAATTATCATTCTTTGCCTCCAGTTTATTTCCAGTGTCTTGCATCATCTTCAGCATCAACAGTCTAAAGTCTCTTTCTGGGAGCCTGATAATCTCCTCATCACTTAGCTGTTTTTCCGGGCTTTTTTCTTTCTTCTTTATCTGAGATATAGTTTTCTTTCTTTTCATATTTATAGGTTTTTGGTGTGGTGACCTTTTTGCAGACAAGAGTTGTAACCTCTCTTAGTTCTGATGTTTGCCTCCCCTGTGGCTAAAGTTGGTATGGAGGGGGCTTGCTGTAGGCTTCCCGATGGGAGGGACTAGTGCCTGCCCACTGGTAGGTGGGGTTGATTCCTGTCCCTCTGATGGATGGGGCTTTGTCTCTGGATGAGATTAGAGGCTGGCTGTGTGCCTGAGGGGTCTTTATGCAGCGCAGCCGGTTTACTTATGGGTGGGGCTGTGATCCCACCTGGATTATTGTTTGGCCTGGGGCTTCTCAGTGCTCATGGGAGGGACCAGATTTTCCTAAAAATGGAGAGCTCCAGAGAAATGCAGGCTGATGAATGTTCCCGAGAGCTTCACCTCCAATGCCCTTCTCCCACAACAAGCCACAGTCACCCCTGTTTTCCCAGGAGATCCTCCAAGAATTGCCGTCAGGTTCCACTGGGATTCCTGTGGGACTTTGCTTTGCCCTGGAACCCAGTGCATGTGAAAGTCTGTGTGCACCTTTCAAGAATGGGGTCTCCTCTTTCCTCCAGTCCTGTGGAGCTCCTGCACACAAGCCCCGCTGGCCTTCAATGCCAGATGCTCCGGGGGCATTTTGATTTCCTGCTGGTCTTTAGAGTTGCTATTATCATTGCCCAAGTCAGCCCTTTTCAGTACGTGTTATGAAATCCTCAACACTAGCTTGTGAAGGTCCTAATTAATAATGGAGTCCATGATAAGTGCTTCTCTGTAGGTTATATGTTACTTTGGTTCTCTTAATTTTAAAAAATTATATTTTTAAAAAGCCATGACCTACCACTGTGACACAACAGGATCGGTAGCATCTTGGGAGTGCTGGAACAAGGGTTTGATCCCCAGCCTGGCTCAGTGGATTAAGGATCTGGTGGTGTCAAAGCTGAAGCTTAGCTCAAGGCTTTGGCTCATATATGATCCCTGACCCGGGAGCTCCATATGCCATGGGGGCAGGGCTGGGGGGCGGCCAAAAAAAACAAAAAAACCCAAAGTGTTGGCTTTTTAAACCCCACATAACTGTAAGGCCTGTGCTCGCCCATCTTTAAGATGGAAGAAAGTCGTGGCTCAGCAGAAACTAACCTGACTAGCATCCATGAGGATGCAGGTTTGATCCCTGGCCTTGCTCAGTGGGTTAAGGATGTGGCTTTGCCTCGAGCTGTGGTGTAGGTCACAGATGAGGCTCAGATCCTGAGTTGCTGTGACTGTGGTGTAGATAGCAGCTGCAGTTCTGATTGTACCCTTAGCCTGAGAACTTCCATATGACATAGGTTCGGTCCTAAAAAGCAAAAAAAAAAAAAGAAAGTTTCGAAGAAGTAAAGGGAAAAGATGAGAAGTAGATGAAAGCCAATTACAGTTGGGGGGTGGGTAAGGGTGGAGGTGGTTGGGTGTTGGGGAAAGAGCCCCTGGCCTGAAGTCTTAAGAGCTAAGCTTCAACTTTCACTCAGTCTTATCCTATCACTTAATGGCTTTGCTTGGCTTTTCTCTTGAGTGAGTCGTTTATATTTATGGTTACTGTAGGAAGAAAATGGGGTAATGTGTGCAAAAAGCCCTGTTGTGTCCTGTTAAATTTTTTTTTCTTTTTAGGGCCGCATCTGCATCATATATAGGTTCCCAGGATAGGGGTCTAATCGGAGCTACAGCTGCTGGCCTACACCACAGCCACAGCAACACGGTAATCGAGTCACATCTGTGACCTACGCCACAGCTCATGGCAACACTAGATCCTTAACCCACTGAGCGAGGCCAGGGATTGAACCCACATCCTCATGGATGCTAATTGTGTTCGTTTCCACTGCACCGCAATGGGAACTCCGAGAGGAGTTTTATTATAGAAATTGGCTCACGAGATTATAGAGGCGGAGAGATCCCACACCCTGCTGTCTTCAGGCTGGAGTGTCATGGAAGCTGATGGTATAATTTAGTCAGAGCCTTAAGGCCTGAGATCCCGGGGGACTGCTAGTATAAATCCTGGTGCTCAAATATCCAAGAACCAGGGCTGGACAAGATAGATGGCCCAGGTCAAGAAGAGAGAGTGGGAGTTCCCCCTTTTGCTCCCCTTTATTTTTCCCTTTTTTTTTTTGGTCTTTTTAGGGCTGCACCAATGGCATATGGAAGTTCCCAGGCTAGGGGTCAAATCGGAGCTACAGCTGCCGGCTTATGCTACAGCCACAGCAACGCTAGATCTGAGCCACATCTGTGACCTACACCACAGCTCACGGCAATGCCGGATAGTTTAATGCACTGAGCGAGGCCAGGGATCAAACCCGCGTCCTATGGATACTAGTCGGGTTGGTTACTGAGGAGCCACGACAGGAAACCCTCTACTCAATATTCTGTGATATCCTGTATGGGAAGAAAATGTGAAAAAGAATGGATATGTGTATATGTATAACCTAATTACTTTGCTGTACAGAAGAAATTATCACAAGGTTGTAAATCAATTATACTTCAATAATATTTTAAAAACGGAAAATAAAACAGGTGCGGGGGGGAAGCAATGGTGAATATACTAAAAGACACTGAATTGTACACTCTAAATGGGTGAGTTGTATCTCAGTATAGGTATTTTTAGGAGTTCCCTTCGTGGATCAGTGGTTAACAAAACCGACTAGGAACCATGAGGTCGCAGGTTCAATCCCTGGCCTCGGTCAGTGGGTTAATGGTCCGGCGTTGCCGTGAGCTGTGGTGTAGGTTGCAGATGTGGCTCGGAGCTCCCGTTGCTGTGGCTGTGGTGTAGGCCGGCTGTGGTGTAGGCCCCTAGCCTAGGAACCTCCATATGCCGCAGGTGCGGCCCTAAAAAGACAAAAAAAATTAGATAGATAGATAGATAGGTAGGTAGGTAGGTAGATATGGATATTTTTAAAAAGTACAAGTGAAACAGCCAAGTTCATTAAGAGAATACAAAAATATGCAGAATACTGGGCAGCATAGGACTGGAGCCAGCCATTCCTCAGAGAATCTCGGTTACCTCTCTGGAGACACACTGTCTGTACATGTTTCCTTTTTATTCCCTCTCGCGTTATTCACTGTGGCAAGCAAATCAGTCCAGTTTTGGTCTGGACTGGTAACTGCATTACTCAATCCGATTAAAAATATAAGAGCTTGGAGTTCCGTCATGGCTCAATGGTAACAAACTGACTAGCATCCATGAGAATGAGGGTTTGGTTCCTGGCCCCGCTCAGTGGGTTAAGGATCTGGCGTTGCCATGAGCTATGGTGTAGGTCGCAGACATGGCTTGGATCCCACATTGCTGTGACTGTGGTGTAGGCCAATGGCTACAGCTCTGATTGGACCCCTAGCCTGGGAACCTCCATATGCCGCAGGTGCGGCTGTTAGAAAAAAAAAAATTCCATTACTCTTTTACCCATATCTAGTGGAATCTAAAATCATCCATTAAGTTCACCTATCCAGGATCCATTTAAAAAAAAAAGCAAGCCCTCTGTTAACAGCAGGATATTTTACATCACTCCTTTTTCTTTGAATCTGTGTTTCCATTCCAAATTCATCATTTTTGGTTTGTTTGCTTTTTAGGGCCACACCCACGGCATTTGGAGGTTCCCAGGCTAGAGGTCTAATTGGAGCTGTAGCTGCCGGCCTACACCACAGCCACAGCAAAGCAGGATCCAAGCCTGCAACCTCATGGTTCCTAGTCGGATTCATATCCATTGTGCCACGACGGGAACTCCAACAAACAAAACTCTTGGGAAAATAATGGATTGAAGGAGTGAAAAATTTAAGGTTGAATCAACACTTCAAGAAGAAAAGAAGCAAGGATTATGTTTCGAATAGGACAGTATCAGCTCCAAAGTAGTAAAACTATCGACATTACACGGAAGTCAAAAGGCTTGGTTGCTCTGAAGTGTACATTCACTGACAGTAGATAACATCAGATAAACAGGTGATAGATCTAGGACCCAATATTTCTGAGCACCTGCTATACGCCAGGAGCGGTAGACATGCCTTATTTAATCCTTTCTGGAAACCCTATGATAAGCAACGATCAGAAAATTCAGGAGGTCTGTTCAAGGTCACACTAGAGCTGGGATTCTGAGCCGGCTCTGTGTATGGGTGCACCATGGCAAGAAAGACATGACTGGTATCTGTAATTTGTTTTTTGTCTTTTGTCTTTTTTTTTTTTTTTTTAGGGCTGTAACTGCAGCATATGGAGGTTCCCAGGTCCAGTTGGAGCTACAGCTGCCGGCCTACACCGCAGCCACAGCAAAACGGGATCTGAGCCAAGTTTGCAACCTACACCAGAGCTCACGGTAATACCAGATCCTCAACCCACTGAGCAAGGCCAGGGATTGAACCTGAGTCCTCATGGGTGCTAGTCAGGTTCGTTAACCACTGAGCCACAATGGGAGCTCTGCTTTTTCTTTTTCTAAAAATTAAATTTTTTTGTTGTTATAGTCAATTTACAATGTTCTGTCAATAATTTTTAATTTTTTGGGGAGGGAGCTGCACCCGTGGCATGTGGAAATTCCCAGGCTAGGGGTCGATTTGGAGCTACAGATGCCAGCCTGTGCCACAGCCACGCCAGAGCCAAGCCATGTCTGCGACCTACACCACAGCTCATGGCAACGCCAGATCCTTAACCCACTGAGCAAGGTCAGGGATCGAACCTGCATCCTTTTGGATAAAAGTTGGATTCATTCCACCTCGATACAACTAGAACTCCTCCAGTGGACTACTTTTTAGAGTGGTTTTTAGGATCGCAGCACAATTTAGGAGAAAGTACAGAGGTTCCTATACACTCCCTCCGCCTTGCAAGGAGCGTGGCCTCCCCACTGTCAGCAGTCCACACCATAGTGGGACATTCATTACCATCAACACATATTGGAGTTCCCGTTGTGGCTCAGTGGTTAATGAATCCGACTAGTAACCATGAGGTTGCAGGTTCGATCCCTGGCCTTGCTCAGTGGGTTAAGGATCCGGCGTTGCCGTGAGCTATGGTGTAGGTTGCAGACGCGGCTCGGATCCCGTGTTGCTGTGGCTGTGGTGTAGGCCGGCGGCTACAGCTCCTGTTAGACCCCTAGCCTGGGAACCTCCATATGCCACGGGTGCGGCTCTAGATAAAGGCCAAAAGACAAAAAAAAAAAACAAAACAAAACCAAAAACACATATTGGCCTGTCGTTATCACCCAAAGGCCACAGTTTACATCAGGATTCATTCTTAGTGTTGTACATTTAAATGTTTTGACACAGTGACTTTTATTTACCATAATGGTAAATAGTTTTCACTACCTTAACAATCTTCTGTGACCCATCTATTTAACTTCATTTGATATATTAATTGAGAACATATCACTAAGAGTTTGCATTGTGGCTCAGCAGGTTAAGAACCCCACATAGTGCCCGTGAGGATGCTGGTTCGATCCCTGGCCTTACTCAGGGCTCGAACCAGCATTGCTGGGTTAAGGATCGGCATTGCTGCAAGCTACACCATAGGTTGTAGATGCAGCTCAGATCTGGTGGTGTGGTGGTTGTGGTATAGGCCTGCAGGCTGCAGCTCCAATTTGAGCCCTAGCCTGGACCCTAAAAAGAAAATATTACTGTTATGAGTTTGTGAGCGTTTCCTTACAATAAAATACTTAAAATACCCAGAGGGGTTTTCGTTTGTTTTTTTTTTTTTTTTTTTTTTTGTCCTAGGAGAGGAGGAACCAAGTCAAGTCTCTTCTTTGGGTCATTTGACCACCATCTTTGAACACAGGATTTTTTTTTTTTAATCTTTTTAGGGCCGAGCGTGCTGCATATGGAAGTCCCTAGGCTAGGGGTCTAATTGGAACTACATCTGGCAACCTAGGCCACAGCCACGGCAATGCCAGATCTGAACCTCTGTGACCTACACGGTACCTCACAGGAACACCAGATCCTTAACCCCCTGAGCAGGGCCGGGGATTGAACCTGCATCCTCATGGATACTAGTTGGGTTTGTTACCGCTGTGCCACGACGGGAACTCCTGAACACAAGGATTTTGATCTGCTGTTGTGCTCCAGTGACGCTGATTGAGGACTGGATGTTATTAACTTTTTCTTGCTTTTGGTACTGTTCCTGCTTTTCCTAGAGTTGTTTCATTAAGGTGTGGATTTCTATCCATCACTTACACAGATTTTAAAACCACTCTGCTTTATAAACCATCATGTTCTTAAAAGGAAGTTATAAACATCTACTTTATTAATAAATGTACTTTTTTTACAACGACCTTTCTGTACCTTTTGTACTGATTTTTTTCTTTTGAGCATCATAAGGAACTCATAGATGCTCACAGAATTCCTTCATTCTACTAAGATAATTTATACCAATGGTTCTCAAAGTGTGGTCCCACTGAATACATTAAGTTCCCAGCAACTTTACCTGGGAATCTGTTAGAAATGCAGATGCTTGGGCCCTGTTCCAAACCCATTGGATCAGAAATTGTGGGGGAGCGGGTGGGCTCAGCAATGTGGGTTTAACATCTCTGGGTGGTTTTGATGCTCTCTCAAGTTTGAGGGCCATTGATTTACACTGTATACAATGATGATGATACTTAAATTGTCATTTCGTGGCCCGTGGGAGCCTACTCTGAGTTACTCGGCTGCAGCTTTGCTTTCTGGAAACCAGACAGTCCAGACTTTGACTTTTTAGAAGACAATGTTAAAAAAAAGTCATACTGTAAAATTGTGTTGTTTTTTGCTTTTGTTTTTGGTCTTTTTAGGGCCAGACCTGCGGCGTT
>PVHT020004944.1:20699159-20727212 GCA_004024745.2 Catagonus wagneri
ATGATGATGATACTTAAATTGTCATTTCGTGGCCCGTGGGAGCCTACTCTGAGTTACTCGGCTGCAGCTTTGCTTTCTGGAAACCAGACAGTCCAGACTTTGACTTTTTAGAAGACAATGTTAAAAAAAAGTCATACTGTAAAATTGTGTTGTTTTTTGCTTTTGTTTTTGGTCTTTTTAGGGCCAGACCTGCGGCGTTTGGAATTTCCCAGGCTAGGGGTCAAATCAGAGCTGCATCTGCCAGCCTACACCACAGCCACAGCAACGCCAGATCAGAGCTGCCAACTGCGACCTACACCAAAGCTCAAGGCAACGCCGGATCCTTTAACAACACACTGAGCGAGGCCAGGGGTCAAACCCGCATCCTCACGGATACTAGTCAGATTCTTAATCCACTAACTGCAACAGGAACTCCCTAAAGTTGTTTTTATTTGCTAATATATTTGTGAATAAATTTGTAAGTGCAGACTATTATAAAGGATTTTCACAGGTGTCATAAATTTTTTTCGGCAGTGCCTAGGGCCTGTGGAAGTTCTGGGATTCAAACCCCCGCCACAGCAATGGCCTGAGCCACGTTGGTGACATCAGTGATTTCCTCCTTCCCTAAGATATTCAATAAGATTCTTTCCAGGGAGTCCTTTATCCATTTAGTGAAATGAGAACACAAAGTCCTACTGTTCGTGATATTCATGTTTTGGGGACGATCCAAAGAACAGCTGCTGACACATCTGGGATGCATTCCACGAGGGAGCTTAAAGGTTCTGTATTCACATCCATCTTTTTCTTCCCACTGAATATATTAAGTTACTGGGATTCTAATTCACCTATAGTATGAACTTTTATTGACCACTAAAATTTTCTACTATGTTGACAACATAGAGCTTCCTTTGTTTCCTTTTTATGCAAAATCACTCAACCTCTTACTTTTTAAAACGCTACTTAGCCTACATTTCCTCCTCGAAAGGTCATCCTTCTGAAGCATATTTCAAGAGGCTGAAATGGTCACCTAGGGAGAGAAGGGGAAAGCTTTATAAAATGTTCCTCTCACAGGGTTGGGTCACCAGGAATGTTATTTTCACCAGCCTGGGAACCCTTGTAGCTGGTTGAGTTTTTTTGTTTGTTTGTTTTGTTTTTTCTAGAGCTGCATCCACAGCATATGGAAGTTCCCAGGCCAGGGGTCCAATCGGAGCTACAGCTCCTGGCCTACGCCACAGCCACAGCAACGCGGGATCCGAGCCGCGTCTGCGACCTACACCACAGCTCACAGCAATGCCGGATCCTTAACCCACTGAGCGAGGCCAGGGATCGAACGTGCATCCTCAAGAATCCTAGTCGGGTTCATTACCACTGAGCCATTTCCATTGTTCTGTCAATGATTAAAATTTTTTTTTTTTTATTATTGAAAACCTGTCATTGCCTTATTTGTGTTTCATTGCTATTAGAATGGTCATGAAGAAGTTTTCTCTACCAGAAGTTTCTGGTAAAAGGTGTTATTCAGAAGGGCATCTTGCCCTCTTCTCTTGACTTCTCTCCACACACACAGCGCCGGTGGTGTGTCAGCTAAGTTTGTGTATTTCTTCCCGTATTCATTTCTGCTCAGGTGAACATCTGTGTCAGGACACAGCGTGGAGTCAAGTGATTCTATTGGACATGCAAAACTGTGTCATGAAACGTAGAAGATGGAGAATCCGCTGTCTAGACCTCAGAAGGCCCGGGTTTTACCAGCCTCACATCTACAGTAATGTCCCCTGACTCCAACCCAAACCAAACATTCCTCCAAAATAAATTCCGGGTGGCGGAGATGGACAATGTGAAGGCGGAGGCCGAGGACGAGGAGAAGAAAGGTCAGACGAAGGTGTGGCTCATTCCCAAGAATTTTATTTTACTTTTCTGTTCACGGCCACAGCTGCAGCATATGGAGGTTCCCAGGCTAGGGGCCAAATCCGAGCTGCAGCGGCAGGCCTATGCCACAGGCCCAACAATGCTGGGTCCGAGCCACATCTGCGACCCATGACACAGCTTAACCCACCGAGTGAGGCCAGTGATCAACCCAGATCCTCATGGACACTGTGTCTGGTTCTTAATCCGCTGAGCCATAACAGGCACTCCCATTCTGAAGAATTTTACATCTCTGTATGTCTTTTGTTTTTTCCTCTCCTAACAATCCCAGGGATAATCTCTTGGATTAATAGGACTATTAGTTTTATTATATATTTGAAATATTGGACTATGTATTTGAGCTAGGTGGTCTTTATCTGAGAAGACTGACTAATACCACTTATAAAGCAAGTTAAATTCTCTCTATGGTGCAAGGAAGAAATGAGCATTGCCTTTTTTTTTTTTGTCTTTTATGGCCATACCTGTGGCATATGTAAGTTCCCAGGCTAGGGGTCGAATCAGAGCTGTAGCTGCCGGTCTACGCCACAGCCACAGCAACACCAGATCTGAACCACATCTGCGACCTAACCACAGCTCACAGCAATGCCAGATCCTTAATCCACTGAGCAAAGCCAGGGATCAAACCCACATCCTCATGGATACTAGTTGGGTTTGTTACTGCTGAGCCACAACGAGAATTCCAGCATGGCTTTTTTTCTTTTTCCGCTTTTTAGGGCCGAACCACGGCATATGGTGGTTCCCAGGCTAAGGGTCCAATTGGAGCTACAGCTTCCGGACCACGACACAGCCACAGCAACGCCAGATCCAAGCCGCATCTTCAACCTACACCAGATCGTTAACCCACTGAGCGAGGCCAGGGATCGAACCCGCAACCTCATGGTTCCTAGTCGGATTCGTTAACCACTGTGCCACAGTGGGAACTCCCAGCATTGCTTTTGTAGACCGAATCAGCTCCACATTTAGGAGGGTCAGAAATTGACAGCAGTGCAAAGAGATGCTGATGGGAACACGGAGATGACGAAGAGATGAACTTGTCCTCAGAAAGGAGGGCCAGATTTGAGTTTGCAGGAAAAATGACCCTCTGGGTGATCTTGGAAAGTCCATTAAACTCTGTGGTACACCTACTTGCTTTCCTAGGCTTGGCAAAAATGTGTTCTTCCTGAACAAACTCACCGTGTTGAGTAAAATGAATGAGACAAATTTGAGTTTTTGGAAGACAGTGTAAGAAAAAGTCATACTGTAGAATTGTTTTTATTTGCTAATATATATGTAAATAAGTCTGTAAACGTGGACATTTATAAAGGATTTTGTCCCCAGAGCTAAAGAAGCCAAGTTGGGAGTTGCCATTGTGACTCAGTGGTAAGGAACCTGACTGGTATCCATGAGGACTAGCCTTACTCGTGGGTTAAGGATCTGGCATTGCTGTGAGCTGTGGTGTAGGTCACAGATGCGGCTCGTATCTAGCTTTGCTGTGGCTGTGGTGTCGGCTGGCAGCTGCAACTCTGATTGACCCCCTAGCCTGGGAACCTCCATGTGCTGTGGGTACGGCCCTTAAAAAAAAAAAGGAACAAGAAGCAGCAGCCCAGTTAGGAGTTCCCGCTGTGGTGCAGCGAATTAATGATCCACCTTGTCTCTGTATGGGCACTGGCTGGATCCTCGGTTCTGGAACAGTGGCTTATGGATCTGGCATTGTTGCAGCTGAGGCTTAGGTTGCAGCTTCAGCTCAGATTGATCCCTGGCCCAGGAACTTCCATATGCTGAGGATGTGGCCTAAAAAGGAGAGAAAAAAAAGGGGGTTAGATTGTTTTCTTCCATGCAGAGTCTGCAGAGGAATGCTAGGAGTCTTATAGGTGATACAGGACTTGAGGGGGAAAAAAATCTCATCTGGAAATAAAAATGAAAGCTCATAGGGAGTTCCTGCTGTGGCTCAGCCGTAATGAACCCAACTGGTATCCATAAGGATGCAGTTTTGATCCCTGGCCTCTCTCAGTAGGTTAAGGATCCAGCATTGCCATGAGCTGTGGTGTAGGTTGCAGATGCGGCTCGGATCCCATGTCGCTGTAGTTGTGGCGTAGGCCAGCAGCTGTAGCTCTCATTTGACCCGTAGCCTGGGAGCTTCCATGTGAAGCAGGTGTGGCCCTAAAAAGACCAAAAAAAAAGAAAGATTATAAATGTTAGTTACAGTCTTGAAAGGGGATGAGCTGCCCAAGGCAAGACTGTAGCTGAGGGAGTTCCCGTCGTGGCTCAGGGGAAACGAATCTGACTAGTATCCATAAGGACACAGGTTCGATCCCTGGCCTCTCTCAGTGGGTTAAGGATTCGGTGTTGCTGTGAGCTGTGGTGTAGGTCACAGACGCAGCTTGGATCTGGCGTGGCTGTGGTGTGCGCCAGCGGCTACAGCTCTAATTCGACCCTTAGCTTGGGAACCTCCATATGCCACTGGTGTGCCCTAAAAAGACCAAAAAAAAAAAAAAAAAAAGGTGTAGCTGAGAAGGGAAGGTCAAGGAGAGACCAGTAGGGGACTCAAACTTGGATTGTACAGAGGAGGATTCAGCAAGGCCCTGAGAAGAAATGGTGAGGTGGTTAGATGGATATTCAGAAAGAGTTTCAAGGAGAGAGTGATTAACAAGACACCGGGGGAGGAGATGCCAATTAAGATAAAGAAATAGTCTTTAAAAATGTAAGAAGCTGTAACTGCCTTGTTCCCAAATCATAAACTACCTCCAGTCTTTTTTCTCGAACAAGAGCTCTGTGACTGAATTACCTTCTGGAACTCGAAATATGTGTCAACTCTAGTGTCACAGTTTTACGGTTAATTTAGGGTCAGGGCTCCTGAAAGACACTGATCCTCAGCTCCTCCTCCTAGTGAGGGACAAGGTCACACCTGAAGAGTGAGGTCACTTATCATCTTCCTCACTATGGTCAGGTGACAGGAGGCTCTGGAATAGAAAAATGGAAGCCAGCCAGAAGGCTCGAGAGACAGACGGTTTGACCTTTTGTGGTTCTAGGAAAGGAATCCAGATGAACACAGAAGGGGACTTGCGAGGTGTTCCTGTTGTGGCACAGCAGAAATAAATCTGACTAGGAACCATGAGGTTGCGGGTTTGATGCCTCGCCTTGCTCAGTGAGTTAAGGATCTGGCATGGTGTAGGTTGAAGATGTGGCTTGGATCCTTTGTTACTGTGGCTGTGGTGTAGGCCAGCAGCTATAGCTCCGATTCAACCCCTGGCCTGAGAACTTCCATATGCCACAGGTGTGGCCCTAAAAAAGAAAAAAAAAAGAAACCAAAAAAAAAGGACGGGGACTCGCATGGGTACCTTAAGAGATTGGTAAGAGCCTGTTGGTGAAAGTATTGTTTTTGACGGAGGGAAACTGGAAACAACCCAAGCATCCAACCCAAGTGATAGAAAAAGACTGGAAACAACCCAAGTATCCAACTGGAGAATGGATCAATAAATGGTTCAGAATTCTATTGGGCAGATAAAATGGATAAACCAGACCTGTGTGTATCAACATATGGAAAAACAATGTTGAGTGAAAACAAAGCATGTTGCAGCATTAGTTACATAAATTTAAGAACCACACAAAACCGTTCCATATTTTTATGTGAACATGTAAATAGAGTTTAGGGACCAAAACATGGACGGGGAGGGTACTTACCAAATTGATGCTAATGACATCTCTGGGCTAGGACTTGAATGGGTGTAAAGGGGGATTTCAACTGTATCAGTCTTGTTCATTTCTCTTATTAAGAAATGTTGAAGCATATGAAAAGGTGGTCAATTTAATTACTTATTAGGGAATTGTGAATTAAAGCCACGGGAAGAAGAAGAAGGAGAAAGAACCTACAGTAAGATACCCGTACATAGGAAAATGTACTAAAATGAACAGATCTAGCAATATCATATGTTGACACAAATATGGAACAAGTGGAATTCTTATCCATTGCTGGCGAGAGGGAAAGACAGAAAAAAGAATTTAATAAGGGAGGTGGGAAAAAGAAGAAGAAAGACGCCCAGGTTTTGCCTTGTGGCTTCAACAACCGACCTGGGTTATCTGCTCCCTTATTGGAGCCTCTTCCTCTCGTCTGCTTTGTTCGCCTTCCACTGGGCAGAAAGCGAGGTTGTGGTGAAGCCCAAAGTGCCTCTGAAACCAGACAGATGTGTCTCTGCATCACTGTGTGACTAGTATGCCGCTTAGCCTTTCTGTGTCTCGGTTTCCTCACTTGCAAAACAAGCAACAGTTCTGCCTCTTCAGGTGACTGTGGACCTGGCAAAGGTGCTCGCCAAGACCTGACCCAGGAAGCCCTTGATACCCCGACTAAGATGCCTCCCTTTACTTTTAAGGCCAGTTTGTGGGTCAGAGACCCTGGCAGCCCGGTCCAAGAGGACTTTCAGTGATGACGGCTCTGGGGCACTTGATTTGTGTCCAGTATACCTGAGGGACTGAATTTTTCATGTGATCTATTGTAATTGCTTTGTATCGAAGAAGCCACCTGTGGCAAGCACAACGGCTTTCACCATTACCACAGGTGCCCCGCCAGGCGGCTGGCCGGGGTGGCTCAGTGTGGACACAGAGACGCGCCGGGTTCGCTCCGCATCTGCGCAATAATTTCTTTCCCTAACAAACTCTTCCCGAGTAAAGTTGGGTCAGGTGTGAACGGCCAGGACCGCAGCCAGGGTCCAGGCTCCGGGATGGGAGCGGTTAAGGGTTCCTAAGCACGTGGCCACCACCGACATCTGTCCCTCTGTCCACTCCATCTGCCCGCAATCCTCAAGTCCCTTGAGACGATGGGGAGGTAAGGCGTGGGACACCGCCCTCTGCCTCCCCACACGGGTCTGGGTCTTCCTCGACTTCCGGCTAGTTTATTCTTCGCAACAAACCCGGGAGGATCAGGATTTCCATTCCACCGACGAAGAAAGCGAGGCGCCAGGAGCTTAAGGGCACAGGGCGAGAAGCAGCCGAGCACACAGCCTTAAAGTCTTTGGGGCCCTGGTGACGCCAAAGCCACTTTCGCAGGTCGCGTTGTCAGGGCACGCGGGGAAAGCGCCGGGTAAATATTTGGGACTGTAACCCGGGCTCCGGCGACTCCGCGTCACTGCGGTTCCCGGGAGGGCGCGTGGCGAGGGCGGTGCCCGGGGGACGGGGGCGTCCCCGGCGCAGCGGAGGGGACTGACCCGGCGGCCCGGCTCCCGCCGCCCCGCCCCGTCCCGCCCCCGCCGGCGGCTATAAGACCTGGGGCGGCCGGGTGGCGGCGGCGGCCCTGGGAAGAGCGGGCGGGCGGACCGTGCAGGCAAAGGCGCGGCGGGAGTGCGGCCAGCAGGGCGGACAGGCAGAGCAGGAGCGCGGCCGGGAGAGGGGGCAGGCGGCCTCGGCGGGAGCATCCCCAAGATCCCCGCGCCCAGACCTCGCAGGAACCCCGCAACGCGCGCCGGGCCGAGCCCGCCCATGAAGCCGCCCGCTGCACAGGGCAGCGCCGCGGCCGCCGCGGCCGCAGGTGAGTAGGGGTCCCCTTAAAGCCCGGGCCTTTGAGACTTGGGGGGCAGAGAAAAGGGGATTCCGCGTAGTCCCTTTACAGCCTTCCTCCAGCCTCCCCGGCGGGACTCTGCTCCGGGGAGGGTTCAGCCGCCTCTGCCACGCGGGGCTGGGGATCCCAGCCCGACACGTCACGGGCGCGTCCTGACTCAGTCCTCCCACCGCCACGGAGGGATGAGCCGGGGGACAAGTACCCGACAGCGCGTGGGAGAGGTGGGTTGTGTCGGTTAGGCTCCGTGACGTTTGAGCCTGCAACTTTTCCCGGCGGAGGCTCGGTTTCTTTAGCTCTAAAATGGGTGCATAGTAGAGCGCGCTTCAGGGGGTGATGGAACAGCCGGCAGCGGGCAGCGACAGCGTGGCTGTCCCCGGGGCAAACGCGCGGTGAATGTTGGTTCCTCGGGGAACGGAGGCGGCCCCTGCAGGGCCCGGGATGGGAGGCCGCGCCGCCGCCCCCGTCCCCCGCCCTGAACCCGCCGTTCCTGCCCCAGCCCCGGCCTTGGACTCGGCTGCCGCCGGGGACCTGACGGACGCGCTGTGCGAGTTTGACGCGGTGCTGGCCGACTTCGCGTCTCCTTTCCACGAGCGCCACTTCCACTACGAGGAGCACCTGGAGCGCATGAAACGGCGGAGCAGCGCCAGCGTCAGCGACAGCAGCGGCTTCAGCGACTCGGAGAGTAAGTGTGGCCCGGCCAGGGAAGATGGCAGAATCGTGGGGACTCCGCCGTACCCGGCCCACCAAGGAGAGCCCCGGGCTCGGGGGCTCAGTTTGCTTAATTGCAGACCGAGTCTCCAGGACGCTAGGAGCTGCCAGGGCGCCGGGTCTCGCGGAGACCAGCCCCCGGAGAGTGGTCCTAGAAGGCTCTTGGAGGGCAGGCTGGTTTATCTGTCGCCTGCAGGTGTCAGGAAGCAAGGGACTCTAAGGCGCTTGCCTGAGACTCAGGCAGGCGGGACTCCTGGGACCCCGAGCCAGGACTTGACACAGCTCCTTCTCCTCCTCTCCTTTCCCTACTGTCCCCCCTCTCAGCAGTGTCTTCAGAGGGTGTGGAGCAAGTGCCACAAGAATGGGGTCAGAGGAGACATGGGAGGGTACAATATGGAAATATTTGTGAAACCAGGAAAAGTTTCATAAGCTCCCATCCTTGGGATTTTTGAAATGACTTCTTGCACTCTCTTCTGGCCCTGAACTTCCAGGCTTATTGCTACACTGCCCGCAGTTTTGAAAGAATCCTTGGCACTGCGGAGTTTTCAAGTATTTGAAAAGCGTCCCTCATCCTTCAGGCAGGTCCATCACTGGGACTCTGACCCCTCCCCACCCACCCAGGCTGCAGGGGGAGGGGCAGGGCCAGAGAGCAGATGGGTCCAGAGCTGCATCCTGGTGGCATTTCTTATAGTGGAGGCTACTCTAAGGGCTGTCTGTCCTAAACAACCTTGTCAAGAAGAGAGACTCTTGGGAGTTCCCACTGTGGCTTAGACCTTAAGGACCTGACAAGTATTCCTGAAGATGCAGGTTCCATCCCTTGCCTTGATTGGTGGGTTAAGGATCTGGCATTGCCATGAGCTGCAGCATAGGTTGCAGATGTGGCTCGGATCCTGAGTGGCTGTGGCATGGCGTGGGCTGGCAGCTGCAGCTGTGATTTGACCTAGCATGGGAAGTAAAGTGTAAATAAATAAATAAATAAATAAATAAATAAAATAGAGAGAGAGAGCGGGCACACACTTTTTCCAGGAGCTTAAATGTCCTGTAAGGATTGTGGATACCAGTTGTGGTGTCAAACAGAGAATCTGGTGACTTTTTGGTATTCTGTGACTGTTGGTTTTCCCAACCTGGATTGCTTATTATTTTGCAAAGTGATTTTAAAACACTTCTGGGTTATTCTTGAGACTTCACTCTCAAGATGGGTTCCAAGCATGAATGTCGCTCCCTTTGCTGCCCTTGACTCTGGAAGTAAAAGCAATGACCAGCCTTTCCTTGGGATTCTCTTCTTTCGAAATCTGAAGTACTCCCCTCGTTACAGAGCAAAGACATGGTCCTAGACTTACGCGTGAGCCGTCCTCCTGAAAAGGATTACAGGGTCCCTGCCATTCAGTTCAGGGTTTGAGTCAGAAACTTGAGTTCCAGCTTGACTTTCCTTGGCAGGCCTGCCCCAGGGTTAGATCTAATTGCAGCTCTTGAGGCGAAAGGGAATGGGGTCGTATGCTGTTAATTTTCCGTTCTGTATTTTTGGACTTCGTTGCTAATGACCAGACCTCTTGTTTTCAATTTCAAAGGGAAGTCTACAAACTTTTGAAATTGGTCTCAATATCTGTAGCCAAACTTAAATATGTTTCCTTCTCCTGGGGCATGGAGCGAGTTATTCATCAAATACAAATTCTCTCCCCCGTGGGAAAAAAAGCTGGCACAGTCTGTCCAGTGCTGCTTTCTTGCAAAGAAC
The DNA here is from genome assembly GCA_004024745.2 of Catagonus wagneri. Classification (NCBI taxonomy): domain Eukaryota; kingdom Metazoa; phylum Chordata; class Mammalia; order Artiodactyla; family Tayassuidae; genus Catagonus; species Catagonus wagneri. The sequence continues at coordinate 20,709,026 of PVHT020004944.1, forward strand.
AGCTCCTTTCTAAACCATAGCTGCATTTGGCTAGAATACAGTCTGAGCTCATCCATTCACGGGTGATCACGCCTCCCTCTGGGTGGGATTTCAGGTCTGGGATCTGTTTTCAGGGGTCCCAAAGAGAAGGCACTCCAAACACACTCTTGACGGTTTGAGAGGAGATATTTGGAAGAGTCTGTAATTTCCCTTAGGGTGTGTATGCGCTTTTTTTTTTTCTTCTTCTGCTTTTGTAGTTACTGTTAAACTAATCCTTGGTTTGGTGGTTAGAGAAGTAATTGGGAGGCAATAAAAAGGCTCAGAGGACATTAGTCTCTTCTATAAACGTGTAGTTTGGTCCCCACAAGGCTGGTTAGAAATTGTCTTGGCAGAATCGGTGTGTATCCATCTAAATAGTAATTTCTTAAGGAGGCATCGTATGTGTGTCCTAATTGCCGCCAAGAATGAATCACAGACATTTGTTATTCTCATTTGTCTGTCTAATGCTTTTCTGTGGAAGAGAATGTTTGAGAGAAGGTAGATCCTACTGAAATTTAGCCCAGCGAAAGGCAGGCACACCAGGATGATGATATTAAGAGCAGCTCTCTTTTGCCAAGCCCTTACTATGATTACTATTTATTAGCTTTTTTTTATTTTTTATTTTTTTAGGGCTGCACCCTCGGCATATGGAAGTTCCCAGGTGAGGGGTTGAATTGGTGTTTCAGCTCCTGGCCTACACCACAGCCACAGCAACACCAGATCCATCACCCGACTCAGTGAGGCCAGGGATCGAACCCAAGTCCTCCTGGGTACAAGTTGGATTCTCTACCACTGAGCTACGACGGGAACTCCCTATTAGCTCTTACTCTTCTCTTTGCGGTGCTTTAAATGCATTGTCTCCTGTGATCTCTACCATAGTCCACAAATGCAGGCTCTGTTGTCTCCTTTCTTCTGATAAAATAGTGAAACCACTTGGACTCTCTCTCTAAGGCCTTGCTCTGTCACCATGGGAACCAGGTCCTCTGGGAGAGACTTGAAGTCCTGCTGGATTGAGATCACGTGCCCATTTATCAGTGGTGGTTGTGTTTGAAGGTGTCTCTTCAAGGCACTGGTCACCTGGCTGGGTCCGTGGAACTCAGACGGAGCTTTGTCAGGGTCCCATGTGAGGAGCGGGCCTCAGTTTATCAACCCGTAAAATGGAAAGGAAGTGATTTAATGATGTTGTTAGGAACAGCCATAAGCTCATGATTAGGAAGAAAATATTTGCTCGGTTTCATTCTGTTAAGAAAACAATAAAATGCGCATACTGTGCGGTGCCACATGGATCAGAAACATTTGAGCCAGTGTCTCATGTACAAGTGTTTTGTACCAAGCTTTGTGCCTTGGTTTTCACTCTGTCTTTTACAGCTCCATCACTACGAAGATGTGCGTCCTGCAGTCCTGCTTTTTGAAGAACTTTTCCTTTAAAAACAATTTCGAAAGGCAAATATCATATGATATCACTTAGATGTGGAGTCTAGAAACAGTACAAAATGAGCTGATTTGCAGAACAGACACAGACTCCCAGACACAGAAAACAAACTTATGGTTACCAAAGGGGAAGGGGGAGTGAGGGGTAAATTAGGAGTTGGGGATTAATAGATACGCATCCCTATATATAAAATAGATAAACAGGAGTTCCCGTCATGGCGCAGTGGAGACAAATCTGACTGGGAACTATGAGGTTGCGGGTTCGATCCCTGGCCTCGCTCAGTGGGTTGGGGATCCAGCATTGCCATGAGCTGTGGTGTAATTTGCAGGTGCGGCTCAGATCTGGTTTGCTGTGGCTCTCTCTGGTGCAGCAGCTCTGATTAGACCCCTATTAGACCCCTAGCCTGGGAACCTCCATATGCTGTGGGTGTGGCCCTAAAAGACAAAAATAAATACATAAATAAATAATAAAATAGATAAACAACAAGGAGCTTCTGTATAGCACAGGGAACTGTATTCGATATCTTGTAATAACCTATAATGGAAAAGAATTTTAAAAAGTGATTTTTTTATATATATATCTATAAAATGGAATATATGGATATATATATAGCCAAATCTCTTTGCTGTACACCTGAAACTAACACAATACTGTAAACACGCTCTACTTCAATTTAAAAAATTTGCTTGCCTCCAAAGGGGAAAAAATAGACATTTTTTCTTTCACTCAGGGAAGCAAGTTCCTTCGATAGGAGAGAAGAATGGATATTTAATACGGAAATACTCCCTCCTGTTTCTCCTTATAGAGCGTCCTCCTGACACACGAAGAGGACCAAATAACAGTGGCAAGAGAACTTCCCATTAGGGGTGGCGTTCAAATGGGGATGGATGAAAACAGTTCCTTTCTCCTAGACTTGGGTTCCAACAGCACTTGGAAAAGTAGCACCAGGCGCTTTAATGAGAGCAGTTTTTTTTTTTTTTTGTCTTTTTGCCTTTTACGTAGAGCTGCACCCGTGGCATATGGAGGTTCCCAGGCTAGGGGTCAAATAGGGGTTGAATCGGAGCTACAGCTGCCGGCCTTGGCCACAGCCACAGCAAAGTGGGATACGAGCCGCGTCTGCAACCTACACCACAGCTCACGGCAACGCCGGATCCTTAATTCACTGAGCAAGGCCAGGGATCGAACCCACTACCTCATGGTTCTTAGTCGGATTCGTTAACCGCTGAGCCACGAAGGGAACTCCCAATGAGAGCGGTTTTAGGTCTGGCAGTGAAAGGGCGGTGCGGTTGGGAACCGGGACGGTGAGATTCAAGCCTGATCCTCGGAGGCGGTTCAGGAACCGAGACCGTCACTGATGGGAACTCTTTGGCAAAGTCTGTCGTTTCTTTTTCAGTATTTGCAAAACGATAAATGCACACCTAACTTCTCACATGTGTTTAATTACATTGAAACTTAGGGTATGCTTTTTTTTTCTTTCCGTTTTTAAAAAGTAAGATAGCGTTGATTTACAGTGTTGTAAATCAGTTTCTTCCGGACAGCGAGCTGATCCAGTCATGCATATATACACATTCCCTTATATTTATCTTCATCATGGTCTTTCCCAAGAGACTGGATACAGCTCCCTGTTCTATACAGTGGGACCCTTAATGCTTATCCATTCTACGTGGGAGAGTTTGCATCTGCTAACCCCAGCATATGCTCAGTTTTAACCCATATATTAGTTTATTTCCACCATTGCTTTTATAAGAAGTTTCTGATATTAACCGGCACTTTAAAAGGGGATGTGAACTTATGTCTTTGAGGACTGGAGTTTTATAGTCCTTGTTCCTTTCAGTGGGGAGATGTTTTGCTACTTAACAGAGAAGGTCTGATGTCTGCGCTAGGGGTGTAGGGCCATTGCACGGAACGAGGAATTGTCTTCTTGGGCATGTGCGAGACCTAGAGTGTCTGGATATCTTCACCTAGACTCTTCTAGTTGGTTCTGGGAGAGGGGACCCTAAGGACCTTGGGGGAGGGGGAGGCACGCATGGCAGGTAGCACCTTGGCTGATCTGGCACCAGAGCCGCCGAGACCAGAACCTGAACTTGCTCAAGCCGGTAGTGAACGAGGACCTAGGAGCCCTCAGGTTGTCCTGGTGTGGCTTAGGAATTCCAGCCGGGTGACAGGTGTCATTGGCAGACACCCGGAGGGCTCTCGAGAGGGACTGAGCCGTCCCAGAAAGGAAACTGTGGTTAGAGTGGTAAAGCTGAGAAATGTTTTCTTTAAAAAAAATTTTTTTTATGAGAAGTATTTTCTTATTTTATCCCACTCTCAGTGAAGCTGTTGGAATTGAGATTTATAACGCCTTATTTATTTTTCATTTTTTATCAGGGTATAGTTGATTTACAGTGTTGTGTCAATTTCTGCTATACAGCAAAGTGAACCATATATATATTATATACACATTCTTTTTCTCATACCATCTTCCATCATGTTCTCTTCCAAGAGACTGGACACAATTCCCTGTGCTGTACAGTAGGAATTTAGATTTAGACTCCCCTCCCCCCGTCCCATTCCCTGTGGCCAAAAGGGAACAGGTCCAAGGCTTTCTTTTTTCTCAGTTAATTGCTATGGCTTGCTTGCCTGAAACGTGTGGGATTGTTCTATATTTACAGGAGCTCTGGGCAAGGGTGACTGTCTGTGGTTTTCCTTCCCTCTGGAGTAGCACATGTCGGTGCTTACCCCAAATTACCTTTCTCCCACACCCACATGAAAAAAAGCCCGTCTACCTTTTAAACGAGCCTCTGTGTTTACAGAGGCGGACACAGAGCTTGGCTTCTCAAGCTCGGTTGGCGCTCCTGCCGTTAGATGTCTGCCTGTTTAGTATGCTTACTTTTCTTTCGATGGTGTCTTGGAAAACTTGGTCCTTGAACTTGGGGTTCCTAGTTTCAGCGCACTCAGCTGATCGAGGCCAGGGATCAAACCCACATCCTCATGGACACTAGTTGGGTTGGTTACCACTGAGCCACATGAGCCATGATGGGAACTCTTGTTCTTTTTTTTTTTTTTAAGTTTTCTGGAAGTTTAGTTGATTTACAACGTTGTGATAATTTCTGCTGTACAACAAAGCTATTCAGGCATATGTATACACACATCCATTCTCTTGGTGCGTTTGTTTTTGGGAGATTTGTTTTAGGGCACAAAATTCTCTTAAGAATTTTGCTGCTATCTGAAGAAGAGGAGGAAACCTGGGCCCAGAATCTCGAGTCTTCCTATTCTCTTTTGGTGAGCTTTATTCTCCTGAGCATGCTTCCATTTTCGCTGGGAAAATAGAAGAAAACCGTGAAAACCAAGTTATCACACGGAGCCTCTGGGTCACTTATTCCCTTCTTGCAAAAGAAGAAATTAAGGCTCAGAGGTGAAGTGATTTGCACAGGGTCACACAGTTGTCGCACAGCCTCGGTGCCACACATCTCTAGGATGGCAGCTTCTGCTGAGCCCCCAGGGGTTCTGGGGCTTCTGAGGTCGACCCAGCCTTTGTTTTCGTGAATGACATGTGTAAAGACCATCACCACGGGGTAGACCTGAACTGTGGGGCAAGTTTGGCTCAAGGATGCTCGGGATTCATTTCCTCTTGATGGTTCGATGTTTTGGAGCCTGGAGTCAGCCCTGGCCCAGGCTGTGCACTGGAACTGATGGAAAGAGACAGGCATCGAGGTGTGGCAGTGAGCTGGTGTGTCAGATAACAAGTGTGTGTGTGTGTGGGTGGGTGGGTGTGGGTGTGCTTGAGGCTGGGGGTGTTTTCGAGAGAAAGGGGAAATGAGAGTATGCTACGTTGGCATGCCTATGTGTGTGTGTGTCTGTGTTTATATACATATGTATCTTAACTAGGATTTTTCCCCCCTTCCTCCCTTGTTGTGAGAATAGCAGGAATTCATTATCTCTAAGAGGCCACTTCTGGTTATCTTAATAGTCGTTTAATAGTTTGCAACCAAATTTGTCAGTCAAGCCACAGTTTGCCTGTATATGTTCTGAGTTTGAGGGCAATACCTTAGATCAAAAAGGCGCTTTAGCAGCAGGCTCTAAAGAGTAAAAGGGCAGCTGTGGCAAGGACCTGCTACTAAGACTCTGCAGAGTCTCGAAACCCAGTTGCCTGCATTTTTCATGAATCTTCCCTGAATTCCTTTTTCCTACCATTTCGCCATGACCTTTTCCACATCTGGGTCATTTCTTCCTTCCAAACTCAGTAGCATTTGGTCTACTTTTGTGTGAGCCAAACAAACTGTGTGTGTGTGTGTGTGTGTGTTTCTCCCCTCCCAGGGGATGTATATATGTGGACGTAAAATTGCTGGAGAGCCGGGGCAGGACAGAGGTGAGGTCCCGAGAAAGGCCTGTGGTGCAGGGTGGGGTGGAGCGAGGCTGGGCGTGAGTCTGGCTCTTGGGACCAGCTGCTCCTGGGAGATAGGGACCAGGGGTGTGGCCAGCGCGATCTGGGCCAGCAAGTCAGCCCCCCGGACCAGGGATGGGGTGTTCTTGGGAGCCAGATATAACATCCCAGAGTTCTTGCACACCTTCCTTTAGGCTCACGAGCCTGGGCACAAGGCCTGCCTCCCCGGGGGCCCTCTGTGGTTTTCCTGTCCCTCAGCCTAACCACATTTTTTTCCCCGCAAGTCTTGCAGATTCTATTTGTGGCGATTCTCCTGCTTACGTGGCGACCAGAGTAACACCACACGGTGGGTCTGTGATGGGCGCGGCCAATTTCCTGTGTTCAGAGGAAGGGCCTTCTCTTGAGAAAATCCAGATTGCTCTCAAGGCGGCGCTTGGCTGACAGGCAACAGAAGGGCTTCCCAAATTGCGTTCCCCTGAGTACAAGTGTCCTGAGGGTTGTGAACAGAGGACCAGCAAAAATGGGCAAGTTGGAGAGTTCCCACTGTGGCTCAGTGGGTTAAGAACCTGACTAGTATCCATGAGGATGCGGGTTCAATCCCTAGCCTCGCTCAGTGGGTTAAGGATCTGGCACTGCTGTGAACTGTGGCATAGGTGGCAGATGAGGCTCAGAGCCCGTGTTGCTGTGGCTGTGACTGTGGCCGGAAGCCATGGCTCTCATTCGACCCCCAGCCTGGGAACCTCCATGGGTGCGGCCCTAAAAAGACAAAAAACCAAACCAAACAAACAAAAAAGGCAAGTAAACCAGAGAAATCGAGCTAAGCTGGTTTTTTACCCCAACGCGTCTTGGGTACCTTGAGGTGGGGTGACATCAGAAAATCCTCTGGGGGTGCCCTGGGCTTCTCAGATTCACTGGCCACCCGGTTCTTCCTGAAGGACCAATATTCTGGGAGATGTATTTCAGGGGGAAATGTGAGCATTTCAGGGCTCAGTAGATGTTCACCATCAAAGCCCTGAGAAATGGCTGTGGTCCTTTCAGGTGATCCGGGCTGGACTTCTGAAGGAAGAGCAGACTGTTAAAATGTGAGGTCCAGTCGGAGTTCCCGTCGTGGCTCAGTGGTGAGTGAATCCGACCAGGAACCACGAGGTTGCGGGTTCGATCCCTGGCCTCGCTCAGTGGGTTAAGGATCCAGCGTTGCTGTGAGCTGTGGTGTAGGTTGCAGACGCGGCTCGGATCCCATGTTGCTGTGGCTGTGGTGTAGGCGGGCGGCCACAGCTCCGATTAGACCCCTAGCCTGGGAACCTCCATATGCCGCGGGTGCGGCCCTAGATAAGGCAAAAAGACCAGAAAAAAAAAATAATAATGTGAGGACCGGTCACATTTGGAGAAGGGGACGAGAGGGAAATGTCAGCCAGGAAGACAAGATGATGGGTGCTGGGGGTTCCTGGTCAGGGGAAGGAGGGAGGGAAGGACCACGAGGAGTCTGAGAACTGAGAGGAGGCTTTAGGGGTAAGGAGGAATGCTCTGGGGACCAGAAACCTCTGCTTCTAAAGTCCCTTTGTGTCCTGGACATATCTTTGGTAGCCCGGCCCTGTCCGTTTTGAGCTAAGGGGACCAAAGAGAGATGGTTTTGCCTCATCCTGAGCTGGAGGTGATTAGGGTGAGACTGAGTGAACCCCGCAGCGGGCCGGGAGCTCGGCCCAAGCCCTCTCTCACCTGAACAGCCTTTCCAGAGCTCTTGGCTGCTAAACAGCCGTGCGTGGCTTTGTGTTTTGTTTCACCAGGAAGGCTGTTCCTTGGTGACCTCAGAGACCACATCCTGCTTCCGGCGCCAGCTCTGCCTTTGAGCCTTGCGCGTGGGTGCAGCCCAGCCAGCGGCTCCTTACTTGTCAGCAGACACGGGGCTGGCTGGCTGGGGGTTGGTTCCCTCCCCCTTGGCAGGACTTAGACACATAGAATCTTAGAACTTCAGAGCTGGAAGGGACGTTAAGGGTTATCTAGTCCTCCTTCCCATTTTATGGATGGGTAAGCTGAGGCCCGGAGTTATTGTCTTGCTCAAGGGCGTATGAGTCCTTAGCAGCTGAGCTGGTTTCCCTGACTCCCAGCTCGGCCCTGCTGCAGGGGCCCTGCCTTGCTCTGGCTCTGGTCCTTGAGGAGATGACAGTGGAGCCACCAGATCACTAGAAGTGTCTGTAATAGACAACCTCCAGGAGAAAAAAAATCTTTATCTTTGACCCTCAGGCTTATTCCCAGAGTGTAGGTGCTCAGGTGGCACTTAGGAAAACCGTGACAAAGACTCTTTGGGGTTTTTTGTTTCATTTTGTTTTCTTTTTAGGGTCACACTTGTGGCATATGGAGGTTCCCAGGCTAGGGATCACATTGGAGCTGTAGTTGCTGGCCTACACCACAGACACAGCAAGGCAGGATCCAAGTCACATCTGTGACCTACACCATAGCTCATGGCAACGCCGGATCCTTAACCCACTGGGCGAGGCCAGGGATCGAACCTGTGTCCTCATGGATACTAATTGGGTCCATTACCGCTGAGCCACAGTGGAACTCCTCAACCTGTTTTCTTTTCTTTTTTTTCTTTTTTTTTGTCTTTTTGCCTTATCTAGGGCCACACCCGCGGCATATGGAGGTTCCCAGGCTAGGGGTCTAACAGGAGCTGTAGCCACTGGCCTACACCACAGCCACAGCAACGCGGGATCCGAGCCGCGTCTGCAGCCTACACCACAGCTCAGGGCAACGCAGGATCCTTAACCCACTGAGCAAGGCCAGGGATCAAACCCGCAACCTCGTGGTTCCTAGTCAGATTCGTTAACCACTGAGCCACGACGGGAACTCACTCAACCTGTTTTCTTTATCATCGCTTTACTTCATTGGGAGAGAAACTGTTGGTGATCAGTAGACCCTAAGACTGAAACCCATGTCTAGTGACTGATGTTTTCTTTTCCAAAAGGTGCAGATTCGCTTTATAGGAACAGCTTCAGCTTCAGTGACGAAAAACTGAATTCTCCCACAGACAGCACTCCAGCGCTTCTCTCTCCCACAGTCCCTCCTCGGAAAGGTAAGTTCATTAGTGGGACTATGAGTGTTTTTTTTTGTTTCCTTCCTTGTTCCTTCGTTCTCCTCATCCTTTTCTCTCTTCCCCCTTCTCCCTAGCCCATCTTTCCCAAATGTGCAAAACGAGGAGAGGAGACCAGTATCTTTGTAGAGTACAGCGTGGAGTGGATTTTGTTATTGCTCAGAATTTCTGATCGGTGTGAAAGTGAAATCAGATAATTGGGGGACAGGAAACGAAATCCACCAGGAGAAAGAAAACTCTCTAGTCCTTGCTTTTTCTTATGTGGTGTCATCATGACGGTGCCAAATGCCCTCCCTTCCCAGACCAGTTGGTTCTAGAATGTAAAACTCAGCAGTCAGGCTTTGCAGAAAGTTGGGTTCTTTTTATTGCGTTAACTCTCTAACTGATGCTTTCAGATGACCAATTTAGCAACTGAATGGGGTCCTCATTGTGAAACAAACGATGATCTAACATATTTCAAAATAGAAGCCCCGGCCTGCCTTGACTGTCGTATTAATAGACCAAAAAATTTTTAAAGATGCACAGGCAGTTTCTTATAGTTTAGAACCGGTAAAGCATCTCCAGCCAGAGAGCTGAATGTTCTGTGATCTTGGCCAAGTGCCCTTTTGAAAACAAAAGGAGGGTGGCTTTTTTTCCCCCCTTAAGAAATGTTATACTTGCTGGAAAGAGTTGCGGAATGCAATAAAAACGGAACATAGTTAAAAAGAAATTCGAAGATTCCATCATCTTCTCACTCTGGCTTCGGGCAGAATTTCCCTTTTTCAGAAGAGACATTTAAAAATTCTGCTCTCCGCACGGCGATGTTAACAAGCCGCTGGTAACTCTGCCGTGATCCAGACCTCAGTCTGTAACAGATCTACTCAATTGACCGAGACAGAACGTTCTAGAAAGTGGCTTAAAACATGCCCAGTTTAGGGCGGGGTGTGTGGGGGGAGCCCCAGTGGCAGATTGACTTTAAAAACTAAGAACAGTGAGCTGTTTGTAGCCAGCAGGGGTTAATAGATAAAACGAATATTCAGGGAAGGCATGAATGAGGAACTCTAGAGAAAAAAGTAAGATATACCCCCTTTTTTTTTTTTTTTGTATTATAAGATATATTGGGTTGTGTATTGGAGTTATAGTATTTTGTTGTGTACAAGTTAGGCGTTTTGTGTTTGTGTATTCTGCTTCGTTTTGGGGGTCTGGTGAGGCATTATAGGGTATACAGATCATAGGTTTAATGGGGAGTAAGGGGGGTTTGACTGAGCTAATAATTTACCTGCTTAAACGCGCATGTATGCATGCGCACGTGCCTTATGTCCTGTGACCATTGTGTGAATAACACCTTATGGTTAACATGCCAGACCTAGAACTTAGTTAAGTCCAGCTTCAGCCGATTTGACTCTGTTAAGGCCTCAGACGGCCAAGAAATAACATGTCTCAGGATAGAGAGGGGATAAAATCAGAATGAGAACTTGTCACCCTGTGTTGTCACCTGGATGGAATGTGCTGGTCTCGGACCCAGAAGCCTCCTGGCACCTTCCCGGACCGTTTTGATGAGGAACAGTGGCACTCAGTTCATTTCACCCTGGAGTGACGGTGAGAGCTGAGGTCTTGCCCTGGAGTGGCCAGGGTGAACGGGATTGCGACAGAGCTTTTGTAGAAATTACTGGGTGTCTGCACCGTGCCCTGCTGACCGAATATTTTGACGGATGACTCAAATCCTACACCATCAATATGTGGAATCTTAAAAAAAAAGATAGAAATGAACTTATTTGCAGAATAGAAACAGACTCACGGACTTTGAAAAGCTTGTGGTTACCAAAGGGGACACATCGCAGGGGGACGGGGTGAGAAGGATGGACTGGGGATTTGGGACTGGCATATGCGCCCTGAGGTATATGGAATGGTTGGCCTGTGGGGACCTGCTGGACAGCACAGAGAACTCCACCCAGGATTCTATGATCATCTATGTGGGAATGTGGGAAAATAATCTGAGAGAGAATGGATGTGGGTATATGTATGACTGGGTCACTCGGTTGTACAGCAGAAATGGTCACAGCCTTGTACATTAACTACGCTTCAGTAAAACCTTAAAGAAATTTGTTTTTTTTCTTTTTTTTTGCCTTTTGTCATTTTAGGGCTGCACCCATGGCATATGGAGGTTCCCAGGCTAGGGGTCTAACAGGAGCTGTAGCCACTGGCCTTCGCCACAGCCACAGCAACACAGGATCCGAGCCGCGTCTGCGACCTACACCACAGCTCACGGCGACGCCGGATCCTTAACCCACTGAGCAAGGCCAGGGATCGAACCCGCAACCTCATGGTTCTTAGTCGGATTCGTTAACCACTGCGCCACGACGGGAACTCCAGAAATTTGTTTTTCAAGTGAAAACTTTGAATCTTCCTTCCTTGTCCGTGTCTCCCCTCCAACTTTTAAGATAGTGAAGGGACTTCTTTTAGGTTTCTAGGCTAGGGTTAGGGAACAGGGGGTGATAAAACTGCAAGAACCAGGAAGAAACATTTAGGCTAATCTTCAGAATAAATCTCTGGCTTGACCGTAAGTAAACGTGGGAGCAGCCACTTAGAGCTGGTACGGACACCCTTGAACTGAGTCTCCGGCAGAGATATTGGGGTTGCAAAATCCTGGAAAAAAAATGGCATCGTCAGCTGTGTTGGATGTGGAATCTGAACCCCGACTCTTGTTTTTTCAGCCAAACTAGGAGACACGAAAGAGCTGGAAGACTTTATTGCTGATCTTGACAGAACATTAGCAAGTGAGTACCTGCCTGGTGTTAAAAAAAAGAAAAATCAAACAAAACCAACTAGCGCCTCTGTTAAAGTGCTGCTGTATTGACCAGCTTGCCTGGGGCAGGAAGTTACATCATAAGGCTTCTTTAGCTTCAGACGCAGGACCCAAGTGGCTCAGAAAGAAATTCTGAGGGTAAGCTGGCATTAAAGTAGATGGCGTGCCTTTCCAAACAGTGAGAACCAGCCCCCAGCAAACAAGGGCATTTTGTTTGAGACGAGGAGAATGAAATAGTGAGTTAGAGGGAGATGGGAGCCTTTCCAGCATGATAGCCTGCCAGGCTTTTCAGAGAAGAAATCAGTCTATTGATCACCAAGCATTAGGCTGACAAGCCATGAGGTTCCATCCACCAGCCAGGGAACATTCCACAGGTTAGATGCGAGGGTTTGGCCAGGTCTGCCTGTTACCCTCACGGCTTCCTCCGTCCCTGTCTCACGGTAACAAAGAAGACACATTTCACGAATTTATTTATTTATTCTGTCTTTTGTCATTTTAGGGCTGCACCCCCCGGCAGATGGAGATTACCAGTCTAGGGGTCCAATCAGAGCTTCAGCTGCCGGCCTATACCACAGCCACAGCAACGCCAGATCCGAGCCGTGTCTGCAACCTACACCACAGCTCACGGCAACGCCGGATCCTTAACCCACTGAGCGAGGCCAGGGATCGAACCCTAAACCTCATGGTTCCTAGTCGGATTCGTTTCCACTGAGCCACGACGGGAACTCCCCGTTTCACAAACTTATTAAAGTGAAAGGACATTTTCAGAGAGGGAGATAGGACTCACGTGCATGCAGGTTAAGAAGAGGGCCTGACTCACTCTGCAGTGGTCTTTATACCCCATAATGCGACCTGAGTGGAGACCCAATTCGATCTTCTGATTGGTCGTGGGCGGATGCCTTATTTGCATGGGGAACAGGCTATATAGAGGTGGGGTGAGGAATGGGTGACATTCCTTCTCTGGTAGGGAGTGAGCAGCCCAGGCTGGTCAAGGTGGGGGAAGGGGCTTTGCAATGAAACATGGCCAGAGGCTTTGGGGTTTAATCTCCTTGAAGGGGACTTGAAGCCTGTAACGTACCTTCTAGAGGGCTGGGTCCCCAAAAAGAGAACTGGTTTGCGGACATCCTGGAACCAAAGACCCATGCCGGTTACTGAGAAACAGGGTTTTAAGCACATAGCATCTTGGTTCCCACTGGACAGTTACCCAAACGGTACCCCATTTTCTGAGACCAAAACTTTGGGGAACTGAAGATATTAGATTGTGACTGCAGTGGGGGTGCCAGAAAAAGGGATCCTGGAACCCATCCACACACGCTCTTTCATAAAGACAGGATTGTGAGAGGCAGAAGGACCAGCTAGAACTTCTAGAATAAGAGTTTCAGGAGTTCCCGTTGTAGCGCAGCAGGAATGAATCCGACTAGGAACCATGAGGTTGCAGGTTCGATCCCTGGCCTTGCTCAGTGGGTTAAGGATCTGGCATTGCCATGAGCGGTGGTGTAGGCTGCAGATGCAGCTCAGATTTGATGTTGCTGTGTCTGTGGTGTAGGCCAGCAGCTGTGGCTCTGATTAGACCCCTAGCCTGGGAATCTCCATATGCCGTGGATGCAGCCCTAAAAAGCAAAAAAAAAGGAGTTTCAGCAACTCTGTCCTTGGTGGGGCCGCGTTCAGTCATGGCGCAGGCTTGGAGAATTTCATTCTAGCCCCTTTCATTTTTCAATGAAAGAGTTGATTTTCCCTAAGAACTATTTTATGCTATACTTGGCTAAATAGCTGGGTAGGATCTGAAAAAAATATATCCAAAGCTGGTTATTTAAAAAGAACTCTGTTCTTAGACGCTGCTTCCGACAGACCTAAATATTAGGTGGAAAGTCCTTGCATATTCTCTGTTTACTTGAAGATTTTTATCGCCCATTTTCGTATGTGTTATACCATCCTACATCAGAAGAGCAAGGCCTGTTTTGACAGAGATGGTTAAAATTGCAACCCGATTAGCATTAGACTCATATAATATGCTCCTCTGCCTCATGGAAATTGCAGCCAGCTGCTCAGTCATACCAGTTAATCAGACATATATTACATGCAGAGCCGGCCATTAAGTGTGGTGCTTTGTCTTTTTTTTTTTCCTTTATATCTTTTTAGGGCCACACGCGTCGCATGTGAAGGTTCCCAGGCTAGGGGTCCAATTGGAGCTGTAGCCAGCGGCCTACACCACAGACACGGCAATGTGGGATTTAAGCCACGTCTGCAACCTACACCACAGCTCAGGGCAACGCCGGATCCTTAACCCATTGAGCTAGGCCAGGGATCGAACCTGCGTCCTCATGGATGCTAGTCGAGATCGTTAACCGCTGAGCCATGACAGGAACTCCAAGTATGGTGCTTTGATGCCTGTCTGAGAGGTGTGACCTGGTTAAACCGAGGACCTGTCAACTTTTGTGAGTGAATCAGCTTCTCCCTCTCCTATTTACAGGTATGTGAAACAAGAAGTTCCGGGTCTTTTCGTCAGGAGAGAGAAGCTTCAGAGAGCTCTGGGGACCTGATAAAATCAGCTACAGAATTCACACCTGGAGGGGACAGAGAAGCTGCACACCTACCAACGGGCCATTCTCAGGCCGAAAAATGCCTTTGGGCTCATCTCTGGGCAAGTTAGAAACTGTGTTGACCTGCTTGCAGCGTATTAGAACAGACGACTCATGCTAATATTGTTTCTCTTAAAACGTAGCTTTCTGTAATTTAAAATGCTTTGATGAAAATATTTGTAATTAATTATATATAGTTCAAGACAGTAATATGCTTTTCCCATTATAATATATTTTTGTATGCAAATAAAGTTTGAACTGGAGTCTGTCTTTTATAAGCTTTCTTTTTATTTTTTTCTTTCTTTCTTTAAAATTTTTATTTTTTTAGTATAGTTGATTTACAATGTTCTGTCAGTTTCTGCTGTACAGCAAAGTGTCTCAGTAGTCATACCTGTTCTTTATTTCTTTCAACATGTTTCCATCCAGATAGTATTCAAGTGAAAATAACACACCTCTTGACTTCTAATGAGGACCGTGGGTGCTGCTGCTTTGCTCTGGGCAATAGGATGGTAAAAGTGAGAAAGTGTTACTTTGAAGCTCCTCATTACTCTAGAGGGAAATGGTTGCATCTGATTGGTGGGAAATTTTAAGAGGGTCGCGGGGTTTCCTGGCTGTGCCCACGGCATGTGGAAGTTTCCAAGCCGGGGATCGAACCCACACCACAGCAGTGACCTGAGCCGCTGCAGTGACTACGCCGATCGTTAACCCGCTGTATCACAAGAGAACTCGGAGGACTGTGGTTTTTGAGGGAAGCTGGGTTTCTCTCCTATCTCCTTTCTTCTCATTTCTTAGCATCTTTTTAGGTACCACGGGCTCTTTCTTTCAATTAAGGGAAATACTGGGTGTACTCAGAATCCAGAGAAACTGGGGCAACTGGAGCACTTAAAAGTTGTGGTGCTTTCATAAGATCTGTATGCTGAGGAAGTTTTGATGGTGCCGGCCTGGCCTGGATGCTAATGTCCAGATGGCTTCAGGGGGGCCGAAGGGTCCAGATCCAAGGTCTCCAAAAGGGTGCGCTTTGCTTGTGGAAGCCAACGACCCCGCCCCTGACCCCTGCCACCTGACTTTTGTGGAGGATGGGGAGAGGCATGAAAACAACAAAGTCCTTGGAGTTCCTGTTGTGGCTCAGTGGTAACGAGGACTCGAGTTCAAGCCCTGGCCTCGGCTCAGCGGGTTAAGCATCCGGAGTAGACGTGAGCTGTGGTGTAGGTCTCAGATGTGGCTCAGATCCTGCGTTGAGGATTGTGTGTTGCTGTGGCTGTGGCTGTGGCTGGCAGCTGCAGCTCCAGTTTGATTACTAGCCCAGGAACTTCCATATGCCACAGGTGCAGCCCTGGGAAAAAAAAAAGCAAAAAACAAAACAAGAAAGTCCGTAATTTTCTTATCTATGATTTTCTATCCTTAAAGTACTAAAATAATCAGGCGTTACTTTGATAATCAGAATCAAGTTATACAAAACGCTCATCCTTATGTTCCTGTAGAACAGAAATCCAAAACATAAGCACTTACAATTTAATTTATGTTTTGAAAACCTAACGACAAATTTGATCTGTTTTTAAGGGCATTGGGAAGCTAAACTGCCTTTTCTTTTTAACTTTTTCTTTTCTCCAAGTTTCTGGGAAAGCTTTTGGGTTGAACCCAAATATTTTCTTTGTTTCTTTATTGAGATGTAATTCACATACCAGAGCATACATCCTGGTAAAGTGTACAAGTCAGTGGGTTTTTTTTAGTACATATATTCACAGAGTTGTGCAATCATTACTTAATTCTCTGTCTCCATGAATTTGTCTACTCTGGGTATTTTGTATAAATGGAAGCATATAGTATGTGGCCTTTTGTGTCTGGGTTCTTTCTTTTTACATACAATTTTCATTGTTCATCCACATTATATATAAATCAGTACTTAATTGCTCTTGATGACTGAATAATAATCTACTGTATGGTTATACAATATTTTGTTTATCCATCTATTGGTTGAGGGACATTTGGGTTGTTTCTGCTTTTTGGCTAATGAATATTGCCCTTATGAATGTTCATGTATAAGTTTTTGTGTGGATACATGTTTTAATCTCTCTTGGGTATATAACTAGGGGTGGAATTGCTAGGCCATTTGATAACCCTGCGTTTAACTTTTTTAAAACTTTCTGAGGACTTGCCAAATTTTTCCATAGCAACTGCACCATTTTACATTCCCATCAGCAATGCTTGAGGGCTCCAGTTTCTCCATATCTTTGACTGCACTTGCTTTGTTCATTTTTTTTTTTTTTCTTTTTAGGCCTGCACCCACAGCATATGGAGGTTCCCAGGCTAGGGGTCCAATCAGAGTGGTAGCCATTGGCTTAAGCCAAAGCCACAGCAATGCCGGATTTGAGTTGTGTCTGCAGCCTACACTGCTGCTCACGGCAACACTGGATCACTAACCCACTGAGCGAGGCCAGGGATCAAACCTGCATCCTCACGGATACCGTAAGATTTATTTCCACTGAGCCACGATGGGAACTCCTATTGTTCATCTTTTTGAATATAGCCATCCTACTGGGTATAAAGGGGTATCTTACTGTGTAAAGGGGTATCATTGATTTGCATTTCTCTGATGACTAATGATGTTTGACATCTATTTATGTGTTTATTGGCCATTTGTATGTCTTCTTTAGAGGAATAGCTATTCACAGCCTTGGCCCATTTTTCATGATCATCTTTATCATTGTTGAGTTGAAGGAGTTTTCAGTGTATTCTGTGTACAAGTCCCTTATCAGACATACGATTTGCTAATATTTTCTCCTGTATACGATTGTCTTTTCACTTTTTTGTGAGTGTATTTTGAAGCACAAAAGTTCTAAATTTTCGTAAAGTCCAGCTTTTCTATTTTTTCCTTGGTAACTTGTGCTTTTCGTAACATGTCTAACATTGTCTAATTAAAGAAATATATGAGTCACAAAGAGGTAACTTGTGTATTTTCTTTTAAGAGTTGTATATTTTGGAGTTCCCTGGTGGCCCAGTGGGTTAGGATCAGGTGTTGTCTCTTCTGTGGCTCGGGTTTGATCCCTGGCTCTGGAATTTCTGCATGTTGCAGATGTGGCTAAAAAAATTTTTTTTAATTGCATAATTTTATACACCTCTTACTTTATACAACTCTTACATTTTGGCCTTTGATCAACTTTGAAATAAGTTTTGAGTATGATATGAAGTAGGGGTCCAACTCCATTCTTTGGCATGTAAATATCCAGTTGGCATATCACTATTTGTTTAAAAGACTTTTTCCCCCATTGAATTGTGTGGACACCCTTATTGAAAACTAATTGGCCCTATGTGTCTGGGTTTATTTCTGGACTCTCAGTTCTGTTCCAGGGATCTATCTGTCTGTCCTTATTCCAGTATCACACAGTAAATTCCTGTAACTCTGCAATAAGTTTTGAAACCAGAAAGTATGGATCGTTCAACTTTTGTTTTCCGCAAGATTATATTGCTCTGGGTTCCTTGCATTTTCGTATACATTTTAGGGTCAGTCAATTTCTGCAATAAAGGCTGCTGGGATTCTCATAGAGATTTCACTGAATCTATGGATCGGTTTGGGAAGTGACATTAAGTCTTAGCAACATCAAGTCTTCCTTTCAATTCGTGAATGTGAGCTATCCTTCAATTTATTCATCTCTTCTTAGTTTCTTTCAACTAAGTTTTGTAGTTTTCAGTGTATGAATCTTCTTTTGCCCAATTTCTTTCTTTTTTTTTTTTTTTTTTTGCCTTTTGTCATTTTATGGCCGCGGGTTTATGGCCGCACCCACGGCATGTGGAGGTTCCCAGGCTAGGGGTCTAATCGGAGCTGTGGCCACTGGCCTGCGCCGCAGCCACAGCAACGCAGGATCCGAGCCGCGTCTGCAACCTACACCACAGCTCACGGCAACGCCGGACCGTTAACCCA